>OU452174.1:16200379-16808879 GCA_911728515.1 Peribatodes rhomboidaria | reverse complement strand
TAGCAGTGACGTCAGTCGTTTTTAACCGGGCGGAGCAGCGGTCGAGCTCTAGCTCACACGCTTGTGAACCATTAATGATGCTGAGCCGTTCACTAGCCGTCTTTTTTTTGACAAACGCAACGTCAACGGTTCAGTTAAGCATCGGCTATGATTAACTGAATCGCCCCCCTGTATGAGCTACGAGTATTTGCAGTGAGTAGTATAGATACTTATTGACATTTCAATGAAGTGTCAATTGTTGCTTGTCAACCTTTTAAGGTCCTTATTACCCAAGATCGCCTTTCAAGGTGGCTGCAGTGATCAATTGGTAATAATAGAGACCAATTGCTCCGTTGACCTGACAATTGAGCGCTGTCACTGCAATAGTTGGTTGATGATGATAATAGAACGATGCCCTGTATGATGAATACGGGGGGCCTACCATAATATTTTATTGCCGTGATGGCTATACGTTTTGTTGTCGACGCTGCGCGACCGCGAATCGTATCGCCGCTCAATGGTCCATTGGTGGTGGTATTGGCGCGTCCATGCTCGTGCAGCGTCGAAAACAAAACGTCATCATGGCAATAAGATGTCCTGGTAGGCCCCCAATAATTGACATCCGCGCAATGGGTCGTTGTGAAGAATTCGAATGGTACTTTGAACGGTTTGAGTGTCGACTTGTCGCGGCGATGTCGTAATAAAACTATTATATACAGTGAATGTAGAATATGTCTAGTTAAGATGATACATTCAATGATGGGCACTTTCGCTGGAGACCATTTGGAAAACTTTTTAGTACTTTAGGGTCCCGTGTAAGGAAGTAAAGTTGCGCGCAATCCCGCAGTGCGGCATCCATCGATCGGTAGGCCTAGTAGGATAACCGGGAATCACGTTAGCCTACTGTTACGAGTAAAAACTTCGGAAATCAATACAATAGGCATACTTCTACTCGCTCCAAACCTATAAAAGGAACTACAGACTTGCTTTGAAATGTCCAAGGTCGACCAAAAGAGGGTTCTACAAAACTACAAAGTCACGTACTGCCGTTAAAGCGGTCAGAACTCCGATCTTTCTAGATCGTTACAATGTCGCTTCCATGGGATTCGAACCAATTTCTTAGCGAACGAGACACTCAAACGTGACGTGTTCCCGAGACAATTACGCGGCACGTGGCTGCGGGACTTCAGGTGAACGTGACGCTTTTGAATGAGTCCCAATTTACTTCCCTTAGCTAACTCGTGGAAACGTAGGGCAATTAGCGCATTGAGTTTGCTGTAAACAGAACGTAAGCTAGTTACGTTCAGTGGTTTTTAACAGGCTTCAAAACCGGAGGAGGTTCTCAATACATCGGATTTTTATGTGTGTTCATGTTCACTGATTACTCGAAAACGCCTGAACCCAGTTCTGTTAAGGGGTTAAGATGCGCCAATGACATTTGGCATTCGGCGCTCAGCTGGTTTTAGCGCCTCTAGTGATCAACGCTCGAAGCTTTTGAACATTGAGCTAGCATTTCTCAAAGACAAACAAATTCAGACGAAACACCGTGAAAAAATATTTTTGCCTAAAAAGGAAAGCCCTCTGTGATGTTATGCTTTATTGTAATGTTTTTTTACTAAATTATTTGAAGCCAACGGCGTTTTAAAGTTGAGCCTTATAAGCAGCATGAGCGCGGTAGTTTGTTTATAAGTATAGGTAGATTAAGTATGTACTCACAAATATCCCGCATCTAAAGGTTTTGATTCCCTTTGGTCGTGCGTGTAAAATCTAAAAAAAACAATCGTAGACCACGGACTCTCTGAAGTGTGCGATATTATCTTGGTCCCTCTCACTTTTATGATTTTTCAAACGAGAGAGACATTGACCAAAAAATATCTCGTGCGTAGGAATAGGGGAAATAATATAATATCGTAAGAATGGCCCTGGAGGGCTATTCTTGACGCGTGAGATGTTTCTTGGTCACTCTCACTATGATTTTTAAAACGAGAGAGACATTGATCAGAAAATATATTTCGTAAGAATAGGGCTCCTGATGGGCATCCTAAGAACTCCGGTACCAGGGATAAATTACTCAACCTATCCTAAACCAATGCTTACAACATTTCAAAAATCTCATAACAAAAAACATATTTACTAGGACTAGCAGAGCTGTTCAATCGACGGCCCGCTTAAAAAATGTATTCTACGAGTTGGTAGTACTAATCTGTTTTACATAATCAGCAGGTAGTATAAAAATGACTAAAATGATTCAAAACATAGTGGACCTAGAACTTACAACCTCATTATTATCTCGATAGTTTCTTGCCTGATTTTGCTGATAATTATGTTCCTACTCGAAGTTAAAAACGCGTTTGTGTTTAATATCTTTTTCATCACTCTCACTCGTAAAAAGGACTTTATTACATCAGTTTTAGCTTATAATCCGAGCTATTAGGCACGTGTGCTGTTACTTTACCATTATCGCACTAGTAACTAAACTAGACTTTTTTTAAAATAAATCAACAAGAGTTTTTTTTTACTTTTCTTAAATTCTTGATTTAAAGTATCATAACTACGTAATAACAGTAAATAAACATTATTTTTTTTATCAAAATATTGACAATTAATTAGGTATGATAATTTAAACAAAGTACTCGCTTTATTATTATGCCTAGTAAAATTTTGATAAGTGGAAAAGCAGCAAAATGCGCATACATTTTCAGAAAAATGTATTGACTAATGCAAGTCTGTGTTTTTTCCCCTCGCATGTGTGATGAAAAACGTCACATGAAACGCGTGTGCGTTAATAATTTACACTATTGGCTCCATTAGTGTGCTCGCATACGGCTCGCGCTATAATACCGCCTCGAGTGTAATGATCTTAGCACAAAAGTTTCATAATTTACGATATAAAAAACTACACTTTGACTTAATTTTGTTTACTTAATTTTTTTAGTAAACTGATTTTCAATAAAAGTCAAGTTAGAAGATGTTTTAAGTGATCATTGTAACAAAATTAAAGCGACTTCCAAACCACAAATAAGCACTAATATTAATTAATATATGTAATTATTATAAGCGCTACCCATCTATTTGAAGTCGGTGCCAGCCAAGTCTTATAGGTAGAAGAAGAAGGATACTACTTACAAGTATCTACCTAATTACTACATATACATAGTATCTATATACTGCCTACTTGGCTTGGCTGGTTCCGAGTAGTAGGTAATACCTACTGAACATTCAGACTGAAATATTTGGCATAGTACGAGTAACTCCTAGTACTTCTACCTATTACCAGCAAGTATATAACCTACTTACTACACAAATTGTAACTATCTACTCCATATTAGACTTGGCTACCTATTAGATTTAGCTTGGAGGCCGAGTTAACGGCTTACCTATCCGCTACCCTTGCCATAGACACCTGTCTGAGCGTGACGTTTTAATCGGACAGTGCCAGCCAAACCCAGTATAAAGACAATTGCCAATGCCAACTAGATAACTGTTGCCCGTACCATGGTCTGGCAATATGATGATGGTAGAGAGAAGGGTGCAGGTTCGAAGTGGGACCTGTGAATGACAAATACAAGAAACTAACGGAACGAGCTTTTTTTTATCTACGCGTACGAAATCGTGAGCAACAGCTAGTAGTTAATATAGTAAAAAAATCCTCTCTAGCTGGACTAAAGGGGTCTTAGATTGGATATTGAAAAACCTTTTGTAGCTGAAATACATGTATAGTGCTTAGATTTTAGCAAACACCAAAAAAATAATCAAAATAAACCGAGAATCAAAAAATATCAATAAATCAAATGCTTTGAAGGCAGTAATCGCTCAGATTAACACATCCTTAATCTAACACATGAAAATCAAATGTTGGTTTTATAGATGAAACATAAATTCGAGCGAAGCTTGCAGTTGGGAGTTTCCAAGCAAAGAGATTAACATTGAATGAAAACTCAAAATAAGCACTGTAAGAAGAGTTTATTTGAAAATTGAACTAGCTACCAAGAAAAAAATACGAGCACGTGCTCCACGAGCTGCACGAAATTTAAAATAAAAGACTGTACCTTACTAGTACCTTTTTATTAGTTATGAGAGAGTATAATATTAGACAGTATTTTTAGAAGAGGATTCGCTTCTAGGATAAAGCAGTGTTTTTGTCT
Source organism: Peribatodes rhomboidaria (assembly GCA_911728515.1). Taxonomy (NCBI): domain Eukaryota; kingdom Metazoa; phylum Arthropoda; class Insecta; order Lepidoptera; family Geometridae; genus Peribatodes; species Peribatodes rhomboidaria. The sequence continues at coordinate 16,804,755 of OU452174.1, read as the reverse complement.
TGGGCGGCTTGAACCCCTCGCTGCCCTCAGGACTCATCTTCCCTTGCTGCGCTCGGGAGTTAACTCTAGATTCCCTCGTTACGCTCAAGGTACAATAAGCCGCCCGCGACGTAAGGCACTGCTTTGTGCCCTCGGTACATAATTTACTATTGTTACTCTTTATTCACAAAAAGGTGAATTTAGAAGCAAGACCTGTTTGCTTTTCTCCAATCAAGTCTATCGATTGTTTGGCGCAACCAAATCCATTGTGTCTTGATATTTCCTTAAATTTTACGAAGAAGAAGCTAATGTTATAATACGCCAATAACTTTTGTCTTTCTGTTCTTGTTCTGCTTCTTCTTCGACGATGAGATTCGGCAATGAAGACTGATATTGTTGTTCCTAAAAACAATATTAAATAATAATTAATTTGCAACCATACTAAGTCCCAACGCTCGTATCAATAATTTATTTATGTACATTGTGTACACAAAAAAAAAATGATTACCAGTTTATTCGAAGGTGAAAAAGTCCCTGTTCCTCGGATGCTCTGATAACCTTCGGATGATTTTGAACTAGGCATCTGTAGATAAAAATATAGGATAAGTTTTTAGTACTGAAACGGAAGTTCTTCACTCGCGCTTCGCGCTCGCTAAGTGAATGTCACGCATGCCCATAGCAGTTCAGCGCCACTCTGATTATAAGTAGTGGCTCTATGAGCAACGTCTCACAAATTACATATCTCCGCTATTTTAAATAAAACCTAAATTTACAAAATTTCACAAATATCGGTTGAGAAATGCGATCTGTAGAGGAAAACAATCGGACATCCGTGCAATCAGACGCTGGACGCCGGACATACGATAACTTTAGCAATAGCATTTCCACTTGGCATAGCTCTGACTATGCACTATGCTTGTCACCCTAATAATATAAGATGTTAAATGTCTTTTAACTCACCTAAGTTCAGTACTCGCATTTTTTGTTGGCTGAACGCTTGTGTTTAAACGTTGATAATTTCGTTGATCTCTGTTTCTGAAAAAATGAAATAGAGCAATTTAAAGATATTAATTACACAATATTCATATTACTCAAAGCGTCTCGTTTGTCTCTTTCCATGATACCATAAAATATAAAACAATTACCAATTTATAATCCCAGTTTAAAATATATTACTATTCTAGTCTTCATGCAATAGAGACTAGATTAAAATAACTATTAAGACTAGATGCAGGTTGGTATCAGTTACCAAAGAAATTGTTGTATTTAATAAATATAAATAAATAACAATACATACAATAGTGACTCTGTGAGCTGGAGATCTCGTGACCGATGTCTGTCCGATTTGAAATTGTCACATGTATTTTATACTCAAATAAATTATTTGTATTTGTATTTGTCCTCCTCTACAGGTCACACTCCTCAACCGATTCTCGTGAAATTTTGTGAGCAGGTTTGACAATTATATAAATTTTTGTTTTGACTCGGATCAAAAAGTTTTTTGGAAATTTTCCAATTATGCAGATATATCCTTTTTTAAATCACATCTCTGCCATATTGAAAAATTTCCAATAACCGCCTAGACAAGAAAATTCTTTTTAAATATCGGACTTACTCACAAAGTTTCAAGAGAATAGGTTAAGAAATGCGACCTGTAGATTAAGACAGGTCTGGGCAAAGATCCGGACAGAAATCCAGACGGAATTCGGAAATACGAAAGCATTTTCGTCGAATCTGAAGCATAGACGCTTCGCTCGCTAACGATCTCTCGCTCGGTTATTGTTGTAAGAAAATGTAATAACTTTTCTTTCGAATTCAATGGCCATAACTCGGAAACCTACTTTCTGAATGCAAATGCTTGAATTTTTGTATTAAATACTATTTTTTACAAAAAAATACTTTATTTAAAGTGACTGATCAGAGTGTTAGTAAGCATATTCTTTCAAATAAAAAATAAATGACGAAGTTATGCTGCAACAAACATTTAGTAAAATTTATACAATGTAATAATTGAGTGCGTCCTAATTTTTGAAGTCGGTTAACAAACCAGGATAAGTTAGAAAAATATGCTCACTACACTGCTAAAAATAATAATGTATTGCGGACCGTGGTTGGTCAGCTATAACATAAAAATGTGATTGTTTCTAGTTTAGGTAGGTTAGTTTAGGAAATGTGCTATACCAAAAACAAAAAATAGTATTAGTCATTTACACCGTTCGCACGCAACGACCGCTTTCTGATATTGACATCGTAAGTACACATAATAATTATCATTATTTTATTTTTACCCGATTGTTCAAGAAGGATTATTTATTATTATTAACTATAGAATACTCCCCATTTCTATGTTATTAACTAGGTGTTGGGGCATCAGCAAGTATGCCACAGCTTCAATTTGAAATGGCTTAGGTATATTGACCTTAGTATAATTTTTGTGAATAATTGAATCAAATGAAATCACGAGAAAAAAAACAGCTGTTTCATACAAAAAGCTCATCGATCGTCGACAAAATGTAAGCAGATGCTTTTTTCCCCGATTTAATTTACAAATAAAAAAGTTTAAAAAGTAATCGTTGTTTATAATGAAGAGTACAATGACCCCCGTTTGGCTTAGTACACCCTATACCGATAACCCTGTGCAATGTACTAATATGACACATATAGGTACATTTGTACATAACAAGAAAAAAAACACAGTTCTGACAAGTCTTGCACTTGGATAATTATCATGAGCAACATGTACAATGGGGCCCGTGCCGTGGCGTGATGATTGTAGTACAGCACGACGCTGCGCGACCGCGGCTCGTATCACAGCAAAATAAGGTTCATGGTCGCACAGCGTCGGCGGGTAAATCCAACAATCATCGCAATAAGGTGTAAGTAATGGACGGTGAAGCCCTGAGAGTTAACATAGGTCGGAGGACACGTCTGTAGTTTTCTATTAAGTATTTTTATCAGGAAAACAAACGTCAGACCGAATCATATGCCACTAAAAACTCAGACACTAGGGTTAGTCACTTCAGTCTACACAATAAGAACAAACGGGTAAAAATATTTATGTGGTAATTAAATATTAATAGGTAGGTAGGTACTTACCACTTAGCTATCTAGTTGGAGTCCAATTTTTTTGTTACGCCTAGCTGCCTTGGTGACATCTCCCATTTTCATCGGATCAACCTTCTGTACCCTCTACTCACAACGCGATCAATTATTGTCCAAATATTTTCACTAGTAGTAAAGTCACTAAAAACTTATCAAATGTCTTGAAAAACTACTTTTTTTGATTGGCTCTGGATAATTAAGCACTGTTTAATTGATGATTTACGTACAAATAGAAAAAAGATGCGAAAATATTTTTCGGCAAGGCGAGTACGTCCTTCCTTCGTGAGGCGCTGGCGCCGACTGGCCCGTCCCCCGCAAAGGAGCTCGCGGGTGTCAGTGGTCACGTGATCTGACGAAATACTTCAAAATAACACAAAATATTACTAAACTAACTCAATTTTAGCTCTAAAAATATGGTAAAAGAACGATCAATCATATTTTTAATTTCCTATCCGAAGGTGTAAAAATATATAGTAACGTAATCTCCGTAAGCACGGTATTGCACGCCATGAGAACGAAAACAACGTTCATTTAATATTTTTTTACTCGCAATCTAGTAAGTAATATAATATTTTAATTAGACTAATTAATAGGTAACAGAATGATCTTATTGGTGATATTTTTTTCATATCGGTAGGGTCCGTAGCTTCTTCACTATTACGAGTTGAATAGACGCATTTGGCGAATATTCAAGGCTTAAGTTTATCTTATTGCACTCTACCTAATTTCCGTGATTCTGTGTAGTGTTCTGTGCCCTTGCCGGGCTCCATCTCTTGATACCTACATCACAGAATTGCATTCGTAAAATGCAACAATCAAACCGATGAAGACTTGAAAGATTTTATTTATTACTTTGGTGTATGTTTGTATTTTTGTTGAATAGTGTATCTAATCAGAAAATGTGCTTAATTGAATTGAAGAGCGTATTTCGGAGAATCGAGCTGTGACCGAAGGGTATTGTTTAAGTATTAAGAGCTCTGTAATGTAGAACAATGAACACTGCCATTTACAACGTAAACAAAGGCAATTGAATAACTTCAATACATTCACGGTTGCCCAGAAACAAAGCGATTTGAAGGCTCGGTTGTGATACTCGTCACGTGTAGCAAGTGTCGCAACCCTTTTCAACCATACGAGTAACTGAGGTTCTTTTTAGAGCTTTAGGAGACAGGTTAACTGAAGTCAAATTCGACGTCAATTTTCTAATTTACCATCTTTGCTTTACGTGCTTATTTACATAGTGCAAGTTTCTTATGATAGGGCAATAATTGAAGGCAATAGATTACTCGCAATAATTCACCTTCAGGAATTGTCAGCGACTATTGTTTAGTTTAGACGATGCAAGTAATTTGTTGATTCCATATTTTTGTATACGACAGGCAAGAAACATGCAACGTGTAAATCAGGCTTAGAGAAGAACCTCAGAATACCTCTTTCCGAGGGAAAGAACAAAACATTAAATAGCTGCACGCTCTGCAACCACAAACAATACATCGATTCAAATTATTAAACGATTCCAAAAACATAATGTCACAAAAAATGGAACAAATTTCGCCTTCGCAACAAAGAGTAAAACAGCAATAAGAACGAACAAGAACTAATAAAAATTGCGACTGATAACTTTGCCACCATAGAATTATCAAAGCCTCTCCCTGAAACCTTGAAGTATGCGGTTTGAGAAAAGGCTATGGCTATGTGCAACGAGGAGTTTTCTGAGTGAACTCTACGACTTTGTCGTACAACTTTTCTTCATCACGCCGACTTATCTTTCCAACATTACGAGTATATTACCAACGTCGCCACATAAAATATGTGTAAACAACAACTCGTAAACGGGAGAAGTGTCACCCTGCTAATGGAGGTCATTCTTACTTCTCTTCGAAACTTCTCAAGGTCGACTCATTTCCGTTCTTCCCTTCGGCATAATTTATTTCATTAGTTTATTTAACAGCACATTTAATATAAGAGTTGAAGGCATGATCTTGAGAAACAGAGAAAGGTGGCGTATCCTAATGAGGGGCCGATCGCACTAAAAAGTGAGCACGGTGTGGTTCGCCATCATAGTTAGTTAGTGTGCATCTGTGCATATGAGTCATATTTGAAGTGTTTAAAGTGATTCTAGGAGATGAATGAAGAAACTTAAGTGAGATCGAGCCTAAACAAACGTTATACAGGATTCCGCTCTATGGTCAAAGTGGGTAGACGAAACTCTACTACATATAAAATACATAAAGCCTGAAAAGGTTGTAAAGGCTTGTAGAATATACGTAAATCCCAAATGCGTTATATTTTTAACAACCTTACTAGGAGAACATATAATAATGACATTGTTAGGAAGTCTATACACCAAATTGGGCGAAAGACGCCGACATTTAGCCATATATACACGTGGCCGCCAGCTATGAAGAAACAGAATGATGTTTTGACCTACCATGACTTATGAGTTTATGACCCCTCGAGAATTGCGCTAGACTCTATAACAGCTATGAAAATAAATCAGGAATGTCGCCGGCTCTGATTTATAGTCACCAACAGAGGCGGATCCAGGATTATTGATTGAGAAGGGGGGCAGTATAAAAGGGTAAGTTTTATCAAGGTAGGTAAACATAAAATAATAAAAAAGCAGGCATATTACACTGTTGTGGAGTATGGAGTTAGTTAGATTGTTTTTAGGGCTTGAGCCCCTTAGCCCCCGTCCTGGATCCGCTAATGGTCACAAAAACATCTGAAGCAGCCTTCTGTTGTTTTCACGGTAGAAAATAATGATCATAAGTTGATGACGCTTGTGAAATGATCCTATTTATGACAGAAGCGCTAATTTCACGTTGATAGGACAGGAAAATAATATTTTGTAACTGTGTAATTCAGTCTGTCATGTCGGCAGGATAAAGACATCTGGGAAACATAATTATTCTGAGATCATTTATTGTTTATACAAAGTGTGTTATCAGATTTATCAATCCACCTCTGCATATCTAGGCACCTCCCAAGTTTCCAAGACATGTCATTCAGACTAATCCTCATTTTTTGTGATTTTCCTCCCCCGACGAAGAGTATGAGTAGCAAATAGAACTATAAACTAGTTGACGAGCAGCGAAAAGCGAGTTGGTTCAATAGTTTTATCGCTGGGCGACAGGACGAGGCGAGTGTACTTCAAGCAAGCACTAAAGCTTGCTTTACCTTCAGATAAGTGACATCCACCGCCAACCCCATAGAATGCACTGCAGTACACTCTAAGTGTTGTCTGGCACCTACTGGTTGAGTTGGTTCAAGTTGGATGATGACGATACGTCTCCCATCGCCATCGGGATTAATTAGGAATATCCTATGGGTATATACTTCTATCTCCTATCACGTTTCGTTTCTTGCCAAAGTCATCAGTGAGTCTGTGAGTATATCGTTACAATATCATTTACTACTGGTATGCCCCAACTCCAATCCTCCAATCACAGCCTCTCATTATAAGCAAAAACAATCAAGTTCCACGATAAGATCTCTATACATAGGGTCAACTGGGGCAAATGCGTCTGTGGGGCAATTGCGTCTTTCGAGAATTATTGACGAACCCTTCACAAATTAGGAAACTAGCGCAATCTTGTACAGACTAGTTAGTGCAACAAAGAGAAAAATTGTGGTGCCTAATTTGTGATGAGTTCTTCAGTAATTAATATAATAATAATAATAATAAATTCGGGACACTTCCACACACGGTCGCCTGACCCCAAACTAAGCAAAGCTTGTACTATGGCTGTCAGAGACTGATATACATACTTAGATATTTTTAAATCCATATGTACTTAAATAGATATGAACACCCAGATATAGGACAAACACAAATGTTCATCACATAAATGTTTGCCCTAGGTGGGAATCGAACCCACGCCCCCAAGCTCAGAAGGCAGGTTCACTACCAACTGAATTCTCGAAAGACGGAATTGCTTAACAGACGCATTTGCCCCAGTTGACCCTATACGAAATTTTTATTATCCTGACTTTTATTACAAACAAATACGTTTTGTCTGACGAGGCGCGACCTTCGCGGTCCATTGTTCTTTGTACCGATTTGTATGGCGTAGCGTAGCCTAGCTATTACTGTCTTCTGTAATGATAAGGGGGCAAACAACTGCTGCATGACACGTTCCTACACTGCTATGATGACGACGTTTGTAAGGCAAATATTTATTCATTACCAGCGCGCCTCGCGATTACACCCGCGGTCCCTCTAGAACCGTAATTTATGTATTTCAAAATAAAAAGTACCTTATGTCATTTTCTGTACCTCTGACGTGTTTGAAAATTTCATGATGATCGATTGAATAGTTAAGGCGTGAAATCCTGACAAACAAACAAATGAACAAGCTCACTGTCGCATTTATTTATTTTTTGTTAATTTAGTTTCCTAAGCCACATTTAAGTAATTTAGACTAGATTAGATTAAAATAATTATTAGTTTTAGCATTTCGTCATTAAAATTTTAGTTGTGTAAAAATGTAAAATAAACAGTGTAAAAATGTATCAAAAATTGGTTTTCCATGTTAGAGTCGGTTTGACTGTAGTTTTCAGCAGTGGTGGCAGTTCAGTGGTGGTCGTTGGCACAAAAAATAATTTTATGTACCAACGTGCCTCACTGGCGACTGCTGGGATAAAATTTAAAATAATGTTCTAACGACCACTATTGGTGGTCGTTTTGGTGGTGGTCGTTGGGAGTGAGCCATTCGTCCTACACCACATTTGCTGATGCATGATTTTCAGTCTATGACGACTGTTCCTTCGGTCATCGGTCGACATGTCGTTTTCGATATCGACAAGGTAAACTTGCATCACTATCGTCGGTGCATAGACATACTACAAGTGGCATTTTTACCCGACTGTGCAAGAAGGGGGGTTCTTTTTTTCGAGTGTTTGTATGTATGTATTGTATGTATGAGGTTTCTTTGGCACGCCCTATAGCCATAAATAAATAGCTTCATAAATTTCGACTTGTGAGGTGTCATTTGTATCGTCTTGATAGTGGAGGTGACATAGGGTACATTTTGCAACCGGATTTTCTGTTTTTCTTTTAATAATATTGCTTGTTTGTTAAAGAATATCTTCCTATCTATCATAAGCGCGCTTCAAAGTAGAGCAACCTTTACTTAAAATTGTTAGCCCTGGACCAACAACTAAAACCCTATCGTAGCACCCGGTTTGCACAGTTTAGGCAACCTGACGATGTTTGAACCGTCATGTTGACAATGGGATGAGTTGACAAAGCAGTGGTTTGTGGAGGGCTAGATCTAATCCGGGATTTATTTAGGCCCTTTTATTTTTTTAGACTTTGTAAGTCTACGCGTAAAGTTATTTACTAGTCAGTTATGTCAATGAAGAGTATAATGAACAGAGGTCTGACATTCAGATACATTATTTATCTAAACCACCCAAAACCTTTTGTATGAAGAGCACTTCTTCCTTTCAAAAATCTCCTGTTTTTGGCATCAATGGATTAGGAATAAAGTATTAGAGCCGTATTCAGAAACGGCGCTTGGTCATGAATCTCGATTTATAACTGTTTTTTTCATGTGTGGTAAAAAACCAGTTTTAAATCGAGATTCGAGACTGAGCGTGGTTTTAGCATGCGGGCCTTAGTTTATGTTTTCGCAAATTGCCTTTGAAAATCGGATTAATCTAAAGTTAATAAAATGTTTCAATTAAAAAAACCCTGAGAAAATTAGAAGCCGCTTCCATACTTTCCTAGATTTTGGCAGAAAAAAGTGAACTTTAGGTAAATATGTCTCTCAACATCAACGTCGCCGAGCCGAATTACGCAGCAAAGGGTCGGAATAGATGGTGAAACATCATCAAAGAAAAGTTGTTTCCATAATGGGTCACGAGTCACGACCCGAGTATTGGAGAATCGACGTAAGGAAGAGGATATCTAATAATGAACTATATTTAAAGATCAAGAAAAGAGAAGGCAGATGTCATGTGGTCATGTCGTACAAGGAGCTGAAACACCAGCAGCTGAGACACCGCCTAGCGGCCATTACTACACCGTTAAGAGCAATGCTCTTAAATTGAGATTAAGCGAATCATGAGGTGAAATTTTCATACTGACGTTTGAAGGTCAGTAGGCCAATTTTCTAGCGATAATTGCCGAGCAAATACACGAAAAGCAAAACGTTCTTAGAATAAGAATAAGCTACAGATTCGTCACCAAAGATATATTTCTAGGAACTCGCGTAGACATGACGTAGATCAATAATTTTGCGTAGAATAGATAATCTCTTGGGCAGTAATTCTGATTGATTCGGTTGTTAAGTTTGATCAAGAGTTGCTAATTTAGATTATAGAATTAGAAATCCTCGTGTTTCTAATCCAAATTGGTTTAGACGTAGGACTAAACTTGATAAGGAATAAGAGTGTAATAGATGGCTTTTTCCGCACTTTGTCGCGATAAGAATTTTTACGTACAGAGTTATAAAAGTTGCGTACTGAAACCGTAGCATTTCATTTCTGTGCTCATAAAACCAAATAAGAATAAAAGTACAGATCTGCAGAGGCCGACACAAGACCGAATATGAAAATGCGAACCAAGAAGCAGCCTAGATGGCCTACCCTGACATCTTATTGCCATGATAGTTACGTTTTGTTTTCGACATGAAACGTAACTATCCCTACAGTAAAAGTAACAACATACGTGAGCCCTTTACGTTCCTTGTAACATAAGTATGCCGATATATGCAAGGAATGTACGTATTCTCAACAAATGGTCAAAAGAAAACTAATTTAAACTGACGATGATGAAGTCCACGATAAATGACATCGTTTATTTCGGCGCCGATCGACGTCCTTCAGGCTTCTAGACCGTTCCAAAACAGAAACAAACATGACGTCACTCCGCGCAGCAGATTAGACGTGCAGCCCGACTGTCTGGTCGAAAATAACATGCTCCGAGTGAAGAGCCACAAATAAAAAAAGTTGCGCCTTCGAAATACAAAGTTTGCGCGCCAAATGCGCAATACCGTACCTAATTAAATGTATAGAGAGAGAAGAGAGATAGACACAGCTGATGTTGCTGGTGGCAAAAGCATTGGATTAAATTAGACCAAACAAAAATAAGTAAACACACAACCACATTAGGTGGTGGGAGCTAATCTACTTAGCGACAAACTTTTAGGAGTAGGTGTGCGCTGCAAAGTTATAAGCTCAACAGAGTTACATAATAACATGGATGATACACATTAAAGATGATGTACATTAACAATACATTTTATTTGTTTAATATTATATCGAGTTGTTATTCAGTTGAAAAGAGGTCATTGTAATCATCAATAAATTGATAAATTTCAAACGGGACCAGGTGTGAAATCATAAATAATAATATCTAGGTCTCATAGGAATAGCATAAGCAATGCCTACCTAGCTGCTCTGTTCCATTTTTGTTCATTGTACATAATTGACCAAATGAGTGGTAGCAAGCGAAGCGTCTATGCTTCAGCTTTGACAAAAATGTGCTTGTATGTCTGGATTCTGTCTGAATCTCTGTCTTCCTCTAAAGGACCTGTAGAGGAGGACAGACAGTGCCGCAGATTTTTTTTTTCAGAGTTTCAGTTAAATTTTCAATTAATTATTTATTTAGGTAGGTATTTAACAAATATAAAATTTAAATCTCATTCAAAAGTAATGAGGGTAAAAAAGTTGCATGTTTTTTTTTAGAAATTTGACTACTACCCCTGGATAGTGGTATATGTGGAGAAGTTACACCCTTGCCTATATTAAAATGGACTACTGCCCTGGGGTAGTGGTCTTTTTGTAGGTGGAGTAACTAATTCTCCAGACACGCGAAGAATTACACCGCTGCCTCTGATGCAATAATATATATTTTAAAGTCTAACTAGTTGGTAGGAACAGTACTATCACCCTGAATCCGATGAAATAGAGCAAAAGTTTTTGAACAAAGTCTACATGATTAAAAAAATATTCTTGGGTGACAGCACTAATATTTATTACTTTGAACTGTGACAGCTAAGTTCATATTCATAAAGTTGATTAAATAAAGCGTAAATAAATAGAACTCATAAACGTAGCCTTAGTTAAAAGACTTGCATGCAAATACATGTGGTTAACCAATTACTAGGTAGTAGGTAAGTATGAAAACTTAGTGAGTAGGTAAATTAAGTAGCACCCACTACTCGGTACTACTGTTTTTTGAGTGAAATGATTTTCTAACGAGGACATTAAGGTCGTAACCACGTGATATTGCGAAATTTACTTACCAAATTGCTTTACTGGACAGGACAATGCTAGAAAACAGCTCGGACCATCGCAGCACTCGCGTAAAGTCACAAACACAATTACAGACAAATGAAAGCCCTAATAATTAGTTAAGAAAAACAAAAGCTGGTTAGAACGATTTATTTGCTGTGTGAAATGTTGCTGAGTTTTTATTAATTAAACTAATTTTAATCTTGCAAGTAAGGACTTTAAAAAAGTGGAAGCTTTGGATAACTTTTCTTTGCTGGCTGCGTGTGCAGAATTTCGAGTTATTTGTAAAAGGTAACTAAAATTCAGCAAGCCGTGCAAAGATACGGGCAAGAAACGAACGAATGAAAATAAATTAAAAAATCCATCCACAGACAATAAATAGAAAGCCAAAGAATGAATGATACTGGATTTGATCTCACAGAATAAATAAGAATTATAAAAGAATGAACAATTCCAAAATTAGGAAAAGCTTGATGATACTATCGACTGCAAGCAATTATTTAATGGCAACATAGAACATTAATTGTCACTGTCAACGTCATTTCATCGCGCATTTCGAAGTTTCAAATTTCAATTTGAAACCATCTAAATCCAAACGAACTTCTAGTTGAATTGAATAAATAACCGATTTCCGATTTTTTCTTATTTTACGAATGGAGATGGAGATCTTGCCGCTGTATTTAGTTGAAGAAAGAATTAAAACTTACAAGAACTGGCCGTTCAGTAATAAGGACAAATGTAACGTGCAAAATATGGCCGAGGCAGGGTTTTATTCTGTGGCCACGGGTAGTGAAGACGCTGATGCTGCAAAATGCTTTCTTTGCGGGAAGGAACTGGATGGATGGGAGGCTACCGACGACCCCTGGGCAGAGCATAAGAGTCACGCCGCTAAGTGTGCCTTTGTGCAGTTGGGGAAGAATGAGGATGTGTTGTTGGTCAGTAGTTATTCTGTTCTTTCATTATTATTTTTTTCTAAATTCTATTCTGATAGTTTTTTTTAAAACAAGAGTGGCAAACAAGTAGAGGGCAGAGATACTAGTAAAATGACTACTAATAATATTATTAATTTTCTAACTGCAACACTAATCATTTGACATTATAATCGATGATTAAACATATAAATGATTGCCAAATCTTTACTTAGCGATAGTAGTTATAATTAACACCTGAGTGTAGTAGTTTTGTTGTTTTTTTACAGTTACAACTTTGTTAAAAACAGTTTTTTATTCCATTTCAGTTGTCGGAATTCATGTCTGTGTTCAAACAGTATATGATTAATGAGATCAAGAGGATGGGCGAAGTTGCCAAAGAGCAGATAGATATGAAAGCCAAGTCGATTCGCAGAAAATGCAAGATACGTTAACATTGGATGTAATGACTTTAAAACAATTGTTAATTATTATTTAAAAAGATATTTACCTCTGAAAAGGCAAAACGCTATGATGTCTATTTAGTTACTAAATTTATATGAGACTGGTGTATTGTTCCCTGGTGTTTATAACACTCTGTTTGGACACTTCATATAAATTATATAGAGTGACGAACTGGAGGCAACCAGGCAGCCACACACAGTTTGCTTAGTTTGGACAAAGCTTAGTTGTTACCAATTAATATTTCTCTTCTTAGATAAGTACAATTAATCATAATTATAATCATTTATTTCATAAAGCTAATTTGCATTTCAAGATACATAAATTGACATTAAATTACATAAAATAAAATAAAAAATTCACACATAATGGTAGTAATCAAATTATGAATTTATAATAAAATATTCATTGAAATGGTGAAATGATTGCTCTGTAAGCCACCATAGTAGCCTAAATGTAAAGCTTTGTAAGCTATTTTATTGATTATTGTCATCTAATTGTGTATTTGGAAATGTTAATATTCTAGTTAGATTGGGACACTTAATTAGAATTATTTTAATAAATGTCCAACCATAACAAACTACTTTTAATTATGACATTTTCAAATGAATAAAGATAGTACTAAACAAGCACAGAAGATAAAACTATTAACTATGTCCTGTTTTTTTTTCTTTGCCTACAGGCAAGGTATTCATGGAATGATTTTCTGTAAGTGATGTTGTAAAACCTTATTGGTATCAAAAAAAGTTCCTACATTGCTTTTACAAACTGTCATTCCTGTTACCATAGCAACATGCTACTTGTTTACAAAGATCCTAGCAACAACTTTTCAAAACAAACATAGTTCCTGTGAAGAGATTTTGTAGTTTTTATTAAGTGTATTTATTAATTGTTTTAATAAGACTGAAACAATGGGAGAAGTAAAGACTTTGGAGACTCATGCTATCATCGGATTTGATGGTAAGTTAACATTTCATAGTGTCATCATCATGTCAGCCCAGAAGATGTCCACTGCTAGACAAAGGCCTCCCCCAATGATCTTCACAGCAACTGGTCTTGCGCTGCTGTCATCCAGCAGCTTCCTGTTCAAACTTTAAAATTATATTTGTATGACTTCCTGGGAATTAAATGAAGATTGGATCAAGAATTATCAAGTTATTGTCAACATACAAATGCTGAGATGTCTCAGTAGACTGAGACCTCACTTCGCTCGGTGTTCTTTCCTTGATCTGAGCACCCGGTCAATAATAAGGAGAGTTTGTGAACATAAGTGTGTATGTCCCTAACTTCAACACGTCGAAACCAACGAAACAACAGAGGTTGCTACCATGGATAATACAGGCTATTTTTTTTTTGAAAATTATATTGTTAGCTTATGACACCGCGGGGCGCACCTACTTATAAAACTTATGTGCTATCTCCCTCGGTTTAGTTAAACATCAGCTTAATTGCCGTCTAACTAAAGCTTGTCTGGCCTATCCCTTATAATAAATTCAAGCCATGTGTGTTTGAGAATCTTCTAGATCCATGACATTGCTTTATATCCAAGCGAGTTGGTTGCCAAACTACCTAAGAATATACCTAGTAGGTACCTAGATTATTTAAAGATCGACAATTACGAATGTATGTCCTTTTTTTTCAGGATCTGCCATTCGCGGCCTCAAAGTCCACCCCGACTCTGAGCACATAGTGTACCCCATGGGCAACAAAGTTTGCATCCAGGAGTGGAAGAGCAAGAAGATGTACTTCCTGAGTGGGCACACCAACAGTGTCGCCACCGTCGCTGTCTCGCCAAAAGGCACATTCGTGGGCTCGGGACAAATTAATCATATTGGGTTCAAAGCGTCGGCGAAGGTGTGGGATTTTAAGAAGAGGATTATGCTTGGAAGCCATGAACTGCACAAGGTTATAGATATTACACTAATTGTTTTCAAGTCCCTAAGTAATCGGTTTTCCATGGTATAATTAAATACTCCGCCAGATATAGCATTCACTACTTAGTCGATATACTACCTACTTGTACTAAGCGGTTCGCCTCCACCTTAATACGAACGGCTAGGGACTGGAATCGTTCGCTACCATCTGTTTCTCCGACTAACTAAAACCTAGGTATCTTCAAGGCCAGAGTGAAAAAGTACCTACTAGGTCTTCGTGCTTCATCTTAGGCCACAATGTCGCTTCAAATCAGGCGAGTGGGTGGTCAAATGCTGAGCTCTTCTTAAAAAAAAAAATCGGCAACACGTAGTGATGTCAATCGATGCTTGAGCAAGACCGTAATAAGTTATTTACAACAAGTTCGAAAGAGACGGATTGCTTCATTAAAGGAAGAAATGGACATAAATTTTGACACACAACTTAAGACACTACAAAGTCGGTCACAATACACAGGTGAAAGATACAAACCTATCACTCATGATCCCAAAAAACAAAGTGTAGCATTCCGGGGGCAAACACGTAATGACGTCACTCGTCATTGTCATCCGTCTCTTTCGAACTATTTGTAAATGACTTATTTCGGTCTCACTTTAAGAGTCCGGCGACCACTTTAGACTAACTTCGCATTGGCTTAAGATATTCTATAGGTAGTCATTTAGTCTAGAAGAAGACGAAGAGAGCGACTAATGATACTGACGAGCCTCTAAAGTTACCTACAGCACTTCTGTAATCTTTCTTAAATAACTAAGAATTTCCCTTGTATTATGGATTCATTTAACAGTTAATGATGTAGAAAACCTCCCTATGTAAAGGAATTTTTAATTTAATGCTACACGGCGCACAAGTTGCATCTCCTATGTAACTTATGTGCCGTGTATGGTGACAGGTTTGCGCCCTGTCCCATTTGGGACTGAATATTGTCCGGCAAAGTGTGGGTATTGTAATACACCTCTTCTAGCTCCTTCGGGAGCAAGGCGTAACAATTACGTTATGTAACCTTGAGTACCGTTGATGCGATGTTCATGAAGTTCGCACTTAATTTCAATACAATTTCTAATTTTAATTAGGTAGAAATAAAAAAAAACAGCCAGAAATCAGATTTAATTGACAAAATCTAAACAACAAATTAAACAAAATTAAAAACGTACTAGTTTATTCGATCTAGGCAACGGTATGAAAATACCGCTTTCAAAATTACGAGCATGATTATTGAACCCAATTTGACCAACTATGTACCACAACGACCCGCTGGTCAATTCTGTCTTGCATGTTCTCTTTGGTCTCCCCGACCGTACCTTTTCACCGCGAATTCCGTGTGCGAGTTTTAAGCGTTACCAGCGCCATCTAGTTACATTTCATGTAAATGATGTAGTAGTTATATTGAGGAGTGACAATAGAGTTTCCTATTACCCGACAAAAAATAAATTGCTGGAGGAGGTTTAATTCAATTCTTATTTTGTTACGCTGTTTTTAGATTTCGAAAATTTTGAGGGTCTATTTCCCGCTCCCTCTGGCTTGAGAGGCGGGGCTTCGTCCAACTACATAAGTAAGACCTTTACACCGATAAAAGATACAGAGCCATCACTGTAGTGTCCAATACGTCAAAAAAGGTCAGTGCTCAGCAATAATGCTTTTAATAATGAACTCATTTGTAGGTCCGCGTAGAAGCCGTAACGTTTTCGTCAGACGAGCGCTACATGATATCGTTGGGCGGGCGCGACGACGGCTGCGTGGTGCTGTGGGACTGCGTGACCCACGCCGCCACCGGGACCGCCGCCGCCGCGCGCCTCACCACCGGGGACGCTATCACACTGACGCCGCTCAATCTGAGAGTCAACTCCTTTGTTACTGGCGGGGATTGTGAGTTATCCCACATTAAAATTTTTAGCTGCGTACCCTATGTCCTTAAGCATTGTGGCGTTCGTTTCCGAATGATACGTATTGTTTTATGATTAAACGAACATACCTAAGTCAAGTTCTATCATAATAATGTAAAGTTTATGTATCCATAAAATTTACAGTGTACTGACGCAGCGCCA
Source organism: Peribatodes rhomboidaria (assembly GCA_911728515.1). Taxonomy (NCBI): domain Eukaryota; kingdom Metazoa; phylum Arthropoda; class Insecta; order Lepidoptera; family Geometridae; genus Peribatodes; species Peribatodes rhomboidaria. The sequence goes on along the minus strand of OU452174.1, from coordinate 16,788,086 downwards.
CGCTTGCTGCTGCTAGTAAATTTCATGGACTGAAAAACAAATATTATTATCTGTGGCATGACAACGCTCTTGACTTGAAATAACTTGCGACTCGCGACTTGAAGATAAAGATGTCTGGATCCTTCCACTTCCGCCAAGTAGCCACTAGTACTTATAGATATTACCTAGTTGTAAGCCAAAATTTATGAGACTGTAATTTATTTATTATTTGAAAAAATAATGCCCTCAGTTTCTTGCCTGTTCTTCTGAGTAGAGGCTCTTTATCCGAACAAGGCGGTCGAGTATATTTAAATAACTTTGACGTTCTTGTGTATCTTTGATACCTAAATTGAATAAAAACATTTTGACTTTGACTAAACGACCTCAGAGAAAATGGAGCTATGAAGAATATCCGCATTTGTAAGTGGTTACTTTTGACAGGAGGTTGTCTAAATAATTAACTGTTAAACTAATCCATAATACAAGAGAATGTTTTAGTTATCTAAAAGAATGATTAGAAGTGCAAAAGTCACAAAAAATATTGAATTACACTTTGTGACTGTGTAGATAAATTTAGAGGCTCCTCAGTATCAATACTTGCTCTATTCGCTCGTCGTTTAATGGTAATAGCAAATGCGAAGTTAGTCTAAAGTGGTCGCCGGACCCTTTACAGCTGAACTGATCTTGATGCCATTTGATAATTAGTTACAGTATATCACGAGTAATAAAAAAAAAAGTAAGATTTTTAGATACTATGTTCTGAATTCACGCGAACTAAGTCGCGGGTAACATTGTCATTTATTTCTATTCTAACTATTATTTGGTAATATTATTGTGGGTCCATGGGTCGCCTAAGCCCACTGGTCTAATAACGACCCACCCTATCCTTTTTCCAGCTAATCTCCGCGTTTGGAACATCCGCGCTGAGAGCAAGAACCTAGACGTGGTGGACGTGTCGCTCGGCAAGCTGCGGCGCAGCGTGCGCTGCATCGCCGTCGCTAGCGACGACTCGCACGGATACGCGGGGACCACGTGAGACAAACGTCATTTATAGATGTCCACACTATGCATTTTCATCTTCAATTTTCGTCTTCATCTTTCTATTCATCTTCCGTTTGGCGCTTTCAATAGTTGAATGCGTAAACGAACGCAACGTCAATATGATAATTTAGTTCAGTCGTAGTTTCTGTCAGCTCTGAGAAACATGTGTGATGAGAATATTTTACTTGGTGGAATAAGTGCGGCTTACTTGGTCATAAGAAATTCCAGAAAAAAGAGAACCAAGAGAAAGTTTTGGATACGAGGTTATTATAGTAATCGAAGTAACGTGATTTATTATTAGGATCCCAAAGTTGTGGGAAACTTCTATAGTCTTCAGTAAACTTCAATGTATGTATTATCTTTTTCTTCGTCCGCCATCTTGTTGTTGAACGCTTTGTGGCATAGAAATCCACTCAACGCGGGAAAACGTGTATCACAGCGCGCGCTTCGCTTTCAACTGTCATCGCGCTTGCGTTAGGGGCATTCCTCACGTGCGCTGTTGACTGCGCTATGACGCATGCCCTTAATGAATAAAAAAAGGCACAGTGTGGACATACCTTATGTCATTTAATTGACTGGCTTCGTGACTCGGTTGCTAGTGAACCTGCCTTCTGAGCTTGGGGGCGAGGGTTCGATTCCGACCTAGGGCAAACATGTCATGAACATTTGTGTTTGTTCTGCGTCTGAGTGTGAATATGTGGTGGACTGCCTCGGTGGCTCAGTTGGTAGTGAACCTGCCTTCTGAGCTTCGGGGCGTGGGTTCGATTCCCACCTAGGGCAAACATTCATGTAATGAACATTTGTGTTTGTTCTATGTCTGGGTGTTAATATCTATTTAAGTATGTATATCAGTCTCTGGCAGCCATAGTACAAGCTTTGCTTAGTTTGGTGTCAGGCGACCGTGTGTGGAAGTGTCCCGAATTAATTAATTTATTTAATATGTATTTAAGTATGAATTTAAAAATATATACGAGTATGTATATCAGTCTCTGGCTGCCATAGTACAAGCTTTGCTTAGTTTGGGGTCAGACGACAGTGTGTACAAGTGTCCCGAAAATGTATGGAATGTATTTATAGAAAAAATAAACAGCTGATATAACAAATGCCTTAAAACATAACAACTGATTTTCTATTGATACTCTATTTAGCTATTTTATAAGTAGGTAGGCTTTATATTAGATATTTATAACGAAATTGTATCAGTAAATTAGTCAGGTTTTTTTTTCCAAATAGGCAACGTTTGACTAATGACTCGCCTAATGAGTAGCGACGACAAGATCGAAGGTAGGACGACGCCTAGAAGATACCTATTCACTTTTCTCTTGAACATCCCTGGATTATATTTGGACGGAAAAATAGACGATGGCAACGAGTTCCACACCTCAGCATTTCTCCTAAGTGAATTGACCCTTATTTCCGTCACGACATGAATCAACCGCTGTTCCAGCACGGGCGACATGATAAAGTTCTCCATCAACTACCCGGCGGACCCGGCGGCCTCGGTGGCGCTGCAGAAGCCGGCCATCATCGGCTGCTACGCCAAGTGCGGCGCGCTGCGCAAGGGCCGCCGCCCCGAGTCCGCCTGCTACAGCCTCGGTGACTAGCTGACACACACTACGCACTAGCTGACACACACTACGCACTAGCTGACACACACTACGCACTAGCTGACACACACTGCGCACTAGCTGACACTCTACACACGGTTTTGAAATACATCGATATCCATCCATCCACACTAATATTATAAAATCGAAAGGAACTCGTGTCTGTCTGTTTGTACGTTTTCACGGGTCTTTAAGTCTGATAATTAGTTACATCATATCACGATTTTTTCCGAATAAACGCGTACGAAATTGCGGGTAACAGCTAGTTAGTACTATATAAGTGTCTTTAAATTCTAAGGAAACGAGGTCTGACTAGAGGATCAGAATATGGGAGCAGAAAATCAGACAGAGTCGCCAAATCCGTCGTTATCATTCGCAGTTTTCTTTGATATGCTACTTCTGGACTTAGGTACGCTTCCACCTTACTATCCAATCTGCTGTGTTCCTGCTAGCAGAGTACTAATGGTTAAATAAGTACCTACCCACTTAATTATTGTTGAATGCAGAAAATCCTGTCGTAAGCGCAAAACAATTAAACTGCACCAGAAACCACTCCGGTATGTGAGGATTTTAACTTTGACTTTTATATACAAAAACCGCAGGATTTAACACGCTGACATCGCGTCTCCGTGCGGAGAAGTGCCTTGCGAATTTCGTCCCTTTGCACAACGCAGCGGAATGTGGTGGCAGTGCGTTATCCGCCTTATTCAGGATTGTACCCCATGACCAAATATTTTTTAACTTAATGTTAGCTTGCACCGTCCCACTGCAGGCCAAAGGCATTATTTCCTTTTCTTGTATCCCACCGTCCCACTGCAGGGCAAAGGCCTTACTTCCTTTTCTTGTATTCGACCGTCCCACTGCAGGGCATAGGCATTACATCCGTTTCTTGTATCCCACCGTCCCACTGCAGGGCAAACGCCTTACTTCCTTTTCTTGGTGTTAGGCATAGAGTCTCTGCTGATAATGGAGGACGGGTGCCTGATCGTGGGCGCGGGGGACGGCACCGTGGACATCCTCGACGAGATCAACTGGAGCGGAGCCTTCCCCAAGGGGAAACTGCTCGACCCCAACGTGCCGAGGTTCAAGGCTGTGAGTATTCCTCAATTGACTGCCTCGGTGGCTCAGCTAACGTGAACCTGCCTTGGAGGCGTGAGTTTGATTTCCACCTAAGGCAAACATCATTATATCTATTTATTTAAGTTTGAATTAAAAATATACAAATAAATTATGTACATATGTACAATTATATTAGCCTGGCAGCCATATTACAAGATTTGCTTAGTTTGGGCTCAGACGACCGTGTGTGCAAATATCCCGATTATTTATTAATGCATTATTTATTCTGAGGTTGTGAAGTGACCGTCTGTTACACTTATCTTCCAGTAGATGGCGTCCGCTCCAGCTAAATGTGTGTTGCAACGGTAGCTACGCTTCAGAGTAATTTTTCGTAGTCTGTTTTAACTATTTTTTCTCTATTCGGTCTTTTTAGCTATTTTTTTTTATTTTTTTGTTTTTATCCAAGTAGACATTATTTCCTTAGCTTCGCAGCTGCAAGCTTCAAGGCTGACTGACATCCCAAGAACTTATTTACAAAGTCACCTTAGTAGCGCGACGACAAGTGCGTTGCTGTGCTGGCCGGGACTCTACGATTTTAACCCCCGACGTAAAAACGACGGGGTGTTATAAGTTCGACGTGTGTGTGTGTGTGTGTGTCTGTCTGTGGCATGGTAGCTCCCGAACGGATGAACCGATTATAATTTTGTTTTTTTTTTTGTTTAAAAGGAGAATTAGTCGAGTGTTTTTAGCTGTGGTTGATGAAAATCGATATCGGGTTGTTTTTTTTATTTATACTTGTTATACATTGATTCCCTGGAGTCATGGTAAGCCACTGGTGTGGGATGCCACATGCGTCGACACACTGGCGGCATCCCATGTATCATCTACCTCCAGGACGGCGGGAGCGGCGGCAACATCGGCGGAAACCCACAAGAGGCGGAAATATGAATCCCTCGGTGATGGATACATATTTCTGCCTTTTGGGGTAGAAACTTTGGGCCCTTGGGGTCCAAGTGCATGGTTGCTCTTCAATGAGCTGTCAAAGCGGCTGATAGAGAGAACAAACGACCAAAGGGCTGGTGCTTACCTCGGTCAGCGAATTAGCATTGCTATTCAGCGAGGTAACGTTGCCAGCCTTTTGGGTACTTTACCCGCGGATACTGACTTGAGCTCTGTTTATTATTTGTAATTTGTTATTTTTGTTTGGTTTATTTTTTGCTGCAATTATGTCTGGTAAATGATTAAATACTTGTTATAAAGTAAAGTAAGCATTTTCCCCTTAGCTCCGCAGCTGCAAGCTACAAGGCTGCATCACATCCCTGGAGCTGATGGAGTCTCCTCGGCAGCGCGGCGACAAGCGCGTGCTGCTGGCCGGCACCAGGAGCAGCGAGATCTACGCCATCAACATCGCCACCTTCGCGCCTACCCTGGTCGTCACCTGCCACAGATGCGCTATCAACGATATTTCCTTCCCCAAGTAAGGTTTCTAGTTTCATTAGTAGAGAAAACTATGCCCTACGCGATTTTACACGCGGTCAAAAAGTAACCTAAGTTTTAAGCTACCTCGCCATACCAAATTTTGTCCAAATCCGTCAACCCGTTTGAGCGTGAAGAACAAACAAACATACACACACACACAAACATTCGCATTTATAATAAGTAGGATAGGAAATAAGTAGTTTTGTTATATTTTGCTCTTGTTTAAGGGGTTGGGCTCTCATAAGTCATCGTAATTAATATACATAGTTGATAATTTAATCAATTCCTTCCGATCCGACTAAAACTTTGTCCCACAATGTTCACTTTTCGCAAAACCTCCTGCTTTATAAAACAGGTGCACTACTGACTAGGCCACAAGGAGCACGAGCGGGCTGTCATAGAAGGGTCGTTAGTGCAATAGTGGCGTGATGTCCTAGTAGATGTAAGATGACGTGCGCGCGTGGTGCGTGGAGACGTGCCAGGAGTTGTTCCGATAACATTGTGCAGTGCAGTAGTCGTGTGTGTGTAGAGGCATGTCGGGCGTGTTCGCGACGTGCGCGTGTGGTGCGTGGAGACGTGCCAGGAGTTGCTCCGATAACATTGTGCAGTGCAGTAGTCGTGTGTGTGTAGAGGCATGTCGGGCGTGTTCGCGACGTGCGCGTGTGGTGCGTGGAGACGTGCCAGGAGTTGCTCCGATAACATTGTGCAGTGCAGTAGTCGTGTGTGTGTAGAGGCATGTCGGGCGTGTTCGCGACGTGCGCGTGTGGTGCGTGGAGACGTGCCAGGAGTTGTTCCGATAACATTGTGCAGTGCAGTAGTCGTGTGTGTGTAGAGGCATGTCGGGCGTGTTCGCGACGGGCGGTGCGGGCGACGTGCGCGTGTGGTGCGTGGAAACGTGCCAGGAGTTGCTCCGATAACATTGTGCAGTGCAGTAGTCGTGTGTGTGTAGAGGCATGTCGGGCGTGTTCGCGACGTGCGCGTGTGGTGCGTGGAGACGTGCCAGGAGTTGCTCCGATAACATTGTGCAGTGCAGTAGTCGTGTGTGTGTAGAGGCATGTCGGGCGTGTTCGCGACGTGCGCGTGTGGTGCGTGGAGACGTGCCAGGAGTTGCTCCGATAACATTGTGCAGTGCTGTAGTCGTGTGTGTGTAGAGGCATGTCGGGCGTGTTCGCGACGTGCGCGTGTGGTGCGTGGAGACGTGCCAGGAGTTGTTCCGATAACATTGTGCAGTGCAGTAGTCGTGTGTGTGTAGAGGCATGTCGGGCGTGTTCGCGACGTGCGCGTGTGGTGCGTGGAGACGTGCCAGGAGTTGTTCCGATGACATTGTGCAGTGCAGTAGTCGTGTGTGTGTAGAGGCATGTCGGGCGTGTTCGCGACGGGCGGCGTGGGCGACGTGCGCGTGTGGTGCGTGGAGACGTGCCAGGAGTTGTTCCGATGACATTGTGCAGTGCAGTAGTCGTGTGTGTGTAGAGGCATGTCGGGCGTGTTCGCGACGTGCGCGTGTGGTGCGTGGAGACGTGCCAGGAGTTGTTCCGATAACATTGTGCAGTGCAGTAGTCGTGTGTGTGTAGAGGCATGTCGGGCGTGTTCGCGACGTGCGCGTGTGGTGCGTGGAGACGTGCCAGGAGTTGTTCCGATGACATTGTGCAGTGCAGTAGTCGTGTGTGTGTAGAGGCATGTCGGGCGTGTTCGCGACGTGCGCGTGTGGTGCGTGGAGACGTGCCAGGAGTTGCTCCGATAACATTGTGCAGTGCAGTAGTCGTGTGTGTGTAGAGGCATGTCGGGCGTGTTCGCGACGTGCGCGTGTGGTGCGTGGAGACGTGCCAGGAGTTGTTCCGATAACATTGTGCAGTGCAGTAGTCGTGTGTGTGTAGAGGCATGTCGGGCGTGTTCGCGACGGGCGGTGCGGGCGACGTGCGCGTGTGGTGCGTGGAAACGTGCCAGGAGTTGCTCCGATAACATTGTGCAGTGCAGTAGTCGTGTGTGTGTAGAGGCATGTCGGGCGTGTTCGCGACGTGCGCGTGTGGTGCGTGGAGACGTGCCAGGAGTTGCTCCGATAACATTGTGCAGTGCAGTAGTCGTGTGTGTGTAGAGGCATGTCGGGCGTGTTCGCGACGTGCGCGTGTGGTGCGTGGAGACGTGCCAGGAGTTGCTCCGATAACATTGTGCAGTGCTGTAGTCGTGTGTGTGTAGAGGCATGTCGGGCGTGTTCGCGACGTGCGCGTGTGGTGCGTGGAGACGTGCCAGGAGTTGTTCCGATAACATTGTGCAGTGCAGTAGTCGTGTGTGTGTAGAGGCATGTCGGGCGTGTTCGCGACGTGCGCGTGTGGTGCGTGGAGACGTGCCAGGAGTTGTTCCGATGACATTGTGCAGTGCAGTAGTCGTGTGTGTGTAGAGGCATGTCGGGCGTGTTCGCGACGGGCGGCGTGGGCGACGTGCGCGTGTGGTGCGTGGAGACGTGCCAGGAGTTGTTCCGATGACATTGTGCAGTGCAGTAGTCGTGTGTGTGTAGAGGCATGTCGGGCGTGTTCGCGACGTGCGCGTGTGGTGCGTGGAGACGTGCCAGGAGTTGTTCCGATAACATTGTGCAGTGCAGTAGTCGTGTGTGTGTAGAGGCATGTCGGGCGTGTTCGCGACGTGCGCGTGTGGTGCGTGGAGACGTGCCAGGAGTTGTTCCGATGACATTGTGCAGTGCAGTAGTCGTGTGTGTGTAGAGGCATGTCGGGCGTGTTCGCGACGGGCGGCGCGGGCGACGTGCGCGTGTGGTGCGTAGAGACGTGCCAGGAGTTGCTCCGCATCGTGGTGCCCAACTTCACTTGCTCCGCCGTGCTGTTCGCGGGTGACGGGAAGAGCATCATATCGGGTAAGCTGATAACCCACTTTTAATAACATGGCCGTTTCATTTCTAGCTCTTCTGCATTATATCATTATCATAGCCATTTCACTCTCATTTCATGGCTTAAGGCATTTTGAGGCTTTCTTTTACTGAGGAGTTTTTATAATCAGACCAGTAGTTCCAGAGATGATAACTACATTCAAACTTATAAACTTCACTTCTTTAGTAAACTTGACTTCTAGTTCAGACTGTAGACAATTAATTGCAGACCAAATTTTTGCGTTTTAACATTAAGAAATAATAATAAAGAATCACAAACGCGTAACAAATGTTTTGTAACATTGGGGCGACTTTTTGTTAGTAGTAAGCCAACCGCGATCCGACTACAACGCCGCGCGTTGCCAAAGGGCTCGATACCTAACTGCCCTAATAATAGAGAAGTCAGAATTTATTGCTAACTCCTACATACAGTTAATTACGCGTCACAGTTGAATATTTATGATTAAAAATGAATACACAATAATAATTGATAATTATGTAATTAAGTAAGTATCGTAAAAATAGCTTGATTTTGAAGCACGCGGTAGAAGGCGCATTCCGAACGGAAGTTGATATACGGTTATAGACCGCAGGCCCAAAACTATACACTGACCTTAGCGACATCGGAAAATATGACAGGGCATACGTCTAAATTGTAAAAAAAAATGATATTACCCCCTATCTATTGTAACGAATCTATAGATTGTGACTCTTTAGTATTATTTTTCAATGGGTTTTATTTACTTCTGAATTTTTCGGTCACCTATCTCGCGCTTTTTTAGATTATTATTTGTTACTATTCCAGCGTGGAATGACGGCAACATCAGATCGTTCACACCGCTGACCGGCCGTCTCATTTACTGCATATACAACACGCACAACAAGGGCACCTCTGCACTCGACTGTACGTCGGACGGACGCACGCTCATATCCGGGGGCTGTGAAGGACAGGTAATATTAAACTCTTATTTGTATAACCGATAAAGTTCATAATAAATTGGGATAAGCGTGAACGCGAGTCCGCGGGACTTTCAGCGCCATCTAGTTTAATTTAGTTCAAACTAAAAAAATGAGTTGGTTAGTATTTTTTTTTAAACTTGGTATAATTTCACCCATCAGTAATAAATGCAAATATTATGTATTTTTTAAACCAACTTTTACTTTTAAAAAGTTCAAAGTTAGGAACGGCTGTTTCCTTTTTCGATCTCAGGGTTGGTATTGTAAACGTAGTTCATACTGATGAATACAATGACCTCCTAACGGCTTAGTACCCCTTTCCTGACAACCCTGTAATGATCTGTTTACTTACAAATTATATTAGTATTCATTGGGTGACCGCGGATGGCATTTATAAATGAGCGCTACCGCGGCTCGGGTGACACGTTAAATTGTGGGCTCTGGTCGCTTGTTCTATAACAACAATCGTCAAGACATGTCAGAGGCCTTCGTGCGGCCTAGTAACTGACATCAGGGCTAGCCACTCGGCCTATACGAACTTGCTTGCTTACTTTATGTCAGATCTGGCGCCACTAAACTGCTGAAGACAAAGTCATTCACTCTGCTATTCTATTCTTATTCTGTTATATCTTTCTTATTCTGTTTTGGTCATGAACGCGCTACTAAGCGAAAATATAGTAACGGTATAGGTAAAAGTAATCCTAAATTGTTATACTAATTTGTGATTGTAAAGGGGAAACCTATCTAATTATAATTTAAAACCCTCAATACAAAAAGAAACAAGATTGATCATTTAAATAAATTTAAACTACGACAATGGATACCAAAGTTAACGTAATTCTTTAAAACTCTCTAAAAAAATGTCTTGAATCTAAGATAGATTGGTCGCACCGTATATTCCTGGAGTTCACACAGTTCGCTAACGAAGCAGCGCGGTACTCCAGTACTATACTATACTACACTATACCAAAGTTAACGTATACTATACTATACCTAACGAAGTAGCGCAAGTACTCCAGTACTATACGGGCAACGTGCGCCTTTGTAAGGTTTGACTCAGCGCAATCAACGACCTTCCTAAGCTGGTGCGGGAGATGTGTGCTCGAGGCGTGCCAAACGCAGACTGCCCGATGCAGTTTTTTTTTGTGAATGACTAATGCTGTTGGCCACTGAGGCCTCTACAAGTCTACAGCGTACCGGACTAGCCCGATGCGGCGGCCAGGGCGGCCCACAGCGGTGAGGCGCAGCGGTGCGCGGCGGGGCGGAGCGGCAGCCGCTCGCTCGATAACGGTGGTCGACGGGCTTCTGCTTTTGTACTTTGTAGCTTGTTGATGATGTTATTTTCAGGTCCGAGTATGGGACATAAAGCCAGAGAGCCAGACTCTGAAGAAGGTGTTAAAAGAGCACAAGAGCCCCGTGTCTGCTATACAAGTGTCGCCCAACAATACTGAAGCGGTCAGCGCAGGGACGGACGGCTCTGCTATCATATGGGATTTGATGTACGTAGATGCTGAAATGCTGAACTTGCTGTTTTTTTTGTACCGGTTGATTTTCCTCAGTCTCGAAAAAAACAGGGTAAAGGATAGGTTAGAGAAGGGTAGTAGGTAATAGAGTTGAAACTTAAGGTATAGAGTTTTTAATTAAATTTATAAATCTATTAAAAAATATCAAAGTTCAAATATTTGATAGATGTACAATTGTACACTGTAGATATTCGCTGGGACAATTCGTTTTAAATATAATTAATTTTCGTCTTGTTGGTTTCCATGTTACGGGCCTTGAGCCTAGTTTGGGACTGCAGATTTATAGTTGTTTTCAGTGATTTATTATTGTTTGTTAAAATGTAAATAATCCATTTTTTTTTTTTTAATAAATTATCTTATTTTATCTTAAATCTTACACACCCTGCTAGTTTCGCACGCAGCGCACGTGTCTAGCCGCTCGCGCTCCGTGCTCTCTACTAAGCAAAAATTCTCGTGTATACAGAAGCCATATTTGTACATGCTTGTACCGGTCGAATCTCTGTAAAACCTTCATCTAGTTCGTCGCAGTCTGCCTTCACTGATATGCTATAAATTTTTTTAATTCGCCACCGTTACTGTTATTATAAAGTCAGCGTAAAAATTTTTTTATTCAATTGCGTATCAAAGATACACATAAGAACGTCGAAGTTTTATAATAGACTCGACCGCCTTGTTCGGAAAATGAGCCACAACTCAGAAGAACAGGCAAGAAACTGAGAGGCATTTGTCAAATAATCTTTAGATGTCTCTGTCATTGTGTACTGTGTGTGTCTGTATACATATTGCACGATACGTTCGTAACGACGTGATTTCTCGCGACACTCGCATGGAATCGGTGGGGGAGTTCGTCACTCGCTTAGCGCGTCGCATGTACGACAAGGCTGACAACGTGCACAACATCGCGCCATATCACACACGTCCACCCGATGCTCCGCAAATGCGCCCGCTTCCACGAGAAATCGTACCACGTAGTAAAGAAAACTCGGAAAAAGAAAGAGAAATACCTACACAGCCACACATAAATCGTGGCTAACGTGACCGCGGGGTAGGAGCCCCGTGAGCTGAAGCCAGGGCAATGGGCTACATTATGCCCGAGGCCCTAACCTACTACCCTACAAAAAAAAAAAAAAAAGGAGGTAGAAGATCCAAAAAAAATAAATAAATAAATATTGCACGTCGTCGCAGCTCGCTGTCCCGGCGGCAGGTGATGTACGCGAACACGCTGTTCCTGTGCGTGTGCTTCTCTCCGCGCGGCGCGCAGCTGCTCACGGGCGGCTCCGACCGCCGCGTGGCCTACTGGGAGAGCGGCAGCGGGAGCCTGGCCAGGGAGGTACCGCTACCACTACACCAGGCGCTTGCACTATACCCTGTACCATGCGTCTGTCGGCCTGTTGCGTCTTTCGACAATTAGAAGAACAAAAAAAATAGGTTGTCTGTAAAGTCGGTTTACTGACGATAGTTGAACGTGACGACGTGCTCACTCGAGTAGGAGAGAGACGGATGTCGAACGCTGCCGAACGCAAAGGCCGATTGTGCTTCTTTGTCGCTCGTTCCGCGCTCTCGCTTGGACTTCAAGCCTCACGTGGAACGCCTCAGAGAGAGGTAACGCCGCATTTTTTCGTGCGTGCAGCCGGCTCTATCGAATTATAAGACGTTGTCACGTCAAAAAATTAAAGAATTATTATGACCAATACCGGCTGTTAACCGGCGCTGGTCTTCCGTTGGATTTGATTTGAATTACTGACAAACCCTTCACAAATTAGGCAACTAAGGCCATCGAGTACAGATTGTTGCAACTAAAGATAGAAAAAATAAATAGGTGGTGCCTAATTCGTGAAGAGTTTGTCAGTAATTCTACGAAAGACGCAATTGCCTCACAGACACATTTGCCCCAGTAGATCTTACTTCGTCACATTTAGATATTTAAGATCGCCAAAACTCGTCTTCTTGTCACATTACAGCTAATTTCAAACATTTAACTGGCTTATTTAAACTTCTGTCATTGTCTTAGAGACAACAAAATTCAATTTTTTTTATTTCGGATAACTACCTACTAGATCCTTGGTGTTAGAACGAACTAACAAACTATATTATCAGATAAAATTAAATAAAAATATATTAAACTACATCCTTCGCATAGTAAGGCAGTCTGTGCGGTCTGATGATCACTACTTGATCATCGTCCGCACGAAATGCTTCAACAACGGCGCATGTGGATCTTCCGCTATAGTTTTCAGGATGCTAATGTGGCTTCCCCGCACTCTCCTCACCAGTGACGCAATTTTCTTGCTAAAAACAAAGGCAACATTAACTTGAAAAATTGACTGCACTGCCTCTGTCATTCCTGGTACTACATGTACTCATTTATAGTGTCGATTGACGATTGTAACTAAACACAATCATGAAAAACTGTTGTACGAATTTTAGCTGGAGGCGAGCAAAGTGGGCGCAATAAACGGCCTCGACATCACATACAACGGCGACCTGTTCGTGACCGGCGGTAACGACCAGATGGTGAAGCTGTGGAAGTACCAGGAGGGCATATACACGCACATGGGGCTCGGGCACGCGGGCGCCGTCACCTGCTGCCGGTTCAGTCCCTCGGCGCAGTACATAGTGTCGTGCTGCGCCGCCGGGACCATCATCGTGTGGAAAGTGCCCGAGGTATGTACTGCTGCTGCGTGACTTATGCTCCCCTGGTACCTTTCAGATTTAAATAGCATTCATAGCATGACTTATGGATCTGGTACGGTGGTGGTATACACTTGTCTTGTCGAATGTAACTTTACTAAACCTAACTAGCCTTAAAGATGTGTTGGGGGTTATGTAAGTACTGCTGACTCGATTATGGCGCCCTGGTACATATCGCATGGGGTTCGAACACGCGGGTGCCATCACCTGCCGCTGGTTCAGTCCCTCATCGCAGTAGGTGCATATTGTCTGCGCCGGGACTGTCATCATTCACCATTATTGTGTGAAATGCGCCATTTAAGAACGTATTGCTGCTGCTGTATGTCTTATGAACCCTTGGTACCTTTCTGTTCATTACAGCAGAATGGACATTTATATATTACCCGCGACTTTGTTCGTGTTTATTCAGAAATAGTATCAAAAAACCTTCCTCTAGAAATGCTGTAAACAATTATCAAATTTCATCAATATCTGTTTAGCCGTGAAAAGCCTACAAACAGACAGACACAGTATTTTAGATTTTATAATATTAGTATAGAATTATAGATATCGTCACTGCTTTCTTCCGAAGGGGTTGGCAGAGATGTATTACAACACCCACACTTCGCCGGACGATACTCAGTCCCAAATTTAACAGGGGGCGATCTTGTTGATCAGATGACTGTAAATACGCACATAATAATCTGTTCACGGGCGAACCTTCTTCTAACTAGACTATCATCGCTCTATAGTCCTACTAATATTATAAACGCGAAAGTTGGTAAGAATGGATGGATGGATGGATGGATGTTTATTACTCTTTCACGCCACAACGGCTGAACAGATCTGGATGAAATTTGGCAAAAAGATAGATTATAGTCTAGAATACCACATAGTATATTTTTTAACCGCGGGTGAAACCGCGGGGCGCCGCTAGTATTAAATAAACATATTACACAAACATTTTCCAGATATATCGTACGAAGCAAGGAGAGAAGCAGAAAGTGACGTCGCCGAAGACTGTCCAGTCCCCGAAAGACTTAACAGACGAACTTCGTCTGCAGCTGGACGATAAGCCGACAAAAGCGGCCGGCGACCGACCGAACAGAGTGCCAGCCGCGCCTTCTAAGGTGGTTTACACTCCTATGTAGTATGCTGCCCTGGTACCTTTAGATCCGGCCCACGGTAGCACTCAGTTGTAAATGCCACTCGTGGTCACACAAACGAACTGGTTCGTCCTTCGATCTGAATACCTGATCGAAGCGAAGAGTTCGTCAGTCGAATAATTTTGGTGACCAATCATCTCATCAAGCCACGGAACGCTACAAACGGCTAGGTATCAATAAAGTTACTAAATGAAAATTGAAAACTACAATTTAAAATAATTATAGTCAAAACTGGAGGAGACTTAAACTTGACCAGCAGTAAAGGTCAACTTGAGTCGTCGTCGGGTCAGTAGTAATAAATAGTGTTGCAACCCTCAGGTGGAGAAGATCTCCGCGATGGACACGTCCCGCGGCAGCGTGGTGTCGTGCTGCCCGTGCGCCGCGCCCCGCGCCGCGCCACGCGCCGCGCAGGACAAATGTTGCCGCCCGCCCGGTAACAGACTGTGTATAATACAACGTGCTGGTTCTGTCGTGCTGCCCGTGCGCCGCGCCCCGCGCCGCGCAGGACAAGTGTTGCCGCCCGCCCGGTAACAGACTGTGTATAATACAACGTGCTGGTTCTGTCGTGCTGCCCGTGCGCCGCGCCCCGCGCCGCGCAGGACAAGTGTTGCCGCCCGCCCGGTAACAGACTGTGTATAATACAACGTGCTGGTTCTGTCGTGCTGCCCGTGCGCCGCGCCCCGCGCCGCGCAGGACAAGTGTTGCCGCCCGCCCGGTAACAGACTGTGTATAATACAACGTGCTGGTTCTGATTCTATGCAGTAATACTCAAAGGTGTTGTTCAACCCGTCAAACTGGCCCTCTATTGACGAGCGAGATATTTCGTGGTCACTCTCACTCCTATGACTTTTCAAACGAGTGTGACAATGACCAAAAAATATCTTGACTCGTAAGAATTCGGCTCCTAAACTTGTTTGCAAAATTCTAGAGATAAATAATAGTCTCCACACGAAATAACTAGTCACGTAATCAATTTTTACGAAGACTTGGATTCTTGTTTCTTGAATTCTGCAAACTTGTTAGGATTGACGGGTAGAAAGAACAACACCCTTCAGTATTACTACACCCAAAACCAGCTTGTATACTAGTTGCGCCCCGCAGTTGTACAGAAACCGTCAAACCCTTTTAAACACAATCTGTCTGCTATCAATAGTCTGGCCCCTATTGATACGCGTGAGATATTTTCTGAACATTGTCTTTCTCGTTTGAAAAGCCATAGGTGTGAGAGTGACCAAGATAACATCTCACGCGTTAGAATACCCTCCTGTCTTGCCCATCTGTCCAACTCTTATAACACTACGCTACCTAGTAGAAAGCCAGACTACAGTTTCCATAGTGCAAATAAAGAGGAAAGAATTGTATCTTTGTATGTTTGTAACGAATAGAGTCAAAAGCTACTGGTCCGATTTGAAAAAATCTTTCACTAATAGAAAGCAACATTATCCCTGATTAACATAGGCCTATGAAACGCGAGCGTAATCGCGGGCAAAAGAGCTAGTAACTTATAACATAACATAATATATCGTCACGCCTTTCCCCCCGAGGGGGCTGGCAGAGGTGTAATCAGTCCCAAATGTGACAGGGGGCGAGCCTGTCGCCATACACCGGGCTCCAGTCATGTAGCAGATGACATACAATACGCACATATGTTCACACAATGAACAAATTGGTGCGTGCTGTCGGCTGGGTTCCAACCCGCTCCTTCTGGCTTGAGAAGCGGACCTTCTCTCAACTAAGCTGCCATCGTTTAAATCATCGCTCATATTATTTATAACTTATAGAATAGATATAATCAATTGGACATTTATTTAATATAATATAGTTAGTTAAATATTGGACAACAAGAGGTTATTGGACTGAATGAAATTAGATTAGGATCATTTCTTTAATCGGCTCGTCGCATTACCCTTGCCATGTTTAACACTATTTTTCCACAGACCTAAAACTTTTTGGGTTTTTACAGACAATCTACCCACGAAAACGACGAGCAAGGAGTTTGTAAGCGGTGGCGGGGATAAGAAGAAGTGAAGACTGATATCAAGTGATCAATTGGAACTGTGTTCAATGCAAGCCGTATTTATTTTATTAAGTGTTTTATAAATAAAGTTTTGTACCTGCTTATTGATTTTTTATTGATTCCTCATTAAGTAAAGGATGTTTGACTGGATTTTGACTATTTCTTAATTGCGTTAACAAACACAACGGACTGACCACCAATAATATTACTAAATATTAATTGATTCAGCATGGTATTGATATTATACACCGGAATAATGCACGGCATAACCATTATCTTACGCCGTACGGAGTGAATATCATCATTCATACAAGGAAATAAAATACTTATTAAATATTCGGGACATCCATTCCATCGGGCATTCCACACACGGTCGTCTGGCCCCAAACTAAGCAACTTTAACACCCAGACGGAACAAACACATCAATGTGTATCACATCAATGTTTTCCTTGCTGGGAATCGAACCCACGCTTGAAAAGGCACGTCCACTACCAAGGCACTCAAATTAAAGACATCGTCACGCTTTCCCCCAAAATATTATGCTGTGTTGTATATATTCCTCCAAACTCCGATGACACGACTTATATGAAATCTCTTTTAGTTTTGGAAAATGTTGTTACAAAATACTCAAAATTAGATTTATTAATTCTAGGTGATTTTAATCTAAATTCTTGTAGCTTAAATATTAGTTTGCAGTTCAATTATTTTCTGGCCTATTGTAAGCTGAAGCAACATAATACGGTTCTCAATAGGTATAACACGATACTGGATTTAGTGATGAGTAATCTCGGCGACGAGTGTGTGAGTGTGCAAGGTGACGTAAAGCTCGTGGAGCCGGAGGACGCGTACCACCCCGCGCTCGAGGTGCGCCTGCGCATCCCGCGCCCGCGTCCGCGCCCGTCGCCGCCGCGCGCTCCCCCGCCTCCTGATGATGCCGCTCCGGAGTGGAACTTTCGTAAGGCTGATTTTCATTCTCTCTATGCTTCGTTTGAATGTTTAGATTGGGATGAAGTTATTTCCACCGACAATGTCGATGGCGCAGTAGCTTTGTTTTATGAGCAAATAAGAGTATGTCTAAGTGCATACGTCCCCTTAAAAAGGAGGTCTACACTTAATTATAAATTTCAATATCCTACTTGGTTTACGTCTGAAATCATGCTTAATTTAAAATATAAATATTTTCATTTAAAAAATTATAAGAAATCAGGTAAGGAATTTAATCATGAAATGTTTAAATACTACAGACAGCACGCAAAACAGCTCATCAAAGATGCATATGAATCTTACATTCGTAAAACTGAGCAGGAAGTTACCAAAGAACCGAAATTATTCTGGAAATTTATAAAAGAGCAACAAGTCAGTCGAAACGCATGTGAAGAGTTTGATTATGATGGTCGATTAGTCACGGGTATAGACGCCGCTAACGCTTTTGCCAGGTATTTCGAGTCCGTATTTCTCAGCGACGTACCTACCTTATCCGCAGCGGCCGCTGAGCGCGCCGCCGAGGACTCGTGTGGCGCTACGCGGATAGCGATTGATCACGTCACTCCAGCTGATCTATATTATGCAATCAGGCGTCTCAAGCCACATTCATCTACTGGCCCGGACGGTATACCCCCCTTTATTTTAAAAGATTGCATTCGTGCGTTTAAAGTACCACTGATGTATATTTTTAACTTATCGTTAAAAACTGCTGTTTATCCTTCAACTTGGAAAATTTCTCGAGTTACGCCTATACCTAAGAGTAAAATCAAATGAAATTGAGAATTACAGGCCCATAGCTGTTCTCTCGGCATTCGGTAAATTATTTGAATCCATCTTGAACCGTCGCATTTCCTTGCAAATAAGACCCTTGAGAGTGTGTTGAGATGTGACAGGGGGCAAGCCTGTCGCCATACACCGGGCTCCAATCATGTAGCAGATGACATACAATACGCACATATGTTCACACAATGAACAAATTGGTGCGTGCCGTCGGCTGGGTTCGAACCCGCTCCCTCTGGCTTGAGAGGCTAGCTTTCTCCCAACTAGGCTGCCATCGCCCCTCAATTAAAGAATATAAAAGAAAAAATCACACACTGACACTAATTGTCGGCGGCACACTCCGCAAGGAAGACTGTGCACCTGTCACCTTAAATGGAGTGCAACTCCCACATCAAGACACCGTAAAGTACCTTGGTATGCACTTGGATCGGAGACTAACCTGGCACAAACATGTAAAAACAAAAAGAGATGAGATTAATCTAAAGTACAAATGTCTTCATTGGCTTATGGGAAGAAATTCAAAACTGGCTACGGACAATAAGATTCTGGTCTACAAAACCATGCTAAAGCCAATCTGGACCTATGGCATACAACTATGGGGCGCTGCAAGTACCACCAATCTCATGATTATCCAAAGGGTGCAGAACAATATACTGAGACAGACATCAAATGCACCATGGTTTCTCAAAACAACAGAGCTTCACGAAATCCTCGATATACCAACAGTTAAAGAAGAAGTCGCTTCTTATGGCCAAGATTATAAAACAAGACTGCTGAAGCATCCAAATCAACTTGCGGGGCAATTAACATTCCCAGAAATTATTCGTCGGCTAAAAAAGAGACGAGACATCTTTGACCAGGATAGCCAGCATACAGACTGACTACAAAATTAAAAGGGCTGTACTCCACTGGGAGTAGCTCCCTACTCATAAACCACCACCATCACATCTGCTTATAGCCAGCAGGGCTGGGACCCTATTCGGAGATTTGAAATTCTCATCTCACCTTCTTTCGTCCTTGTTGCTCTCATTTCAAACGTCATAGATGTGAGAGTGACCAAGATAAAATCTCATCTCATCTCACGCGCAGGAATAGCCCCCCTGATCGCAAGATTAAAACTTAAAAAAAAAAAAAAAAAAAAATTGTCGGCGGAATTTAAGTATGTCGTCTGCGCTGGCATCAAATAAGCTAAATTCTTTTCTCAAATTATTACATTATCTCCTCTACATTATCTCTGGGAAATCAATAAAATTGAGGATTACATGACTAAGCACTTTCTTTATATTTTTGGTAATAATAATAATATTTACAAACATCCGCTTCAAAGCTCATTACAGATACAGACAAATAAAATAAATAAATACCTAGCACAAATAATGACTACTATACCAATAGAACTACTTAAAAAGAAATATTTAGCACAGAACAAATGGGGCTAAAAGAAAGAAACACTTCAAATCCAGTTGCAGTCCGTTCCATGTACATGCTGTCAGTGTAGTTGCATGTCATGCAGCCACTATAACAAACTGGAAACAGACTGCATTCTGTGTGACCTCTTTCTAAAATTTCAATCTTTACCGGTCCTCATAAACCGGACCAAAATGCACACGGACAGTACCTGCATTAGAAGTGCTCCAATCTTTATTGTTACATTGAAGAAGAGAATTGTCTCTTCTGACTAAATTTTATACATTTTAGGGATGCCACAGGCAACATCTATTTTATTTATGTCCAAAATAATTTTATATCTGCTTCATAATCATAAACTCCTTATAAATATTCAGTATTTTCCTTTATTAGTATCTAAGTTAGTGCTTTGTGCTTCATCCCCAGGCTTGGGTTTTACAGTAATGTAGCACTAGTTTACCATCGGTACCAAAACACTCATACAAGTTTTTCACAATTTGGTCAGGCGATGGAGCAAATGTCTGGTTGACATATAGGAACTGAAAAAAAGGGCAAATATTAGTATGCAGTATGTATATTAGTGACTGGTCAAAATGGCCAGCTGACACCCACACCAGTAATCTTCAATAACATAAAGGGTTATCAGAAAAGGGTGTATGTGTACTCAGCCAAGGGTCATTGTAATCATTATGAACAACTTTTACTGTGAGGCCAAGCCTGAAATTAAGAAAAAAAAACAGGTGTTCCTTACAATTTATCTATGATCAACTAACTATTTATATGGACCAGTGTTTTTTGCAATTTAAGGTTGGCTCTACAGCAAAAATTGTTTATAATGATTACAATAACCCCCTTTTGGCTAAGTACACCCTATCCCAATATATAGTCAAAGTCAAAACATTTTTATTCAATTGGGTATACACTTATGAACATCAAAGTTTTTTAAAGGCCATCTTGTTTGGAAAAAGAGCCACCACTAAGAAGAACAGGCAAGAAAAATCTTTTTTTTTTTAAATAGTTAAATTACTTTCTAACAAATTTTTGCTTACAACTAGGTAATATCTATGTACTAAGTGGCTATTTGGCGGAAGTGAAAGGCTCCAGACATCTTTGTTTTCGAAATAATTGTTAACCTTGTAATATCCTCTTTTCATTTATGTAGTTTTTACATGTTATTTTAATTTTCAGTAATCCCTGTTATATGTTTCAGAATATCATTATGAAAACGAACGCAGTTGCCTAAAAATGACTTATTTGACTTAGTCAGTCTAAACGTCAGTACAGCTATCCTATCCTTATTTCTAGTGTTATTGTTATGATAGTCACAATTCAATTTATTTTTACATAATATTTTTAAAGATTTACAAAGAAGGTAAAGTTAATACATTTATTTCTTTAAATAAATCTCTCAATGATTTGTACGAACCATCTCGTAATAATGATCACAATTTTATGGTTTGTGGTGTTCAATTTTTAAGAACACTTTTGTTGTAAGTGGCGTTTTACAGGTGACAGTTTAAGCAGCAGTGGTTTATGCTTCACTTGTATTGCTGGTGAGTCAAGGATTTACAATGTACATTTATTGTACATAGTAAAATGAGTTTTATGTCAATTGTGCAACACACAAAACATGGGCCAAAACCCAATATTGCATGTGACTCTACGCAAGTTCCGAACATCTCCCTATACTCTCCAACAATATAAATCAAGCCTTGGATGCTAAACCAAATATAATGTATGATACAACAGCTATAGGAAACCACTTACTAGCTTTTCATCGGGTTCTAGTTTCAAATATTTCTTGACGAACTCCACAATCCACCCAATGGGTTTTTCTGCGTCCACTGCCCACTTCTTTTTTTTCATTATTGGTGCATTGCCTGTCGCTTTTAGTAGGATGTCGACTGAAATACATAGGTACATTTACATTTTTTTTTAAGATTTACCGAAAAGTATCATTATAACACGTAACAATCAAGTACTTTAGTAGTTAAACCAAACTGTGTTGTGGATAAACAAAACTCAGAACAGAGTATCAGTTCCTAAGCGGGAAAACTCCGAGGTTGTAAATTAGGCTGGAGATCAGGGTCCTCACCTTTAACTTTGTCCGTTTTAGTATTCTCATTTACATTTTCTTTTTGATCATCGATTTTAAGTTTTTCAGTAGCGGAGGACAACTCAGTCTGGGTATCAGCGGCTGGACTTTCATCGCCCATTTAGGATGTTGAATACAGCTTCGATTTTAATGAAAAGATACAACTGCAATATCCACAAACTAGTAAGGATATACAAGCACAATACAATTGTTATAGGATAGAACAGTTATCAACGTAACAAAAACAAACAACAAAATTAATCTACACAATGGGAGGAAGCAGTGTTGCCGTTTTGTAAATGGAAAAAATGCTAGACTTTGGCGGTGATAATGCTAAAAATGTGCTAGATCACATTTTAATATGCTAAAAAAAAATGCCAAATGCCAAGTTTTGTTTACAAGAGTAAAAAATTACATTAATTAAAAACGCAGTGCAATTTTAAATTAGGTATATTTAATCATGAAGATAAATCAAATAATATTTGTAGATCATCAATATCATCATCGTCGTGAGCTTGTGCTTGTGATGTTGAAGGGCCAACTTCAACCAATAGTCATTGGCATCACAATCGACTCTAATAATAACCCATGTTCACTTATAAATAATGCAAGTGAACACTCTGCTCTTTGGGTATCAGGTTGAACGTGCACCTTAGGAAAATCTTTTTTTCTTCTTCTTTTTATCGGATCAATATGTTTAGCATGTTTTGATGTAACGATGTGTTGTTTTAAACAGGATACTTTGGCTATAATGTTGCACTTAGGTACAGTATTTGCAGTAAGCTTTGGTCGAATCTTCTTTAGCTCGTGTTAGCCAGTGTTTAAACTCGCTCATCTTCTCGATAATGTTGTTCATATTTTGGAGGCATGTTATCTCTCCAGAGTCAATCAAAAACTACTTTTTAAGCACACACACAGGACATAAGCACAAACGTCTATTTTTAAGCTATCACAATACAAGCATCGGTACCAACTTGCACTTGTAAGATCCGAATCCGAATGTAAACAAAATATTTTACTATTCTGTATTCGGGAAAGTCATAACAAAGTTACTTTATCCACTAAATATTTTAAAAATATTGTACATTATGGGTTCATCAATCTTTTGCACAGAGTAAATAGTACATCAATAGTACTTAAAATTCGAAAGATACAAAAATTTCAGAAAATGCTAAAATATGCAATATGCTGAAGCTCATTTTTTCATGCCAACAGGTTCAAAAATATTCCAAATTTAGCATTAAAAATGCCAAAACGGCAACACTGGGAGGAAGATGGGACAACATTTTGCTCTCTTTCTTCTCTATAGTTATCTGTGCTCTCTTTGGTTTTGCTTGTACGACACCAGTTATGTCTGGCCGGCACAGCTATTGCTTTGCAGCTATGGACAGCCCAGCTATGTACAGCACTTTTTATGTGAGATGGCTTCGTATGCTCGTGTTGTACGTGCTGGGGCCCAATTCGGAGATAAGAAATGTTCATCTCAACATTTTTCGTCCTTGTTGCTCTCGTTAGAAACGTCGTAGGTGTGAGAGTGACCAAGATAAAATATCATCTAAACTTACGCGTAGGAATAGCCCCATTGGGCTGCTCTGTGGCCCTATTCGGAGATCTGAGATTTTCATCTCACTTTTTTGCGTCCTTGTTGCTCTCGTCTGAAACGTCATAGGTGTGAAAGTGACCAAGATAAAATCTCATCTCATCTCACGCGTAGGAATAGCCCCACTGTACATATAAGGTTGGACCGGACAAAATTTGTACAGGGGATTATGCACAGCAACGTTTTGTACAACACAGTTATACCTGTATAAAATGAATTGGATTGGTTAGGTCCACTTCACTTTCCTCCCGCCATAACTATCGTGGTAATTTTTTTTCATAGCAACCCGAAACTTCCCATAATTAATCCGACTTGGATTTGTCAGGATAAAAGGCTAAGTTAGGCTGGAACGAAGAGAAGCGGAACTCCCGCCTTGGCCTTCGTGGTTGTTTTTTAATAACAACCCGAAACCTACATAATCTGACTTGGATTGGTTCTGTTTGAAGGCTAAGGCGGGAACGAAGCGAAGCGGAATTCCCGTCTTAGGCTTTGTGGTTTTTTTTTCATAACAACCTGAAACCTCCTTTACTTCTTTTCAATGAGGCGTTTTCATTAATAAAAAATAGTTCGCGTCATTTTGGTAGATGGCGTTGGAGAAGCATAAAACAGGTCTGTCAAATCGATAAAGTATGGTCACCTATCGAAGCTATCAATTCCCTAAATTTGGGGTAAAAATATGTTAGAAATACAGTGAAACCTGGCAAAGTGGGACCTGGATAGAAAAACCTCTATTATTGAGAGTTGTAATGAGGTCCCGGTTCTTTTTCATTGAATTACCTCTGTTAATGGGACTTTGAGCCTTGTTAAATGAGATTTTTTCGATGTGTACCTCTGTAATTGAGACTCTGTAGCTCAATTACCTGTATAACTGAGACAAATTAATCAGGTTTTAACACGTTTTGACATGTTTGTTTTCATACATTTCGCGTCATCTTTTGCGCATGCTTTGTTTGTCAATATTATCTCAGGGTTTGACCTAAAAACAAGAGAATAAAAGTGTACAAAATGTCCAAACGTAAATTTTGACCAACTTTATTCTATCGAGAAACCGATTTCAGCAACTAGCAATCAAGTACAAACAAACATAACCGATTACTTTAAGTCATAAACTTAACCTTTTTTTTAGACGCAATACATTATGTTTGTACCTACATTAAATTCATAACACCAAAAATACGCATTTTTATTATTATTTCCACTTCTAAAAATGGAATAACGGCACATTTCGACCTCTGAAAGTGGGGGCCTCATAAAATAAGACAACTATAATTTTAAACCTGCTTAATTGGAAAACTGGATTATTGGAAACCCTCAATAATTGGTACACATGTCTTGGTCCCCTGAGATTCCAATTAACCAGGTTTCACTGTAGTTAGGAATATTTTGAATTAGGAACTAATCTTAATAGTATTTGGAAATCAGGTGGTTAATTATCATATTTGCTGGAAAATTTGTTGATCCACTGGTAGCACTAACTAGCTAGTCAGAAAATATTTACGTCAATGTCAACTTTAAATTGATGTCAATGTCAAACATTTATCTCAATTTCAAATTGACATTCGATTTGACAGAACAATTTCATTAAACTCTGTAACGCCATCTATTATATTTTTTGGAACTACCATTTTTTTCACTGGAAAACGCCTCATTATTAGCCTACGCAAGTAGTGACCGTTGTACAGGCGAGCATGTACAGCACAGTTTTACGTCTACAGTAAAGGAACAAAAGTGCAGTAGCATTTTTGAGTTAAAATCACCAGGGACCCTATTCGGAGATTTGAGATTTTCATCTCACCTTTTTTCATTCTTGTTGCTCTAGTTTGAAACGTCATAGGCGTGAGCGTGACCAAGATAAAATCTCATCTCATCTCACGCGTAGGAATAGCCCCACTGCACGCACGCATACAGCATGTCGTGGCATCCCTGTGCGTGTTAAGTTACAACTTACAAAACAAACAAAAGCACGGCATACGTTGTAACTGCTAGAATGTGACAAATTTGCCGACGAATTAACATGTTCTGCAAAAAAGTAGTTGCCATACTGTGAATCTATAACTTTTTTGTCAAATTTGTATATCTGTTTTAAGTTTTTTTAATATTTTAATGTTTTGTTGTAGATTTTTATTCCTCACCATTTTTTTTTGTACTGTTATTTTATTTTGTATATTTTACTAGATGTAAGCTTCATAAAATGTAATGATTGGGTGTTTTAGTCCGTAAGTTGAATTTTATGTAAATACATAAATAAATGCATGTGGTTAATATATTACGTCACCTAATTTTTCAGATATGGTAATATTTTTTGTTTTAACTAGGTAGTTTAGTAGTTTCTTAAGGCGCCGTCTGATCACGAAATCAAGGAAAACAAGTATTATGTTTGCACCTAGTTTGATATGAAGAACTATGATGATCAGGTGCAAAAAAATACAGCTGGTAGAAAAAACAACCAACTAAATTTTAACCGAAGAACAATTTTGAAAATCATTCTCATTAAGGAAAAAAAAAATCACAAAAAGTATGTTCCTAAAAAAAACTGTTTGCGCGTAGTTCTCCAAATTTTCAGCGATTACAACGCCTTTTTTTTTCGATAATTAAATAGCCAGATTAGTCCTCTAAATTTTAACCGAGCAACTTTTTCGTATTCGTGTTCTTTTTACGATTAAATACCAATAGAAACGGCAAGAAAATTTAATTCTAGGCACCGATTCCATTTTACCATAAATATGATATGCGATTTTCAACATTAAATGAAGCTGCTTAGGTAAGAAATTGACTACGACATCCAATTTAGTCGTCGAGCAGCGCTCGACGTGAAAGGTCGTTCCCGGCCGCTCTGTGGCACGAGGGGGGGCTGAGCTACCCACGTCCGTAGGAGTGTACTCTACCTTGATTCCCTACACGTGGTCCCCGGGTAGTGCTAACCGGGTAGCAAACTCTGGTGGGAGGCTTCGGCCGTGGCTAGTTACCATCCGCCGGACCAAGCCATGCCGTGAAATGACCTAGTCGTGTTTCGGGATGTAGTCCGGTATAACCGTTCCGAAGACGGGTCTGAGCAGTAGCGCACTTGTAGCGCCTCACTCAACTGCCGTCTTTGTACTTCTTCACTCTACAAAACTTCAAACTAGAGTGAATAAGTACCTAATAGGTCGTCGTGCTCCATCTTAGACCACAATGTCGCTTAACATCAGGCGAGTTGCTGGTCAAACGTCGACCTATTTTACATAAAAAAAAAAACGATCCGGCGTATAATTTGATCACATAATTATACATCGTATATTAATTATAATAGAAAATTATAAATAACTTGAATATAGCAGATTGTAGGTCGTTGTAAATAGTGACTTTATTATACATTTTACCAGTATGAATATTTTAAATATTCATACTGGTAAAATGACTTTGCACTTTAACACGCTATAAATAGAGTCCACATTGATTGTTTCAAAAGCATGAGCCCTCGCGTTGAGCAGGTCGAGCGCCGCCGCCGACAGTATACGGTATGACAGTACCTTATATGAGATACATTATGATGACGTTATGTACCTCGTTGTTATGTACCTCGTTGTTATGTACCTCGTTGTTATTACCCAAGCTATGTTTTTTAGTTCGGAGAAGCGAAAAATGACGGTACCAAATACTGATATTAGCCAACCAAGTACCTCAGAAGAATTAATTTATAGACCAATGTAATGTATAGACCTACGAGCCCAGACGGGCTAGCATTTATGAGCCTTGAAAATAATCCCTGTCAGCAATGTTATTGCTCTGATTGCTTGCTTATCTAACCTTCAGGGGTGATCCTTGGTAGTCTACATTCAAAGTGGCAACCAAAGACTGCCGGTGCGGTAGCCGCCATCTTGAATTTAATGGGAAATATTTTTTTATCGGATCGTTTTCAACAAAAAACAGGACTGAGTTGTTATAAATTTGATTCTTTCTACAGCTTTAGTTTTATTAACCATTTTTATCGTGCGATCGTTATTTTTCAAATAAAGCCAAAAAAATAATACGTTGATCATTCATTTTAGGGCATGTTCAAAGTTGTGTAAAATAAACTAGATAGAGACACACTGCAACGTAAAATTTGTATCTGAATTTCTTTCGTTCGTCTTTAGTTACCTTTTTTTGTTGGGACTAAATTATAATGATTCAAATTTACAACGACTTAAGACCTCACGCGTTTAACAAAAAAATAACTTTTTACATAATTTTAGGTCAAGCAATCAAGACTTAAGTTAAATGACGTCAGTGGAACCAATTGTTGCTTATAATAATAATAAGTAAGTTTACGTTTTACATATTGAATTAAAAGTTCACATTTAACCAATTTATTTTAGAGTACTAGAAATTGCAAAAAGACAGTACACATCTCTATGTATCAAACGCGCGCCGGCCCCGTCAAAGAAGCTACTACGTCGTTGTGAAGTTAAAGAAGCCGCCGCGGCCCGCTGCAGCTGTACTTTGCTTGTGTACGTACGCGACTTCGTACAACATATGGTTTTCCTAATTAGAAATATATTTTCTAAAATTTTAATTTTTTTGGTGATGATTTTTATAATGAATCGCGCTCTATTGGTAAAGTACACCTACTTTTGTAAATTTGGCGGAAATGCAAAACAACAGATTATAGAAAACTGCCTTGTGCTTGCACATAATAGGAATACTCAGTACAAGTACCTGCTAAGGGATGCTTTTTTTTTGCTAAGGGATGCTAGGCGTAAATACTTATGAAGCACACCTTTGCGTAGTCGGATAGTTTGGCTTAATAATAATAATAACTCAATGTTTTATACTTTTGTAGCGTAAGCATCGAGCTCCCACCTGAAATAGTTAATTCGATAATCCCAGATGGTCCTACAAATCTTATCTGCAGTGAGTGAGTTTGCTCTATATAATACATATCTATACTCCTATCTGTATCTCCTACATACATTTATTTATATAATTATGATGACATAAAGTCGAGTTCTTCCAACTCTCATCAGCGAATACATTGATTATTGGTAATTTAATTTCTATTCTGCTACATTTATGACTGTGTCTAAATCTATTTCATATTCTATATTAGGTTGAAGTAAAATAATGAAAAATATTAGTGACGATAATTCCCGAAATCCCCATTGGAGTAAGTAGTGAGGAATTCGGGAATGGCCCATTTTATCCTCTATCCTGCAAGAACGGTTATTGATTATGAAATCAATCAAAAGATTTATCTGCATGTTTCACATGTACTGTATGCAACGTTCCTTGTGAATAAATGTGAGTATAAGTGTGGACCTTATTGCGCGGCGATACGATTAGAGGTCGCGCAGCGTCGACAACAAAACGTAAGCATAAGATATCGTGGTAGGTCTCCAGATAGCTGTTGCACTACGTACGCGCACCGTCGTCCGTGCGTTTCGCCAGTTCTATCCGCGTATGCGCAGGTAGAAAATGAAATTCGAATCGCGATTATACCGGGCCTTAACCTACAGGCAACAACATTGCACGTTTTTATAGTTTAAGAACCCGAAGACTATCGAATTGTCCATACAAGAGTAATACCAAAATAATTTTAGAACTTGTACATATTTTCACCATATTGTATAATATTATTTGGAATCGGATAGTGATTATCTAACTCCCTATATTAGTTTTCTTTCAAAATACTTACTCTTATCGAAATGTAAGCCAATTGCGTTTTACGTTTTTAACCTCATTTAGGACATGTTTTCACCTTATTTGTTTCTTAATAAAAATAAAGATAAATTCAATTATATAAAGTACCTGGATGACCGAGGTTTGCTCGGTATTTTTTTTTTTTTATTGTGTTTTTTGGAAAATAAATAACCTCAAAGCAAACACTCATTGACTTCGTGTTACTTAACAACGCCATCTGCTGTTGTGTCGTTAAAGCAATTAGTTGCTCACAAAAAATAGTATTATTATTCGCCAATAGATGTCAGGAAGAGTCATATTTTTCAGTTGAGACTACTCAAACGCCTCCTTTTTGTTATTTTTCTTCCAAGTTTATGTTTAAGTTGATTACCGATAAAACACGAATAAAATGACATTTTCTAGAAATGATTCCTAGCTAGATCGATTTATCGCCCCCGAAACCCCCTATATACTAAATTGTATGAAAATCGTTGGAGCCAATTCCGAGATTCCAATTATATATAAATATATACAAGAATTGCTCATTTAAAGATATAAGATATAGGGCCATAGCTTATATTGTCAAATAACAGAATAACAACAAGATATGCATAAAACGTTAACTTTTCATTCATGATTTTTGGTATTACGGATGACAAGTACAATTCAAACAAATTCTGAACGAATACTCGCGCTATCGCACGCTACCGCGCCCTACACACACAAAGACAAGAGAACAGAGAACACAGAAGAACACAGAGAAGTAAAAAAGGTATAGGTACTAGGTGCGCCCGCAGTTTTACCCGTTATTTTACAGAGGAGCTAAAACCGGGTGAAAAAGTAATTAGGCTATGTATTAATCAAGGGTTTAAGTTATCTCTATTCCATTCATATTATTACAGTGTGATTACTGATTAAACCTTTTTATTTGTAATTTTATACATGTAATAAATAGATTTCCACAAGATTAAGATAAATAGATCTAAAGATAGCTATGGAGGAAGCCATCAAAAGAAGTAACGGAAAATATGGGCCTGTAAACTGAATACCTAAGTACCTACACAAAGCAGACGTAACCCTCGAACTTATAAAATCCCTCTTTTACGTCGAGTGTTGATTAAAAAACCAGGAAATATTTTTTCTATGCTCCGTTAACGATTATGAACTGTTTCAATAAATAAAAAAAATATTGCATAATACGTTTTTTAAATCATTGATACAGCTACAAAATCTTATCCAATTATTTGCTTTGCACCTTATGAATAAAACCTCCCGGTGGCGCGACGACGATAGTAAGAGAGAGACAAAGTTCATAGGACCTGTAATATCACTCGGATAAATACAACCCAATCTCTTTGGAATATGGTTCACTTTAATATTTGATAGACATTAACAGATCGAACAAGGGCCGATGTCCGAATACTTCCGACAATGACCTTCCATAAACATGGATACTTCCATTCCATGTGTATGGAATGTCATTGACTTCCGAGTACCTAGTTCCGGCTTCCGATGAAGCGGGAGTTTTATCGGATCTTAGTTAGATAAGGAGATGACATAGGTACTAAGTATACTAAAGGTACTCTAAAACATAAGTTTATGACTTCAGTCAGTAGCAACTACTAGAAACAAAGTGGAAAAATGCCCGAGCAACTTTTGACGTCATTGAAAAATGAACCATATCACAATTTCCTAAAATCCAATATCGTATAATATCGAGGCGCCGCCGACTTCTCTGTTGAAAATATACCTACTACCTATTTTGTACTCGTATTTTATGCTATAGTTACTTATACATTTGTCAATGAAGTAAAAAAATTCTCGAGCATTTTTCCGTTCGGTACTATTTTAGTACTAAAGTAGGTAAGTAGGTACTAAACCAACTAACTGACCAAGCGAAGCGGTCTCTCAATAAACTTAGATGAATCGGCTTTTTTATATCTACACCTACTTAGCTAGTGGCTCTGTGAGCTAAGACTTTGCGGCCGGCGTCTGTCCTCCTTCTACTGGTTACATTTCTCAACCGAATCTCGTGAAATTTTGTGAACAGGTTCGATAATTATTCAGAATTTTTTAGCTGTCAGGTTTCGGAAATTTTTCAAAATGGCGTATGATAAATAAATAATAGCGATGCATACAAATCCCAGTTCTATGTATACAACATATGTTGTATGTATTTGTATGCACACAACCTTTTGAGAGTAAAAAATAAAACTCAAACCATCGAGTCAAACAATCGTCACGATAGTCACCAACCGACAAAGAAGATTTGAAGAGATTGAGTATTTCATTTTGCTTAAAATCTACCCTCATATTCTGATTAGAATGTTAAAATAATGGAACAACACCGCATCTTCGTATTGCCTAACAAAAATACAAAGCATAGCTGCACTCTTTCTAATTGGTTCATAAAAAAAATATATTTAATTGAGTGTGTGTGCGTGCGAAACGTCTTTTAGAAGGTCATACTTGGGTGCAATTAGGTTTGACGCTAACGCTTTTTTGGATTGTTACTCCACTTTTGACGGCTACTGTGTGGGGCATGGGATGCTCGTGCTGTATAAAACATGTTGAACAAAACGTGGTCGGGCAAAACATGTCGAATACAAAACAGTGACCCTACACAGTGTTACCAGAAACCATGTTAAAATAATATACCTACTCTGCCAGGAGTAGCATTCGGGTCACGTGGGCAGTACATAGTGACGTCAATCGATGCATTAGCAAGACCGAAATAAGTTATTTACTTAATAGTTCGCATGAAGGTCGATTTACATCAAACGAACATAGAGCTAGAGCTAAAACAAGAGCATTCTTTCGTAATTTTTTAGTGTAAACGAAAGCTAGACGTATCCATTTACATCAAACAAACACATATTCTCCAAAATCTTTGCGAACGCACTAAGAACAACGAAAAAATGAAGAATTTGATGTAGTGGGGATATAATGAGCATTCGCTCGTTTAGTGTTAATCGACCTTGAGACTAATGACGATGACGAGTGACGTCATCACGTGTTTGTTCCCGGAATGATAGACCTTGTTTTTAAAACCACATACTCCTAATTTTGAAAGTCTGTGCTATAAACGAAACAACAGTAAAAAATGCAAAAAATCAACTGAAAATTAAATCTCAAAACGAATCAAACGAAGCCCACAGAATACTCCTTAATAGCAAAGAAAATTTAAAAACGGTCCTTTCATATCTGCGGCTCGTCATACGTTTTTTTTCGGAAATAAAAATATTCAAGTGCACATCATGTCGTGCTCAGAATATGGTTCCGACATTTAATTATTATTGTAAACTATTTCTGAAGAGACGGTATTCAAAACCACCTTAATGTAAATGTAAACAACTAACACCTCCAATAATCCAAACCATGTACAATATGTAGGTAATTCCACTATGAATCCAATGGACACCAAGATCAATACTACAGAAAGACACCCAAGAAAAACACTACTAGGTCCGTCCTCTTCCGTGCTCCAGCGAGAAGTGCCGGTTGGGCGGGGCGGCCGACTCAGCCACTACTCCTTCATTCCTTACGCTACATTCATTCATTCATTTATCCATTCATCCGCTACATTCCTTTGACAGTTCGCTCGCAAAACGTCACACAGCAGACCATAGGCTGCATTCTTTTGTATGTGTTGCTAACACGGCCCTCCTGCGCCGTGCATGCCCTCAGGCACGCTTCTTATATTGGTTCCTCTGCACATGAATTATGTATCTGTCAACACATACACTATTTTAAAGCCTGTTAAAATCTTTAAGCTCGGCCTATCATGACTCATGATGTCCTAAATAGATAGAACTTCAGTTGCAACCTTTTCATCACTTGATTCCTTTAGACTTGGGAATTTCTACCACTTTGTAACTAGTTATCTCATTCATTAACTTCATCATCAATCATAACACCGAAAAAAAAAGTCTTTTGGGTTTCTCAATAGTTCTCCAATGTATCTTTTTTTTATAATAGTACTGCCCATCTAAACCAAAGCTGATATATTTAGGCTTAGAAATCCCCTATACGACTGCTATTTTAGCTCACTCCCTTAATCCGAAGTAGTGCCTGGTCCAGATCATTCCTTTAGCCTTAGGAAGTCACTGCTTCAGCTCACTACCACTATTCTGGCGAGTGCCTATAGCAACATTTCAGGTCATCTATCAGCTACTAATTCACTTACTGTTCAGCTATTTCAGCTCACTCCCTTAATCCGAAGTAGTGCCTGGTCCAGATCATTCCTTTAGTCTTAGGAAGTCACTGCTTCAACTCACTACTTCTATTCTGGTGAGTGCCTATAGCCGTCTTTCAGGTCATCTGCATAAATATAGTCACGACTGTTTCCCATATGGGTAGGCAGATACCACTTCTCTTCACTTGCTAAGATCCTGGCATACATCTTTCGCTTCTTCTACTTCCATGAGGCTTTTCATACACGCTTGTCGTTTCATCTAGTACTGCTAATCTAATGAAGTTAGTTGCCAGACATAATAACATTACACGATGTGCTAAAAATAATTCCGGTATCTTTTGCCTTGATACCTTTATCGATGTATTTCTATTTCATTTATGGCGCGAGAAAACTACATCCCACTTCTGATGTAAACTATTTCTGAAGAGACGGTATTCAAAACCACCTTAATGTAAATGTAAACAACTAACACCTCCAATAATCCAAACCATGTACAATATGTAGGTAATTCCACTATGAATCCAATGGACACCAAGATCAATACTACAGAAAGACACCCAAGAAAAACACTACTAGGCAAAGAGTATGTAATATAGATAAGAGACGGGACTCCGTACAAAAAAATTAACTTAACCAATGTCAAAACTGGGCTACCATTTAGAACCAACATGACGAAGTGAAATGACGCATGAAATCAGTTCTACCAACATAAGGGAATAGAATAGAGATGTGCCCCTCCATTCGATACAAAATTTATCGATATCGATTTCATACCTACATACTTCAGATGGATTTCAAGTTTGTTTGTTTTTCAAGTTGCCATGAGTTTTGATAGTCTGCGTAAACTTTTCTTGTTTGTGTTTGGCATACTTAGTTCCATAACGTTGCCGCCAGGGACGTTTTATTGAAATGTATGAAGCCAAACGAAAAAAGTTAACGTCACTATCAAAACATGGCAAGGGTACAAAACCTTGAGCCACTGTTTATGTTTGTGCCACAAAATTTTGTGTATAGTGATTTGTGCGCAAAAAAAACACTATGGTTATACGTATGTTTCATTTATGATACTCATAACCTTTTTCTTATTTCCTCTTGCTTGTTAGTAAGAAAGTTCTTAAATAATGGAGTTTTATTATTTCATTAATTTTCTTTCACTGTTTTTTGTGTCATATTAATTGTCTTCAAAATGCTTTCCAAATATAAATTTAAGTAGGTGAAGCTTTTCTATTAAATACGGTAGGTCTTCGTAGCCGGTCATTTTCACCCATTTCTTCCACCTAAAAAAAAAAGTATCGATATTTACAAATTCGGATAAAAGTTGCACAACACTATTTTCTGAATCTAATTTGTTGTTTTTTTGATATTTTGCCCCAAAAGAAGTATTTGGGACTGATAATTTAACTACTGATCTACACACCGATCTTCATCCAGAGGATATCTCGCCACAAAATCACTTTTTATGCCGTCTTTACGTTCGGATTTGAAGCCGCATATTTCACACTTTAAGGTATTTCATATTTAAACGATTTTAAATGCATTACATACACTAAAAAACCTTATTTCATAACAAACGTACAAAGAGAAGAGACGTAAACAAATCTAGTTATAATATTACACAAATGATTGTTGTGATAAACAGAGCACAGCAAACTCAAAGCAAACAGACATCACAATTTTTCGGAAAGAATGAGAGACGTTGAGGGAGTGAGCGAGAAACCTATATCCGCCATTAAAGTTCTGCCAAATTTCATACATCGATTTTTTTCTATGAAGTTGCGACAGACTGCTACTAGGTCCGTCCTCTTCCGTGCTCCAGCGAGAAGTGCCGGTTGGGCGGGGCGGCCGACTCAGCCACTACTCCTTCATTCCTTACGCTACATTCATTCATTCATTTATCCATTCATCCGCTACATTCCTTTGACAGTTCGCTCGCAAAACGTCACACAGCAGACCATAGGCTGCATTCTTTTGTATGTGTTGCTAACATTATTATAAATATTATTTTGACCTATGTAATAGAGCTTATTCTGTGTTTTTATCATGATCGTCATCATTACTGCATTCTTAGCGTGCATAAATTGTAGTAAGCGGTCATACTCTGTCATTTCGAAACGGACAGTTTTACTATGCACCCACAAATATTACCGTTCTTCTCGAATTATGATATCTAGATAGATTTTATAAACATCACGCATACAAATGCATATTGCATGGCATAGACACGCTCCTCGCCCACCCGTAACGTGCGCCTACGCACCAGTAGTATTCTGAGTGCAGCCAGGGGGGTGTCACTCCGCAGTTTATCTATGTTTGGCTGGCGCACCTACCGGGTAGGAGGAGCAGGATGGCAGGAGGTTGGCACTTGGCTCTCGGCAGCGCGATAGACGTGTCGCGCTAAGATTTATGTGCAAGACCACCACAGAATAATAACTAAAGCAAGTTGCTTTATTTATTATTCTGAGAAGACCACAGACATCATTGTATGCTGTGTGCAAGACAGACAACTGACAACTGACAGGGGGGCTATTCCTGCGCGTGAGATGAGATGAGATTTTATCTTGGTCACTCTCATGACGTTTCAAACGAGAGCAAGAAGGATGAAAAAAGATGAGATGAGAATTTCAAATCTCCGAATAGGGCCACTGGACTCAAGACAAGACCACGAATCAGCGTTGCCAGAATTTCACCTTTGTAACCTTTTACGTTACTTTTGACCCTCTTATGTTACTTCTTCAATCACGACTCTTACAAGACTCAAAATGTTACTTTTATCTTTTACGTTACTTTTATGACTTGTTCAAAATATTTAAATATTTGCCAGCAAATAAAAATACAACCTTCAAAAAGTCATGTCTATCCAGTTTGTCCTTGTATTGTAGTTTTGTTTTACATAAAAAAGATGTTGACCGGTCTTAACTCGCATCGGTTTGCTTTGCACCCCCCGCCCGTGGTTACCTGCTAGATCCATTAGTGTTAATTTTCTCGTGACAAATGTTACTATTTGAATTGTCTCATGATAGATTTCACTATCAGGCACTGGCAACACTGCCATGCATGAGAAATATTAGGGAGTTTTGGCGGGAACCGAAAAGATGGTGTCGTGTTTTTGTATTATTTTCTAAAACTTGTGATTCTTCGAGTGTTAAATTGTAATAATGGTGGATTATTAACGTTTACCGGTTCGTCAACGTGCACGAGTGTGGGCAAATGATACAAACATCGCGAAACGCGATTTTTCGTGTTCTCTACAAAACTTCACTTAAAGTTTCAGTAAAGTATCCATAACTTTACTGGAATGGGAAAAGGGGAGGGATTCATCGTCTTCATTATCATCACCTCATCATCATCATCCCATCATCTGTTACTGAAGGAAAAATTATTACTAAGAATCCGACTGAAGGACGAGTATCCATGGTCATGAATAAATTAATAAAAAAAAAATGAGAAATATTAGAGTTTTGGCGGGAACCGAAAAGATGGTGTCGTGTTTTTGTATTATTTTATAAAACTTGTGATTCTTCGAGTGTTAAATTGTAATAATGGTGGATTATTAACGTTTACCGGTTCGTCAACGTGCACGAGTGTGGGCAAATGATACAAACATCGCGAAACGCGATTTTTCGTGTTCTCTACAAAACTTCACTTGAAGTTTCAGTAAAGTATCCATAACTTTACTGGAATGGGGAAAGGGGAGGGATTCATCGTCTTCATCATCACCTCATCATCATCATCCCATCATCTGTTACTGAAGAAAAATTATTACTAAGAATCCGACTGAAGGACGAGTATCCATGGTCATGAATAATTTAAAAAAAAAAAGAAAAAATGAGAAATATTAGGGGAGTTTTGGCGGGAACCGAAAAGATGGTGTCGTGTTTTTCTAATATTTTCTAAAACTTGTGATTCTTCGAGTGTTAAAGTGTAATAATTGTGGATTATTAACCTTTGCTGATTCGTTAACGTGCACGAGTGCGGGCAAATGATACAAACATTAGGAAATGCTACTTTTTGTGTCCTCTACAAAACTCGACTTAAAGTTTCAGGAAATTATCTACGGCTTTACTGAAATTGGAAAAGGGGAGGGACTCATCTAAACTTTCACCACCCTCTCCTTTATCATCTCATCATCATCATTATGAGACGTGACAATTACTAAGTTAGGCATTAAGGATTTTGTATCCAGTTGCCAATAAAATTTAAAAAAAAAGAGAAACATGAAACGAAAAGCTAACAAAAACTAACCATTTCGCATACGTTTGTTGTTTTGAACTGGGACCCTATTCGGAGATTTGAGATTCTCATCTCACCATTTTGCGTCCTTGTTGTTCTAGTTTGAAACGTCCTATGTGTGAGAGTGACCAAGATAAAAACTCATCTCATCTCACGCGCAGGAATAACCCCCCCGTACAGTTGGTTTGCTGCACAGCAGTCTGTCGCAACTTCATAGAAAAAAATCGATGTATGAAATTTGGCAGAACTTTAATGGCGGATATAGGTTTCTCGCTCACTCCCTCAACGTCTCTCATTCTTTCCGAAAAATTGTGATGTCTGTTTGCTTTGAGTTTGCTGTGCTCTGTTTATCACAACAATCATTTGTGTAATATTATAACTAGATTTGTTTACGTCTCTTCTCTTTGTACGTTTGTTATGAAATAAGGTTTTTTAGTGTATGTAATGCATTTAAAATCGTTTAAATATGAAATACCTTAAAGTGTGAAATATGCGGCTTCAAATCCGAACGTAAAGACGGCATAAAAAGTGATTTTGTGGCGAGATATCCTCTGGATGAAGATCGGTGTGTAGATCAGTAGTTAAATTATCAGTCCCAAATACTTCTTTTGGGGCAAAATATCAAAAAAACAACAAATTAGATTCAGAAAATAGTGTTGTGCAACTTTTATCCGAATTTGTAAATATCGATACTTTTTTTTTTAGGTGGAAGAAATGGGTGAAAATGACCGGCTACGAAGACCTACCGTATTTAATAGAAAAGCTTCACCTACTTAAATTTATATTTGGAAAGCATTTTGAAGACAATTAATATGACACAAAAAACAGTGAAAGAAAATTAATGAAATAATAAAACTCCATTATTTAAGAACTTTCTTACTAACAAGCAAGAGGAAATAAGAAAAAGGTTATGAGTATCATAAATGAAACATACGTATAACCATAGTGTTTTTTTTGCGCACAAATCACTATACACAAAATTTTGTGGCACAAACATAAACAGTGGCTCAAGGTTTTGTACCCTTGCCATGTTTTGATAGTGACGTTAACTTTTTTCGTTTGGCTTCATACATTTCAATAAAACGTCCCTGGCGGCAACGTTATGGAACTAAGTATGCCAAACACAAACAAGAAAAGTTTACGCAGACTATCAAAACTCATGGCAACTTGAAAAACAAACAAACTTGAAATCCATCTGAAGTATGTAGGTATGAAATCGATATCGATAAATTTTGTATCGAATGGAGGGGCACATCTCTATTCTATTCCCTTATGTTGGTAGAACTGATTTCATGCGTCATTTCACTTCGTCATGTTGGTTCTAAATGGTAGCCCAGTTTTGACATTGGTTAAGTTAATTTTTTTGTACGGAGTCCCGTCTCTTATCTATATTACATACTCTTTGCTGCACAGATAAGACCAACCGAAGAAAACCCTGTAGAAGTACAGAAAATATGTACTTATTGAGAAAATATTACATTCTATTTTGTGTTTGAGATTGATAACAATGGTGGGGCCGCTAACGGTTTTGAAGATACTGCACTGCAGAAAAATGTGTTCTAGATCTCAAAGTAGCTCTAAGCAAAAAATAATTAATGGGATTCAATTATGTCAAAAAGTGAGCAATGAAGTTGTGAAAGTGGATACAAATAATAATCTTTGCAGAGTTTGTTTAAATCAAGGCACAATACCTATTCATGGTGACAGTTCTAGTAGAGATTTAACTGATGCCTTAACAACTTTCGGAGGAATTATGATAGACATTTCTGACTCCTATCCCAAATATATTTGTGATTCTTGTTATGCCTTGTTGCGCAGTGCAATATCATTCAGAAAGCTAGCTCAAGAGTCGAATGAGCGCTTAAAAAAGGCTGTGATACCTAAACCAGGAATGGATGACCACTTCAGGGACTCTCCCCAAGACAATAGCATTGGATCTGTTAATGAACAAAAGCCTGGTGTAACATGTAAAAAGTGTGACTTACAATTCAATACAATTCTGGAGTACAACAAGCACAGACTAACATATGAACACAAAAATGGTTTTAAAACATGTCCTATTTGTGAGAATATTTACTCTGCTACCTATTTCAAAACACATATGGAAACACATCGCATTTCTTCATATATATGTGATGTGTGTGGCAAACACTTTAATCTAAAAGGACGTTTCCAACGTCACCGCTTAACACACTCCTACAGTCTTCCATTTAAATGTGCCATATGTCCATATAAAGGACGATTCTCAGAATCCTTGAAATTGCACATGAAATCACATACAGGGGAGAAGCCTTTCATGTGCGAGCTATGTCCACAGCAGTCTTTAACCAAGAGTAACCATAACAGGCACATGATGACACACACTAAGAAATATCGCTTCGAATGTGAGTGTGGGCGAGGGTTTTATACTAGGAGGGAATTAGAAAAGCACTTGAAAGTAGATCACGGTGGAGTAAAGGAGTATGTTTGTCAGATTTGTGGGAAAGCTTTTGGTTATCGCAACCATATGATGTCACATCAGTTAAAGGTACATAACAGAGAAAAGCTGAAGGGTGGAAGACAGCCAATTTATTTACAGGTAGAGAGTATGAAGCAACAGCAAAACAATATGACATGACCTAATAATAATAAAATTGTCTTCAATAACATTGTTGCTTAAAATGTATGAAACATCCTGGAAAAACTGTTTTTTATTACAAATTGCATTATCATAGGCTTAGCTTTAGAAGATTATAGTTTTGATAGTTATTTACTTAATATAGTTATTTTAATATAAATGGATGTAAAAAAATATATATTTTTGCAAGCTTCTATCTAACTTGTAATGGATTTAAACATGTGTGTGTATGTTTGTTCAGATGGAATCTCGCAACTCCATTTTGAAGCAGATAACTTCAACTTAGCTCAACTTAAATTTAGCTCATTATGAGCTAAATTTTAGACATGTTTTGGATGGCAATACATGGGGTGCTATTCGGAGATAGGACTTTTTCATCTCGATCTCGATTCCTAGAACTTGAGGGAGAATCTCATAAAAACAAACCATGTGGTATTCTCAAACAAGCATGAGATGAGATGGGCTTTTCTCACTCAAATTACGTTCCATTTTACTCGACTGTGCTTGCTAAAAACCGGTAAAATCGATAAAACGTATTTCGGGACCATTCTGATCATTAAAGGCATACAATAATTAAATATCGTTAAGTTTAATCAAATGAACTAATATTATGATAATTATTACAAGTTATAAAAGTGAGAAGAATAAAATATAACATTTTCATTCCATAAAGGATTTGTGGGGAACGAAACGCACTTAGCCAAATAAGTCATTGTTTTGTTTACAAATAGAGGTTATTAAAATCTAAAAATCTTTCCGTCATCACGCCTACAAAAACTATCACGATTAACAACATTAAACACTTAATAGGAACTACTAAGGCTTTCGTTTGTCGTTAAACCCAATGGAATGGAAGACCGGTTTGGAAGTTTTTTCCGAATCAATCGCCCCTATGTACTAATAACATAAGACCTTCAAAATAATCTAACAGGGTTAATAAAGTGACGCCAGGATACTTGTGGAGATAATTGTAAGTATTAAGTACTTTCTTATCACTATGTATGACCACATAATTTGTAAATAACCAAGGTTAACTTAACCTAAAAGTCACAAACTTTTTCTTGTTTATAAATTGAAAAATGTTTCAGGTACCTATTGCGTAATTTATGCCGTTCGAGCCTAACACCTACCAACAAACAAGTCACCCAAGGACTCGTACGTGACTAATGGTTTCCAAGTTGGCTTTAGAAACCTGACTGTGGATGAGCTAAACAGCAATCACAACCACTATCAACAAAAAATCTGTGGACTTAGTTACATAT
Source organism: Peribatodes rhomboidaria (assembly GCA_911728515.1). NCBI lineage: Eukaryota > Metazoa > Arthropoda > Insecta > Lepidoptera > Geometridae > Peribatodes > Peribatodes rhomboidaria. The sequence continues at coordinate 16,746,905 of OU452174.1, read as the reverse complement.
TTGTATGAACAAAAAAATTGAATTTTCTAGACCCAGTAAGTAAGTATCTGAGAAATCACACTTTACACTAATTTTAAAAAGGCAAAAGTTTGAATGGAAGTATGTATATATTAGATAGATGATGGTTGTTCTGAATTAAATTTGGCACAGAGATAGAGATAGATGCTATAGGAATAATCTGGATAAGCACATTTATACATATAGATCAAGTAGCTGCGCCCCGCAGTTTCACCTGCGGTCCTGCAGAACCATTGTCTCTATCATCCTCTTCATTGTCTTATCATCGTCCTTTTCTGTACCTCTGACATTGTGTATGCAAAATTTCATGATGATAGATTGAGTAGTTGAGGTGCAGCAGAACAAACAAACAAATTCATTTTTAAATTATTAGTTAGGATATCTATATTGCCAATCTACCTACCTTACACTCTGCATTAGGTAATATACTTACTAGCTGATCTGTGTACCTATAGCTATACTTCATACCCAGTGCGGTGAAGCTCAGCCCTCAGCTTCTTACATTTAGTGCTTTGCAATGAGGTTCGGCTAACGGACTATACAAACTATTATTACATAGAGAGTTTTAGGCAAGACAATCTAGCCATTCCCTAGTGATGCGCTTGCCAACAAAGGACAAATTGACTTTTATATATGTAGTATACTGTTCACTTTGGGAAAAATTATAATCATTTCCTATATTTTCTCATAAATCTGTCCAGTATGTCCTAAACAAGATAATTTAAATCTGTCATGTAATGCAGAGCAAAAGTAAAATATAATGTTTGATACATTAAATAACATTGTGATTTTTTGTTTGCAGATTGAATTGTGATGGAAACCTACACTGCTACTTAAATTCAAGATGCTTTACTTAATATTTTGGAAGTAATCTGTTATTGTTTTAAGGACATTCTAATGAGTACAAACAGATTTTGAAAAAGCATGCAGCGAAAAAGATAAATAAATCAGTTTTTTTTATTGTATTATGTCTTGTTATTTAACATACTAGTGATGATAGCCTAGTCGCAGAAGATACGCCTCTCAAGCCAGAGGGAGAGGGTTTGGACCCAGCCAAAGGCATGCACCAACTTATTCATTGTGTGAGCATATGTACATATCTAATGTCATCTGCTAAGTAACTGGAGCCCGGTATATGGCGACAAGCTCACCGCCTGTCATATTTGGGACTGAATATCGTCCGCTAAAGTGCGGGTGTTGTACACCTCTGCCAGTCCATTCAGGGGAAAGGCGTGATGATATGATATGTTATGTTCAACATGCAATGCCGAAAAAAAATTGTATTGTATACTCCACTTTGGTAAATATACTAACCCCCTTAGCAATAAACAGTGTATAGCCTTGGGATAATTATACAGTGTTTTGTCTTTATCTTTCTTTGTTGTTTTTGAACTCGATCGAAAATGGCAAAAGACTGTAACTATTCTGAGGCTATACAACATTTATTGCTAGCTTCAATAGAGTTCAAGAATAAAAAAAAAAGACAAAACTATAAAACTATTCCGAAGCTATACAACGTTTATTGCTAAGGGGGATAATATTTACAGCTTAATATTATTTTTACAGACAAATTTACAAACAATATTATATAGCTTGGGATGGGAGGAACATGATTGTAGAATGTAGATATTTGAAGGAAGTAGGATGGACTATGTCCGGGAGAGGATATCTTATAAGGAGGAAACTTAGATAGGGACAACTGAAGCAGATGTGATCTGTGTTATCTTCATCCAACCCACATTCACAGATTGAGTGCTCCCTGATCCTGAGTTTGGCTAAATAAACCAGAGTGCACGGGTGACTTAATTGGAGACAACATAAGATCATGCTCATATGTTTCTCGGTTGAGCGGAATTTGAAGAACTAGGGAATTGTAGGGATACCTATTGGGTTGGATATCAGCATATCTACCCTTGATGTTTTGGGACGTCTCCCAGTATTTTGACCATTGATTTAGGAGGAAAAATTTAGGAAGAAAAAGGCCATGCGAGTATAATTGATGTATTCAAGATTCCAAAAGCTGCCTACAATCTATCTTGTCAAACCCTTTTCACTCCTCATTTCGTTTCCCTGTAATTTGTTAAATTAAGGAATCCCTCATAAATTGTTGTAAAATAGGTTGCACTCTTGTGCAAAATTGGCCACCTCTAAAGGATCTCTTAATGTACTCAGTAAAGATGATAGAGTAGTTGAGATTATGCGACTTGACATAGAGGATAGCTTCTAGAAGGGCAATCGCTTCTCCAGTGAATACTGAGAAGTAAGATGGGCATTTTTATCTAAGACTTATTCTAGCAGATAGTATGCAAACAGCTGCTCCCACGGCACTGACTGTCGATAACTTCGACGCATCAGTGAATATGTTTACGCCAACCAGCCTAATGCGATGCGATCCTTTGGTAAATTAAGTTAGCCCTTGTCAAATCGAAATGAAGTGAAATATTGGGTTGAAAAGTGAGAGGCAAAAGTTTAAATTAAACGTTGACGTATAGAATTTTTATTTGCCCGTAGGGCAGGCTAAAGCCAATATAGCCATACCGTCTTGTCATCCGTTTGATTTTTGTACATGGGTTATTAAATTTAAGATGATAGCGGAGAGGGTGATGAAAAATTAGATGAATCCCTCCCCTTTTCCCATTTCAGTCGTGGATACTTTACTGAAACGTTAAGTCGAGTTCTGTAGAGAACACGAAAAGTTGCATTTCCTAATGTTTGTATCATTTGCCCACACTCGTGCACGTTAACGAACACGGCAAAGGTTACACAATTATTACACTTTAACACTCGAAGCATCACAAGTTTTAGAAAAGAATACAAAATCACGACACCAACTTTTCGGTTCCCGGCAAAGACCCTCCTTGACGTATAGAAACGTATGACGTAGGTATTCAAATACTGAGTTGCCAGTTTTGTAGAAAAAATATGCTTACGGGACCGAAGTGGCAACAAATGAGTCGCGACCCACTATCTCACTTACATCTCGACTGCCTCCGATCACTCGAGACATCTCGGGCCCCAGCCATCGAGATAATCTCGATCTCTAGCGAAGAGAATAAGGCATCTCGATTTTAGGCAATTTTTTCGAGATGAGATGGTATCTCGAGTTGTAGGAATAGCCCTCATGGTTTGTTGTGTGACGTGAATCCTTGGGGCCCGATTCGGAGGTAGGACTTTTTCATCTCGATCACGATTCCTAGAACTCGAGGGAGAATCTCCTAAAAACTAACCATGTGGTATTCTCAAACAAGCATGAGATGAGATGGGCTTTTCTCACTCAAATTACGTTCCATTTTACTCGACTGTGCTTGCTAAAAACCGGTAAAATCGATAAAACGTATTTCGGGACCATTCTGCTCATTAAAGGCATACAATAATTAAATATCGTTAGGTTTCATCAAATGAACTAATATTATGATAATTATTACAAGTTATAAAAGTGAGAAGAATAAAATATAACATTTTCATTCCATAAAGGATTTGTGGGGAACGAAACGCACTTAGCCAATAAGTCATTGTTTTGTTTACAAATAGAGGTTATTAAAATCTAAAAATCTTTTCGTCATCACGCCTACAAAAACTATCACGATTAACAACATTAAACACGTAATAGGAACTACTAAGGCTTTCGTTTGTCGTTAAACCCAATGGAATGGAAGACCGGTTTGGAAGTTTTTTCCGAATCAATCGCCCTTACGTACTAATAACATAAGACCTTCAAAATAATCTAACAGGGTTAATAAAGTGACGCCAGGATACTTGTGGAGATAATTGTAAGTATTAAGTACTTTCTTATCACTATGTATGACCACATAATTTGTAAATAACCAAGGTTAACTATAACATAAAAGTCACAAACTTTTTCTTGTTTATAAATTGAAAAATGTTTCAGGTACCTACTGCGTAATTTATGCCGTTCGAGCCTAACACCTACCAACAAAGAAGTCACCTAAGGACTCGTACGTGACTAATGGTTTCCAAGTTGGCTTTAGAAACCTGACTGTGGATGAGCTAAACAGCAATCACAACCACTATCAACAACAAATCTGTGGACTTAGTTACATAATATTTGTATGAACAAAAAAATTGAATTTTCTTAGACCCAGTAAGTACTTTATCTGAGAAATCACACTTTACACTAATTTTAAAAAGGCAAAAGTTTGAATGGAAGTATGTATATATTAGATAGATGATGGTTGTTCTGAATTAAATTTGGCACAGAAATAGAGATAGATACTATAGGAATAATCTGGATAAGCACATTTATACATATATATCAAGTAGCTGCGCCCCGCAGTTTCACCTGCGGTCCTGCAGAACCATTATCTCTATCATCATCTTCATTGTCATATCATCGTCCTTTTCTGTACCTCTGACATTGTGTATGCAAAATTTCATGATGATAGATTGAGTAGTTGAGGTGTGACAGTAGAACAAACAAACAAATTCATTTTTAAATTATTAGTTAGGATATCTATATTGCCAATCTACCTACCTTACACTCTGCATTAGGTAATATACTTACTAGCTGATCTCTGTACCTATAGCTATACTTCATACCCAGTGCGGTGAAGCTCAGCCCTCAGCTTCTTACATTTAGTGCTTTGCAATGAGGTTCGGCTAACGGACTATACAAACTATTATTACATATAGTTTTAGGCAGGACAATCTAGCCATTCCCTAGTGATGCGCTTGCCAACAAAGGACAAATTGACTTTTATATATGTAGTATACCGTTCACTTTAAGAAAAATTATAATCATTTCCTATATTTTCTCATAAATCTGTCCAGTATGTCCTAAACAAGATAATTTAAATCAGTCATGTAATGCAGAGCAAAAGTAAAATATAATGTTTGATACATTAAATAACATTGTGATTTTTTGTTTGCAGATTGAATTGTGATGGAAACCTACACTGCTACTTAAATTCAAGATGCTTTACTTAATATTTTGGAAGTAATCTGTTATTGTTTTAAGGACATTCTAATGAGTACAAACAGATTTTGAAAAAGCATGCAGCGAAAAAGATAAATAAATCAGGTTTTTTTATTGTATTATGTCTTGTTATTTAACATACTAGTGATGATAGCCTAGTCGCAGAAGATACGCCTCTCAAGCCAGAGGGAGAGGGTTTGGACCCAGCCAAAGGCATGCACCAACTTATTCATTGTGTGAGCATATGTACATATCTAATGTCATCTGCTAAGTAACTGGAGCCCGGTATATGGCGACAAGCTCACCGCCTGTCATATTTGGGTCTGAATATCGTCCGCTAAAGTGTGGGTGTTGTACACCTCTACCAGTCCATTCAGGGGAAAGGCGTGATGATATGATATGTTATGTTCAACATGCAATGCCGAAAAATATTTGTATTGTATACTCCACTTTGGTAAATATACTAACCCCCTTAGCAATAAACAGTGTATAGCCTTGGGATAATTATACAGTGTTTTGTCTTTATTTTTCTCTGTTGTTTTTGAACTCGATTGAAAATGGCAAAAGACTGTAACTATTCTGAGGCTATACAACATTTATTGCTAGCTTCAATAGAGTTCAAGAATAAAAAAAAAAGACAAAACTATAAAACTATTCCGAAGCTATACAACGTTTATTGCTATGGGGGATAATATTTCGAGCTTAATATTATTTTTAAAGACAAATTTACAAACAATATTATATAGCTTGGGGTGGGAGGAACATGATTGTAGATATTTGAAGGAAGTAGGATGGACTATGTCCGGGAGAGGATATCTTATAAGGAGGAAACTTAGATTGGGACAACTGAAGCAGATGTGAGCTGTGTTATCTTCATCCAACCCACATTCACAGATCAAGTGCTCCCTGATCCTGAGTTTGGCTAAATAAACCAGAGTCAAAGTCAAAGTCAAAATGTTTTTATTCAATTTAGGTATCAAAGATACACTTATGAACGTCAAAGTTATTTAAATAGACTCGACCGCCTTGTTCGGATAAAAAGCCTCTACTCAGAAGAACAGGCAAGAAACTGAGGGGCATTATTTTTTCAAATAATAAATAAATTAGTCTCACAAATTTTGGCTTACAACTAGGTAATATCTATAAATATTAGTGGCTACTTGGCGGAAGTGAAAGGCTCCAGACATCTTTATCTTCTAAATAATTCTTAACCTTATAATATCCTCTTTTCATTAATGTAGTTTTTACATGTGATTTGAATTTTCCCTCGGTGAGCCCTGTTATATTTTTCGGGATTTTATTGTAAAAACTAACGCAGTTGCCCAAAAATGACTTTCTTGACTTAGTCAGTCTAAATCTCTGTACAGCTATCCTATCCTTATTTCTAGTGTTATAATTGTGATAGTCACTGTTCAATTTAAATTTATGTAGATTTTTGCGAACGTGCATAATATTTTCAAAGATATATAAAGAAGGTAAAGTTAAAATATTTATTTCTTTAAATAAATCTCTCAATGATTCACGGGGACCCATTCCGTAGATAGCGCGGACCGCTCGCTTTTGCAAAATAAAAATGGCCTCCACTTCAGCAGCTGATCCCCACAGCAAAATGCCATATGACATTATGCTGTGGAAGTAAGCAAAGTAAACCATCCGAGCTGTAGCTATATCCGTCAGTTGCCTAATCTTGCGAACCGCATAAGCAGCAGAACTAAGTCTCCCAGACAGAGCACTAATATGTGGACCCCATTGCAGTTTGGAATCAATGCTTATACCCAGGAACACCGTCGCCTTGTCTATGTTAAGTTTATCGCCCTCAAGCATTACGTTTGGTTCTATATATCTAACATTAGGCATGGAAAACTTTAAACACTTAGTTTTTTTGCATTTAGTAACAAATTGTTCGCAGCGAACCATCTCGAAATAATAGTCAGTACGTTGTTCACATGCACAAGTTCACTATCTTTCCTATCTGTTCTAAAAATAAGAGATGTATCATCAGCAAATAGAACTATGTCTGTAAGGTCCTTAACCATATACGGCAAATCATTTATATACGCCAAAAATAAGAACGGGCCTAAGATAGAACCTTGTGGTACTCCCATTGTAACTAAAGATCCGGAAGATGTGACGCCATTAATTCCCACTTTTTGTTGTCTATCAGTTAAATATGACTCGACAAGATCTAGAGCGATTCCACGAATTCCGTAGTGGTGTAATTTACGGATCAAGGTGCGGTGTTCTACACAATCAAACGCTTTGGAAAGATCACAAAAGACACCGATGGCATCCTGTGAACTCTCCCAAGCTTCCATCACATGCGTAACTAATCGAACTCCCGCATCTGTTGTTGATCTACTTTTCGTGAAACCGAACTGATTTTCGTTTAATATACTGTGTATGTTAAAGTGACACAACAGTTGATTAAGTATAATCTTTTCAAATATTTTACTCAAAGCCGGAAGCACAGAGATGGGTCTGTAATTCGAGGGATCTGACTTACTACCCGATTTGAAGATAGGGGTAATTTTGCTGTTTTTCATTAAATGCAGTGCATGGGTGACTTAATTGGAGACAACATAAGATCATGCTTATATGTTTCTCGGTTGAGCGGAATTTGAAGAACTAGGGAATTGTAGGGATACCTATTGGGTTGGATATCAGCATATCTACCCTTGATGTTTTGGGACGTCTCCCAGTATTTTGACCATTGATTTAGGAGGAAAAATTTAGGAAGAAAAAGGCCATGCGAGTATAATTGATGTATTCAAGATTCCAAAAGCTGCCTACAATCTATCTTGTCAAACCCTTTTCACTCCTCATTTCGTTTCCCTGTAATTTGTTAAATTAAGGAATCCCTCATAAATTGTTGTAAAATAGGTTGCACTCTTGTGCAAAATTGGCCACCTATAAAGGATCTCTTAATGTACTCAGTAAAGATGATAGAGTAGTTGAGATTATGCGACTTGACATAGAGGATAGCTTCTAGAAGGGCAATCGCTTCTCCAGTGAATACTGAGAAGTAAGATGGGCATTTAAAACTAAGACTTATTCTAGCAGATAGTATGCAAACAGCTGCTCCCACGGCACTGACTGTCGATAACTTCGACGCATCAGTGAATATGTTTACGCCAACCAGCGTAATGCAATGCGATCCTTTGGTAAATAGGATAGTCCTTGTCAGATCGAAATGAAGTGGACTATTGGGTTGAAAAGTGAGAGGCAATAATTTTAAGTATACACCATCAAGTATAAACGTTAACATAAAGAATTTATTTTTTTGCCCGTAGGGCAGGCTAAAGCCAACATAGCCATACCGTCTTGTCATCCGTTTGATTTTTGTACATGGGTTATTATTTAAGATGGTAGCGGAGAGGGTGATGAAAAATTAGATGAATCCCTCCCCTTTTCCCATTTCAGTCGTGGATACTTTACTGAAACGTTAAGTCGAGTTCTGTAGAGAACACGAAAAGTTGCATTTCCTAATGTTTGTATCATTTGCCCACACTCGTGCACGTTAATGAACACGGCAAAGGTTACACAATTATTACACTTTAACACTCGAAGCATCACAAGTTTTAGAAAATAATACAAAATCACGACACCATCTTTTCGGTTCCCGCCAAAGACCCTCCTTGACGTATAGAAACGTATGACGTAGGTATTCAAATACTGAGTTGCCAGTTTTGTAGAAAAAATATGCTTACGGGACCGAAGTGGCAACAAATGAGTCGCGACCCACTATCTCACTTACGTCTCGACTGCCTCCGACCACTCGAGACATCTCGGGCCCCAGCCATCGAGATAATCTTGATCTCTAGCGACGAGAATGAGGCATCTCGATTTTAGGCACTTTTTTCGAGATGAGATGGTATCTCGAGTTGTAGGAATAGCCCTCCAAATCCAACATGGCGGACAACTGATTTTTTTAATAAATTAATGGTATCAAATAAAAGGGCTTGCTGAGAGTAAATCGAAAAGCAAGTGACGTCCTTCTAAATCGAACATGGCGGAATACCCACAATGGTGGAAAAGTTATTTTTAATGCACTCCTACAATATGGGAATATATGATAGGATATACAATGATAGGGCTTGCTGTGAGTAGTTCGAAAAATATCATTTTTAGCGCATTAGAAGCTTGTTTTGAAAAATAAGTTTTTCCTTAATGGATTTCGTACTGACTGGCTCTTTAAAAACTTAGGACCATAGCCTTTCCAGGGTGCTATCAAAACCTATACATAAGAGTTTTATGGTGTGCTAAGGGCTTATATTATTATAACACCGCACTATCTCTGTCTAGGTATATCTGTCGTATGCAATCGATAGTGTGCCTCTGTGATATGGTGTGGCTACCTATTTATGTAGGTATTCTTGCGCGTGAGAGATTATTGATCGTTGTCTTTCTCGTTTGAAAAGTAATAGGAGTAAGCTAAGAATGACTAAGTGATCGTTATCGCGTGAGATGTAACATGATAGTATAGGGGCCGGTAGTGATTACTGAAATGGAGAGGGATTCACCGACTTCCTGTATCATCATTATCCTATAACTTTTAGATGAGATTTATAAAATAATGACGTTTCCGACTTAGGACAGCATCCATGGGAATAATTAGAATCACTAATAAAAAAAGGTAGGTAATCATAGATAAAATTCCGTATTGTTAGCAACACATCCAAAAAATGTAATCTGTGCTCAGTGGCCCTATTCGGAGATTTGAGATTCTCATCTCACCTTTTTTCATCCTTGTTGCTCTCGTTTGAAACGTCATAGGTGTGAGAGTGACCAAGATAAAATCTCATCTCATCTCACGTGTAGGAATAGCCCCCCTGCTGTGTGACGTTTTCCGAGCGAGCTGTCAAAGGAATGTCAGTGGAGTGGCGCCTGAGGCTTGGTGTCTATCTGTCGTATTGATCTTGGTATCCATCCATTCGATTCATAGTGAAATTACCCCTACTGAGGCGCTTTCCAGTGAAAAAAAAATTGTAGTTCCAAAAAATATAATAGATGGCGTTACAGAGTTTGATGAAATTGTTCTGTCAAATCGAATGTCAATTTGAAATTAAAATAAATGTTTGACATCAATTAAAATTTGACATTGACGTAAATATTTTCTGACTAGCTAGTTAGTGCTACCAGTGGATCAACTAATTTTCGAGCAAACATGATTATTTAACTATGTACCTGATTTCCAAATAGTACTAAGATCAGTTCCTAATTCAAAATATTCCTAACTACAGTGAAACCTGGTTAATTGGAGTCTCATGGGACCAAGACATTTGTACCAATTATTGAGGGCTTCCAATAATCCAGTTTTCCAATTAAGCAGGTTTTTTATTATAGTTGTCTTATTTAGAGAGGCCCCCGCTTACAGAGATCGAAATGTGCCGTTATTTCATTTTTAGAAGTGGAAATAATAATAAAAATGTGTATTTTTGGTGTTTTGAATTTAATGTAGGTATGAATGTACAAACATACCTAATGTATTGCGTCTAAAAAACAAAGGTAAAGTTTATGACTTAAAGTAATTGGTTATGTTTATTTATTTATTTATTTGTTTGTAAATGCCTTATATGTAACTATTACTAGATACATATACCCTGTAAGGGTATCGCATTATAAAACTAAATTAGACATTAACTCTTCTAAAAAATAAAAAGAATAACAATTTCTAGGTTATAACAATAATTTACGCAAGATTGAAATGCTTATCCTCTAAATAATATTCAACTTTGTAATAACATTTTTGTATTAGTATCTCTTTTAATTTTCTGTAGAATGTTGTTTCTTTAGCCTCTTGTCTTAAATTAATAGGTAATTTGTTGTAGATTTTGATTAGCATGTATTCCGAACTCCTTTTTACAATTTCTAATTTTGGTTCTGGTGCTATAATTTTGTCATGTTGTCGAGGATTTGTACTGACTGAAAACTGTTTTAAATGATTCTTAACGAATATTGCTGCTTCAAGAATGTACAAACTAGGTAATGTTAGTATTTTTTGTTCTATAAAGTGCGGTGTACAATGGGCGCGTGGGCGTATATTCATCATAATGCGTATGCATTTCTTCTGCATAATAAATAAGTCTTCAATATCTGTACTATTGCCCCATATTATTATTCCGTATTTTAACCAGGAGTAGGCATATGCGTAATAGGCGCTCATAGCTGTTTTTGTATTTGTGTTTGATTTTAGAATAGATAAAGCATATGTAAATTGAGACATTTTTGATGTCATTTTTTTAACGTGTCCCTGTCAATTTAGATGTGAATCTATTGTTATTCCTAGAAGTGTAGTTTCGCGCGTTTCGCTTACATTCAGGTTTTTTTTGAGTATGCTGAGGTCTAGAGGCTTTTTCTGGTGAGGGTGAAATTGGATAATTTTGGTTTTACTAGCGTTTATTTCTAAGTTTTGTGATATTATCCACGTTTGTACGGTTTTAAAGGTTTCTGTCACATGTTTTAGCATCTCGTTACTAGTTGGGCATTTGAAAAGTAGTGTTATATCGTCAGCAAATAATATGCACGGCGAGTCTACTATTTTTGGTAGGTCGTTAATGTAAATTATAAAAAGAATGCAGCCTAGTACGCTGCCCTGGGGAATTGAGGAGTTAATTACAAGTGTATCTGAATGTATATTCTGTTTAATTGCAGAATCTTCATGGTTGTGTTCTATTTGTACTAACTGCTTTCTATTCAATAAGTAGGATCGCAACCAATTTAAGGGTTTCCCTCTAACACCTATTTCGTTTAATTTTCTTAGTAAAATATTATGCGAAACTTTGTCGTATGCCTTTTTCATGTCTAATAGTATTCCGATTGTGTGATGTTTGTCCTTCATGTTATTTAGTATGTGTCTTTGTAAATTATATATTGCAAGAGTAGTAGACGAGTTTTTTCGGTATCCGTATTGATCTTTGTCGAGTAGTTTGTATTTTTCTAAGAAAATATATATTTGGTTAGAGACCACACGTTCAAAGATTTTGGATGTTGTAGGAAGCAGTGCAATTGGTCTATATTTACTTACATCTGTAGATTTTCCATTTTTTTTTAAGATGCGAGGATTTTTGCCATTTTTAACTTGTCAGGGAAACATTCTTCGTCTATGGACTGGTTAATTAGTGTTGTCAGAATCGGTGTTAGTTCGGTGATGCACGCTTTAATTAGTACGGATGGAACGTCGTCCACTCCACAACTATATTTATTTGGCAGATTTTTAATGATTTTGAATACCTCCGATTCTTTGACTGGTGACAGAAACATAGAATTTGTAATAGGCGTTACTGTTTTGTGTGTTTTGGTTTGCGTGAGTTTGCCTGTTGAGCTTGTTTCACCTATTGACGCAAAATACTTATTAAATGTGTTTGCCACTAAGTGTGAGGTATCGAGAACTGTTCCATCTACTTCTAACTTTATGTTGCATTGTCTATTATTTGTTTGCTTATTTGTTGTATCTTTTATAATATTCCACATGGTTTTAACCTTATTTTTTGATTTTTCCATTTTCTTCGTATAGTTAATTATTTTTGATAGTTTAATGCTCTTTTTTAGTATATATTTATAGTGCTTGTAGTGTTCTTTCATAACTTTATTATTTGTTTCATTAACTAAAATTTGTAGGGTTAGTTTGTGTCGACAAGATTTTTTTAATCCTTTAGTAAGCCATGTATTTTTTTTGTTTGGTTTAATGATTATTTTTTTGTTCGGTATCCATTTATTTAATAGTTCGTTTATTTTGTTTTCAAATTTGTTATAATTTTCATTAATATTTTGGTTGTCATTTATTATTTTACTCCAGTCAATATTTGTAAGAGCATTTCTAAACCTGTTTATATTACTCGTAGAGAATATTCTCTTCTCAATTATTATGTTTTGTGTTTTTATATTTCCCCATGTTTCAAACTGGTACAGTAACGCTTTGTGATCTGAAATACCAAAATCTTTGACTTCTATCTGAAACTCTTTTGTTTTGTTTGTATAGAGTAAGTCTAAGCATGTCGATGTTTTTTTAGTTATTCGAGTAGAGTCTGAAATTTTTTGGCGTAGATTATGTTTTAACATAATATTTTGGAGTTTTTGGTAGCTGACTGGTTTTTTGTTTTTGTCTAAATTAAATGTATGTTTGTTTGTACTTGATTGCTAGTTGCTGAAATCTGTTTCTCGATAGAATAAAGTTGGTCAAAATTTGCGTTTGGACATTTTGTACACTTTTTTTCTCTAGTTTTTAGGTCAAACCCTGAGATAGTATTGACAAACAAAGCATGCGCAGAAGATGACGCGAAATGTATGAAAACAAACATGTCAAAACGTGTTAAAATCTGATTAATTTTTTTCACTTATACAGGTAATTGAGCGACAGAGTCTCAATTACAGAGGTAAACATCGAAAAAGTCTTAAAATTCAAATCTCATTTAACAAGGTTCAAAGTCCCATTAACAGAGGTAATTTAATGAAAAAGAACCTCAATAATAGAGGTTTTTCATATATCCAGGACCCACTTTGCCAGGTTTCACTGTATTTCTAACATATTTTTACCCCAAAATTAGGGAATTGATAGCTTCGTTAAGTAACCGTACTTTATCGATTTGACAGACCTTTTTTGTGCTTCGCCAACGCCATCTATCAAAATGACGCGAACAATTTTTTTTTTAATGAAAACGCCTCATTATATTGTACATGGTTTGGATTATTAGAAGTAATAGCTATTTACATTATGGTTGTTTTGAATACCCTCCCTTCAGAAACACACAGTTTTGTTTACAGTATTTGGCGGGAACCGAAAAGATGGCGTCGTGATTTTGTAGTAATTTTTGCTAAAACTTCTGACTTTTCGTGTGCCAAAGTGTAAAAGTAATAATAAATAAATAAATCATTTATTAATCAAGTATCATAGACTCATACAAGTTTAAATTAAATAATCAGAGTAACAGTCACATTGTTATCATCAAAAATTGCACCACATTAATAATTAACAGAATAATAGAAATACATTGTGAATTAATAAACTAGAATCATGCACGTAGAAAAAAAGTCGGACGACACTTCACCTTTGTCAAAACTGTGCTACCCAAAGTTAGCCAGCTCGTTGTACGTACAGGGACCCTATTCGGAGATTTGAGATTCTCATCTCACCTTTTTTCGTCCTTGTTGCTCTCATTTAAAACGTCATAGATGTGAGAGTGACCAAGATAAAATCTCATCTCATCTCACGCGCAGGAATAGCCCCCCTGTGAGATTTTATCTTGATCATTGTCACATCTATGACTATTCAAACGAGAGCAACAAGGACGAAAAATGGTGAGATGAAAATCTCTAATCTCCGAATAGAGTCCCAGGCCGATGCACACATTCACAGTTATCTTTAGTCATTTGAGCATTACATACTCTTTGATTTGAGCGTAACGTCTACTCTGACAACACGTCTATGCGGGGAAAACAATTTTACAAAACAGCATGGACCCTATTCGGAGATTTCAGATTTTCATCTCACCTTTTTTCGTCCTTGTTGCTCTCGTTTGAAACGTCATAGGTGTGAAAGTGACCGAGATAAAATCTCTTCTCATCTCACGCGTAGGAATAGCCCCCCATGTCTTGTGCGGTAGAATGGTGTAAAAACCGTAGTGATCGCAAGACTAAAAATCATGTAAACACATTTCATAGGTAAATCAATAATTCAATCACTTATTCCCGAATTTTATATATTTTTATTCACCTCATAATATAATTCATTAAATCATCAGAGCGTTCCGGGAGTTGACACTCGCTACTTCACTCGTCATCGTCTCTTTCAGCCTTGTCGTAAATTGCATATTTCGGTCTTGCTCTTATGCATTGATTGACGTAACCTAGGTGACCTTTTTTGTTTTGGATCGCTCTACACCTGGCAAACAGGCCAGTGTCAAAGCCAGTGTTACCAATGTTCACATGTGGAAATTTCCCTAAACATGGTAAAATGTTTTTTTACGAAACTCAATTTATTAAAGTTACAAAGTATTTTCTTTTTACAAGATTTCCTAAAAAAAACGAATCATGGAGAAATTATTGGATCCCAATAATTAGACGATGTAACGATAAAAATAATTGGATCCAAACCAATACAGTGTCATTTGCAGTATACATTTTGAAGCTAATGACTTAAATACAACTAAAGGAGGACTCCGGCGTGTTGTTACATATGCACTCCCTCGAAAACAAAATTTTGTAACTTTGAAACTTTTCCATAACTAAACTATAGCTTACTGAAACTTTTTGAAGCAGTGATAGCCTAGCTGGAGAAGGCTCTCCTCTCAAGCAAGAGGGAGCGGGTTCGATCCCGCTTAAGGCACGAATGAATCTGCTAATCGTGTGAACTGTGAACACATGTGGGTATTTAAAAACATTATTATAAACATATTTACATATTTATTTTTTAACATATTAGCATAACAAAACCATATCGTCACGCCTTTCCCCTGAAGGAGCTGGTAGAGGTGTAATACAATACCCACACCATTTTCAGTAAATATGCCAGGAGGCGAGCCTGTTGCCATACACCGTGCTCCAGAGATATATTACCAGATGACATTAAATATGCATAGAAATGTTTACAAATGAACAAATTGGTGCGTGCCTTCTCATCTCACGCGTAGGAATAGCAGAACAGGTCTTCCGAGTACAGGAAGAGAGCTCCAAGGCGATCCCTTTAAAAAGAGGCGTAAGACAGGGAGACGTAATATCTCCGAAACTGTTTACTGCCACCTTGGAGAACGCCTTCAAGCTCTTGGAATGGAAAGGATTCGGCATCAACATCAATGGCGAATACATCACTCACCTTCGGTTTGCTGACGATATCGTAGTCATAGCAAAATCGATGGAAGAGCTCAGCACGATGCTCGGAGACCTAAATCGAGTTTCTCAACAAGTGGGTCTGAGGATGAACATGGACAAGACGAAGGTCATGTGTAATTCCCTTGTTATACCTACTCCAATTTCTGTTGAGAGCTCGGTTCTTGAAGTTGTTGACTCGTACGTCTACCTAGGACAAGTAGTCCAGTTAGGTAGGTCCAACTTCAAGAAAGAGGTCAATCGTCGAATCCAACTCGGCTGGGCAGCGTTCGGAAAATTGCGTAGCATCTTCTCGTCCGACATACCTCAGTGCCTCAAGTCGAAAGTGTTCGACCAATGTGTGTTACCAGTGATGACTTATGGCACTGAAACGTGGTCTCTCACTATGGGCCTTATAAATAAGCTTCTAGTAGCCCAACGAGCTATGGAGAGGGCTATGCTCGGAGTCTCTCTGCGAGATCGAATCAGGAATGAGGAGATCCGTAGACGAACCAAAGTTACCGACATAGCCCAGAGGATTGGCAAGTTGAAATGGCAGTGGGCAGGGCACATAGCACGAAGGACTGATGACCGATGGGGTCAAAATGTCCTCGAATGGAGACCACGTTCCGGCAAGCGCAGCGTAGGACGTCCACCTACAAGGTGGACAGATGACCTTGTCAAGACCGCAGGATCGCGCTGGATGCAGGCCGCTACCAACCGGTCTTATTGGAGGTCTATGGGGGAGGCCTATGTCCAGCAGTGGACGTCCTATGGCTGATGGATGGATGGATGATGGTGCGTGCCTTCGGCTGGAATCGAATCCGTTCCTTTAGTTTGAGAGGCGATTCTTCTCCCACTAGGTTATCATCGCTCAAAAATAAAACCATAAAAAATGGGTAAATTTGGTTAACATGGCCACTCACATTTAAAAAGTCACCGCCATGACAGAATTCCTGGGACCCTATTCGGAGATCTGAGATTTTCATCTCACCATTTTTTGTCCTTGTTGCTCTCGTTTGAATAGTCATAGGTGTGAGAGTGAACAAGATAAAATCTCATCTCATCTCACGAGTAGGAATAGCCCCCTAGTTCTGTCCTAACTGAAGTTCCGTCCGACTTTTTTTCTACGTTCATGACTAGAATGGACGAAATCAAAATTATAATAATGGTAATGGTGAATTATTAGGATTTACCGGTTTGTTAACGCGTACGAGTGTAAACCGGTAAAAGTGAATAATCCACCACACTTTAACCTAAGAAGAATCAGTTTTAGAAAATAATCCAAAATCACGACACCATCCTTTCGGTTCCCGCTAAAAAACCCACAATTGATCGAAGATCCATGAAATCAATTTTTTTAGTGAATGAATTAAATAATGAATAAACAAAATTATTTAATTACCGTCTACATCATCGTTTTATTATGATCCCAAGTTTTAGAATTTCTAACGCTACCATTTATATTTTTCCGTCAGAGTGGGACACCAACGGAAATATGTGAAAAAAATAACTTTTTTGTATTTTGCTAGTGTTTATTAGAGAATGAGTAACACTAAATACTATGTAAGTAATTTGAAGTGAAACTTATAATGCGACTTCCAACAAAACGTTTAACTCTACGACAGAGACAGAGCGAGACCAGCGTGACCGCTTCCTTCGTTTCCACATTACGAAGTTACACTACTTCCGCGCGGAGGGACTCCACGCACTATTTTTTTATCAGTTGAGTTAGACAGCCTTAGTCGCTGCAGTGGGGCTATTCCTACGCGTGAGATGAGATGAGATTTTATCTTGGTCACTCTCACTCCTATGACGTTTCAAACGAGAGCAACAAGGACGAAAAAAGGTGAGATGAAAATCTCAAATCTCCGAATAGGGCCCCAGGAGTCTCGCAGGCGCTTCAGCAACGCATTATGAGTGCAAAAATTACATATCGTCACGCTTTGCCCCCGAAGGGGCTGGCAGAGGCGTACAACACCCGCATTTTCATATTCCGTCCCAAATGTGATAGAGGGCGAGTCTGTCGCCATATACCGGGCTCTAGTTACGTGGCAAATGACAATTAATACGCACATACCTAATATGTTCACACAAAAATTGGTGCGTGCCTTGGGATGGGTCCGAAATCAGCTCCCACTGGCTTGAGAGGCGAATCTTCTCCGACTATAATCGCTTCAACAAGCTTAAATCGAATTCAAATATTTAATTTTCCGGTCTGTTTGTAAAAGCGGGAAGTTTTTACTCTGACTGGGGACAGCGGGACAGACAGCCTGAAAGCGAGACTGTCCCTCCCAAAGCGTATCACGCTAAGCATTCCGGGACCAAACACGTAATGACGTCACTCGTCTTCGTCATCTGTCTCTTTCGAACTATCTTTAGATGACTTATTTCTTATCTACTGTAGAAAAATAAGTCGGGTTTTTCTTCCTGACGCTATAACTCCAGGGGGGCTATTCCTGCGCGTGAGATGAGATGAGATTTTATCTTGGTCACTCTCATATCTATGATGTTTCAAACGAGAGCAACAAGGATGAAGAAAGATGAGATGATAATCTCAAATCTCCGAATAGGGTCCCAGAACGCAATAACCGATTTCCACGGTTTTGCATTCGTTGGAAAGGTCTCGGGCTCCGCGAGGTTTATAGCAAAGAAAATTATTTAAAAAAAATTACGGTTCCTATGGGACCGCGGGTGAAACCGCGGGGCGCAGCTAGTATCTTATGAAATGGGGAAAGGGGAGAAACTCAACTCATCTATTAGCACCCTCTCCTCCATTTTCATTATAGTATTTAAAGATTAAGTACGGATAACAAATGGATGAAAAGGTGGGATGGCCATGTCAGCTTTAGCCTGCCCTGCGGGGCGAAAAAAAAAATCATCATCGTATTTTTTCACAATGTGACTGCTGGGTTACGGTTGTGTCGTTGTGTCCCCTTCCCCTTCCTTCCTTTCAGGGGTGTTTTGGCGGGAACCGAAAAGATGGTGTCGTGTTTTTGTATTATTTTCTAAAACTTGTGATTCTTCGAGTGTTAAATTGTAATAATGGTGGATTATTAACGTTTACCGGTTCGTCAACGTGCACGAGTGTGGGCAAATGATACAAACATCGCGAAACGCGATTTTTCGTGTTCTCTACAAAACTTCACTTAAAGTTTCAGTAAAGTATCCATAACTTTACTGGAATGGGAAAAGGGGAGGGATTCATCGTCTTCATCATCATCACCTCATTATCATCATCCCATCATCTGTTACTGAAGGAAAAAATATTACTAAGAATCCGACTGAAGGACGAGTATCCATGGTCATGAATAAATTAATAAAAAAAAAAATCCTTCCTTTCAGTCAGAGACAGTCAGAGTGGTCTCCGTCCCCGCAGTAAAAGGGGATTTACACTTCCCGTTTAAATTTTCTTTTTGTGTAGATCTGGCTTTGGTGCTATCAGTTGTGTGCATAAAGGTAAAGTACTGTGTAAAAAACTAAAGTACAGGAAAAAGTTGTGTGTGTCAAATAAAATATTTATGACACAACTAGCTGCGCCCTGCGGTTAAAAAGTATCCTATGGGTTATTCTAGACAATAATCTATCTCTGTGCCAAATTTCATCTAGATCTGTTCAGCCATTCTGGCGTGAAAGAGTAACAAACATCCATCCATCCATCCATTCTTACAAACTTTCGCGTTTATAAAATTAGTAGGATTTGTCATCGCGTTTATCTTGTTGCATTCCAGCTGCTTTAATGAAAATGATTTGATACAAGGGCATTTTTGTTGTCAATGCTGTAGGTACCAAGCAAGGAAATGCACTAGAAATTGGTTCAAAAACAGTTTTGAAGATGAACTTCCGCAAAGTAACGCCTGATTCAATCGACTATACCAAGCAAGCCTTGGTGTGCTACCTGGTTTCTTTTGTCATTTTGATTCAGGTTTGAAAATTGAGCAGGTTTTATAGCTAAATAGCTACAAGCCATCAGCACCCTGTCCCCAAAATTATTCTTTTCATATTTTAAGTTTGAATGCAAAGTTGAGACCAATGTGTGGCTGCAGCATGAGAAATAACACTGATTAAGGTTGATAATGACCACAGTTTCTGTTCAAATTAAATATGTTGTGGTTTAATTATCATCGCTGACAGCTATGATAATAAAACCACAACATCAACCACACCACAGTCTGAATGATATTTATGGCTCATTAGTGTGCTATTTTAAACACAGATCTGGGATGTAAAAGATGTGATATGATATTTCAATAATTACAAAAAAAATATTTGCACATTCGTGAGTAAATTAGTGTTGTGAAAACTACTAATTATTGTATCGATTGACCAAAAATTGTCCTCTGGGTGATTGTCGATAAATAAAATCTTTTGTATACCAATTATGTTGTTAATTGTTCCAAGTAACACTGGTGCTGAGCTAAAAAGAATATAAACCACTAAATGGGAGTTAAGCTAGGCAGAAGAATTAGATATCAGTGTTACCATGTATCAAAATTAACATATGAAAAGTACATAATAAGATCAATATAAAACTAGTAATTCACTTCGAATTGTGACTCTTGACCAATTTTACTCATATTCAGATTAGGAAAAGTAATGATACTTATTTCATTGTTTTTGTACATTTACTTATAGATAGCCTTATAATTTACATACATAGTACCTATTCATTTGAATTATTAACACTTGGATGTAAGACACCCAAAATTTGTGAATTGAAATAAAAATGATGACCAGAAATTGGAGGTATCTATATATTTAAAAAAATGTTTTACGCCTCAATGCCAAGTAAAAGTTGATTGAAAATGTTTGTTTTGTTTATGTATTGCACCCAACGCCTAATAAACTTCACTAAAAAACTATCGAAAATAATAATAAAATAAAAATAAATAAAATAATACGGCTTTTGGAAAGAACAAATTGTGTGGGTTACATCTTCACATCACAATCTCTAAACTCACAATATGGCATAACTGCATTTAATTTTCAATTGTTCTCTTTTGAATCTATTTATAGTTCTATTAGTAAAAAATATTAATCATAGGAATTTTCGCGTGTACCAAAGTGCTTGCAGTCATTAGTGACAAGAAAAATTGACTAACATTTAATTTGTTTGCGACCTCTTACTCTCTTGTGGAGTTTGCATTTCGATATACTTCTCTGTCCCACACTTTGTTGGTGTGTTGCGAAGCAAAAAAATCTTAGGTCTGTGATTTTAAATAACCACATGGTGCTGCATTTAACATCAAGAGCAAAATGTTACAAGTAAGCTACACACACTTAACTGAGTATCTTTTTTTATAACCTATAATGCATTGAAACCACCAGCTTCTTCTATCATGTAATAGACAGTAGACAATCATTTATATGTGCCAAAAACACAGCACTATACATATAAGAAGTTAAAAAGTATGTTCTATTTCAGTGTTCATTTACATATTATTATAATAAAATAAGTGAATATTTGGTTAATTTTTACCAGACTGTGGTGAAGCTAAAAAGAAGATTTATGTGTATGAGCTGTATGTATGTCTGTTCCTATGTTCTCACATCTTTGCTAAGTTATGAGATAATATATCATTGGAGAGAGGGGCTGTTGCCTCTGTTGAGATACCGTTCGATTGGTCTTATTGTGAGAGTGTCGGCTACATTTTATAGACTCATTATTTTATGATTTATTGATATTTTATTTTTGAAGTGAAACATCTAATGCGACTTCCAACAAGATTGCGTTAAACGTTTAACACTCCTGGGGAGGGGGAATAGAAAGAGATAGAGTAAGGTGAATGGGTGGCACTCGAACGCATGCGCGTAGTATACCTATTACAGGCGAGCGCGTTAGCAACAAGTAGCGTCCGATATTCCAACGCAAGAGGGAGAGAGAAAGAAAGATACACAGAAGTTTCACTTCTTCCGCGCGGAGGGACTCCACACACTAGTTTTTGTAACTTTGCCTTATTGTACAGTGAAAGGCTAGAACAAGATACAAGAGACAGTGCCTCTTCCATTTAACTGCTTTAAAGATATACTAGAACTACATATGCATATTCTGTCTGTATGTATTAAAAAAAGTGTTTTGAAATAATCTACTTCTGTAAGTGTATCAACAAAATAATAAAATACACGTAATGGTACTTTTTCCTAGAATGAGTCAACGGTGGAGCAACAAGAAGGATGTGCTGAAAGACCTGGAAGTGGTGTCAGGGCACCAAGTTGACGACGTCGAGGATGGATATTTCTTATATGGCGAGCAGCCACCCCCACCACGACTTATTGATGAAGGTATGCTTTAACACTGATTGCCTGCAGAACGTCATAAATTCAGTATATGCAGTCGGTAGGAAACTTGCCTAGTGACTTTGGGGGCATGGGTTCCACTTCCACCTAGAGCAGACATTCATGTAATGAACATTTGTGTTTGTTCTATGTCTGGGTGTTTATACGTTCATATATGTATTTAAAAATATATATGTTTGTATAATCAGTCTTTGGCAGCCATAGTACAAGGTTTTTTTAGTTAGGGGTCAGGCAACTGTGTGTGAGAAATATTTATTTATCTAGGGTAGTCGTGGGTAACATCGGGTAGTAAAAAAAGTAATAATTGACTCATAAGTATTCTTGCAATTACTGCTATTTTACTTTCAGTGTCTTGTATAATTTGTGTTTCTAGCATTTTGCAAAATTGACTTTCTGTGTCCTTAACGTTTTTATTTCCTCATGGTCAATCCAGCAACAGGTGAAAAGTACAGTTATTTTTAAAAAAGTGCATTTTGACATGCATCAGCTTAAAGCTGCCAGTGCATCAGCAAATATTTGTAACTGAATTGGATACTGGGTGTGTATTATTTTCTACTAGCTGCGCCCCGCGGTTTTGCCCGCGGTTAAAAAGTACCCGATGTGCTATTCTAGACTATAATCTATCTCTGTGCCAAATTTCACTCAGATCTGTATAGCCATTATGGCGTGAAAGAGTAACAAACATCCATCCATCCATTCTTACAAACTTTCGCGTTTATAATATTAGTAGGATATTAGTAGGATGTTGAACTCAACATATTCCTAATCAATTGTTTTAGACAATGAAATTGAACTATTGTTCGGGCGAGAAGCTTCTCAGAGACTGAGCCAAGGAAATGAAACGGAACCAGATCTCATCGGCATTACAAAGATGCTACGTATGGTAAGTAATAGTAATACTATGAAGGTGGCATCTGAAAACATTATGGAAATTTTACCACAATGTTTTTTTTTATCAATTAGTATAAATTGTCCAACCATTTTGCTAGTTGTCTGTTTAATGTATGAAGCTTAAAGGCTTACCACACGCACAAGCTTCATCACACTTTTAACTGTGCGTACTTAGGCGCGATACACACTGCACCGCGGTCACGCGGATTTTAACTTTGACCGTAAAATCTCGATTTGTATGCAAAAACTGCAGGGCACACACACACTGACACCGCTTATCCGTGCGGAGAAGCGCCTTTGCGACGTATCCGCTCTACCGGAGCTTACCTCTATACGCGGAGACGCGGTGCTGTACGCGGAGCTCCAAAAATCCGTCAGTGCCCAACGGATTTTTGAAAAGAAAGGATTTAGGTATAATGGGTGTCGACAAATTTATTTTCGAAATAAAATAAATCATATCCTTAATAAATAAACAAATAAAAAATCAATAAATGCGATTATAAATGCGAAAGTAAGTTTGTTATTTGTTTGTAACGCTTTCACGCCGTATCTGCGCAACTGATCATCATGAAGTATTGCAAACACGTTATCAGGGTTACAAGGAAGGACATAGAGTACCCTTTATCCCGAAAAAAAAAACTGTTTACGAAGAATAGGAAAATAGCTTTTAGACTCTCGTCCGGCATAAAGACTCTGCTTACTGACATGAAGCCATATTACAACGATGCCTGGAGTACCAAAAAGGAAATGAGACCGTGGTACCCGGAAGAACTGATACCCAAAAAAAAACTTGTTCAAAACTTGAAAAACCTGTTATCTTCTTTGATAATCAATATAAAACATAAACTCTTCGTTCACCACGTTAAGGTACCGCCAACCTCACGTTTCAAATTATAAATTAAAAAATGTACTTGATTGTAACTACTGATGTTACTAATTATAACTACTTACCTTCAATAAACGAGGCATTCATATTATTTTGCATATATTTAAGTCATCATCATCATATTATATTATTCATCATATACATCATATTATTTTACATATATTTAAGTAAATTCAATGTTAGATTTTAGTTCTAACCATGTACCCTTGGGCAAGTGTTCTCCATCTTAGACCGCATCGTCATTTTCTATCAGGTGATGTGTTCAAACGTGGGCCAATTCAATCATAATTAAGAAAAAAATAAATACAATTGTACACGGAGTGAATGTGGGGCGTCGTGCACCCTAGCTCCGGGCGGTAACCAAAGAGTATGTAATATAGATAAGAGACGGGACTCCGTACAAAAAAAAAAACCTAACCAATATCAAAACTGGGCTACCATATAGAACCAACCTGACGAAGTGAAATGACGACTTGAAATCAGTTCTACTAACATAAGGGAATAGAATAGAGATGTGCCCCTTCATTCGATACAAAATTTATCGATATCGATTTCATACCTACTTCAGATGGATTTCAAGTTTGTTTGTTTTTCAAGTTGCCATGAGTTTTGATAGTTAGCGTAAACGTTTTTTGTTTGTTTGGCAAACTTAGTTCCTTGGAGGGACGTTTTATTAAAATGTATGAAGCCAAACGAAAAAAGTTCACGTCACTATCAAAACATGGCAAGGGTACAAAAACTTGAGCCACTGTTTATGTTTGTGCCACAAAATTTTGTGTATAGCGATTTGTGTACAAAAAAACACTATGGACATACGAGTACGTATGTTTTATTTGTGATAATCATAACCTTTTTCTTAATTCCTCTTGTTGGTAAGAAAGTTCTTAAATAATGGAGTTTAATTAATTCATTAATTTTCTTTCACTGTGTTTTTGTGTAGTCTTTGTCTTCAAAATGCTTTCCACATACATACAAATTTAAGTTGGTGAAGCTTTTCTATTAAATACGCTAGGTCTTCATAGCCGGTCATTTTCACCCATTTCTTACACTTAAAAAGAAAGTATAGATACCTATATGTTACAAATTCAGATAAAAGTTGCACAACACTATTTTCTGAATCTAATTTGTTGTTTTTTTTATATTTTATTCCAAAAAAAGTATTTGGGACTAATAATTTAACTACTGATCTACACACCGATCTTCATCCAGAGGATATCTCGCCATAAAATCTCTTTTTATGCCGTCTTTACGTTCGGATTTGAAGCCGCATATTTCACACTTTTTATACTTCATATTTAAAGGATTTTGAATGCATTACATACACCAATAAACCTTATTTCATAACAAACGTACAAAGAGAAGAGATGTAAACAAATCTAGTCATATACTCATGAATGTTGTCATAAACAGAGCACAGCAAACTCAAAGCAAACTGACAACACAATCTTTCGGAAAGAATGTGACACGTTGAGGGAGTGAGCGAGAAAACTATATTCGCCTTACATCCGCCATTAAAGTTCTGTCCCATTTCATACATCGTTTTTTTTCTATGAAGTTGCGACAGACTGGCGATAACCGTCTGGTATAGCGGTTCCGCGCGTCCGCAGCCGCACGCGGATTCCGTCGCATTGTTAACCGCGGTGAAAAGCGGCGGTAGTGTGTTACCTGCTTTAACTGAAGCCTGCGCATACTTTACAGAGCCGTGTGGTAACGACACGCAAGCAATGCCGTGGCGTTGGCGCAGTGTAGAGTTTAGCCAATCACACGCGCTGTGTTCCGCGTGTGTTTGTTAAAGCCTGGCCTGTGCAGTTAAAATTGTGGAGAAGCTCGTGCGTGTTTTAAAACAAAACAATTATCATTGTTTTTGAAAAACACTTTTTATTCAGAAAAGAAAAAGTGAATTCAATACCTGAAAAAATTAAAGTAGAAATCAGAAAAAACAACTAGTCGCTTATTTACAATCTGAAATAAGATCATCATTTCTCATCTCTTATTTTTTTTAGGTCCAACAATATGAAAATTTATCAGACGAAGAGCTGCCAGTTACGCCAGATGCCAACATTGTTATAAGGAAACCAAATGGCTTTCAAGTGCCAAGCCCTCATGAATCGTGTCTCAATATAAAAGACGAGGGCACTTTCATATCACCAAATAAAAGTGTTGTCACTGGTAACATAAATTTGAGTATAACACAACCCAACGAAGTAATAGCACGGAGTTCAAATGAAAGAGAAAGCAGAGACAATGTTGTAACAAACAGTAAACTTAATGCAAGCAACAGAGGAGCAAGTGGTGATAGTATTTCTTCAAATAAAAACCTTGTCTCAAGCAACTCGTCACTGCTTGTAAATCCTGTTAAAATAGTTACGAATGATGGCATTGTCATTAGTAAATTAAATCCGTGTGTGAAAGAATTCATTCCTAAAAATGCTCAATTAACTTCTAGTCAAGGTAATAAAAGTAAAGAAGAAAATATGAATGGATCTCTTTGGACCGATACTCAAAACAATGAGACTGATGTTCCTATGAACAACAAAACATTGGAGGATAAAATTCAAAAATCTGAAACGATAAAAGATGCGACCGCAGTCAAGGCGTGGGATAGTTCGGAAGAGATGAAAAAGGAAATGGCCATGATGCTTAAAAATCAAATTTCAACTAAGAATGATACTTTTGAAGATAAGCAACAAACTAACAGAGCTATTGTGAATCTTCTTAAACTCTATGCACAGCCCACATCGGCTAAACCTCTCAAACTGCTGACACCTGCGTTCTTTGAAAAAAGTAAAACTAATAACTTCAAAGACATTGACTCAAACAAAACTGACCATTCTATTGAGAAAATGACTTCATTACATGATGTAAGTATTGCAAGGGAAGTCACTGTTGACACAGCCACATATAAGCCACCATTTCTCATAGACAGTTCGGGAGCATCTGAATGTTCTATTGAACAAATGGCTTCACTACATAAAGTAAAAGAAGTCAATGCTGATGTGACCCCATATTCTCCAATAGGTAAATTTGGAGACAATTCACAGATTGAACCTGGGAGAGATTCCCATAAGATCGGGATGAGTGGTGCTCAAGAAGAGAGGCCACTACTGAGTGGGCGATGGGATGATGACGATAATGTAAAAATAGACAACATTGACATAACGCCGTATATTCTACGGAGTCCAATTGCAGAAAGTGAAGAAGCCATATCGGAGACTTTCGGGTGGTCTGAAAACTCTGATAGGAAGACTAACGATACCCTATTCAAAAAGGGAGATGACAAAACGAAAAATTATAATGACGTCTTCACAAGTAATGACGTAAAGGGAAAAACTTTGATATTTAAAGAAGACAATAGTCATGCCTTTTTTGGTAAGAATAATGACATTGAAAAGTTCAATGAGAATACTATTGATAAAATAAACAATGACGCTGAGGAGGACAATGAAATCGAATCGACGCAATTAACGCCCGATATGGGGGGTATAAGTATAGATGAACCAAACATATCATCGGGAAAGGAGACAATTGATCCTTATGTAAAGGAGTCGATAAGCAAAGTTAACAACTGGTTAAATGACAAGCCAGTTGTCACTATATCCAGCAAACCTAAAAACCCTGTACTTCACCTGGGGCCAGTTGCTTACAAGAGAAAAGACCCCGTGACGTGCAAATCACCAAGCGAAGTAACCGAAAAAAAAGTTTCAAAAGCTGCTGAATACAAACCATCGAGTTACGCTCAAGAACTTCACAAAAAATACAGTGAAAGGAACAAAATAAACAATCCCGCTCCGATTTTGAATATTTGGGAAAAATTGGAGGCAGATTTGAAAAAAAAAGATTTAGAAATTAGAAGCCGCAAGAAGAAGGCATAAACTTTTTTATAGTAGTGGCAAAGATTTGCCTACTTTTTACTCAGACATTGATTGAGTAGACACGTCGTTCTTAGCGATAAGTACACCCATTGTACTTTAGTCAGAGGATGTTTTACTCATAGTATATTATATTTTAATTTGTACAAATGTGATTCTAATAATTTTTTTCTTTATAAAACAGCCCGAAACTGCAAGACATGGTACAAACGATTTACATAAGCGTGCGGATGTTATGCTGCGT
This sequence comes from Peribatodes rhomboidaria, assembly GCA_911728515.1. NCBI lineage: Eukaryota > Metazoa > Arthropoda > Insecta > Lepidoptera > Geometridae > Peribatodes > Peribatodes rhomboidaria. The sequence goes on along the minus strand of OU452174.1, from coordinate 16,718,967 downwards.
ATAGATTTATTACGCATCATGAAATGTAACGTGAAAAGAGCATTTCATCAGTGTGGACTGCTACCGCGCGCGAACCAAATTTGTGCCTACTCGTATTTGTTTCGGGCGTGCGCGCGACCGTAGCTTGGCTCTGCTGAGAACACAAAATTTGTCCATACGGGGCTCACAAAACCACACCCGTTTCAGTTCGTGTTCGTGTGCGTTTTGACACAACCGTCCACACTGACTCAACGAGCACACTGCACTGCCCTGTGACATGTGTTCGTTCGAAGAACCGACAAATCGCGGATCGCTAAACGCATGATTTGAAATGCTCGTAGCGTATGTAGTTCGTGCGCGATAATCAGTTTCAAAGAGTATTACATTGCAACTTGCTGGAGTAGACGCAATTTTTTTTTCATTTCATGCTACGTCTGTAGTGTCTGTACGCAGCATTAAGGCAAGCATGGATCAATAGTAAGTAAAATCGCGCTTTGGAGCAAGTGGTCTCGGGTTCGATGAAAGGCTAGGAGGCTATTTTAATTTCGAATTTACTTAATTGCTCAGGGTTTAGTGGACGTAGACTTTAGGTGTGAATGTAGCATCACCAAAACATATTGCTTAAGGGCCAAATGCTGAAGTCAAGTCTTGTCTACATCGTGGCGCGCGCCTATAAACCCCGCTTGTTTGTCACGGCGAGAGTTAAGAACCTCGCTGAGAGCCATGGTTGTATTTTCAAAGAAGTTTGATGGTGCTATGATCAACTGTTCACTAGTGTAAGCTATATTTAGATATAGGTCGTTTATATGAAGCTGTAACAATAACTTGCGTTCGTTTATTGTCTAAAAACATACGCTAGTCTTTTGGCGCGATATTATCTGTCTTTCAGTTTTACTCTAGTAACCTTTGGAACGAGAGAGAATAGATACATATAGTGACCAAGACGCCCCGTAAAGTCTCTGGAATCTTAGCGAATTCACATTAAAAACGAATTACGTATTAGGACTTTTGTCTTAGCAATGTTCTGTAAACAGGCTAGCTTTTCATTATTGACTAGTGGCCTTATGACGTAAGCTATCATTCGGTATCGTGTCATCTAAAACGATTTTACTCACTCTACAAGCAAGCGGGATGACACGATAGCGAGTGACGTCTCACAATAAGGCAACTGCATGCTTATTAGTGTAAGCTTAATGAAGTTATATCATAGTGAAACTATCTTTTCTCATTCTTATTTCAATAGATTTTTTAAAATATTTTGTACGCAGAGACTATTGGTAAAAAAATTAAATAGAGCAGGGGTCGCCAAATGGCGTACCGCGGTCCGGACCCATTTTTCGCGGACCGCGAGATCACTTTCGCATTCGAGAACAATGTCCTTAATCTCAAAAAATACCTTTGTTATTTCTGTAATTGCATTTGTTTAGTAAATATTTTTTACTATAGAATTTGCGGACCGCGATGGTAATTTCATTTCTTAAAACGGAACTCGAGCGAAACTAATTAGTGACCCCTGCCATTGAGTATATTTTTCTAATTAAGTTATAATTTTAGCTAAGGATATTATAGATTTCGATGGATTTTCAATGAAGAAAGAATTCTATACTAAAAAGATGCATAGAATTATTTATTCGTTATATTATACCTTTTGACTCATAAAACTACTATTTAACTGAAATAATCTGGGGTTCCTGCCCCCGAACGGCAATTTTGAAGGTATTATAAAAAAGTAAGGTTACACGAAATAGTGCTGAAAGTGCTCCGATGCTCCTTTTAAGGCGGAGTCTGACCGAACCCGAACCTCGTACCGCATCGAGTACGCAGACATATTCAGCCATTACAATTCTCCTCAGCGCTGTTGATTAAACAGCATCATGCTAAGTTGGAGCCTTTTTTAAAACACATAATTATAATTATTATTTATTTTAGTAAGTACTTTATTTATTACAATACAATACAATACAAAAACTCTTTATTGACACCAAATACAAAATAAATCTAAACTAAACATTCAAAAATATAGGCGCAATATTTATTATATATGTTATTAATTGGATGCTTTTATTATATTATTAATTGCGTATGTGTTTCAAAATAAATTGATTTCTTTCCGTATCAATTCCACTAGCTGAGTCGCTCGTTTCTCACTGTCAGTGTCACGCTGGTGGCTTCTTCACGAACCCTTTGAAGCGCGCTCGCTGCGAATCTCGCAACCTTTAGGGTGCTCACGGCGACCGTTCGTCGCGAGCGCCGTATCGTCATTGCGTATCAAGGCTCGCCGCGACTGCTGAACTGTTACGCATTACACGACGAAACGTTAGAAGTCACTCCGGCTTTAAATTTTCCTGCAGGCCTAGCATACACCCCGCGACAAAAAAATATCGACTCTTATCGAGACGGACATATATTTACACGTTACATTGTCCCGTTCTCACACGACAACAAGTATAAATTAAAAATTTAAAAACCCCCGGCACCGATTTTCATCAAATATAGCTAAGAACACTCCCGGCTAATTCACCATTCAAACAAAAACAAAATCAAAATCGGTTCATCCGTTCGCGAGCTACGATGCCACACACACACACACACACACACACACGTCAAACTTATCGTTGTTGTGTGTATAACACACACACGTCGTTTTTGCGTCGGGGGTTAAAATACGATTTTGTCGCGGTGCGTGGCGCCTGCTAGGCGATCACGGCATGGCTAATGTACTGTACTGTAATGTAATGGTTAAAGTGATTTTTGGACTTCGTCCAGTGCTCAAAGCTAGCACAAAAAGGTTCTGTGATATTTTGGATTCTAGAATTTGGAACTCATGGAATATGCCAAAGATACTACGTCAGGGCAGAGCCTTGAATAAAAGTATTTCCACTTAAACTTTTAACGTGTTACCAAATTGTAAGACTTGTCAAAAGATTAGATAAAAATTATTTATTTAAAATTAATAAGTACTTTAAATTCTAAGTATTTTTTTAGAATTTTTTTAGTGTTTAAAGTAAGTTAACAAAAAAAAACTACATAAAAAAAAAAAAACTCACTCCATTTGTGTGAGTATCTAGGTTAATTTTATTGATAGTTTATATTGAAACTAGCTGTCACCCCGCGACTTCGTTCGCGTTTTTTATTTTTTCTATATATGTGAGCTATCCTATCTGTTAAGTTAGATCAAACTGCACACGGTGTGCAAATTTGATTGAAATCGGTTAAGTAGTTTAGGAGTCTATATCGGACAAACAACGTGACACGTAATTAATATATAAATTATGATGGATGTAAAGTTAATTACAGAACCACATTTTGTTACCCAAACATTTAAAGTTAGTAATTATTTAGAAGACAAAGATGCTTGGAACCTTCCACCAAGAAGCACTAGTACATAAATAATAATAATGTTACATACAGTTTATGCTAGTTCTGAGCCATGGAAAAAAATGTTGCCTTTCAGTTTTTTGCCTGTTCTTCTGGGTTCTTTTTCCAACAAGGCGGTAGAGTAGTTTTTATAACTTGTACCTAAGTCTTTGTTCAAAAGTTTAGGTACTTTTGTATCTTCCCATTGAATACCCATTTTTAAATATTTATATTATTTTAAAATTTTGGTAGCTTGTAGCATAGAGGTACTTAGCACTTAAGTAGTTATTTTTTGAATCATTAGATTAAGCTAATCTTAATTTTAATGTGGCTTAGAGATCATCTATAATTATATGTCAGCAACCAAATCATAAGTAAGCCTACTATATTTAAGGCCAAATAGGTGGGGACAAAAGTTTACACACATTTTGCAATAAGTAATACAATTTGGTACATAAGTACATTTTTAACATCAAAAAATTAAATTATCTTTATTACCTACATTTTAACTTTTTTTTCTATGTTATGTACAATTTGATAGCCTGTGTCTTTTCAGCTTTTGTTTTGTACATATTCGGCACAAGGTAAAATTTTAATTTACCACTGAAAAACAGTGCTATCATACTCTCATATTCAAATCAATTGTATAAGTTCCTAGACGGGGCATATTTTACTGCAATCCCGGTAATATTGCAACAATATTTTGAGTATGGCCCAGCCATTTATTTAGTCATAGTATTTTAGCATGGCTGATGAATTGATGATGGCCGGGCTGCAGTTGGCAACGTTGCCAGTATTGCAGTAAAATTATAGCCTGTCTAGGAGCGCACTAAGGTTCGGCTCAGACAATGGTTATATCGTATAGCGCGTGAGGAGACGCTGACTTTTCGGTTGATAAATTATTATGTCGGCGAGACGACCAGATAATCTATAAAAAGAATAACTTTAAGTTCAAATCTAGCAGTTAAATATTACTGCATAGGTCGAAATTACTTTAGATTCCATTGTTGTAAGCAGTTTGCTATATTTCAATGTAAAAAGCCGTTCTTATGATTTACGGTCACCCTAACTGCAAAACACAACTGAAGATTTATTCAAACTTTAGTTTAAAAACCAGTTAACTGTTGTTAAAATTTATTTCTTGATTAATAAGAGATAGCTTAAAATTATTTTTGGTAAAGTTTTGTGTAAGTAACTGAAACAGTTGTCAATCAATAAATTCTGATTTCTAACTGTAAGTACAATACCCAATTAAAATGTTATTAGGTATGTAAGTTCAATAGTTTTAGTTTTATTTAATTATTTCTTGTAAGTCAATGTGTAAAATGACTAGGTCGACATTACAACATGGTTAACAGTTTTATTGGACTTTAGTTATTGGTTTTATTTTTACGTTCGATCAAATATAGGTACCTATATCAATGACAATGAACATATCCAAATAATTAAATAAAAATGAATGTATGTACTACAATATTATCTACTCGAGTTTTGTTTCTTACCCTACCAAAGCCTACTTCCTACTATGAGCACTCCGGAACCGTGGTCCCACTGTACACATAAAATACGAGTACCTATGTCTAGAAAGTTCCGTACTGACGAAAAGTGACATACAATGTACATGTACTTACCAACTTTTTTATACTAGTGTGCGAGGCAGGTACGTCTTTTACTATAGGGTTGCGTCATATATTTTGTTCATTTAGAACGTAACAGTTGACTGTTATTTTTTTCGTGATTGATTTTGTGTTGATCATTTGCCTAAATCTGTGCTTGAATCGGAGAGCGTTGCTGCATTTAGAGTAAAATTATTTAATACTTTAATAGAGAAAAGTTATTATAAGGTCGAAGAATTTCTGACAAATTTAATACATAACAAATAATTTAAGTAGCTCAGACATAGTATACGTTTGACAAATTAAAATATTGTATGTCTGCTATGGACGAAGCGGTTGATCCTATAATTATATTTAAGATCTTTGTAACACACAGTTAAACAATGAATGATTCTGATTCTGAAAGAATAAAGCTTTATTCTTTTCCATTTAAATAATACATATTTTAAATCTTTAATGAGAATAATTGTCTTCAAACCTAAACCTTTTGTGTCTTTTTGTTATTTTTTCGCGTTCATTCGAATGGATGTAGTATACTATAGATGAAATGTCGAACGGATATAACATAAACACTAGAATAAAACAGCCTAATTTTTTACCTTGGAATGCAGCAAGTGACTTAGAATAATAATAATTATTATACCTACTTCGATCTTAGAAATCTGCAAGTGATTATAATGCTGGGTACACACTTAGCCAATGAATGCCAAAGAATGCTCTGCGTCCCGTTTCGTTTCAATAAAATAAAACGAGATGCAGCATATCGTTGGCCTTCGTTGGCTTTGTTCTGTACGCAGCTTCGTACGCAGCACATCAAATTTCTATTTCCCGCGCCCGCTTGGCTGACTCCACATCGGTAATCAATACAGATAAAAAAAATCATAGACAAAGGGTACGGTCAGAAATTATTTTCCAACAATAAGGTCTAGGATAAGTTTTGTCAACTGGCTACACTAACTATTTTACTATTTGGTGGAGTTTTGGCGGGAACCGAAAAGATGGTGTCGTGTTTTTGTATTATTTTCTAAACTTGTGATTCTTCGAGTGTTAAATTGTAATAATGGTGGATTATTAACGTTTACCGGTTCGTCAACGTGCACGAGTGTGGGCAAATGATACAAACATCGCGAAACGCGATTTTTCGTGGTCTCTACAAAACTTCACTTAAAGTTTCAGTAAAGTATCCATAACTTTACTGGAATGGGAAAGGGGAGGGATTCATCGTCTTCATCATCACCTCATCATCATCATCCCATCATCTGTTACTGAAGGAAAAAATATTACTAAGAATCCGACTGAAGGACGAGTATCCATGGTCATGAATAAATTAATTAAAAAAAAAATATACTATTTGGTGGAGTTTTGGCGGGAACCGAAAAGATGGTGTCGTGTTTTTGTATTATTTTCTAAAACTTGTGATTCTTCGAGTGTTAAAGTGTAATAATGGTGGATTATTAACGTTTACCGGTTCGTCAACGTGCACTAGTGTGGGCAAATGATACAAACATCGCGAAACGCGATTTCTCGTGTTCTCTACAAAACTTCACTTAAAGTTTCAGTAAAGTATCCATAACTTTACTGGAATGGGGAAAGGGGAGGGATTCATCGTCTTCATCATCACCTCATCATCATCATCCCATCATCTGTTACTGAATGAAAAATTATTACTAAGAATCCGACTGAAGGACGAGTATCCATGGTCATGAATAATTAAAAAAAAAAAAAAACTATTTGGTTCTCTGTGTGTCCGTTTGCTTGTAGTTGTATTGGAAGTAGCATTGGTTGTAGTTGTGTATTAAAAAATTAGACACGTGCCGCTTCTCCCGTAAAAATTATTTCGACGCTGTTTGCGAATAAATGGACAGAGTCAATCGCTATCCCGTACGTAATAGTAAATGGTTTCGTGATAACACGATGTTGTTGAGAGTATGAACATGTTGTGAGTTAAGTACTTATTTAGTTTTTTGTCAGTGTTGGTGACTTTTGCGATTTTGCGTTTCCATTGACAGTAGGTATTTTGTTAAGTGTATCAATAACAAAGATAGAGAGACGTACAAGAGACTATAATAACTAGAACTAGAATATAATCACAAAATTTGTCACTGTTGCCACTGTTTGCGTTTGTATGTGACTACGGTGTATTGTGTGCAGCATTTTTAGGTGTTCGTACCGTTTCTTTCTTATAAATGATCGAAGGTTAATAAAGACTTGGTGCGTGTGTAACAGATTAACCGTATAATATATACTCAGAAAAACGACACTACTAGTCGATTTTGAGAATTTCGACTTAGTTCAGTATTGTTGTGGGTGTGCGATACTCTTTGCAAGAGCAAAGAAAGAAGTGAGGGAGTAGAGGTAAGGGTTCACTTCTATAACTTTTCAAACGAGAGAAACACAGACTAGAAAATATCTTACGCCTGAGAATATGGGCCCAGTGCTAGATTTGTTTGTAGTTTGTTTCGTTCGCAAAGCATACAAACTAAATCTGTCGAACCAGACCGCCCTCCTCCATCTGTTTATGATTTCTTTCTCTTTGCACAAAGAGAGTTTACGGCCCTTGCACGCTTTGCACTGTCGATCTAAAAAATCATTCAGCATATTTTAATTTTTCACACAATAAAAAAAGGGATGAAATAAGTTTTGACGTTCGGCAGTTGAAAAATATAATTACTTACTTAGTTAATATGCCTGGGCCTGAAGCTGTTGCCCGCTAAGTTATCTTTCCAGCTCTTCAGACTTGGGTTTGGATGTTTACAAATTTTGACTGCAAACAGAAGGAAAATGGCTCAATGGACCAGCGAGTATGCAATACTTCGGGATCTGTCCGTCGCGCAGGGCAGGGTTCCTGTAGCCATCGAGAGGACCGTAGGCGCAGGAGATAAACCACCCTCGCTCAACATCACTGAAGGTACAACCTATGTTCTACTACACCTAAATCTGGTTGGTTGTCGGACAATCTACCCTACATTACATTAGTACATGTATTTCTTGGCAAATGCTCATTCTCAAGATATAGTAACAGAAGTACTTCTCGTCTAACAGCTGTGGTTATTTTCAGAGACAGAAGAAGAGTTCTTCAAGCACTGCTCAGGAGATGCAAATGTCACCGCTGCACCAGATTTGGGCCTTATACAGAAAATGCTAGATATGGTAAAAATATGTTATGGGATCACTGCACTTTTTACTTTGATGTGCAATTAACATTTACCTATTTTTGTTAAAAATTAAAAGTCCTGAAAACAACTAGTCTACCAAAAAAAAAAGTTATTTTATAATATTTTGTTTAATTTAAAATTCTTACAGGTGCGAGATAGCAATGATTGGACAGATAGGGAGGACATTGACAAAAACATAGTAATAACCAAGCTCAATCCACAAGCCTCCGAGTTTAAACCCAATCAGAAAAATACAAGCACACCTACTAATATATCACCCATCAAAAATGTTATAGAAAAACCTAAAAAACGGCAGAGAAATGTTGCCCTTGAATCTATACTTCAAGCCATTGCTGATAATAAAGAAAGCAACGAAGTTATACTACGTAAGCCTGATGATTTCATGAATGTAGGAACAAACATTAAGTCAACTGACAAAGTTTTAAAAGAATTGAAACTTCCAAACGACACTTTGGGAGATAATAAAAATACATTAACAACACCAACTGCAACAGAAAAAGTTAATGGCTGGTTTGAAACGCAGACAGAGACACCTTTCCCTAAGAAAACAACCAAGGTCACCCTAGAAGCTTCAAATATAGTCTTTAAAAAAAAGGAAAAGCTAAAAAAGGTTGCAAAATGTCCCAAAGAAAACTTGAAAAGGTTGGAAAAGAGTCCTCTATCTTCATCTTCGAATAGCGGTGAATATAAACCTTCTACTTTGGCCGAAGAATACTACAAGAAATTTGTTGAACGCAGCAAATTCAAAGAGTCAGTCAAAGACAACATATGGACAAAAGCAGAGAGAAAAATGAAAGAAATTGACGAGAAAAGGTAACTATTTGTTGCATCTCTTTTATGTTTACTGAATACATCACTACCACCACAACATACACAACAATATGGGTTGTTTTTTTTCCAGTTGATTTTTTTTCCAATGTAGGTCCATTGTAAAAAGTTCTGAACACTAAAAACTAAGCTCTTTCATGTCTAACATAGCTTCTATGCCAAGTTAGTTTTCTTGTAAATGTTTGCATTTTTCTGTATGATTTTCCACTGTACAAAAAATAACCTTATCTCTCAATTCAGTGTAACACCACCACTAGTCTAGTACACAATCAGGTAGTCCTCATCCTCCGTCCTCCTGGACATAGGCCTCTTCTAGAAGTCTCAACTCTTTTTTACCTCATCTCATATCTATTTTAGACATAGACAATTTAACTACCAGTCCAATTACAGTACAAAGAAATTAAACAATAGTAAACAAAGGATTTTTGTAATGTTGGTTCCAGGCGGCGTGAAGCCCAAGCCCTGACTTCCCCGAGCAGTGGAAGCCAAGCATCGAGAATTACCCTGAGCTTCGAGGAGACTCAAAGTAACTAGACAACTTAGCTGGTGATTGTAGTTCTTAATTAACATACTATATCATATCGCCTTTGCCCTATACTGAACCCTTGAATGGGGCTGGCAGAGGTTTCTTACAACACCCACAGTGTAACTTCCATGGTTTTATTCGTTTCACTTGTCAAAACAAACTGACTAAGAGCCGATTTCACCAATGGTATCATTATCTAACTCTCATTACATTTCACCACTTTGTGATGGTAAAAAGTTATTCCTAGTACAACTATTCTTTGGTTAGTGTTTTTTGTTATCTGTAACATGTTCATTTCTTGACATTCAGTGAACTCATGTACAAATGAAAGTGAAAGAGGCCAAATTAAATAGGTGTGTAATTTCGCTGTACATGTAATACAGAAGGATCTTTTTAATTTAGCTGTCACTTTGATTACGTACCTAATAACTATCTAAATAACTAGGTAAATGCATGATCCAAAAAAACAAGGTTTAGCATTCCGGGAGCAAACACGTAATGACGTCACTCGTCATCGTCAGCCGTCTCTTTCGAACTATTTGCAAATGACTTATTTCGGTCTTGCTTAAGCATCGATTGACGTCACTACGTGTTGCCCACGTGACCGGAATGATATATCTGGCGGAGTATTATTATACCTACTGTACAATCCATCAAAATTTGTTCATAGAAAAGCTTATCCTTGCAACAAAATTAAATTTTATTTTCATTTTAGGTGAGCTGGGTATACTTACATTTTTATTATGAGTACACATACATTTATATATATGTATATTTACTTATATATATGTTTTTATTCCATCTAAAGGTTGTCTGGAAAAGATCGCTCTTAAGCGATAATACCGCCCATTGCGCCCATATTTTTGAATGTTTAGTTTAGATTTATTTTGTATTTGGTGTCAATAAAGAGTTTTTGTATTGTATTGTATACAAATAACTAACCTCTCAGTCATAAATTCCAATTGTTTTTTTAATTTTCAATAGTAAATAATTGTATGCTGCTGCTTTAGATAAAGGAAATCTTATCACAAAATCCTTTTTGTCATAGTTGTAAAAATGCTCATTTCTTTCTTTGAGCCATCTTGGACGTCTTCCAACAACATAGTCATCTTCACTATCGCTATCATTATCTGATATCGTTTCTCACAAGCGCTGCATTTTTAAATTAAAAAAGGTAATCTATCTTAATTTTACACATAATGATACATAATTATGTACACATTCAACAATCAACACAGACAAACAATGACCAACAGAACAGCTGACCAGTAAAAAGACGCCATTTTGATTTTATCAGAGGAATAAGCTTCTTCCTTTGAGGAATAAGCTTCTTCCTTCAAAATTGGTGGGCTAAGAGTTACTCTCGTATAACTTCGATATTCTCAGGATAAGTGGTTGGTGAGACGAAAACATGGTAATCCGAGAGTAAATATTAGTTTTATACTTGGAATAAGACTTATTCTAGTTTGGTGAAATCAGCAGGGCTATTCACAACCATTCGGAAACGTTTCAGTTCGGATTTCAAACATTTTAAACCTAAATTATTCGAATCAGTCTATATTCATAAGTTTTAAAACGTGATTAATTGTTCCGATCGGTTTTATACTTCATTCCCTATTCTAAAATGTATAAAAGTAATCGGAGATTCGAACAATTTGAGTTTGAAATTTCTGGGATCCGATCGGAAACGTTTCCGAATGATTGTGAATAGCACCGCAGGTCTAAGGAATACAAAATTTTTAACCTATTTCTAATTGTCATAACGAAATGATACTATGCATAATTATTTGTATACCTATGTAGTTTGAATAACAAAACTATAATTTAGTCTTTTGGAGCTGATCTGATAGCGGAGCCAGAGCTGGAAAGCATGCCTTTAAATTTTTTCTGATAGGAATTTCACTTTAATTTTCAGCTGTGGTACTTTGGTGGTCAGTTAAGTAGAGATTGGAGTTTTATATCACACTAGCTGTCACCCCGCGACTTCGTTCGCGTTTATTATTTATATATATATATATATATTTAAACTATCCTATCTCTCAAGTTGGATCGAACTGCACATGGTGTGCGAATTTTATTATAATCGGTTAAGTGGTTTAGGAGTTCATTGAGGACAAACATTGTGACACGAGATTTATATATATTAAGATTAGGTACTTAAATGATTATTTTAAATTTTATTTTTCTTGTGTTGTACCTACCACCAGAAACGGCTGAAATATTCAATCACGGGGAGGCAAACTTCTTTTTCAATTCAAATATTTGTTCCTATAGAGACTTTGGTCACCCCTTCCTTCAATCTGCGCCCCCCGCTTACATGAACCAGATTGTAAAATCTCTCTCCAACCAAAATAGAAATTGTTTTTTTTTTTATCAAACTGAAAGATAAATGACTGGGCTATGTAAGTAGTCAACGTTTTCATACAAGTAATTTTGCCTAGCCTAAGAAGCTAGTTTAACGGCGCCGCCGTTTAGTAAAACGGCTAGCCTGTTTATTGTATGGCTGATAAGAAAGTTAGCTGCAACACGTATGCAAACGTGATGGTCGTTTGAGTAGTTAGAGCATGAAAGCGTAACAAACAAACGGACAACACTCACTTTTCATGTATAATATTATAGTTAGGACTAGCGACCCGCCCCTGCTTTGCACGGTACCTATAGACCTTCCGTAAAAAAATGTCTAACTGATGGTGAAACTGCATCAAATCCGTTGCGGGTGAGCGTGACTTAGGAGAAGATAGCGGATGTACAGACAGAGACAAGCGAGAAACCGACTTTGTTTTATACTATGTATGTTTTCAGACCCCAAGATACCAGCTGAGCCGAGTTTGGGGCCCTCAGCGTATACAACTTGTCTTTGTAATATTCGCTAAATAAAGAAATTTTATTTGATTTATGATGATGATAGCCTAGTCGGAGATGACTTGCCTCTCAAGCCAGAGGGAGCGGGCTTGGACCCAGCAAAAAGCATACACCGATTTGTTTATTGTGTGAACTTAAGTGCGTCAGCAGTGTCATCTGCTCCATAACTGGAGCCCGGTGTATGGCCACAGGCTCACATTTGGGACTGAATATCGTCAGGCAAAGTGGGCGTGTTGTACACCTCTGCCAGCCCCTTCGGGGGAAAGGCGTGACGATATGTTATGTTATATAATTTTGATGTAGAGAAAAGAGGATTATTCAATTTCATATCTTACATTACAGGTACAGACACATTCACCGAGCGAATCGTAGCGGAGACGAAAATTAGTCGCTGTCTGGACATGGTGGCTCTGCCTCAACACAGACACCAACTGACTGGAGACTGCGTCGTCTGCGCAGCTGTTACTAAGAAACCTAAGAAAACCCAATATAAATTATGTGAAGAAAATATTGGCATCACAAACAGTACAGACAATATTGATTCGACTAGCAAAGAAGCAGAGAATCTGTACCCAAAAGAAAACACTGAAAATGCTGACAATGAATCTACCAAAGAATCAACCGATAACCTACAAATAGGCGATTTAATTAACAAGGAACTCGCGAAGTTTGTTGAAAATACAGACTTGAACAGAAAAGTTTCAGAGTACGTGGAAAATTTAGATTTTGAATCATACATAGAAAATGAACATTCCAACAGTATAACTACATTAGGTGTAGAGAATGTATTTGAATGTGTTCCCAAGACTGAGTTGTCATTTGAAGAGCCTGGTTTGTCAGACAGGAGCTTCTGACTGACGGTTCGTTGATAGGCTAGGTGTTTGACCACATCTCAGGTAGCAAGTGCCCCAATTAACAGGGCTACCATGAAATTGGAACTTATTTCCAAGTCGTATTTGATTCTTATTATTGTTATTTTCTTTTATTATTTTTAATTTAAGGTGTGGCATTTGCCTCGCTCGCTCGCGACACTAATATATCAGGTGTAAAATTATAGAATGTATTTTTTTAATAATATACCCGTATCGATGCATTGAAACAGTATACCTAAGTATTCAGAATAATTTTCCCGTTGAAATTTGTAGTTTTTACTTAGTAAAACGTAACCACGTAAAAAAATTACGTGTTTACGTTTATCTGAGCACTTATAAATACCAACATGAAAATTATTATGAATACTTTGTAATACTGTTTTCAATAAATCGATACAGGCATATTTATCAAAAATACATTCTATAAATTAATTCTGAAACTAGCAATTACCCGCGACTTCCGTTCGCGTTTATTCAGAAAATAGTGTTCAAAAACCTTCCTCATGATATACTGTAACTCATTATCAATTTCATTAAGACCCGTACAGCCGTTTAGCCGTGAAAAGCTTACAAACAGACAGAGTTACTTTCGGTTTTATAATATTAGTAAAGATATAGTAGTGTCGCGAGCAAGCGAGACAGCTGCCGCACTTTACCATACTGCTTAAGGATAGGTTTTTACTATACTCCTTAAGGATAGGTTCTTACCATACTCCTTAATGATAGGTTCTTACCATACTCCTTAAGGATAGGTTCTTACCATACTCCTTAATGATAGCTTTTTACTATACTCCTTAAGGATAGGTTTTAACCATACTCCTTAAGGATAGGTTTTTACCATACTTCTTAAGGATAGGTTCTTACCATACTCCTTAAGGATAGGTTTTTACTATACTCCTTAAGGATAGGTTCTTACCATACTCCTTAATGATAGGTTCTCACCATACTCCTTAAGGATAGGTTTTTAGATTGGCCGTCGTTTCGCCCGATGTTAAATAATGATAGGTATACGATGGAGCATGCTTCCCTGGAAGAAACTGATTCATTCGAGAAAAATATAGAGATGGACTCGGAATAATAACACAGTGGTTTGTCTTTTTCATTCTTTTAAATTTTAACTCGATCGAAAGAGACAAAAGATTGTGAAACTATTCCGAGGCTATACAACGTTTATTGCTAAGGGGTTTAGATTATAACTATTGCTCACCACGGACCGCGGAAGTACTTCATAACGAGGGGGGGAATTTCTTTGGTCACCCTGCTTTCAATCCTGTTTTCAATCCCTGGCCCCGACTTAGAAGTTTAATTTTAAGGGGGCATTTGGCCCCTAACTTCCGCGGCCCCTGACACTCACTCCACTAGCGGATCTCTATATTGCTTATAAAGCATCTCGTTATTGTTTTTATAACAAAAACTGAAACGATGACGCTTTCCTTGCTCCTGGCCGTCCAATGAAAAGAGCAAGACAATAAGGTAGTTTATATAATAGTTAATGTTAGAACTGTGTAGAAGGCAGGCATTGCGCTTGCCTGCGCACTAGAAGCCTGCTTGCTTGTAAAACCTGTTAAGTTTTACTTATTATTTAAACAATAATTATTTTTTGAACAATATTAGAGCGATTATAGCCGGAAGATAGTTCTCTCAAGCCAGAGGGTGTGACAGCCGACGGCACGGATTAATATGTTAATTGTGTGAACATAGGTGCGTAGTTAATATCATCTGCTACATTGTGTGAACATAGGTGCGTAATTAATATCACTGGAGCTCCGTGTTTTCACTTTTGGGACTGAATATTTTCCGGCGAAGTGTGGGTGTTGTACACTTCTGCCAGCCCCCTCGGGGGAAAGGCTTGACGATATTTTATGTAAATTTGTAAAGGGTAACAAAAATAATGTCCAACATTATTGCCCGACTACGAAAAGCGGGTCAATTAAAGTGTTCTAATTTCGCCTTAATGAGGTAACTGTGATTGTAAAACAAAGAAAATGTTAATATATTATGTATGTGTAGGATTACAAGCTTACATTTTAAGCACTCGTTACTTATTTTGTCAGGTATTTTAAGAAAAGTTTTGAAATAAACGTGGTGTTTCAATTTTCAAGCTTGTTTTTCTGCTAAGCCGGAAACTGATTGATAACATTCTGTCGTACGTAACGTATCGTGAATGCGTAACAGTTCAACAGTCGCGACGAGGGCTCGGCTTGTTGAATTGATACAGCGAACTGTTACGCCAAAACGATACGCGTACTCGACACGTTCCGAGGTTCGGCTTTAGTCCGTCTCCGCCTTTTGTATAACATTCAAACCAGTTAACATCTAGGTACAGCTTAAGAATATAAACTACATAGTAGGTACATATTTACATATAACATCAATTTTATTGATGTATATTACAATTATTTGTTTGTTTGTACAGTTAGCAAATCAAACACTTTAATTAACACTAACACACATTATAATAACGCAAGTTGTGCACTGTTAATCAGATCTTGTGTAAATTATGTACTTGTGTAATGGCGCTGAAAATACTTGTCAGTTATCACCAAATAACTCTTAATTGATGAGTTTAAATTAATGCCAAGCGTTCAAACAATTTTTGTGTCGTGAATTACGTTATCATTTTTGATGAAAAAGTCTTTTACAAAATGAAATGTTGATAATTATAATTGCTAGACTAGAAGATAGCGAGGCTGGAATTAATGACTATAGAAGGTAGTATGGCGAAGTGCGAGTGTGCTATTACAAAATGAATGCGAGCAAAGCTAGGGTAAATAGTGTAGTAAATTCAGGACAAATTCGGGACACTTCCACACACGGTCGCCTGACCCCAAACTAAGCAAAGCTTGTACTATGGGTGCCAGAGACTGATAAACATACTTAGATATTTTTTTAAATGCATACATAAATAGATATTTACATCCAGACATAGAACAAACACAAATGTTCATCACATAAATGTTTGGCCTAGGTGGGAATCGAACCCACCACGCCCCCAAGCTCAGAAGGCAGGTTCACTACCAACTGAGCCACCGAGGCAGTAGTGAAAGAGAGAGCTCTCTCCATAGATTCGAGTCTAAATGTGTTCCTAGACGGGCCATGTTTTTACCGCAAAATCTGCAATACTGTTGCTGGCAATACATTATATACATACTGATAATATAAGTGGCTGCAACACCTGCAATACTGTTGCTGGCAATATAGAGACAATATTTTGAGTGTGGGCTAGGTATATTGCAGTGACACGTTGCATTGACTAGGTGCATTTTTAAGTATAGTGGTGCCGACCGGTGCCGCTTCAAGTCTTCTTCGAGTCCTCGCCCGAGCAGCGGTACAGGGACGCGAGGGTAAGGCGTCAGAGGACGTCGTGGCAGGAGACTTCTACCTCGCCCCTGTACAACGTGGGCGATGATAGTCTCTTGGTCTACTTACTTCGCGTTCCTCTTGTTTCATGTTCACACTTTGCGTTATTCCCAGTGGTTTTCCCACGATCCCGCAACAGGATTCGCTATAAAAACTATGAATGTAGGTAGGTATCTATGAAACAACAAACGCGAATCTGTTGGACTTGGATTCTGAATTAAGTAAATTGAATTGTTGTCAAAATCACGCCTGCAATTCACGCACGAGTAGAAACAGCGTATAGTCTGAACGAATACTAACTGACAATCTCATAACATGAATTCCTTATCTTTCATAATAAGTATCTGTCTGACCGTACTCTTTATTGACAAACTGAACTTGTCTCTCTGATTCTCAGTCGCTCACTAATTGTGTTGTTAGTATTTATTGAGTAGTCGCCAGTCGCGCGGCGGTGGCGTTCGCGCACTTGTGCACAATAGAATATTAAACAAAAATTTGAAAAAAGAATCAGAAGATTTTTTCAAAAGCGAAAGATTTCCTGTAAAAAGTTTGTGAGCATTTGACTTAAGTACATTTTTTGTCATCCAAAAAGTTTCCATCAGTTTCCAGTTTTTTTATCTATATTACATACTCTTTGGTTTCCATAGTTATTTATTAGTGCACCCAATAAGTACACCGCTTCTATATAGCAGTTATTGTAATTATAGTAAGTGGGCGTTTTTCAAAAAAGATGTACACGTGACGAACCGGAGTTGATTTTGATTTTTTGAAATTTTTATGTATTTTTTTATCTTACTTGATAAAAAGTACTTTAAATTAAGTAAAATTCAAAAATAAATAACAGTATTATGAAACACATCGCGATAATCTTAATTTTTACGTAAGGTTCACAGGCATTTATAACTACTTGTAGTTATAAATTATAGTACATTTATATAATTTATATGTATAATTTTAAACACAGATTGGGCTTGATGGTAAGTACCTACCTACGTATTTATTTATTTTATTACTTTTGATCGTCTTGAAATAGGCTTTCTAATTGCTATGGACACTACTGACCTCGAACTTGTTTGAATTCTTCATGAGTTATTCTACGTAAGTATTTATTTTTCAAACGAATTTGCATACTTATTGAAAAAGATCTGTTTCAACGGTTCCAGCTAGAACTAAAAATCTTTCAATCTTGTAGTTTTAGCCTGTTTTTCTAAGGCAATTGTCTTTTCTTCAGCGCGCGCCGCGCCATCTTTTCCGTCTTTAAGCCAGGCTCATTTATTTGATAAACAACACCATATTATGTAGTATTTTTTGTGATTAAAATATAAACTTGAATTTATTAGTTGGGATTAAGTACTTACAACAACAACAACTCTTTATTAAAAACATTAAATAATTACAATACTACTTAAATAAGGCTTAACTAAGTTTTTAATGGGCGGCCTTATCGCTCAAAGCGATCTCTTCCAGGCAACCTGTATGGACAGGAACATTTATATAAATAGAGGCCTTGAAAGTCAAAACATAATTGTACAAGACGTAAAAAATTATAAGATAAAAATATCATATATACCTACTTCTACTTACCTACTTGAAGTTTTTTTTATTTCAGTGCCATCATGGTGCACAACACGATACAGATCGGGCTTGATAACGTCATCCGCAATGTGGTGAGTGAAAAGGAATATGTCTCTCCCCTCGGGAATCGAACCCGCTACTAGTAGCAAAACAAAAAACTGCTGCAAAATGTTACATGAGAAATTCTCGATCGCAATTTAAAATCGGTCAAGTCACATAGAATAAAATTTACATACACCCGAAAAACTACCCTCCTTTTTAACAGTCGGGCAAAAACGAACCCATCGAATGCATCGAGGCTGGCCACCAGGTGGTTTTTAGTGACTCGCCAACAATTAAGGGTATCCCACACTGCCCAAACGCGACCCTCAATCGCGCTTGGGTGTCTGGTAGCAGATTTTACACCTGTCAAAAAAAAAAAGTAACTGCAGACTGAGCAATGTCCTGGCCTTAGAATATTTACTCTGATTTTTCTAAGGTCTGGGCAATGCGCGTACCGTGTTCAGATTGACAGCCTTCTGAGTCGGAACCCAGTGCCAGATTAAGCAAGCGCTGGACTCGTAGCGAATTTGAAAAGTAGGTTGAGTTGCATTCCTTATTCAAATGTAAAGATGTCTGCATTACCTACATGCTTTTACGCCTCACAGCAGGGACACCCTACGTATCACGGCTATGAAACGCGAGCGAAGCCGTGTGTAGACACCTAGTGAAGTGACGTTGGTCTGTACCCGTATTATATGCGTCTAAGGATGAGAATGGAGAGAATAACTTGAATTTGAAATTTATGGGATCCGATGGGAAACGTTTCCCATCATTCCCACGAATGATTGTGAATAGCTCCGCAGACATGACACATGAGATAGTTTTCATTTACAAAAATGCTAAAATACTAGAAACTGGGTAAAGCCACACGCCTAACCAATTGATGATAATGCAAGCAAAGCAAAAGGTAAAAATTGATTACGTTATTACAAATGCATTTATGTACCTATGCATCAGAGAGCTACTCGTAATACAATACCTACCGTAAGCATTGGGTCTTTGCAAAAATAAACGTAACACAGCAAAAATCGAAATGCAATTTCAGTTTATTACAATGAGTGAGTGCAAGTGTTCGTATTCTGTTGTCGATACCTTGGTAAGTAGTGTAGAGATTTCATTTGTACAAGATTATGGAGGGTGGTGATCGCGAGGAGCGATTTGGCGCATAAAGGTAACTTACTGCTATAGCGGGTCTTTACGAATTGATATCTTGGCTGTAGTTGCAAATCAAACTTACGGCTTACCTACTATGCACAAAGCAGAAATAAGTTAGTTCGCATCGACTGAATTGCCTTATATTCAGTTTTTAAGGCTGCCCGAAGGTTGTGTTGGTAGGTATAGGTACATACAATCTTCTTATGATGGCCAGTTCCTTCGTGGGAAGCGGGCAGTAAACCATTCTTTACGATGGATATTATATTATATGGACCTAGTAAGTACCCCACTTACCTACCTACCTCTGATATTTACGGCGGAGTTGGTTAAGTTTATCGTACTCGTACCAAGCAAACTTTTCAGTCTGACAGTATTCGTTTGTTCATGGACAAATCTCAAAGCCTTTGGCCTTGGAACATAAATTATGAATCCGGCAGATAAATTCCTTCGTAATATCTTCAAAGTTCCTGTTCACTTATTTACTTCAATGTTATTAGGATTTTATGATACGGGAGTTACGTACCGTATTTTTGCGTCAATGTGTGCGTTTTGTGTACATTTACGACAGTAACTGTAGCGTAGTTTTTGAATGGTGTTTGGCTTCACTTAAATCATACGCCGTGCGCCATCTTATTCTTCTTCATCTGATCTGAACACTCAGCGTTTATTTCAGTGAACCTATACACATAGTTTAGAATTCTTTTAAATTATTTTTACTTCTATCTTTCAACTTGAGATAGTTTCACTATAGAAAAATCCTGAAATACTTCTATGATAAAAGCTAATTTCAGTTCGTATAGTCTAGTAACTAGTGCTGATGTCAGAGATTTCGACCGACTGTAAGTCTGCCGTAAATGACGAACAATCCCAAGTGTCATCCAAGTCACAACATGAAATATTACAGCTGATGATGAAGTTATGCGGCAAGACAGACAGAAAAGACTTAAGACGAGGCTGAGACACGGACGTGACGAAGACTCGGCGTCTCTTCGATGTAGTACATTCATACAAAGTGTATAGAAGAGATGCGACGCAAAAAATACAAAGAAGACGGTTAGTGGACGCCATGTCCAAGACGCTTCTCGTTTTGTATGAAGGTCCCATGTCTCCGCTCCGTCCATGTCTCATCCTCGTATTACGTTCTTTCTGTCTGTCCAGAGCCTAAATATTTATGGAATGATTTGGTACCACGCGGACTCTCAATGATCAAGTTTACATAGGTACCTCATATATTTAGCAAACAATACACCTATAACACCTATCTGTTAATCAGTTGTTTAGCTTTGCAAACAACAAAACGTGTAACGTTTGCTCCCTGAAGGTTGTAGTACAATACTTACGAATACGAAGCATTTATAAGTAGTGCTAGATAATAATATTAAGTGGTAGGTATATTAGGTACTTATGTTGATATCTATTTGATCTGTGGTTGTAGGAAAATTTTGCATGTTTCCGTGCTATATCTTATTTTGTACAGTTAAAAGCTTAGTTTTCTGCATCTTTACAGCAGTATTCGTAAAAAGTTTGGTTGCGAATAGTTATCATTTGACACAGAATATATTAATTTAAATTCCAGGCCCCGGATGAGGTACCAGGAGAGCAGACTGGCAATGGAGTGGTCCGCAAGGGAAACGTCACGTACGGCATCGACGACGTGCCGCCCTGGTACCTTTGCATCTTCATGGCTTTACAGGTGACTGAACAAGAAATCAAGTTTAATAAAACTGTTAGGAAGACGCCAATTAATTCGTTTCTTCATTTGGCCACTTGTTTAGGTCAGTTGGTCAGACTCTACTATTCGTAGGTACACAGATTCCGAAACCTACCAAAGTGTTAAAATTAAATGACAAAATGATGAATGTTCCTCGTTCCCAGCACTACCTGACCATGATCGGCGCCATCGTGGCCATCCCGTTCATCCTGTGCCCCGCGCTCTGCATGCTGGAGACCGATCCTGATCGATCCAACATCATCTCCACAATGATCTTTGTCACAGGTAATAACAATAATGTACAATAGCACCATAACGGTTTCTTTTTTAATTTTTGTACAACAAATGGGGAAGCCAAATAGCAAAAATCTTTTCAACTCGCCAGCTCGATAAGATTCCATTTGTCTTTCGAAATCTGAGTGCAACAGTGCATTTTATCCGCTAGCGTGGAATAATCGTACTGGCCAGCTCGACTGCATGAAAAAAAAAACACTTAAATTACCTCGCTGTAATGAGGTGAAAAGTTGTGTGTATCGTTCGGCAGCAAAGTAATTCGCCAGCTCGTGCTTTTGAAACCCTCGCTACGTACAGGATTCTAGAAATCCTAGAATCCTTCGTTTTCTCAGGTTTCTATACAAGTACTCGCGCCAAAAAACAACTTTGCAGCCTTGCATAACAAATAACTATTAATATTTAAACTTTACACTCTGATTTTTGATTTTCCAAATTGACCGTAAAGAAAATTGTTTTCCTCTGGGGTCTACGCGACATAGTAATTTATGATAGGGTTTTTAAAAGTAAGAAGCTCCATCGATGTAGTAATTGGATCTTTTATCTTATGCGCCATCTAAATGCAATATAAATTACGTGTATATTTCAAACAGCCATAAAGAATATCTCTCGGATCAAAGCGAGCACACTTCCTATTTTATTGGTAAAGTACTGCTATAAAAGGTTTATGGAGCAATAAACTGGTGCACTCAACAAGACTGGTGCACTGTCTATACGACTTTGGAATTGTCAGAGAAATAAAATGTAGTCACACCACTGTCTTAGACATAGAATAATACAAATAATTACAAGTTTTTAACCTACGTTTAAGGCGACGGTTACACGTAAGGTATTTACTGTGATCCATCAGTAAATAATGACGTATCGTGGTATTTAATTAACGTGTAACCTAATGTATTGATGTATGTTATTATTTATTCATGGATTTCTAGATTTCTTGATTCTGGATTGATGATCCGTCGGATTATGATAAATATTGATCGTGTAGCCTCGCGTCAATATTTATCGCGTCAGTACGCGTTACGCTAGCAATGGAGGAGGACGACTTTTTGGATCTTGATCCGCCGCCACAGGCGGCGGACGCACCGTCGTCGTCGTTGTCGCCGCCCCGCACCCTCTCGAAACTTACTAAAGATCAGGAAGTTTTAAAAGAATTTATCCTAAATTTAGAAGTATTGCCAGAGATATGGGATAGTTCTTCAAAATATTACAAAAATTTAATAAAAAAAGAAGAAATAAATAAAAAATATAAAATTTAATAAAAAATAATAGCCACGCAACCTTTAATTTTCAGCTTTGTGGCCATTTTAGACGTTTAAACAGCAGGAGACCGGACCCAATACTGACGGAATAAATATTGAACGTGTAGGCTAGTGTATTAATCCATCAGTAAAAACTGAAATCCATCAACAAATACTATATTGACGGATCACAGTAAATACCTTACGTGTAACCGTCGCCTAAGTTATTAGGTTGTAGGTCCATTAGGAGTACGATACATAGTTGTAGGTTTAGCTTCTCTTTTAAAATTTTAGAACTCGAGCAAAAAGGACAAGAATCCGTACAACTATTTCGACGCTATACAATGTTTATTAGTAAGGAGTTTAGTATTTAACATAACATTTTAAGTAACATTAATTTTTATGCATAAATTAAAAATTAAAAAAAAACACTGACAGCGATTTTCATCAAACATAGCTAACAACACTCCCTACCCTTCAAACAACATCAAAATCGGTTCATCCGTTCGGGAGCTACGATGCCACAGCAGACACACACACACACACACACACACACACACACACACACACACACACACACACACACACACACACACACACACACACACACACACACACACACACACACACACACACGTCAAACTTTACATCCCGTGGTTTTTGCTTAGGGTTAAAAACGCCTGCGACAATTTTAATAGCAAACCGCGTTTATTTCTGAATTCAAAAATTATTCAAAAAGCGTTGTTCACGTAATGAATTTACTTCTACGACTGAATCAAACTTTTTTTTTTAAAAAAAAGTGTGGCAAAATTGTGCATGGACACAGTCATGTGGAGATGCTGGGATTTGAACCCAGGACTTTCAGCATGCGAAGCAGACACTCTACCACTGAGTTACATCCCCGTTGAGGAAACTGGCCAAAATAGCGGTTAATATATTGTGTTATTAAGTAATATTATGTAAATCACAGATTACGTCACAACTCCACAAGTAATCGACGTAGCGAAAACATGGTGATGCATGAAATAGTGTCTACTGTTCCAGGAGTTGACTTCCAATTACGTCACTCGTCATCGTTTCTCGAACTTGTTGTAAATTATTAATTTCGGTCTTGCTTACCTACACTTTTATTGACGTAAGCACGTGTCACCCGCACATGACCTAATTTGTTCCGTGACGATATACCTGGCGGAGTATTATAATCATGGTGAATTCTGATGTCTGATTTATTTATGAAGAAGTCATGATTATCGCAAGGTTACAGAGACCACGCCCCTAAGAATGTTAAACTTAGTTTGGGTTCTCTTCATTTTCGTCACTTCACATCCTTTGGAATTCCTAAGGTGTGACATGTGATTAAAAAACTTTGATAAATGGGTAGAGAAAAACTATGGCAACACCATGAGCGCAATAAGCCCAGTTTCGTTCCCGTCAGAGCGTAATTTTATTTATGACCCGACTGGGACAGGATCACGACTTGGTCTGGTCAGGGCCGCATCAAGGACCAAACTTTGAGGGGAGAAATAAATTGGATTCATGTTTAGTTTAGTACCGTAATATCTAGTTTTTTGGTATATTAACCTGTAAGATATAAGGTACTCGTAGATATTCGCCTACATTTTATTTACTTTGACCTATTAAGGCCTATGTTTTGCCAAAATTAATTAATTGGCATTATTATTTATTACTATTATTATATTCCTGTGCTATATTATACATTTGGCACAGGAATTATTTACCCATTTATTTGTCTTTGGTTAACGTTTAATTTATTACATAGCCATTTAGTTGGTTAAGCTTTTAATCGCATTGTCATAACTGAACTTTGAATGAACGCAGAATAAATAAAAAAATGCAATGTATAGGTAAATAATACTCCACACCACACTCATAAGTTACTAACCTCCACACACACACACGTGTGTTCTTACCATCCCCAACATCCTGACACCTGACAAGGTCCCTGTCTTTCGTAATTATAATCTAGCGTCCCGGGGCGTAGTTTCTTATCTACTTAAGAACGACACGTGACGCGGGTGCCGAGTGGGCGGGCGGCGTTTCCAGTCATCGACATTTAGAAAAAGATTAGGTTTTATATTGATGGGCGGAATCGTTGTTTAAAGACCAATAAATATTCAAATCATAGATCATTCGGAAACGTTTCCGATCGGATTCCAAAAATGTTTAACTCCAATTCTTCGAATCGCAGTCCTTGTAAATATGTACATATATTATGTAAAAGTATATGATAGATAAAATGTAGTGTACATGACAGAAGCATTATTTGTAATTAATATTGTTATCAGTGTGACAATAAACTATTCTATTCTCTTCATATTCATAAGTTTATAAGCGTAATTAACCCTTCCAAAATTTTTGCAAGTAGACTAAGATTAGAAGAATTTAAGTTGAGGATTCATTTTCAAATTCGTTTCCGAATTCCGAATGATTGAGAATATTGGGGCAAGTCAGGGGGTGTAATGTTGATTTCCAAATAAAACTAAGTACTTAGGTACTTACCAATTTTCGTATTGTTTGAAAGTAAAAAAAAAAACAAATTAAAGGTAGGTACTTAACTGGATATCCTAACTAATATTATAAATGCGAAAGTGAATTTGTTCGTTTGTCTGTTTGTTTGTAACGCTTTCACGTCTCAATTACTCAACCAATCGTCTTGATTTTTTTTTGCATACATGTTGTCTGGGGTACAGAAAAGGACATAGGGTACTTTTTATCCCGAAAAAAAAAATGGTTCCTGTGGGACCGCGGGTGAAACCGCGGGGCGCAGCCAGTTATCTAACACTAGTATATATTAGCTTACTTAGGTATCTTGGATATTGAAGTAACTGTGACCGTGATAAGTGACCGTGGGCAGGTCGACTAAAAGACCACCATTTTTTTTCAATCCAGACAGTCTGATGGGATAGAATTAAGCACTATAAGCACGCTACCGAATTGCCCTACCTACTCTACCTGCTGTCTACTGCCTTAGACAATTTTGATCAACCTTTTATTCCCTATCTCCTGAAATGTTACAACGACTGTATTTTGCACAACAGCCTCTCCGACCTCTGTGGGAACAGCTCAATCTGAACGTACAAAATAAAACACTTCTTAAAATTCACAGAATCACAAACTACAAACATAAAAACGAGCAAAAAAAAAAACACCTTATATAGAAACACAAGTCCAATCCAAAATCGGTCTAGCTATTTAGGCGGTGTGGGAATTTGTATGGAAACGAAAAAATATACACACATACTTAGTCAAGCAAAAATTAAAAAACTGTAACCAAAAAGGGTTACAGTTACAGGTTACAGGTTACAGGCTAAAACCTCTGACCGCCAGCCCGTCGTCGCTTTATAAACGCTCAGGCTGGCCACAAAGCGCCCAGTACGTAGCTGTACAGTAGCTGTACAGATCATAGTACGTACGTACACTGTAAATACGGGTTTTAGGTAATTTGCGACTTGCGATTGTCGCTGTAAAAATATTAACAACCGCTGCACCCCGTGTTTTCACCCGCGGTCCCACAGGCACCGATATTTTTTTCAGGAAATGTCTTTTTGCTTTCCCCTTACAACGTGACCATTTGATTGATATACTATTTATTTTATTGTTAAACATTTTTTTTTCTAAAGTTATTTTAATTTGATTTAATTTTTAACTAATGAATTCTATAATTTGACTAGGTACTTATATGTAATTATTATTCTTAATTGCTATGTGTATATTGATTTAATTATTTTTTATTTATTTTTATAATCATTAGCTCGTCACATGCCTTGGCATTGCTGTTAGTGTGATAAGTATTTGTCAATAAATGAAATGAAATGAAAACGTGTATGCAAAATTTCATGATGATCGGTTGATTAGTTGAGGTCGGCAAGCGTAACAAACAATCGAACAAATAAATAGTTAGGATATCTGTTATGATTCTGAAGGATAAGGCGTCTCTTAGACAGCCTGACAGACAGTCGCGGCCTGCGGTTGCGGCCAACGGGCCGCCAGTGGTTGCCAATGCAAAAGTCCATTGGCCGCCACCGCAGGCCTTCGAACTGGTTCTTACTTTCCGAGGTGTATCCATCCCGATTAATAACAACCTTGAGCTTTTAGGAGTTTCTTTGACTTCCCTCAACTTCGGCTCCTATATTGAGTCTAAGGCTCAATTAGCTGCTAAACAGCTGGGTATCCTCTCGAAAGTGCGACGGTAATTTCGAGCTGTTACGTTGGGATGGATCGGCAAAGTATCAGCTCGAGGCGTTGGAGTCCATCATGAAACGTGCGAAGAAGCTCATTGGCTACAACTCCCTTGTCTAGACCAAACTTCAAAGTTTGGATCATAGGCGCAAGGTTGCTAGTCTATCGGTTTTTTATCGGATGCATTTCGCGTAGTGCGCATCACTGGTTTGCATGACCTTATTCTCCCTAGCCCGTTCTTCTATCAAACAAAGCATGGTAGGCCGCATCATTGCTTATCATCAGGCATGTTGGCGGCCAAACGCAAGCCTTAGGCCGAGTCTGCCTGGGAGACGCCTTAGGATTGCGACGTTTTGATTCCTTGAGACATGCGTATTATGTGATTTATGACGAACTAGTATTCAAGCGACCGTTTACTTGTTTTATTATACCTAGTAGAGAACATAGACGTAAGCACCATTAGCAAACAAAACAATACTAGTCACGCAAATATCAAAGTCGATATTTTTGGTATTATCAACTTAGTAACAATATTTTTTGAGGAGCTGGCGAAAACAACCAGACTTGTCCTACAAACCAATTTTAAACCTTAGGTAATGAATTGAAAGATTAAATGTACGTTTCTACTTGAAAATGCACTATTCGATGACAAATTTCGATAGCTTTGAACCATTTTGGATTGCTGAACTACCTATTTACTACTTTTCAAAAATAGCTACATTCCGCGGATTCACCAATGGTCTTACAGGTCTTACTTAATTTATTTGGTCTTACTTAATTTATTTCGGGACAAAAAATACCCTATGCCCTATACTTGACAACGTGTATGCAAAATTTAATAAAGAACGGTTTAGTAGTTAAGGCGTGATAGCTTAACAAACCTATTTTCGCATTATAATTAATTAGTTAATTAATTATCGACCGAGTGAGCGTCAGCGAGCGAATCGTCTACTTCAGATTCGATAAAAAATCTTTCTTAAGTCCGAATTCTGTCCGGATCTCTGTCCGGATCTATATACAGTCCCTCAAAATTTCACGAAAATCGATTGAGGAATACTACTTCTAGAGGAAGACAAACGCCGGCCGCGAAGTGTTAGCTCACAGAGCTCACTATATAGTTATCATTAATTAGGAGTAGGTTGCAAATTAAAGGACGTGGACTACATTTGTCGGTCGATTCCTCAAATTGTGTAGACAGTCGATCGCAAGTCCCAAGTTGCATAATAGCGCTGGGCACCAGTGGCTGTAATTAGCTCCGGGCCCGCCCTCCGGAGTATCTTTACGAGCGCTGGTCGCTCTGCGGCGCCTTTATGAGGTGCCGCTGCTTTCAGAGCTCCATTGGCTTCTGCGGATCTGTTGCCGCTTTGATGTACAGCACAACAAGCGTTTGTTAATTAGGTGACGAGTATTCTGGGAATTAATAATGCTTGAATTAATTAATTAAGCTTACTAGCGGCGGCGCCCGACTGTGTTACCTATCTGCGGTTGAAAATAATCCATGACATATAAAAAGTATCATATCTTTATATTGTTATTCCAGTGTATCTATAAGATACTTCCGTACAAAAATTTTCATGAAATCCGTCGACCTGTTTGAGTGTCAGGAAGTAACAAAAAAAACACACACACACACACATACACGAATTATCGCCTTTATAATATAGATAGGAATTAGGATTTCCTCGGGACATTCGGGTCGTCTGACCCCAAGCTATAAAAAACTTATATCTATGGCTATACCAGAGACTGATAAACATAAATATCTTTAAATCTTTGCATCCATAGATATTACGCAACATAGAACAAACACAAACATGATAGGGTAGGTGTTTTATTATGTTTAGATCTATTTAAAAAAAAATCTATATTTTACTATATACTTACATAAAAAAAAATATTAATGAATGAGGGCTAGAATCACGCTAGAATAGAAAGCGCTCAGGGATAAGGTCGCCAGCGTAAGACTACGTTTTTACACTATCATTCCTTTGTTTCGCAGAGTTTCGCTATTTCTGGTGTGAACAATCACCCCTTGTTATAAACGTTGTTTATAGAAAATACTAGTTTCTCGGTTCTTTCGGTCCTCAGAATAATCATACAGTATTTTGTCTTTTTCTTTCTTTCTAAATGTTTAACTTGGTCGAAAAAGACAAAACAATGTGTAACTATTCCAAGGCTTTACAACATTTTATAGTATCTCGAATCAAGTCAAATGTCTTCACTCCATTGGGTATCAAACATAGAAGCGCCGAAGTTATAAAAATGACTCCTACCACCTTGTTCGGAAAAAGGGCCACTACCCAAAAGAACTAAGGCGCATACTTTTAAAATGAAACATCTAATGCGACTTCCAACAAGGTTTCGTTAAACGTTTAACGCTCCTGGGGAGGGGCAATAGAAAGAGACAGAGCGAGAGTGAATGCGTGGCAGTCGAACGTATGCGCATAGTATACCTGTTACAGGCCAGCGCGAGCGTTAGCTACGAGTAGCGTCCAATATACGCAAGAGGGAGAGAGAAAGAAAGATACACAAAAGTTTCACTTCTTCCGCGCGGAGGGACTCCACGCATCATTTTTTTTTTTCAAAAATTTAATTATTTCTCTATTTATTAATCTGTCTACCCTCAGGTCTCATTACCTGGCTGCAAGCCACCTTCGGCTGCCGCCTGCCCATCGTGCAAGGTGGCACGATCTCGTTCCTGGTACCAACGCTGGCCATCCTCGGGCTGCCCGCGTGGAAGTGTCCCGCCGGTGATGCCCTGGCCGCCATGACGGAAGAGGAGCGGAAGACGGTCTGGATGACCAGGATGTGCGAGCTCAGTGGCGCTATCGCTGTGTCAGCGCTGTTCCAAGTGTTCTTAGGTGAGTCTTGACTTCATGTGCTGTATAGAGCAAATGAGAACCATATATAGGCTATAATCACCATTACCTTATTAATTAAATATCATAACGCCCTCGGATCAACCTAGAGGATAAGATAGCGCACGGCGTATGATCTAAGTGAAGCCAACAACCATCCAAAAACTACGCTACTCGCTTGGTCATTCTTACCTCGACATTATGTGCATTGGTTTACTGTATAATTTCGTGTACATAAATATACACAGTGCATTATAAAAGTGTGGCCAGGACTACATCTTGAGGTTCTTTTTAAAAACTGTGCAGTTTTTTTACAAGTCAATTTTGAAAAAGCCGTAACATTAAAGTGTTACAAACATGTGCAGTTTTAGAATATTAAATTTACTAAGGTTGTATATTGGAACGGAAATGGCTAACGTAGAGTTTGGGAATTAATATTACTTGTCGTGCAATTATAAATGTTTTTCATGGCAACATTACCACGCACACAAGTTAATTAAAGAAGTGGCTTCAGCAAGATATAACGCAGTGTTCCATCTTTTCTTCTAGGTTGATCTGAGCATAATGCCATGATGCTTATGTTTTGTTTTCGATGCTGAGCGACCACTAGTCGTATGGCGGCGCAATAAGCTCCAAGATAGCGCGGCGTCGAAAACAAAACGTAATCATCATGGCAATAAGATGTTGTGGTAGGCCCCCTGTAGACATGTTCCGTGGTACCATGTATGCCAAAATATCAGGAGCTTACAAATTTTACAAGAAAAGCAGCAGGTTTGCATTCGTCGTGTATACGTCGCTTTAGAACGGTTTTCTAAGGCTACCGCCAGGTAGCCTTAGAAAACCGTTCTAAAGCTTGTACATAAATTATTGCAAATAAACACGTCCCTCTAAGTTAACCTCTTAATAACGCTGGTTCGGAATATTTATATAGTGTTCAATGTTTTGTCTTTTATTTCTTTTAATTATTTTTTTTAATCCATGAAAAAATATGATATCCATTGATAAAAAGCGATGACGGCCTAGTTGGAGAAGGTCCGCCTCTATAGCCAGGGGGAGCGGGTTCAAACCCAGCCGGCGGCACGCACCCACAATGTGCATATTGTATGTCATCTGCTACATGACTGGAGCCCGGTGTATGGTGACAGGCTCGCCCCTGTCACATTTAGGACTGATTATCGTCCGGCGAAGTGTGGCTGTTGTAATACACCTCTGCCAGCCCCCTCGGGGGAAAGGTGTGACGATATGAAAAAGACAATACACTGCAAAACTATTCCGAGTTTTCCGAGGCTATTCAACTTTTAGCAATATGGGGGGTCATATTGCTAAAATGAATGTATTGACTTTGACATTGTTCAATGTTCATGTCATGTTACTGTAATAATGCAGTTTGTATTCGCCAGGCTACTTCGGCGTGATCGGTTCTCTGCTCCGCTTCGTGTCTCCGCTGACCATCGTTCCGACGGTGGCGCTGGTCGGTCTGACGTTGTTCGACCACGCCGCGAGCGCTGCATCGCAGCAGTGGGGCATAGCAGCGGGGTGAGGCATACCACCTAGTCATGTAGCCCTAGTAGCACTCGGGTAGTTTGGACAAACAGACAGACACACACACACAAAGACACGTCACACTTTTAACACCCCGTCGCTTTTGCGTCGGGGGTTAAAAACATAAAAGATGGGGTCAAATTTATTAAAACGCTAAAAGATTTATTGATAAAGAAAATATATACATATGTATATTCTAGACGAATTCCTAACCGACAAAATATTAAATAGAGTAAAGTCATTCCGCACAATGTTGCCATACCCCATCGGCGTCGCATACATTTTTTTGATACAATATATTATGAACTGCATGCACCATAATGAAAGCAATACATTATTGAAGTTCAACAACGTATCGGTTCGTGTTTCCGCTGACCATCGCTCCGAGACGGTAGCTCTGGTCGATCTGACATTGTTCATCGCAGTAGTAGTGCGGCATAGCGGCGGGATTAGCTAATAACACCTAGTCATGTAGCCCTAGTAACTCACGGGTAGTTTGACACACCAGGAGATTCAACAACGTTTCGGTCCGTGTCTTACATTGACCAAAACTCTAGGGTGGTGGCGGCGTAATCGTGTCCATCCCTCTCGTTCATATGACGCGAGTAAGTTGGTGCGAACAGGATAGCATGCAATGCCCATTGCCATTACGCTATGAGTAAGTCTGGTCTAATCTGACGTCAGCTAGGCATTGCAGTAGCATCATTTTAGGGGTAAGTGACATCTCCAACTGTACCTGTAACCCTAGTAACGCTCGTGCCATTCTAGGCCAGAACCCGGGCCGATCGATACAGCTTGCAGCGTGCGTTCACCCCTGACCTGGGAACGAGAAATAGATTATTTACATACGAGGAAATTGACGCTTCCATTTATTATTTTGCCATCATGTTTTCGCTATTTAAAATGTCTAACTCGATCAAAAATACTATGGTACGGAGTATTTATTTCGAAGGTAGGCATTCCCATGTTTATTGTTACAGGGATATAGAAAATATTTTTCCAAATTACCATTACAACTTTAAAATTTTGTTTAAAGTTGTAATAACTTACTTTTTCATAGAGCTACTTGCAGAGGCTCGGGTCATCTTTTTAACTCGGAGTTTACTGAGAGGTAAACTGATAAATTGTCTTGAGTCACTTCTCCAAGAGGGCCTTAGTCTATGAGCACAGAAAGCTAAGCTTTGCAATTACTATTTGTTCTATTCTAAGCAAAATGTATAGTGAATGAATAGGACTTCACAAGCTCAGGAGAAGAGTCTTACGATAGTACAGCTTGTATTGAAATCTGAACAAAAAAACATCATTAGTAGAAGAAAGTTTGACACAGTTTTTCATTCATTCACTCTGTCTCGTTAGTCACTACTTAACACTTTTACTGTATGAATACTTTGTGCTATAGATACTTAATAGTACAGATATAATTCTGTAGGTCTTTCACGTTCATTCAATTAGGCCGCGGCTTTGACTTCGTCAAGTAGACACACTACGCGCCAAAGTTGTGGCCTATATTGAAGCAGCTGACTAACTATCATTACATTTTGTTGGCAAATGTGGTTTTCTTTCTTCATCATCCTTGGCTTTCTTTATTCTACTACTGGATAAAGACCCATGCACCCCTAGCGAGCGCGAGCGACAAAATTCTTTCGTCACTTTTGTCGTGTAAGAACGTGACAAAAGTGCGTCTAAACATAAGTAAAAAGAGTGGACATACCGTTGTCGCTTTCGTTGTCGTTGCGCATGCTAGGCCTGCTGATATGATTCTACCTCTGCTATTAAATCGGATAGATTTGTACACTTCGCTTTTATTAATTCGAAATTACTAATATATTCTATGCCACCATCACTCCCACCACCGCCGTTGATTCGTCCCGCTCTGCTGTAAAACCGTGTGAAACAAAGCCATCATCATCAAAAAAACAATTAAAAAATTAATTCGCCACCGCTTCTGTGGCTCCGCTGCCCGCTAAGTCGATACCGCGGCCTTATTTCCCTA
This sequence comes from Peribatodes rhomboidaria, assembly GCA_911728515.1. NCBI lineage: Eukaryota > Metazoa > Arthropoda > Insecta > Lepidoptera > Geometridae > Peribatodes > Peribatodes rhomboidaria. The sequence continues at coordinate 16,685,783 of OU452174.1, read as the reverse complement.
ATGAACGTTTCCACCGCTACCGGCAATATTGCAATGATTGATGTATAGAGCATTTACTTGTTGATTCAACGTCCGTAATTGATATAAATGGAACGTAGATACGTGGGGCATGGTACGGGGAATTGTTACGAAAGGTTACCAAGTTTATTTTGTTACTTAGGGCCCATTTGTACTAAATAGCCTAATGATTGTTCTAGAACAAACAACATAGTAATAAGACCTCGTTAGGGCTGTATATTACCGTCTGCCCCCGCAGCCTGCGAATGAAAATGTTCCTAACGTTCTCCATACACGAAACTTTCGCTTAACTTCGGCGCATTTGTACGGTTTTGCACAGCGGAAATTTATTTTAAATAGAATTACGGAATGAAAACTTAACGCAATTAATGTGCCCTGTTCTCTTCTCCGCAATTCCGTAATAGCTTCCCTGACTACGATTTCAAAGTAAATAGTTCCGCTTCAAAGGTCACCATGTCCTAACGTCGACATTCTTCCAACGCTTGCGATTCCTGGGCTCCTAGTAATTCCATTGAGTTTGTAAGGCGGCTGAGTGGCTAACCCTAGTGTAGGGATTTCGTGCCTCCCGTGGCCCGTGGGCAACATATCAAGCTAACCAATGGTTTAGTCGAACACTAGAATTATGCCATCCGAATCACGGCATCGCTCACTTTTTTTATTTTGCCATGTCACACATCGAAAAAGTTAGCCAAGTCACTCCACTTATTCGTTAATCTGATGAAGATACGCCTCTAGCCCTGCGTTCTTTCAAACCCTGTCATTCCTATCCCTGTTAATTGGAGTATTCAAACCTTCAGCGATTTAGGTTACCAGGCCACTGTGGATAGATTGAATAATAGTTACTACGTCCACGGTCGGCGTAGAGCACAGAATATTAACAGTAGGTTCTGCTAGGGTTTTTAGCCCAAAGCCCATATGGAAGCGGCCTAAAGTAGGGTGTGGGTCTGTATGACTTGTCTGCAGACCCACAACTGAGGCGGGGTGCAGTGCCGCATAGGCGAGACTGCAGCCGAAGGCTGGGGGCCGCGGCGGGAGAGGACTGTTGGTGTGTCGTTGCCACTTTCCCTACCTTCCGAGGCCCAAACGAGGTCGCTACCGTTCGATGGCGGACTCGGTGGGGCCGCAGAGGAAGAGGCGTGTCGGTGTATCGTTGCCGCTCTCCCTATCCTCTGCTGCCGAAGTGGCAGGCGGCGGGGCCACTCATCTGACCCGTCGCATGGGGATCATGGGCACCTAGACATGGGTGCTGTCTGGCGCCCATGGGCAAATTGGTCCCCGAGGTGGTGGATGATGACGATGTGTCTGGTGTTCGGCACATCGTCATCGAGAGGGAGAGTGCGCAAGCTCGAGGAGGTGCTCGAAGGGGCTGGCGCTGTCGGGGTTGCGGAAGAGTACGAAAACGGCCCCGTAGCCCCGACATTTTGCGCGAGGTAGAACACCCTTGGGTTTTTAGTGGGTAGGCTGTTAGTGGCGGGATTCCCACATAACCACTCTGTGCCCGCACCCGGGCTGTTGGTGGTATCCATAAAGGATTTTCCCAAGGTAAAAAAAAAGGGTTGATATCAAACTATGATGCTCTCCAATATCTAGAATTCATAAACATTTTTGTTGCTGTATGAGAGTTTTAGACAAACTCTTGTTATTTCTCTTTATTATTTACCAGACGATCACGACAGTGACCCCACAACGAGCGGCGGCTTTTGATCTTCGTAATCACATCCGCCATTTTGTAATTAAGCCTCGTTTTGTGCCCATTTTTAGGGATCCTCACTCAAATTAGATGAAAAATTAATCGGATGAATGAAAATTTACGACGTCAGCTAAAGGTCAGATATTTATTATTTTTGCAGGCTCTTTTTATGGGCGAAATAATAGCGCAGGAAAAGACGCGAGGGAAGCGGAATAAAAGGCAAAATTGTAAACATTTTAACAGTACATGGAGTGTAAGAAATATACTGAACATTTTTTTTAATGTGGCTCGAATCCATGAGCAAAACAAATACACACGTAGGTACATCCAACCGTACCGGTTTATTTGCACGTCCATCATGTAACAACATTCTGAATAACACTGTTTGCTTTGGTCATGTACTAATTTACCTTCCCAGTACACGCCGCAGGCAGCAGCTATATTGAAATGGATTTTGACGTGGTGTAAATTAAAAGCTTAATTCGGGTTTTAGGAATTAACAAAAAGATCCGACGGCACGCACCAATTTGTTCATTGTGTAAGCATATGTGCGTATTGTATGTCATCTGCTACATGATTGGAGCCCGGTGTATGGCGATAGGCTCACCCCCTGTCACATTTGGGACTGAATATCGTCCGGCGAAGTCTGGGTGTTGTATTACACCTCTGCCAGCCCCTTCGGAGCAAAGGCGTGACGATATGTTATGTTATGTTAGAATAACCATCGCACTATTTAACGGATAACTTATTTACCGCCTGCCTAATGTACACAATAATGTTAGCAAATTATAGGTAACAAGTTGGTGTTATCACGTATTGGTAATATTATTTAATAACAATTCAGAAGCTCCTATCTTGCGCCTGGTACATGGCACGGAGCTGGGCGGAGTACTTTGACTATGCAGTCCTTTGTGGCAAACAATACGTAGCATAGACGCCGTTAGTGCTTCTGAATTATGATACTCTAGTACCTCGCTGGGGAGTTTCGTATGTTCATTGCCGAGATTGGAGATCAAATTATAATATACAGCTGTTACCCGCGACTCCGTTTGCGATTATTCAGAAAATAGTATCCAAAAACTTTCCTCGTGACATACTGTAATTAATTATCAAATTTCATCAAGATCCGTTCAGCCGTTTAGCCGTGAAAAGCCTACAAACAGACAGACAGACAGAATTACGTTCGATTTTATAATTTTGCCCCGCCATTTCGTTATACATTTCTAGCATGGCTGATGATGACCGGGCTACAGTCAGCAATATTGCCAGTATTGCCGGGCCAAATTTGCAATAAAATATGGCCCTTTTAGGAGCGCCCTATAACTTTTTAAATACATACTACTAAACAAATACAGCACGTTACAAAAACCCTGTTGTATAATTGAAGGGCATGTACACACACTTTTAGGTATTCATGATAAAACATCAAAAAATGCACTTTACAAATAGCAAGAGTTATGACCAGTTTAAGAACGCAAAAAACAGGGAAATTTTACAAAAATGTAAACAAAGCTGTATCTTATGTTTGCGGTTTTTATTCTAAAAGAGTAGCGGCACGACGCGAATAGTGTCTGCGTTCACGCTTTTAGGAGGGCGGAGTGCGATGTTTGTTCTAAATTTGTAAAGTCAATATTTAATTTAAACTAGCATAATTGCATTCTTCAGTCGATCTCGAGGATACAACAGGGTTTTTGTAATTTATAACTATAATATAATATTATAATTGTAATAATTTGTATAATACATCCATAAATATGTTTCACAGTGTACTCGCGTTTCTGATCGCTAATAAATCGAAGGTATTAAAACTCTTTGATGTAGAAACGTGGCTCACCGTCTACATAACATTAATTAAGAGCGTCTTCCATTAATTAATGATACCTGCACACTCAACATGCTCACCCCTTTGATATCCTTAGGTTCCTCCAATTCTCAGATATAGCAGCGAACATAATTATAATTATATCTCGTTAATTATACAATAGACAGACATAAGCACGAAGCCACGTTGTAATTACATAATTAATAATTTATTATCAGTCTGTTGAGTAATATTACGTATATGTTAAAAGCCAATTAATAAAAGAATTCATTAGGATCTAAGTATAATCCTTTTACTATGCGTACAATAAAATGTGAGCGTATGGAGTGTCATAGACAGTGTTCTGATCTGCATTTTATCATCCAACCAAATTATACATACTAGCTGCGCCTATGTGTCATGTTAAAAAGTAGCCTATGTGTCAATCCTGGGTATATGCTAGTTACATACCAAGTTTCATCAAAATCCGTCCATCCGTTTTAGTGTGAAGAAGTAACAAACATAAACACTTACACAAACTTTCGTCTTTATAATATTACTAGCTGCGCACCGCGGTTTCACCCGCGGTTAATTTTTTTTTAAAATAAAAAGTACTCTATGTTACTTCTAGTACCTCCCAGAATATGTGTACAAAGTTTCATGATGATTCGTCAAGTAGTTTTTGCGTGAAAGCGTAACAAACATCCACGCTTTCACATCCTATATACTAATATTATAAACGCAAAAATGTTTGTATGTATGGATGGATGGATGTTTGTAACTCTTTCACGCCAGAACGGCTGAACAGATCTGGATGAACTTTGGACAGAGATAGATTATAATCTAGAATAGCACATAGCATACTTTTTAAGCGCAGGCGAAACCGCGGGGCGCTGCTAGTTTATAATATTAGTAAGGATAGTGTGACTTATATTGTAAAATCGAAAGTACTATGTCTGTCTGTAGGCTTTTCACGGGTAAATGGCTGAACGGAGTAATTAGGTACAAGGTACAGTGTTCTAAGAGTTAGATTTTTTCTGAATAAACGCGAACGAAGTCGCAGGTAGCAGCTAGTAATAAATAAAGTCAAGAATTAGTGACAGTTTTGTGTAGGAAGTAGGAATGCCTTTTGGCTGTTAGCACGCAGGCAAGCAAGCAAGCAAGCTTACAGTCTTTTATGTCTATAAGATTGATTAGTAGTAAAATAATTCCAAAAAAAAAACGGCAAATGCGTGTCGGTCTCGTGCACGATCGGTTCCGTACCATTATCTATAAAAACGGCAAAAAAAATCATGTCCATGTTTTGAAGCCCCTTTAATTTTTTATATTTCTGTTTTTTAATAAGTATTTGTTTTTATAGTGGCAACAGAAATACATCATTTGTGAAAATTTCAACTGTTTAACATCACGGTTCATAAGATACAGCCTTGTGAAAGACGGACAGACAGACGGACGGACTGCGGAGTCTTAGTAATAGGGTCAAGTTTTACCCTTTGGGTATGGAACCCTAAAAATGCTTTCATCATTACAGTCTTTTATGTCCCACTGCAGGGCCACCGGCCTACCTACGTCAAGGGTGATTGAGTCGTAATCCATCTGGCTCAGTGTGAATTCGTGGATATCACATGATTATTCATTCTAGGAGATATCGGTTTCCTCACGATGATTTCGTTCACCGTAAGAGCTCGCGAACTTTATGTTGATAAATAAATAAATAATCCTACTAATATTATAAACGATAAGTTTGTAAAAATGGATGGATGGATGTTATAATAAACATCCATTCTCTTTCACGCCAAAACGGCTGAACAGGATGAAGTTTGGCACAGAGGTAGATTATAGTCTAGAATAGCACATAGGATACTTTTTAACCGCGGGTGAAACCGCGGGGCGCAGCTAGTATTAATATTCGGGACACTTGCACACACGATCGTCAGACTCCAAACTAAGCAAAGCCTGTACTAAGGCGGCCAGAAGATGATACTATATTAAAAAATATACATACATATATGTACATACATAATACATACTTCTATAGATAATTAACACCCAGACATAGAACAAACACAAATGTTCATCACATTTGATTGTGTTCATCACAAATGTGTTGATTGCACTCACGTCTATCGATAAATAGTCTACACTAACCACTAAGTCTCAATAGTTCGTCGCAAACATTGTAGATGGCGCTCTCAAGTAAGGACAAAATCCTAAAACGCGCAGGCGATATTCTCCAGACATTTACTGACACTGTGTAGGTTTGTTCACATAATCGAGTCTTAAGATTTAGGGCCGATTTTTCAATCCTTACTTTATTCGCCTAATAACTACCGAGCCAATAACTTTATTAATCTGTTTATTCGACTCATAAACGGTGTTCGGTTTTTCAATACAATTTTAAATTGGGAATAACTATCTGACCATTTATTCAGTGTGTACAAAAGCTAACTTCAGACAGTTGAAACAAAACTATAAAATATCCACGCGTTAGAAAAAGACTTCGAATTTTCACTTTTCGCATAAGTCACTGTCTTGTCAGTTTTAGTCTAAACGTCACTGTACTACTAATCTGTGCAAAAGTCGTCGGCTGGTTTGGCTATGGTAAATAGCTCATGTAGTTTGTTCATGGTAGTTTTTTTTTTTTATTAAAATTAATTTAGTTTCTGCGTGTCGGAAATATCAATCTTTTTTTACAGTGACAACCCATAAGACCATCATTTAGTCTCAACAATTTATTCCATAGAATAAACTGCTATCTGGCCGTTCCACCGACATATAAAGTTATACCTCAGATAGATGAGTTATTCGTCTAGTAAATGATACCTGACCATTGAAAAACAGAATAGTTAGCTATCAGTTCAATAAACACTATTTGTTTTTTTATCTGACCATTGAAAAATCGGCCCTTAGTGAAATAAATCATACAGTTTCGGGATACTACGGCTCTGATTTATCCCAGAGATTTTAGGCTTCGTGGACGTAACTCTCGACGCGCTCAACAGAATGTATGCCCTAGGTGGGAATCGAACCCACGCCCTCTAGCTCAGAAGGCAGGTTCCCTACCGACTGAGCCATCGAGGCAGTCAAGATAGATCTCAGGTGGACCTGCGCGTCGCAGCTAGTCAAGAGCACAAAGGGCTCCTTTTAGCCCGTAATCATTTTACCTCTTGCCCGTATCTGAATGATAACGGCACAAAGCAGTGGCATTGAATGGCTGGCCTTTATGCAAAGTGAGATTGCCAGCCGTTCGATTCACGAGGTTCTGTCACAGTGGGATGAGACCAGTAATCCTGTAGATAGCTGAATAGTGGTTTGATACCGTTGGTAACTTAACGTGTCGTTAGATTTGCCGTGTGATTTGACACAAACATGAAAAAAACAGTCGAAATGAGAAACTCCTCCTTTTTTTAAGTCGGTTAAAAAGGTTGTCTAGTGTTGCCTCATTTTCGCGTGGTTTTGTCGCTCGGTGATTTTATGGGTACGTTTGGTTAATTAAGATAAGATAAGATAATTTATTTCCAAAAACACGAATTATTTACGTTTACACAGTTTATGCATAAAATAAAAAAATCCTGAAAATAACAAGACAATTCCCAGATATACCTGCGGTCCCACACTAGGCTCAAGGCCCGTAACGTGGAAACCTAATCGTCGAAAATAGACTAAATTAAAGAGGTGTCCTAGCGAATATCTACAGTTATCAAAGTTTGAATTTAAGTTCTAGTAATTTAAGTTTAAAAGTACTATTTTCCTAGTAAGTGTGTTGAGTGTATGTGTGTGTGTGCGCGCGCGCGCGTGTGTGTGTGTGTGTGTGTGTGTGTGTGTGTGTGTGTGTGTGTGTGTGTGTGTGTGTGTGTGCGCGTGACTGAGTTTGAAATTGTGAAAGGAATGTTGAAAATCAGGTATGCTCACTGCTCCGTACGAACACGGGTAATTAAGTTTTCGGTGTCTTCGTAGGACAAAGTTAATAACCATTCACGGACTGCCCTCTTCACTTTCGACGACCTTTCGTTTTTCAATGTAGGGAGAACTTTAAGAGCTGCGTTGTATAGACGTGGAAGTGAAACGTGGAATTGTGTTTGTTATCCTTTTTTTACGGAATCTTATTTTCTCCTTTTTTTTTGTTTTGTTTTGGACATAGTATTTCGTTATTGGTTGTAAACTTGCTGTGGTCACTTTGGTGATATAACAATTAATGTATATAAAAACCAAAGTTTAAAAAACCAACTTCCTATTCTGTAATTCGTCATCCATGTAAACAGTTTTTTTTATTTTGTTGTTATTTTAAAAACTGCTTAACGGATTTCGATAAAGTTAACATGGGACCAGCTCTACAGTATAATCTAGCAAACAAAAAAAGAATTATTAAAATCGATTCACAATTGTCAGAGTTATCGCGTAATATACATACAAAAAAAAACACAGTCGAATTGAGAACCTCCTCCTTTTAGGAAGTCAGTTAAAAATTACACACTAGATTTCTTTATTGCCTCATTTTTATTTTGTACTAGCTGCGCCCCGCGGTTTCACCCGCGGTTAAAAAGTATCCTATGTGCTATTCTAGACTATAATCTATCTCTGTGCCAAATTTCATCCAGATCTGTTCAGCCGTTCTGGCGTGAAAGAGTAACAAACATCCATCCGTCCATACATACAAACTTTCGCGTTTATAATATTAGTAGCATTGTCTCTCCAAAGTCACAGAAAAAATATAGGGTCAACTGAAGTGTACATTCTTTCTGTCAGTTCTGCTGTTCCTCTATAGAAGCGCGAAATCTCGCTCAATGCCGACATTGCAAGCATCTGTACTTGCTTCTTATTTACTCGTTTCACAAGGTTGTATAGTTACACCTGTGACATTCAAATATCTGCTTTGAGAAATCAAAGTGAAATACTTAAGGCTCAACGTTTCGCTCATGGCACTAAATTTAAATATCACATAGGGTCAACTGGGGCAATTGCGTCTTTCGATAATTACTGATAAACCCTTCACAAGTTAGGCAACTAACGCCTTGTTGATTACTGCAACTAGAGATAAAAAAAAGTAGGTGGCACCTAATTTGTAAAGGGTTTCTCAGTAATTCTCGAAAGACGCAATTGCCCCACAGATGCATTTGCCCCAGTTGACCCTACTATATACATACTAACAGGTATTGTAAAAAAAACCAGGCGCCGATCTCATTTTACCATCAAATATGATAAACGATTTTCAACTCTAATGAAGCGGTTTCAGTAAACGTCTGGGTAGAAAATCCTGATATGCCGGCGTCTTAAATTTAAATTTCGCACCATGAGCGGTACGTGTCACCTTAAAATTTATGCGAATATCCAACGCGCTGTAAAATTATGCTTTCATGGAGGCGACGTAACGGAAATAGCAATCAAGAAGTCAGTTTAGCGGAAGATCCTCAAACAAGATTGGCACCAATTGGATTGCTCCACTAATCACTGCCCTGGAGAGTTTATTTAGTCCAGCCTAAGCCTGTAATTATAGTTGGGTGGTTTATGTACCACTAGCTGGAGCCCGCGGCTTCACCTACAACACGAACCCTTACTTTTTCCGGTACAATAAGTAGCTTATAAGTTAATCCAGGGTTTAAGCTATCCTGACTATACTAACTATAATATTATAAATGCGAAAGTGAGTGTGTTCAATTGTTTGTTTGTTTGTAACACTTTCACGACTCAACTACTCAACCAATCGTCTTGAAATTTTGCATACATGTTGTCTGGGGTACAGAAAAGTACATAGAGTACTTTTTATCCCGAAAAAATAAACGGTTCCTGTGCGACCGCGGGTGAAACTGCGGGGCGCAGCTAGTTTTAAATAATTGTTATATTCATGGTAATGTGGGACTATGTATTGTCTGTGTGTACTGTACTGTGTGTATATTGTCATGCCAAACACACTGTATATTACACACGCCTACACTTTGTGAATTTGAAGGAATGTAGCCACCTGCAGCACAAGAATAATTATGTTCTTATAATATTAGTGTAGGTGCTACAAGACAAATCGACAAATGTTACCCTTAACTTACTTAAGGTTTTTCTGTAAGTGAAACTGTGACTTGAATTCAGAATTTCTTTTGTTTGATTTGTCAGCATTTTCATGAATAAAATTTGATCTGGATTGATTTGATTTTCATTTCTTTTGCTCAAATGCGAAGACCCATTTTAGGGTAAAAATAACAAACATACACAACAACACACTTCTACGTGATGTGTGTATTACAAATGACACATTTTTACTTTCACGAATATTTTTCATACTTCATATTTCAAACATACGTTTTTACTTTTATAACATTAGTGTAAAGTGATACTGAGATTATACTCAACAGATATAATCCTAATGCTGGTCATACGATGATTTGGCAAGAACCTAGATAAGTCTAATTTGGACCATCCATGTTCCCGCTCTTGATATACTTACTGTAATGTAATAATGTTGTAGGAACGTTAGAACGCAGGGAATTTACGAGTAGCAAAGCTGCGGGGTGCAGAATATGCGGTCAATAAAATACGTTAGGACTTATTTCTGCACTGCTCTAGTTCGTAGGATACCACGTCTCAATCTAGGGCAGATGCTGACGCATTTGGACTTCTGTCATCCATTTTCATTAAGCAAAGTGGTTTGAAAGCTCGGGGTTGGTGGGGAATCTCAAGGTTCTGATTGAGCATTTATTTAATTTGAATAACATATCGTCTCGCCTTCTCCCGAAGGGGCTGGTGTATAATAACACCCTCAGTTCAACGAACTATATTTAGTCCAAAATGTGACAGGGGGCGAGACTGTCGCCATACACTGGGCTCCAGTTATGTAGCAGATTATATTAACTACGCACATGTTCACCCAATTATCAAATTGGTGCGTGCCTGCGGCTGGGAATAAACCCACTTCCTCTGGCTTGAGAGGCGAGCCTTCTCCAACTAGGCTACCATCGGTTTTTTTTAATAATTTAATTAGCAAACTGCAAATTCTGTTTTGGCGAAACACTAAGAATAAACATTAGATACATAGTTTTTTGAAATGTCGATTTTTGAAAGGTAGATAGATAGATAGATAGATAAACACTTTATTGTTCACACCAGAAATAACAAAACAACAGAATAGAAAAACTTAAACTGTGGTGTAACAACTAGTGTAAAGAGGCTGACTAAAACTCTTGTTTCAGGACATTCACTCTGTTGACAATATTCTCGCAGTGCATGGGCGAGGTGACGATACCGACGCTGTCGTGGTCGAGGGAGCGAGGATGTTCTATCATCTGGTTCCCGCTCTTTAAGCTCTTTCCTGTAAGTTCAAAAAAATAATTACCTTACTAAGTACATATGTATTTATTATTCACTTAAGATTTTTCGTGGTCTCTTGCGAGTAATTGTTGATCCGATGATCTTATTTTGGACCAAGAGCAATAAGAAAGCAAAGCAAATAATTATGTGCTAGCGCAATTGTATCGAAAATGATTTCAATCTCACTGTTTTTGTGTGTTTATATTTAATTTGTAATTACTAATTTGTATTAAATAAGTAACTCCAGCATTACTGTACGAAGATAAAACTAAGATTTTCACAAAAAAAGATTTTTCCTACGAATTGAAATGTCCTTACGGCTTCATCAAAAAAGTTTAGGTTTTTTAGCACTATTCTCGCATTTTCTATGGAGTTCCATTCTCCAGGTGCTCCTGACCATCATGATAATGTGGGCTCTCTGCGGGATCCTGACGCTGACCGGAGTATTTCCTGAGGGCCACCCCGCCAGGACCGACCTCAAGTTGAAGATCATCGAAGACGCGCCCTGGTTCAGGATACCCTACCCAGGTAAGATATAAATAGAAATATAACTAGTCTTGGTTCCTTGGACCCTAGGAAACCGTTAAGGTTTTCAGGATGAAAGGTAGAAAACATTTTAGGATGATGCGGTTGTGTAGTTAGGGTGTGAAAGCGTAACAAAGAAATCAACAAACAACAAGTATAAATATAAAAATTTAAAAACCCCCGACACCGATTTTGATCAACACCGATTTTCATCGGCATACCTAAGAACACTCCCGACTAATTCACTTTTCAAACACAAAGAAAAACTGAATTAAAATCGGTTCATCTGTTCGAGAGCTACGATGCCACAGATAGACACACAGATACGTCCAACTTATAACACCCCGTCGATGCCATGGAACACCTTTCAAGACAAGACAAGGACAACTAACACTGAGGAACAGAACAAACAAAAATTTAAATTTATCATTGAAACATCTGCCCTGCCCGGAATCCAACCATTTGTTCCCAGGGCGGACAAGCTATCAACTAAGCCAGAATGGTATGTACGTCATGCATGTCTCTGTGTTTATAGCGGCTATTGAGAATTTTCATACTGATTCTAGTAATTTAAGATTGACAACCCATAAGCCCCAAATGTGTCTGACAAATTATTTATCGCAAAAAAAGAAACAAAATGAGACAGTAAGTACAAAAAGAAGAAGAAACAGAAAAAGTAACGTTTTTTGCCACAAACCGGCCCCAACTCAACATAATGCCGGCTGCTGTGGACAACCGGCGCTGGTCTGCCGTTGGAACCGGCAGGTGACGTCACGCACGGACGTCGAGCAATGTGCGCGGCACATCTACATAATAATTAATTAAATATAAAAGAAATAAGATATTTAAGTACAAAATAATTAAATAAATAAACAAAACTGAAAAATTAATAAAATAACAATAGTGTGAATTTAAATAAGTAATAAATGGAAATAAAATGCTACAAAAACAGCTTGAGAACGCTTGACTTGGAGTAAAATACATAATACTAGTTTTTACTTATACATACGAGTATATCAATGTAATAGCAGTGGAAAACAACAATTATGTAGCACTGCTGTCATTTTTGAGATGTTCTTCGCCATTCTGGTGTGTATAAAGGAATGCGTCTCCAATACTAGAATGCCAGTACAAAGTTCAGAGAAGTTCTAGCTTGATTTTCTGGTGTGCAGGTCAGTGGGGTGTTCCGACGGTGAGCGTGGCGGGCGTGCTGGGGATGCTGGCCGGCGTGCTCGCCTGCACCGTGGAGTCCATCAGCTACTACCCCACCACCGCCAGGATGTGCGGTAAGCATTGACATTACCCGAAAAAAAAAATGAGGTTGAGATTTTGTTCAAAGTTTGTTTACTGAAATAAATACATATCCAGTCAAAACATCGGGGGCCAAGTAATGTCAATAGTACATTTATGTAAGTTTTTTGTAAGGCGATAGTAATCGTGTGCCTACTCGCTCGTTCATATGACGCTTGTATGACGAGACCAGGTGAGCGCGAGTATGATGTCACGCGATGACCATCACGCTTACACAACAAGGTCCAATTGGCCTCGATGAGAAACTGAGTTTCAGAAAACGTGCCGTCGAGTGTAAACACACACAATACGAATTTCTTATTTTCCGAGTTTTCTAGTACACCTGTTAATTCACATTCCGGGCACGCAACACCATCTGTTGATCTTGAGAAATGGACCGGCCATGCCAACTTTTGCAGGCAGTGCATGAATTTTTATGGAGCAGTCGTTATCTTTGTTTTATAATATGCTACAGTATTATCTGCTCATCTTAATATTCTTTGCGTGCAATGAAACTTTTTTCTCGTAGAACAGTTTTTGTGCAATTAAGCATGACACGTGCTTTTATGGTAAGGAAAACATTCTGAGGAAACCAACATGTATTACAATTAATAATTTGAAAGGAAACCGACATGTCTAACAATTAATAATTTGAAAGCATTTGATGTGACATCCGCCTGCACTGAGCCAGCGTGGGGGATAACGGCTCAATCACTCTCGCTATATGATAGATTGGTGTCCTTGCGGTAGGACGTAAAAGACTGTAAAAAAAAAACGATCACATAAACAAAGATGTAGTGTCTCATTAAAAATTAGACCTCTATAGTAGCACCGCATCGACACTAAGCTTTCTATTCAAAATAATCAAATCAAATACATATAAATTCATTTGAATCTAAGCCTTATCATTCCGCAATTACGTTGATGACATTTGCTAATGTGTTTTTAGCACGTTTAGGCGTCGTGACACCAACGCGATATCAGAGCGACTGACAGCGAGACAAGGCTTACACTTGATCTTAGCTTAGTTTTCAAGGTGCCACTTTCCTTATTGAGACTTGACCTCTTTGTATCTCTGATCGAAGGTAATAATGAAGAAGAATTACAATACACGTGTGTTGTTCCAGCCGCCCCGCCCCCTCCCCTGCACGCCATCAACCGCGGCCTGGGCACGGAGGGGCTCGGCACCGTGCTGGCCGGCCTCTGGGGCTCCGGGAACGGAACCAACACCTTCGGGGAGAACGTCGGCGCCATCGGAGTTACTAAAGTGAGATTGAACTACGAGAGACTGATTGAAATTGATAATCAATTGTCCAAGCAGGTCCAAGGTTTCAGAGTTCACAAGAACAAATCGGTATTTGTTTGTCCGACGAAAACTTGAGTGTGGTCGATCTGATCTTCAGGAAATTTTGCAGGACAGTAAGACTGAACATGAAATAACATAACATGAAAACTGTAGTTTTCAAGATCAAATATGTGAGTTCAATCGGTCCAGGTTGTGGCAATATAAAGGGTACGAGGTCTCAGTTCGAGACGAACTACTATTTAGTTACTCTGGGTCTCCTCAAGTTACAGTTAGTTTTCTTCTAAACCATAGTGTTAAAATGTAAAGCCGTGAGTCAGGTGGGGTCCCGGCGCGTGGTGCAGTGGGCGGCGGGGCTGATGCTGCTGCAGGGCGCGGTGGGCAAGCTGTGCGCCGTCTTCATCATCATCCCGCAGCCCGTGGTGGGCGGGCTCTTCTGCGTCATGTTCGGGATGATCTCCGCGTTTGGTAGGTGTTCATAGTCCGACTTAATCAGTGGGCTCGTTGACTTGATTAGATTGAGATATCGCTTGTGGCGATAAGGCCGCTTGTTGTTATACTAGCTTTAACAGCTATTATTCTATTAATTTAACAGCTATTTTATGTTTTGTTATTTTAGGTGTGATTAATTATTCAAAGCTTATTCAAATATATTGTTCCACTCTAAGTCAAAGTCAAACCGCATAATCTTTTTACTCGTATATGTCTTTCTATCTAACAAGAATAAGTTCGTTCTTCTAATGTTGGTTTGTTGCTGACAATAATTTGCTGCTAATCGACCGAGCAAGCGTTAGCGACCGAAACGCCTATGCGTCAGCGTTAGCCTAAATGGTTTCTTAAGTCCAAATCTCTGTCTTCCTCTACAGGTTGCATTTCTGTACCTATTCTTTTAAATTTTGTGAGTAGGTTCGATAATTATATAGAATTGTCGAGCAGTCTCTGTCTTATTTCTCCATATTCTCCATCTGTCTTATTTTATTTAGACAGAGATTTCTCAACAGCCAAAGTACTACAGGCTGATAATTTACTTCATCCCGCCAGGTCTCTCAGCCCTGCAGTACGTGGACCTGAACAGCTCCCGCAACCTGTACATCATCGGGTTCAGTCTGTTCTTCCCGCTGGTGCTGACGCGGTGGATGGCCGCCCACAGCGGAGTCATCAGCACTGGGCTGGAGGCGCTGGACGCCGTGCTGCAGGTGCTGCTCTCCACCAGCATACTGGTGGGCGGCATCTGCGGGTGCTTGCTCGATAACTTGATACCAGGTTTGTGTGAAACCCTTTCAATTATGAATCTATATTAATGATTATTTTTTTGTTTGCTACTTTATACTTTCGAGGTGGTCCCATATAAATTTTATTAAGATCGGTCAAGTAGTTTTTAAATTGGAAAATGCAACAAAAGTCTTAAAATTGTTTCCATGGATAAGTCGGTTTTTTAAGCTCTGCTTTGTATATGAAGTAATACCTGGCCCAGGGACCGACGAGGAGCGCGGGCTGTGCGCGTGGGCCGCGGAGATGTCCCTGGAGGCGCGCGGCGCGCCCGGGCACGGCGACACGTACGACTTCCCGGTCGGGATGAGCTACATCCGCAGGTCAGCATGCTTGTCTTTTTACCATCATTAGCAATCTCTCGGGACTTGGGTAATTAAACATAGTGTACTGTGACTTGTGTGTTCGTCTGTGTGGCTATTCCTTTGTGTGCCTTTTTTTCGAATTAGATGCCACTCGTCTTGTGCATTTGTTTGTTCTTCTATATAATGTTCCTTGTAAATATTTTTATTATTTACAATATTTTTTTGAATGACAGCATGACATCAGTTTTTTTTTCACTTATTATTTTCTTTCAAGAAACAGACCAGACCTTTTATGTTGTTTATAATACATAGTAAAATTAGTAGCTTAGCTACCAAAGCCCATTCAATACCACTTGAAATTCTCCCAACTATTTATAAGTGCGTGTTAAATGTCATTTGCTACATAACTGGGTCCCGGTGTATGACAACAGACTCTGTCACATTTGGGACTAAATATCGTCCGAGGAAGTGTGGGTGTTGTATCACACATCTGCCAGCCTCTTCAAGTAAAAGCGTGACGATATGTATGAAATTCTCCAAACCACTTAGAATTGTTCTCATAAAATCTTTACCTAAGTACTCATTGATATTGCTACTCATGAAAAGTGTCCCTCAAATCAAAGCTTCTGCATGATAATATTATGCTAATTAGATCACGGCAGGAGAGGAAAATTGTGACTTACTTTGCAAATGGAAATATTAAATTTGGATTTGAAATGGGACGGCAATGTTAAGGTTCCGTGGTACGAAAAAATTATTATAAAGGAAATTCTAGATTCGTAGCTGTGTTATTTCTCCCGCTTCTTCATCGTCATTGCCTCCGCTAATCAAAATCAAATCAAAATTGTTTTCTGTCAAGACACAAAGATCCACACATATAAATGACATTAAATTGAATTGAGATTAAACTAATTATGATAAATGAATTATTATACTTATTAAAATCATGTCAAATTTTTATTTTAAATGTCAAATTACTATTTTAATAGGAGTCTGATGTGATGGTGCAGGATGGAGCAATTATACTTGTCAGTGATTGCGTTTAGAATGCTGTTGTTACTCCCACGTATTCTGCATGACAAGGAAGCAACCTTTTTCCGCATAATTGCAACGAAACCATCAGTGCGCGCTTCCACAAACATGGACGATGCGCTGCAGAATCGTGGGAGTCTCATCAGCACTCTGAAAGCATTATTTTACTGGACACGCAGAGCGTCGAAGGATTTTTGAGCTAACTTTTACCTGTATTCACAAACATTACTATACGCGGTCAAACGTTCAGGGGGACTACCACGACATCTTATTACCACGATGGTTACGTTTTGTTTTTGACGCTGCACGACCGCGATTGCTATCACCGCGCATTAAGGTCCATGGTCGCGCAGCGTCGAAACTGAGAAAGATCGCACTTAGCACTTACAAAAGTAATGTTTGTGAATACGTTTGAGTTATAGTACTTCGAAGGGTTACACACGCAACAAGGCATAGTAATTGTATTTACTGCACCAATTTCAGATGGAAATGGACATCCTATCTCCCATTCATGCCGACGTACGAGGCCGGCAAGTTCACGGCACTTTTCCGGAAGAAGGAAAGCTGATCGAGCGTGCAGTCCCAGAGAAACACTAGCGAGGCTGACTCGGAACCAGGGATTCAGGAATTGTTGTGCGCTCGAAGTTATCTTGGTCATTGTCTCTTACAATGTCAATAGTGAAATGCGACCGAGAAATTTCGAGCGTACAAAAATAATAGAGAATAATAAATCTTATATGAGATTATGGTCAAATATGGATTAGTAGAATTAGAAGTTAGGTAGATATTAAGATATAAGTAAGAGAATGCAAAAATGTATGTACATTTTTATCGTACGAGTAAATTGGTACAGTCTGGCAAATTATTTATTTATTCGTGATCACTTTACGCTGGTGTCAAAACTCTTTCAAGCACCCCTAAGCTTGCACCGGGAGCACAGAATAGATAGCACTAACTGCGAGCTACGTTATTGGCTCTGAATATTTTATGCTCTCCTGGTACCTGCCGGAGCTTTTGTGTCGCATCGTTGCACGAGTTGCACGAACAATTGCACGTAAAGTTGCTACGTGTAGCCGTGCATAATATTTTGCGGTGACGACGCCATTCAGAAATTGTGAAACTTTGTTCGGCAAATTCAGCGATATTGTTCAGTCATATAGTTTGCTTGTAAATTACATACCCCTGTGCGTAGTTTCCAAGTTCCTTCAATAAAAACACTACTTTTGATATTTCATATTTGTTCTGATGTCGTACTATGGCAAAGCTGAAAACAAAAAGGTTTTCAGAAAACTAATTTTCAATTTTCTCGCTGTAATATTATTGGAATTGAATGAGGTCCCAAATAAGTAGGGTTTATTTTAGATTTGTGTTATTAAACCTGCGTCCAGTAATCTTTGCTACAAAAACAGTTATGTGGCTTGATGTTGACTCTACTGGTATTGTGGATTAGTTTTCAATATTGCAATCGAGTCGTTTGATCCCCTGCATCACAGTGAAATACGTAGGGATTATTATCGTCTGGATGTGCTCTCTAATCCTTTGATAAGTACCTATGTGTGTTGGATGTGGAGGTATATGGATAGTGCAAGAGCAGCCACCGTGGAGATGCTTGCGAATTAGATTGGATCATTGATTGTGTATTCATTACGTAAAATGATTACGCAATAATACGAATAATATGATGATGATATGTGTTAGCTAGTTTACAAAGATTTGCGTTTTTTTTTTCATAATATTATCAAAAACTTACAAATCATATAAGTGCTACACTTGTGAGTTTGTAAGTTTGTTTGTCGAGGGTAATCTCCGAAACTACTGAACCGATTCTTACAATTATATTACTACTAGAAAGGTACATTATCCCTGAGTGCCATAGGCTATGAAATGCAAGCGAAGCCTCGAGCGAAAAGCTAGTTCTGCAATAAAAGGCGCCATGCAGGTAAATATTTCTGTACCTTAATTAACACCAATTCAACTATTTAGTCGTAAAGGACCAGACCGAAGGACAGACCAGACAGACAGACACTTTCGCGTTTATTGATCGACCGATGAGTATGTTACAGTGTGAGACAAGTCAGTGTTTGTATGTTGGTATATTTGGATGATGCAATGAACGATAGGGGTATTATTTTGTAGGCAAGTTCATTTTAATACAATATTTTTACTGTGAGTATGAGTAAAATTGTTTGAATGGTTGTGAAAATATGGGTCACCGTTCGGGAAATACAATTAGCCCACCTAACCTACATATAAGCATTGTGTAGCCTCGGAATAGTTATGCAGCGTTTTGTCTTTTTCGATCAAGATCAAACATTTAGAAGATAGAAAAAGACAAATCACGAAAATTCTGAGGATTTACAACGTCTATTAAGTTACGTTACGTTTATAACACTAATCAACTTAAGTTGGTGGATGTTCACAAAAATCAAATAAGTGCGTATTAAGTGTACTTTATTCGGACAAAATCGTTAAATGAAGGTTGGAGTACGTCAAGTAAAAGTTTATACGTAGGTGTTTATTAGTATAATGTTGAACAGCTTAAAATCTCGTATTCAAAACGGTTTGACCTTTGCGAAAGTTTGCCGATGAAATTAGGTGAGTACTTACAACCTCTGAACTTGAAGTCGATGTTATTCTTCTTTCTGAGCAGGGACGGGAGAATGTCTATATTAGGTGCGAAGATTACCACTGATCATGCAGAGGCGTAGTAAGGATAGCTTGAAAGGGTCAGTGATATCTTGAAAATCAAGATGGCGTGAGCTCAAAAATGTTCAAAAATAAAAAGTATTGAATTAAAAGTGAGAAAACATAAATAAGTAACATTCGAATGGCCCGAATATACCTGGCCCTCGATTCTTTACAACAATTGTCTTTAAATTGTTAATACATGCCTCAAATTGACACATTTTGTATGCCAGTCGGGTCAAAAATAGAAAATTTGGTATCTTTAAAAAAAATATATCAGTAGGATAAAAATTCCCATGTGCATACGAGTATTTACTTTGTTCGGAATAACACACTTAAACCATTGACGTATTTTTTGTTTTTCTCTTTTCCTAGCAATTCTATGAATCATGAAATGAAATCAAACATGTGTACATGTATGGGGTAACGAACTCCAGTGACGTCGTCAAATGTCTGTAGTCTGCACAATGCTGCGACATTCAAAACTCTGATGTTGAATGAATCACCTACGACGAAAGGGGATGACTATAGCTTGGTCTGTCTGCCTTGTAACGAGATATGTCTGCACATCCGATTTCGATGAGTTTTAGGGTCATTTGCCGACGCTGTGCGACCGCGAATTGTATCACCGCGCAATAAGGTTCATGGTTGCGCAGTGTCGGCGGTTTAAAACAATCATCGCAATAATATGTCACGGTGCGGCCTCTGCACTCTACAGATACTCCATACTACAGCTTGCTTTAAAACGTAATTTATTATTTAATACTACTACTGTTTTTTTTTAAATTTTAGAAAAAGCGCTTGAGACAGAATGATGAAAGAAACAAAGTCAAAGTCAAAATGTTTTTATTCAATTTAGGCATCAAAGAAACACGTAAGAACGTCAAAGTTTTTAAATAGACTCGACCGCCTTGTTCGGATAAATAGCTTCTACTCAAAATAACAGGCAAGAAACTGCGGGGCATTATTTTTTCAAATAACAAATAAATTACAGTCTCACAAATTTTGGCTTACAACTAGGTAATATCTATAAATACTAGTGGGGGGGATACGAGTTATCTCAGCATACATGTACTCCTAGCATAACTTCTATCGAGAAACACAAATTATTCTTGAGTACGAGTTCGATTGAAAACAATATGAAATATAATAACATAAAATGGAAACGGCATAAAAAACATGAAAAATAAATAAAAACATATATTTTAGTAAGAAAACCGACGTGGTTTTCACACTTTATTATTTTATGATACCGAATGGCGAATGCGGTTGAAACTATAGTCGGAATACCGACTTCATCCTACGTGAGTAATTCTCGTATCATAAAAACATATAAATATACTAAACTATACTTAAAAAAAAAGATTTGATCTGTCAAAATTAGAATGTAATGATCTCATCATCATCATAATGATCGATCTATTTTGAGGGCCTTTCCTCCTATCTTTGTAGGCCTGGCTCCGCCCGCGCGTGTTCTGAGCCAAATGAAAAGGTCGAACAAACATACCTACGTGGAATACTGAGCGTGACGCAATCCTTTATCACGTTTAGCACCTGCGCTACTCTAGATATGACAAGAAATAACAAAAAATAATAAAAATCTGTTCGAATAATAGGAATGATTCGAATGAGAAGGTGGTATTAATTTTTTCTATTGATTTAGTGTCATTCAAATCAAATAAGGTATCGATGATACAGTTAAATAATGAACGTTGAAAAAAAATACTCTACCACCTTGTTCAGAAAAAGAGCCACTACCCAGAAGAACAGGCAAGAAACAGAGGGGCAATTTTTTTAAATTTCAACAATCGACTACTAGTTCTGGAAAATTAAAAACAAACTGTGCCAAAATCATGTTAATTTTCAAAGTGAAAAGTTAATTTCTGAAAGTTTTAGTAGCTTTAGAAATTTAGAACTTGCTACAAGTTGCGCGTGTACGTAATTGCTGAAAGTTTTTTCCTGGTCTTAACTTTACTCATCCTTGTTAATTTAAACATTCTACTGAATCAAGTGTTGTTTTACGAGTAATTAACATTTGTTTCACAAACAAATGCTGAATTATTCATTGGGTGTAAGAATAACAATGACTTCTTAATGACATTTTTACGCAAACAATTTGAATAGTCGTCACTTACGATCGAATAATTGCAATAGATACGGAATGTTCGAATCAGCGACCATTCGAATCTCGAATGAATCGCTCGAATCACTGGTTTATTCGAAAGATTTGCTATTTCACCCATCTCTAGTCTCGTCTAGCCACTACAATGTAGCTGACGTAGCTCTCATACTAACTACTGCGTAACTTGTGACCACCTTAGCAACTGATAGCTAAGCTGTGTCCAATGACGTAGAAACTGAGGTGTATTCTGTATCTCTGACGTAGTTTCCTATAGGTTATGGAACGATCTAGGAAGGTATAAATCTGGAATTTCCCACGACATGGCGTGTTAGTTTATGGTGCATTTTATGGATGTTTTTATGGCGAAATCTTTATTTTTAGATGAATAATGCAGGAGTGCTATTATGGTCCATATCTCACTTTGTTGATCGGTGCAAGACGGGCCACGCGACCAGGATTTGTAAAGGTATATTTTCCAAGTTTTTTAAAAATTAAAGTTTAATTTTTTTTAATACTTTAACATAACATACACATCGTCACGCCTTTCCCCCAAAGGGGCTGGCAGAAATATACAATACCCATACTTCGCTGGACGATATTTAGCCCGAAATGTGACGGGGGCCGGGCTCCAGCTATGTATCAGACATGCAATACGCAACATATGATCACAAGAATAACAAATTGGTGCGTGCATGTATTTTTCTTATAATACTCTTACCAATAACAAACAAAAGAAGTGACAAAATTTTTACTTTTTCCTTAAATTGAAGTCCGTTTTTTCTTTTTCTCCTTTTTTCATTTTTCGATGTGTGTTTTTTCCGGAAACCAAATATAACTATAATAATAGAATAATAGGTAATAATGTTTTGTCTTTTACTGGGTGGGTTGCTAGTGACATAAGCCAAGTCAAGTAGGAAAATATCAAAACATTTCTCCTTTCCAGCTATTCTTCAGCTCGAGCCAAAACCCATAATTCCACGTGACCTCAAGGACTCGTCGGCGTCGTATATCTGCGATTGAAACATTCTGTAACTACGCAGAAATACTGCGTCACAGAACTGAAGGCTTTAAAGGCGCGGAAAATGTATTTTGTACACAGATTTTTACTTACAAATGTTATATGAAAAACTTATCAAGTTTCCTTAGGAGAGCTTTTCTTTTAGAGAAGTTTACTAAAAGGTAGCACGTGCTTACTTGTAGGTAAGCACATTTTCAAGCCTGCCAAAGTTTTAATGCTGAAGAAAGAAAATGAAATCATAACAATTTAAAAACCAGCACGTTCTATGCCGGCAGCGATACGGTGTGTTTAGCGTTTTGTAAGAGACAACCACAAAGCCATTATCAAAATCATGGTGACATTGAACGTGTTAGCTATACCTATGTTTTATTAAACTCCCTAGTAAACTGTATAGACATTAGCATGTTCATTAATGAAATTAATTTGAACAGTGAAATTACTTAGCTTAAATATTTGTTGGACGATATTCAGTCCCAAATGTGACAGGGCACAGCTTGTCGCCATACACAGTTATGTAGCAGATGACATTAAATACGCTCATGTTCACATAATGAACAAATTGGTAATTGCCTTCGTCTGGAATTGAACAGTAAAATGATTGGGCAAAACTAGCTGCAACTGCTGCCTGCTTGCTGGTAAGTACGGTGCCGAGATAATTTTGTAATTCAGCCTCAAAATTCTGATTAAAGTTGTTTATACTGCAACTTTTTTAACCTGACACGTACTTGCCATTGGTCAGAGATCGGACTCTAGAAAGATCTCGCAATAAAACGCTTTTCCTTTCCTTTAAATTTGAATAAGCTTTGTTAGGGCAGCGTTAAGCTTGATATCACGCGATAGAAAGTTACGTAGATAAAGGCGTGAGCTTCAAAGAACAGTTAAAGGGGCACGCGTGCCGCTGTGACGTACGGTAATAACTCAAAGGTTCGATACAGGTACCACTGTGGAACATTCCATGTCTTTACCTACCATCAAGTGGGAGTCGAACCCGCATTCTCGTCTTCTCGACCTTTGCCATTTGCGGGATATGTAAAGCGTGTAACTTAGCATTCGGAACGCGCACTTACACAAAAACGTTTACATTTGTTTACTTAAATGAAATGTGATGTGA
The DNA here is from genome assembly GCA_911728515.1 of Peribatodes rhomboidaria. NCBI lineage: Eukaryota > Metazoa > Arthropoda > Insecta > Lepidoptera > Geometridae > Peribatodes > Peribatodes rhomboidaria. The sequence goes on along the minus strand of OU452174.1, from coordinate 16,662,318 downwards.
TTGATTACAAAATCAGTGACTATTACATAATCTGCGTCATGAAATTCTTGAACAAAAAGTTCAAGAATTTGTAGGAAGAAACGCAAGACGATAAAAAAACTTAGGACTGCGTCACAGGAACTGCGTCTTTTTACGTACGTAATATTTTGAAGCTTTATCTTCTTTTCAAGTTGATATCTAGAGCACGGCTAATACTCGTAGACCCCATCGTGCTTCATCAAACCACAAGACCTAAAGCATCCTAGAGCTTCAATATCTAATCACGGGCTATATTGGTAACTGCTCCAATACTGTAATTAGTAAATGATAAATGAAGCATGAAAATAGAACTATCGATAAACCAGTTCCCAGTAAAACTCTTGGTAACTTAATTCCTAGTGGAACTGTATAGTAGAAGGACATTCGGGAGTAACCCAACTCTAGATTATTCCATGATACAGCTCTATTGGATATGTTATTTATTAAAGAAGTGGTTACTTGAGCTGTACCCTCACCTGCAAACAGCGGGACAGCTCGCCTGAAGTGTGCATGTTAACACGTCGGCGCACGCATGCTAACCTGTTGTGTGCGGTTGTGCGGGGCGTATCGACCGCGGCCGCGGGCGCGGCAGTCCCGGCCCGACCACGCCTGCGAGAGCTCGCGTGCCGCGTCCGACCTGCCAGTGCCCGCGATGCTGCCGACACCCGGCAACAATCAATAGAACAACTTCAGGTAACACAAACTATTCAATTATTTATTTTTTACAGTACGCGAGTCGTTTCAGTCCTGTGATGTTTTTCTGTGTTGTGGCTCGGACGCTACTGCGTCTGGCTCGGAACGAAAAGCTTTTAGCGTTAGCGCACGTATTCAATTAGGCATTGGACTAGCTTTTAAACTGATTGTGTTAGAGAATTGGAATAGAGTGAAACTATGATTTTGGACGTTTTTGTGTTCGCGAGTCGCGTTGAAGGGTTAACAAAGGAATATCCTGCTTGAAACGTCTTTGTGTACGTTGGCAATCGTAAATAGCTTTTAAACTCAAACTAGATCGATTTTTACAAAGGCTAGTTACGCCCTCCGACCTTTTCTATAAAATTTAGTACTCGTTGTAGAATAGTAGAACAGTTGGATCATACGTTAAAAATCCGATTTAACTCAATACTCACATAAATTTGAACCAAATCCGTCAACTATTTAGAAGAGAGATAAATATTTTTAAGCTTTTGCATTTATAATACTAGTGTGATTCGTTAGCGAAGATCCCATCAGTCAATTCTGTCGAAACAAAGGCGGGCTTTCAGTCGATATGAACGTTTTAAATCGCTAGATCGTATTGTTCGAGCTATTTCTGTATTCGGGTTTAGTACGGCGTTGTTATTTGTTCAAAACCGATCCCGGTTTACGGACGGCGGCTGCGGTAGACTACTGGACGACTAACATTCGGGTTTTCCTTTCATGTTTTGGATTGGATCGATTGAATATCTATCTGTCATCTCTTTGTAGCTACTTTTTTAATAAGTAGATCTACATATATTTTTTAAATGATTGTGAAATAGATTAATGATGTAGGAGAACTTAAAATCAATACCTCATCTACGAATTTATTACTTGTTATAAACACGATAGTAACTAGTGCTTGTTTGACCCTCTTTTTACATGAAAACAATGGGGTGGATAAAGTTAAAGAGAAAGCAATTCTAGAAGAAAACACACTAATTAGACTCAAAATTTAAATACCTTTTAAAACTGCGAGTAACATTGCCGGCGCAGCAAGTTTTTTATATTTGACGAACTAACGCTAACTGTGCCGTATTATAAATACTTCTAACTCATATTAAAACTGCGAAAGTAATTTTTCCTTCGACAATTTTTTAACTGTTACCGAATAAGATTTGAGATCGTCAACAAAGCATGTCGCGGTTCATGTAATACAGCAGGTAAACCCGTAGCGCGCAGCTAGTTGTAAGATAAACAATAGTTGCGAAAGGACACATCCGGTATCGATCGCCGTCTCCGTAAATACCCGTAAATATCTGCGTCGTATCGAAACTATTTCCTCTCGATTCATTTATTTTATCCGGAAACATTAACAGGCGAGTTACGGTCCTATAAAACGTTTTGTTACCACACCGCCTTTGTATTTTAATAGTGTTTAAAACGAAGACAGCCAGCGCGGAGGAACCTTTATGATCGGTGTCCCGAAACTAAAATAATGAGCCGCAGTGCAGTGGACTTGGATTTTATTTGCTTATGTATATTTACTGGCGCTGTATTTGTAAATGTTCGTTACAGTTTGCTTTTGAAATATTCAGAAGCCGTTGATACTTTGTTTTTTAAATATTCATGTATAGGCGCTCAACGTTTTCGCGGCAGATGAAGAGTTCATGATTTAGGAGCGTGGCGCCCGACGTGTTAAAGTTTTAAGTGACGCTGATACTGTTTTTAAATCCGTAATGTTCTACATACATATCGTCACGGCTTTCCCCCGAGGTGGCTGTCAGAGGTGTAATACAACTCCCACACTTCGCCGGACGATTTTTACTCCCAAATGTGACAGGAGGCGAGCCAGTCTCCATACACCGGGGCTGTCGCTCACACAATGAACAAATTGGTGCGTGCCGTCAGCTGGGCCCGCTTCCTCTGGCTTGAAAGGCGGGCCTTCTCCCAACTAGGCTGCCATCACATCGTTTCATGTTCTACTGATGCGTAAATACAATACATTAGGGATGTTTAAATTACGAAATTCTAAAACAAGTTTTTGAAAAAAAATGCCTCGCCGTTTCTTGCCAGTTTCTTTTCTTTTCTTCTTCTGGGTAGTGGCTCTTTTTTTTTCGAGCAAGGTGGTAGAGTCACTCTTTACTTTGACATTGAAAAGTGTATCTTTGACACCCAATTGAATAAAGACATTTTATTTGAAATGGAAAATCCACAAATATATTTTTTTTTTTAAATATACTTACATAGGTAAGTGAGAAAATAAATTTAAATTTTCAGGTATCTCGTATTCATTCGCACATATTATGTTACAAATAACCACTATTTTCTGTTTCCAACGTAAAACAAACAATCTGGATATATTTACAACTGCTAACGTTCGCCCAAACCGGCTGAGTTGTGAAATATTCATGTTTTGCAATGAAAAATAAATCTCTAAGCCGTTGTGCAACTCTTTTTGTTATGTTATAACCAGGAAAAATGTAAACGCATATAAGTAGAATGAGGTATAGAGTTAATGGAGTAACAAGATAGGTCACATAGGTAACAAGATAGGAAACACTAATAAAATTGAATTCAATGATTTGCGACAGCGATTTCCATCAACACTCCCCACTAATTCACCTTGCAAACTAAGAAAACAAAATCAAAATCAGTTCATCGGTTCGAGATCTACGATGTCATAGACACGTCAAACTTATAACACACCGTAGTTTTTGCGTCGCGTCGGGGGCACAGAACATTTAGTATACTACGTAGCTGGGGTTGAAAAAGGAAATAAGAACAAATACCATAGAAACACAAGCTCTAAGCTAGAAACAGATCAATCACAGAATTTCGTTAGATTGTTTTTTTACCTTTGTTTAACATAACACCTACTTTCGTTTAGTTAATTTGACGTAAATGTTTGAAATATTAGGAAGTACTTCATCAAGTTTTCTAATATTGTTGCCAAACATTAACCTCCCTTACTAATAAACGTTGTATATATAATAACTATTTCGCAGCTGTACAACGTATTTCAAGTACGAGGTTTAATCCCCCTGACTGATGAATCCGAGCTCCCGGCCATTTTAAAAATTTATTTTAAACTTGCGGAACATATTTAAAACTTTCGAACGTGACTGGAAGCTCTACTGAGTGATAAGTGATAACGTAACGGATTACGGATAAGTTCTGCCCGCTATCAGTATGAAAGCTGCGAATTAACGGATTGGTTAGACAAACACCTGCGACGGGTTATCGGCTGTCCAATTATACATGTTATGACTAGCTGTAGTGGCTACATTTGATGGCACGGTAGAATAGATAGAAGATAGGGACCCTATTCTAACGCGTGTGATATTTTTCTCGATTACTTTTTCTCTTCTTCTTCCTACTCTTATACCACTCAAGTCGGGTCGGTTTGTACACTTTTTTCATTCATATTTATCGCTCATCTCAGAATTCACTCCCTTCTCATTCACGCATATCCTTCACGCTGTTCATCCATACTTTCTTCGGTCGTTCTCTACCGCCTTAGTCAATCACCAACACGCTTTTCGTCTGTCTGTTTTGTGATGGGGTCCTTCTTTTTTGGCATGACCGGGCAGTACTATTTCGCAAATTATCATATTCTCATTCGAAAACTCACATAACATAACATAGGGTCTGGCATAGGTGTAATACAACACTCACACTTCGCCGCACAATATTCAGTCCCAGATGTGACAAAGGGCGAGCCTGTCGTCATTCCCCGGGCTCTAGTCATGTAGCAGATAATGTACAATACGCACATATGTTCACACAATGAACAAATTAGTGCGTACCATCGGCTGGGTTTAAGCCCTCCGGCTTGAGAAGCGGACCTTCTCCAACTAGGCTATCATCGCTCATCGAAAACGCATGTGAGTGAAAGTGACCGAGATATCGTACACATCAGAATAGGGTTCCAGGCGGGGCCCGCTGCTACCGCGCGAGGTGATAGCAGTGATTGGTGATAAGGTTGACAAACAACACCGGTAACACAGGATACGCGATATCTTTCATCGTGTGACGGAACAAACGCTTCAAATTAACATGACATGTTTCGGAATGTTTGCCGCGATTTTGTAATATGATTGTGCAATATATTGTTTAAGCTTAGAAATTGAGAACATTCGTTTATACTCTGAAATATAGTGATGGTATTGATTTACTGAACTACTAGCTGCGCCACGCGGTTTCACCCGCGGCCTCACAGGAACCGTTAATTTTTCAGAATAAAAAGTACCCTACGTAATTTTTTGTACCCCTGACAACGTGTGTTCAAAATTTCATGAAAATCGGTTGAGTAGTTACGGCGTGAAAGCGTAAGCAACAATCAAACGAACAAAGTCACTTTCGCATTTATAATATTAAGTTAGGATTAGAATAGAAGGCCCGAATAAAATAATATTTTATTCGTCGTGCTCCATCTTAGACCAAAATGTCGCTTAACATCAGGCGAGTTGGTGGTCAAACCTATTCTAGATTTAAAAAAAAGGTATTTTTTATCTGTTGTTTATTACAAAAACCACTTTCACTACAAGTAGGTATAAATTAAAAAAATACAAACCTGTCAAACCTAACCTTAAACCTACCTTTTTTTTTTTTTTTTTTTACCTTTGGAAAATCCTTTATGGATACCACCAACAGCCCGGGTGCGGGCACAGAGTGGTTATGTGGGAATCCCGCCACTGACGGCCTACCCACTAAAAACCCAAGGGTGTTCCACCTCGGCGCATAATGTCGGGGCTAAGGGAACTATCGTACTCTTCCGCGGCCCCGACAGCGCTAGCCCTTTCGGGCACCTCCTCGAGCTTACGCTCTCTTCCCCTCGATGACGATGTATCGAACACCAGACACATCGTCATCATCCACTTCCTCGGGGACCAATTTGCCCGTGGGCGCCAGACAGCACCCGTGTCTAGGCGCCCATGGTCCCCATGCGACGGGTCAGATGAGTGGCCCCGCCGCCTGCCACTTCGGCCGCAGAGGATAGGGAGAGCGGCAACGATACACCGACACGCCTCTTCCTCTGCGGCCCCACCGCGTCCGCCATCAAACGGTAGCGACCCCGTTTGGGCCGCGGAAGGTAGGGAAAGTGGCAACGACACACCAACAGTCCTCTCCCGCCGCGGCCCCCAGCCTTCGGTTGCAGTGTTGCACATGCAACACTGCACCCCGCCTCAGTTGTGGGTCTGCCCATACAGACCCACACCCTACTTAGGCCGCTTCCATGTGGGCTTTGGAGCTAAAAGCCCCAAGAAGCGGCCCCACCTCGGATTCCTCTTGGCTTCACCGTGGTTGCCGAAGCCACGGCTACTGAGCCCCCCCGCCACGACAAGGCGGGAACCCTCGGGGGAGAACCTACCTACCTACCTAACCTAACCTACAAAAAAATGTCAAGTAACCCTTTAAAAAAACAAAAATCTAAATGAGAATAAGTTCATCCATTTGAGAGCTACGATGCCAGATGCACAGAAACATGATAGACTTAGGACTTAGGAGGAGGAATCAATTTAAAGGTGGCTTTGATAAATGGTAAAACCAGTTTTCAATCTAGATTCATGCCTGAGCGTCGTTTTAGCAAGCGGACCTACGAGTAAGTGTAGACTAATAATAACACTCCTCTGTTTTCATATGCCACGATCTCATGGCTAATGCGCACTTGCAATTTGCTCTGAATATAAAAATTGCCTAAGTCCTTACTTAATTATTTTATACTACTCTTAGCGAAATATTAGCTTATCAAGCACATTCAGTTTAGTCTCCTTAGAATGGCTAAAGGTTCGCGCAAGATAATTTAAGTAGGAGCTAGGAGTAGTTGAAACTAGTCAAGCGCGAGGACTAAGGAAATTATTATATTAATTGCAAGTGGGCAAAAATGTTCCAAACTAATTCAAATCCTCAAACATGTGTTGCTGTACGACAGACACTTTTAAAGAAAATTAAACATTATCCGTGAATACTCGAGAGTCCTAAATGAGCTCTCTTGATCGGTGTTAAAGGCCATCGAGTAGCCTTCAGTGAAGAGTTCTCGACGCGATCCCTTGGACTTCTGAGGTTCCGATGCTATCGCGGGACGCCAATCTCTCGTTATCAGATCTGCACATAAGAGATCAAAGGAACGGGGAGAAATTAGGGAAACTGAAGGGTAGTCAAAGGGTATGATATTAAGGAAAGAGTTATTGTAAACAGGACTGGGTATATTTTATTCTTATCACATTTTTGCTATCCTAATCCTAACTAATATTAAAATGCGAAAGTGAGTTTCTTCGTTCGTTTGTTTGTTACGCTTTCACGCTCGAAACTACTCAATCGATCATCAAGAAATTTTGCAAACATGTTGTCAGAGGTACTGAAAAGGACATAGGGTACCTTTTATCCGGATAAAATGACCGTTCATTCATGTTGTACAAATTGCACGGCTGGACTAAAGTAGGCAATAATATTGCCAACTGCAGCCCGGCCATCATCAGCCATGATAGAAATGTTATATGCCCAGGCCACACTCAAAACATTGTCACAATATTGCACAGCAACCGTATTACAGCCATGCATTGCAATCAAAATATAATCCGTCTAGGAGCACCTTATGTAGTTTTTGAGAGGGTTTGTGTATGTTTATTGCATGCTGGAATGGTTTAACCGTTTTGAGCGAAGTTAAGAACTAGCTGATACCTTAAATTAAAACAAGACTACTTTCATCCTGGTAAATTAAACAGTTTTTTAAGAAGCGAGGTGCAACCACGGGACGGAGTAGAGAATAGGTTGGATAATACAGAATAACATTATGCAAGCCACGTATGTAGGACACATGTGACCCGTCTCAGTTACAAGCTTCCTTCACTGACCTAGTTAAGACCCATGTTACTAGAATACGGGTAACTTCAATAAATTATGCTGAAATACTAAATGATGGACGACGTGAAACTGTTGCGTCACACTCCGGCCCATTACCGACCGACCGTCTGTGTCTGTACATATCGTTACACGTGTTTAATGTTCGTAATACTTGGATCATGTCTAAACATGATACTAAAAATTATAACATGTGATATATCGAGGTATTTGGAATGAGTAAGCTGAACTGATGAAAAGGGTTCTTTATCGTAACAATTATATTATTAATGGAAAACATGTGAAAACAAGTCAGATGTAATCTAAAACTAAATTAAGAACAAAACATTGAATGACGTATAAAACTTTAGTTGCTTGTCTTACTGTTTAGTCCTACTACTATTAGTAATAGATATTAATTCGTATTTGGAAGTACTACTAACAAAGTATTAGCTGTTTAACCTGTTAGTTTAAAGCCCATGTTCACCGAAATTTAACATGGAGATTATTTATATAACTGACCGTTGTTGTCATTTCATTTATTGAACAGCTGTTAAAAACAGTCGGTCAACAGCTGTTAAAAAATATAATCGCTTGTTTGTGTTTTGGTGAATTTTGGCCTATGAGAGCCATACACTAAAATATTTCCTCGTAACACCATCAGTAGAGCCATGTGGCAGTTCGTAGGTAACAAAAGAAAGCAATATGTGACTTGAAAAACATTCCACATACACGCACACACTCATGTTTCATTCACATTTTACAAAACTGTACTATAATTTACACTTTACAATTCTTGCGTAGAACAAATAATGATTTCCTGATTAAAAAAAAAACAAAAAGAAAAATTGTTATCGCTTTCCACATAAAGCAAACATTCAAGTGATGAACATTTGTGTTTGGTCTAAATCTGGGTGTAAATATTATATTTATGTATATCAAACTGGCTGTCTGTATCTCTGGCAGCCATAGGCCACATACAGGCTTTACTTCTTTTGGGGTCAGAAGACCGTGTGTATAAAAATAACCCGAATATTATACATCTATAGTGACTCTGTGAGCTGAAGACCTCGCGGCCGTTCGGCTGCCCTCTTCTAATAAACTGAAATCTCCGCCATTTTGAAAAATTGAATCGACAAAAAAAAACTGCATAATCGCTCATAAAATTACACGAGAATCGGTTTGGAAATGCGACCTGTAGAGGAACATACGAAAGCATTTTTGCCGAAGCTAAAGCATAGACGCTTCGCTCGCTAACGCACGCTCCATCGATTATTCTACAATCGGCCTGCAATGGACAAGACAAGAGATTCTGAGAGATTAATTTAACTTTCAAGTTTTCTAAGTTCTCCGGTCCAGCGCAACCAATTTCACAAACGGATGGTCCCCCGTCGGATTTGTAAGCGCTTGATAAGGGTTCCAACTGTTAAGGGGGTTTAGGGGGAAGGGGTGGGAGGTTATTTAGTGACCATGTATTTAAAAATAAAACATTTAAAATAAAATGGAAGACAAAATTAAAAGCTTTTTGGGCTTTGTTTCTTTCATGCTTATTTAGAGGTCGTTTCTAATTCTGACTACACTTGATCCGATTATTAACAAATATTTACAAGCAAGTAGTTTGTGCAAACGTAATGTCCATGTTTGACTATGAGCTATATCAGTTGAAAGGTTATGAAATGTTAGAGTCGCGGTCACAGTTTGGTACGAACTACTAGTTTTATTCTATGCAAGAACGTAAAACACATTATACAACATCAAAGTTCTCCGTTGTTCAATGTTAATGTTGTTATGTTCGTGCTTGTTCATAATTACATTAAAATATAAACACGAGATACATATTGAGAGCTCTACGAAACGACTGGCGCTACGGCGTAACTGGGCCTGCGTAGCAACTACGCCGTAGATGTCTACGACGTAGTCGAATTTTGTTTGCGTACTGTCTTTTAGCTGTGTCCTGTCTTCTTACCTCCAGATTTTTAGTTTTGTCGTTGACTTGAACAAATTTTTATTTTTCTGGAAAAAAAATGTGGCAAAATATGGGTGTTGTACACCTCTGCCAGCCCTTTTGGGGGAAAGGAGTTACGATATTATGTTGTTAAAAAAAAACTAACAAACAAAGATCACATTTCATTTATTAACTTATTTCATTTCATCTATTTTGTTGTAAAGTCATCTAAAACACTGTAGAAGGAAAAAATAACTTCGCTGATCTATTAAAATTGTCTAGTCACTTACCCCACGAAGGTAGTCGTCCCTATTTCACTCGTAATAGCTACAGTTCAGTCTGAAGCTGACATCACCCCATAAAGCCTTCGTAACGGCCCCCGTCGTTACTTTGTGAAGCGTTATGGCTGGAAAAGTTCTGACCCGAGACCGGTTTAACAAAACTTAACAAGATGTTTACTATAAAACTTAATTTTAATTTGTGTTAAAATCATACTTCCTACATATATCTTACTTCATAAGTTTTTTCATTAAACAGGCGAAAGTTTGTGTGTGTAGTTTGTTTGTTACTTCTTCACGCTCAAACGGATGGACACATGTTGATGTGGTGTGGATGTAGCTTATAATCGTACTTTGTATTAACACTTCAAAATAAAATGGATAAAATTTTTGGCTTAAACTTTTAAACAGTAACATTATTAAAAGAAAAACAAAAAACCCTGGCTGCAAAATGTTGTACCCTATGTCACTTCTACTATTAAGACGTTTCAAATGACAGCTCACATGTCGAAATCCATGAAGCTGTTTAGGCTGTAGGGCGTGCCAAAGAAACCTCAAGAAATACATGCCAAAGAAATACAAACATACATACACTCGAAAAACATGACCCTCCTTCTTACGCATTCGGTTAAAAAAATTACTATTTTATTTGGTCAGTAAGTCAGAGTGTTTGTTGTAATTATGTTTGTTACTACTTTACGTTGTTACGGCTTGAGAGATTTGAGCACAATTAGGTAAGGAAGTAGCTTATATCTATAGATACGGTACATGTGGCATAGAGGGAAAACACGAGACGTCGTTAGTAAAATATCATTGTTATAACTGTTACAAGTTAGTTACTACGCGCGTGGTTTTACCCGCGGTTACTCACGAACCAAAAGGAACCAGAAACCAAACCAACCAAAAAGGAACCAAGGAAGAAAAAATTGTACAAGGATAAAAGGTACCGCTATGTTATTTTCTGTACCCGGACAACTTGTATGCAAAAAATGATGATACGAGTAGGTTGAGTAGTTGAAGCGTGAAAGCGCTACAAATAAACAATTGTACGAACTTACTTTCGCTCTCGTATAATATTAATGTTGGGATAATATCCTCGTTCACGAGTAGCTACGAGACGCAGTGAGTAACATATCATTGTTAAAAGTTATAATAACTTACTCACTCACGAGTATGTTACAACCTAGATATAAGTCCGTGTGTTATTTCATTACTTCGACCGCCTCCACTCCATAGGTACAATAAAATTTGTTCGAACAGTTCGTTCGAACTTTCCACTTGGAGTGCTGTTCGATCCGATGGCGCTGCTCGAATTTATTTATTGCATTCCTACGCAAAGCTGTAACTTTCGAGCCCTTGTAGCTGGCAACATTGTAACATTAACTTTTCGTTGTGTTCAGTTTTAATGGCTGCAAACGGTAGGTTTTGAAAGTTAAGTTGGATTTTGTTACAATTTAATTGAAGAATGCAATTAGCATGTCTATATTAGTTTAGTTCTCGCCAAGAGACCAGGAGAAACACAACTATTATAATCATAATTTAAAACATTATTTTTAATACAGTACAGTAGATAGATAGATACTCGTAGATAGATAAGCACTTTATTGTTCACACTATAAATAAGGAAACAAAAGAACGGAAAAAAACTTAAGCTGTAGTGTAACAACTGGCGGCCTTATCACTAAGAGCGATCTCTTCCAGCTCTTCCAGTACTACAGTAGACTACTGTACGGTACAGTACTCCATCCAATGTAGTGTAGTATTATTGTTTTCACCAAGTCTTACTACATTAAATTATACATCTACTACATTAAAACTAAAGATTTATCAATTTCAAAATTTAAATAAGATAAAATTATTAAAATGAAAAGAAAATCGATATTAGAATTAGGTCTTTAGAAAAAATAAAGTTAAAAGATTCGTCCTGCGGTACAGGCTAGAGTCTTTCTACCCACATCTGACGCATATACTATACACCTACTGAAAACACCTCTGCAGCTGCTGCTTAAGCTTCAAATGACGTAGGTTCAACTTTTAAAATCATTAATCAAAATCGCGGAATAAATAACCCGTTCAATTGAATTCAATTGAGGCAGTATCAATTGTTTCTGGAGTGGTCGATTCATTACCATTACAGCGCTCGAGGGTCCGTTGTTTGCATGTTGTACGAGTATCGCTCGTTTACAAAGCTTTGCCAGATTCGGAAGCAATCAGCGCAAGTTTGCATAATGCAAACACATTAGCTCTGATGACGAATTAATTTCATAAACAACTCTATTTATAAATACTACAGCTACGATACTAAGATCATTTTTCAGCTTGCGTTTGGCCGCCATTTTTGATATCAGAAATGATAAATTTATAATTTTTTGGGACTCTTACACACACTGTTGTCTGACCCCAAACTATGCAAAGCTTGTACTATGGCGGCCAGAAACTGATATACCAACATACATAATATTTTTATATAAATAAGTACTTAAATAGATATTAACACCCCCAGACTCAGATGGGGGATAGCTTCCCAAAAGGAAGCTTAGATGTAATACACATATTGAGTATTTGTATAGCGAGCCCCAAACTCGGCTAAGCTTGTCTCTTGGGGCCCATATTCTAGCGTTACGAAATACATTTTGCTTTTTATTTGCGCTTTATTGTTAGGTAAATATATTATTAAACACATTGGCTACATATACCTTATATTGCTTCACGTGGCTAGTATACACCCTGAAAACATTATCGTCCCTATTAAATATAATTTAGTAACAAAATCTAATACGTGAAAAAGTATCACAATCACAAAATAATACGATATTTGGTTGAAAATGCTGGAAAGCAGAGTTGAATGTGCGCTGACTCAGATAAAGCCAAACGACAGCGACGTAGCGACTCTCAACTAATCTGTTGACAAGATCCCGCTCTACGCAAATAACGATGATAAAGCTGGTAGATTGCGCATGCAGAAATTGTTTCTTTAGGTAAATACGACTCACATCGGCTGGTGCGGGACGAGGCATAAAATTGCGATTACGATTGGGCGGATTTGGGCGGCTCAAAATTCGTTCATGCAATCCGGATCCAAATTGCAAAAAGCTAAGATTAGCTGACTGAAATCGATACAGGTGATTAATTGATACTCTTTTGAGCATGTTGTGAAAGAATAGGTAGGTACATTCTATCTAATGTTTATATGGTCTGTGACGTCGTTACTTAAAACTTATTCTGTGCCAATCGCAAATTGCTTTTCGTGAATCCCAGTTTCCTTTATATTCGTGATTCATAATAAAATTATGATTTTGCATGTTTGTTTGTTATTTTCGGTAAAAGTAGAGTGATTTCAGGGAAAAGTTGAGTATAGCTGAAGTGTCACTTGTTCGAGGAAGCTGCAGCGCGGAAAAAAGGAAAATCTCGTTAACAAACTAGGTGTAGGTAGAGAGTTACTTTGAAAGCTGCAAGAAAGAGCTGAAAAGAGCACATTGTTTGTTGTACATTGTTGTTATTCATTTCAGTGGATTTTCCAGTTTCCAATATTTAAGAACTTACTTATTTGTAACAATAGAATTTAATTTATATTTCATACTTACTTACGTAAGTACGAAAATAGCCCTTGTTTCCTAAATCGTTTATTTTTATATTTACATAGTTATCTAGTTAATTGAAATAAAATCGGTTCTGGGAATTCCCTCGCCCATGATAGGCAGTAATCCTTATCTGATAGGCAAATTAGACAGAAGCTTATAAGCTTATGAAGTCTTTATATTATGATTATTATCACTAAGCGATTCATGAGGAAGGTTCCGAGTGATTCAGAGCTTAGAGCTGATTCAGGATCAGTCGATATGTTTATGTCTCTCTATCACTCACGTTAAAAGGAAAATATGTGATGAGGATGGACAAAATGTACATTGACATAACATACAATTCTACACTTATTATACACTTATACACTTCTGACATAACAATTCTATTTTTCTGTTAACTAAACTTAATCAAAGTCCAACTTTATGCGACGAAGCTTAACGCTATTTTTGTTATAAATACGACCCTATAATGTACAGTTTGTAACAAATACCGGGCTGGTGAGCAATTACAAACCAAAATACAAAATAATAAGTATAGTTTTCAGGTTTGTTCGGAATTATAAAGACAATGACCGCCGCGACCTACACTACTACGCTTATTATTGTATGTATAACGTAGATACTTCCATATCGATTGCAACAATAAACACTTTTTAAACGTGGAGAAACCTAGTTTTAAATATATTGTTGTAAGTAATACTTGTTTACAAGAACGAGTTACCCGACGTCGAGACGTCGCGGCGGTGATTCATGCGTCGATCGTTACCCGCTACAATGCATGATCCAAACACGCTAAATATACCACTTTGTCTTTGTGCGTGTACTAGCTGCGCTCTACGGCTTGGTCCGTCTTTTTACCCGACTGCGCAAGAAGGAGGGTTATGTTTTTCGAGTGTATGTATGTGGGTACACACCCATGTGTGTGTAAGGTTTCTTTGACACGCCCTACAGCCTAAACAGCTTAAAGGATTTCGACGTGTGAGGTGTCATTTGAATTGTCTTGATAGTGGAAGTGACATAGGGTACATCATTTTGCAGCCGGATTTTTCGTTTTTCTTTTATTTAATAAAGTTACTTGTCTTTTATACTTACTAATATTATAAAGAGGTAACATTTGTAAGTTTGTGAGTTTGCTTGTCGAGAGTAATCTCCGAAACTACTAAAGCAATTCTAAAAACTCTTTTACTAATAGATACTACATTATCCCTAAATGTATAGGTTATATTTTATTTTCAAACAAAATAGGAATCTTTACAAAATTGCAATAATGTAATCCAAGGTATCAAAACCTTACCCACTACAATAAGAGTAACTAATTGGCGTGCGCTGCGAAAACAAAGGATGATACAAAAAAAAATGTACTACACATTAATGGCACTCATCATCACCCACATAAAAGTCCCGGAGACCCGATCTAACTGTCATAGTTAAGTCACAAGAATGCTGCTTTGTGGATGGAATCGAAAAATGATGACATTTGAATCATGATATTAATCCTTATCCAAATAAATTATTTTACAATCTTAATTGGTTATTTACATGCAATATCGTCTTTAAATTATTTACATTGGACTTTTTGTTTAGAAGTTAAGACGAGTTTAAGACATTAACATAACATATCGTCACGCCTTTCCCCCGAGGGGGCTGGCAGAGGTGTAATACAACACCCACATTTCGCCGGACGATATTCAGTTCCAAATGTAACAGGGGGCGAGCCTGTCACCATACATCGGGCTCCAGTCATGTAGCAGATGACATACAATACGCACATATGTTCACACAATGAACAAATTGGTGCGTGCCGTCGGCTGGGTTCGAACCCGCTCCCTCTGGCTTGAGAGGCGGACCTTCTCCCAACTGGGCTGCCATCCCAGTATAAGACAAAATGGAAAATAAATGATTAATCCCAACTGTCCTGCCCATATCTTTTAAGAGATTGCAATTCCCCAACGATTAATAAAGCCCAGGCCCCCTATTATTGATGCTCGAGATGAGAACTGGTCACATTCACTCCTATGACTTTTTAAACGCGAGAGACAAAGACCAGAAAATGTCTCGAATTGTAGGAGTGGCCTTCCTGAGGCAAACATTCACTCTGGTGAAAATTTGAGAAAAGAATGTTTTTCCCACGCAGAATTATATGTAGGATTATCACGTGTCGGAACAGCACAGAATCAATACATTTTGCTCCTGGATAACAAAATCACAAAGAACGTTGTATACAGAGAATATATGAGCGCATTAATAACTAACTAAACAACAACTACTTTTATTACTTTAAAACACAACTAAGACGTATAAATTACATGATTTTAAAAAACCCGACTTTAAACCAATATCCTCAAGCCATCAAAAACACTAATGTAAATTAAATTACAGCATTAAATCACATAAGAATAATCTACACTAAAACTATTTTCTACTCGCGGGTAATAAAAAATAAATGAAACATTTTACAAAAGTTTGCAGATTTATTCAGAAATTGATAGTATTATGAACAGTTTTTAGAGGAATCACTCAAAGCGGCCGTTTTAGACCTCCAGGTCAAGAGTACCCGTAACCGATAATACAATACAATATTACTTTATTGCACACCAAAAACTACATAAAAATCTTAAAACTAAAATACATTTTTCGGCAGTACAAGGGCGACCTTATCGGTTGAAGCGATTTCTTCCAGGTAACCTTCGGATGGACAGGAACTTATGAAAATACGATACGATAAGTATGTATGAAAACACTAATGGAAGTAGAAGAAGCGTGCATGTGTGCCAGGGTCGTTAGTAAAGTGGAGAGAAATGTATCTGCCTAGCTCTACGGGGAAAAGCCTATTCTAAATGAATGTTGAAGAAATCATATTAAAACATTATTGTTATTATTGTTATGACATTATTATTATTATAAGTCACAAAAAAAAAAAAAAAAAAAAACTGTTGTCAACCCGTGCGAAGCCGGGACGGGCCAGTGGTCTTCAATATTTCTACTTATTCCGAGACTTGAAATTCTATGTCCGCATTCATGGTACATATTACATCGCCGTTTCAATCCCGAAAAATACTAAAAGCAGTGTCTCATTAAAAACTATTCAGAAATTCATAATTATGGCAGCAGCTCTTTACGAAGCTCTTTACAAGTAAACCGTCCCCGGTATTAAACGGACCTTTTCAAAATAAATAGGTCGGTAGTGTATAGTGATCTTGTAGTATCTGTGTTTTATATTTAACTCTAGGGTAGTTTTGGAAAGGTAATCAGTATTAGCTTTAAAAATCACTACATGGCGCATAGTAATCACTGATGTCTATGAACCGCGGACTATGCTAGCCAAAAAATCCCAAAAGCGTAGGCGTATATAATTCCCGGGAACCCATTAACGGGAATGTTCAAAATTCCTCTCGCCGGGTTTTCAAAAGGGCAACTTATTCCGAGTTTTGCGATAAAGTGCCGGCATCAGCAATATTTTTATAAAGGCTGCCTAATTGCGTTACTTAGCTTTCTTTTTCGGAAAAGCGTAATAAATTGACTGAACGTAGCAAGGTCTTACAGTTACTGTCTGCCTGAAAAAAATGGTGTCTGTGTTTATGTTTGTCATCATCTTGCTATCCTTATCCCGGGTACTTGTCGATACAATATGTATGTATTATAGTCGTCTCTTTGTACTCGACATCTCTAAAACTATGTATAGTATGGCATATACAGGCAAGGTTGTAACTCAGGTTACGTGTGTTTGAATTAAAAACTCTAAAACTGTTACTGAAATATTATGCAAAGCCACCAAACCTTATTCGTTTCCGGTGTCGATGTAAAGCTTACATACCGTTGAAATTTGAAACCAGTCCATGAACATTTTACTTTTAAAATAACCTAGACATGACATCTCCTAATCACTTTCGCATTTCTAATTTATAACTTAACTTATAAACGCAAAAGTGAGTTTGTTCGTTTGTTTGTAACGCTTTCACGCCCTAACCTAACCAATCAACCGATCATCATGAAATTTTGCATACACGTTGTCTGAAATACAGAAAAGAACATAGGGTATTTTTCATCCCGTAAAAATAAACGGTTCCTGTGGAACCGCGGGAGAAACCACGGGGCGCAGCTAGTATTCAAATAAACAGATCGTAGGTTTTTAATTCGATGAAAACTATTTCTTAAAAAGCATAATTAAATTGTTTATGAACTAAATTTAACCAACAGGCATATTTTTTCTTTCATAGTAGTTGCCTTCATAGTATCCGACGCAGGCGACTAAACATACCTAAGTCTAATCGACCTTGCCCTACCTATATTTGTTATACTTACTCTAATTGGTACACGATGTTTAGAAACTAGTTTCTTTAATCTTCTGCGTGTAAACAATGTATCAATCTGTGCCATACATCACGCAGAACGTAAATAATATGATGATTACATTAGTCGCTATTTATCTACAACACAGTATGTAAGCTACATCCAAAATGTATGGATAGACTGTACTAGTATTATGCGTGGGGGCGCGGACCATAGTCAGTCCGTGGGCCGATCTGACTGTAGATAAATGTGAAAAGCGCCTAGGCCGCTCTACATTGGCACTGCCATTTTGGAAAACGTAAGCAAATATGGATGGCAATGGGTGAAACATAGACATAGAGTAAAGACCCCTAATCGGTCAAAAATAATGATTCCAAAAAAAGTAAACCAAACCATTGAAAGTCAACCAATTCACTAGTCAGTCTTCGATGTCATCCAGTAGCGGTTACGTCTCCCCACTAACCAATAAATATGGTGAACTGTGTAGTCCACTCATGCCGAAATTTCAGAATATCCAAAACAGTAAAAAAAGGCAACGTCACATATCATCCGTAAGTCTTAAATATATTTTTAAGTGCTTTAAAAAGCTAATAATTGTAATTAATTCTTAATGTCAACAGAGCGAAAAGTTGCTGAAAAAAGTGTTGCCACAAGGTATTTTTATATTTTCCCATTAATAAACTTTAGGTTTCTTAAGGATCCAGTTTAGCCGATCAGTGGACAAAAATAATTCGACAAAGTAAAAATGAAAATTAGTGAAAACTTCGTCGCCCCTATAACAATTTGCTCTGTGCACCTTCGCAAGAAAGAAATATACGTAACAGTGAAATATCCTGATAAGCAGGCGTCAGTTTTATTTTTATGTAAATGTAATGTTATTTTATTGCCGAAAAAATAACTTAAATGTATGATGTAAATAATGATAGTGTGTAAATTTATGTGTAAATGATAAAATCAATAGTTAACAATAGTAATCCCTTTACTATTGATTTTAACGCAAATTCGTACTCTTGATTTTTACTTAAATTCTTACCTTTTACCTACTCTGATTTTAGTTAAGGTTTACATACAATCTATAATATTAGTTTGTAGAATAGTGTCATGAATGGATCTGGGGCCCTATTCGGAGATTAGACATTTTCATCTCACCTTTTTTCGTCCTTGTTGCTCTCGTTTGAAACTTCATAGGTTAGAGTGACCAAGATAAAATCTCATCTCATCTCACGCATAGGAATAGCCCCCCTGGGTAAGGCTTTGTGTGTAGTTTAGCTCTGGCCTAAGCTGGCCTAATACTTTGTTTCCGGTCTTGTGATTTCTTTAAACTCTGATCGTTATATAATTTACCCAACTAAATCGGGTAACCTCTTTTAATGGCAAGTTCATCACGTATAGAAAAAAAGGTTTTATTAAGGTACCAAAATAAATGTGACACGTTTCGAAATCGTGTTTTGTATGAAGACTATCCTTCTGGACCTATGTAATAGAGCATATTCTGTGGGGTGAAATTGCAAAAAAACTTTTAACTCCGAAATTAATGAAAACCTGGAAATAAGGCTGAAATTAATTGTAGCGCAGAATAATTAGGTCAGATAAAATAATTGAATATCGATTCAAACTTGTAGCTCCTAGGATTCCCTGTAGCATAAAATCAATAAAACGTGCACGCAAGTGTGTGTATTTGTAATTTTTTTTGTTTGTCCGAACCTCGATCACTGCATCAAAGTGGCAATATGATTTATTTGCATGTCTTCACATTGTTGATTTTACTACAGTAGTGAAATGTTCGTTTGATATGTTCATTTTGTTCGCTCCTGAGCGATATTACTTTGTAATTTATTGCCCGAAATGTTTTCGATTTCAAGATAAATTTTATTATTTGATAAACTCTTATTACTTTGTGAAATGTACGTAGGTACATCTCGTACTTTCATAAATAAAGTTACCTAATAGGTATACGCAAGCGATCCCAATTTTAACGTACATGAAGCTTTACTAGCAGCTCGGTGAGTCGAAGACCTCGCGGGTCTGTCTCATATCTCCGCCATTTTGAAATTTTTTTATAAACTGAATAGACAAAAAAAACTATTTTATTATCGAACCTCCTTACAAAATTTCACGAGAATCGGTTGAGAAATGCGGTCTGTAGAGTAAAACAGCCAAACATACGGACGCCGGACCTTCCATTTTTGCCCAACCTGAAACGATGACGCTTCGCGGACGTTCAGTCAATTACTGACTAGCTAGACTAGCTTCGTCCTACAATTCTCAACGTTGAGGTTATCAATTTGTTCGGTTGTGTTTTTTTGTAAAACATATTTGTTATCGCATAACTCCGTTATTTATGAACAGATTTTAAAAATTCTTGATATTTGAAAAGATTAAACTTACAAATTGGTCGCATATTTTTTTACAATATCCAATTGGTTGACGGAAAGTCGGTTTTTATGGTTCCGGACCCAAAGTGTAAAACGGTACCCTAATACGAAGACTCTGCTGTCCGCCCGTCTGTACTCGTATGTCTCTCCATCTGTCACCAGGCTGTATCTTATGAACCGTGATAGTTAGACAGTTGATATTTTCACTGATGATGTATTTCTGTTGCCGCTATAACAACAAATACGAAAAAAACAGAATAAAATAATTATTTAAGGGCTCTCATATACAACAGACATGATTTTTTTGGCCGTTTTTACAATATACAATAATAAGATAATGGCACGGAATCCTTTGCACGCGAGTCCAACTTGCACTTGGCCGGTTTTATTTAACTCAAAAAGATTATGTAGAAAGTAGCCAATGACATTTCATAAAAGTAATAGAGAAAGAGTGAGCATTTTGAATAACGAGGGCGTTGCACTCACGACCCACTTCAAGTGTATTCTGCACTTCTCATAGCTTATTCAAATGCTACGTGTTTTTCCTCCTCACATGCATGGAAAATAGTATGTTTTCATAAATTGCTAACAGTGTTAGTTTAAAAATGGAACACAGCTTGTGGTAGACAGTCACTTGTATATTACAGTCACTTGTGGTATATTTACATGCAGTACTTGGAGTCACTTGCAGTATAATATATTTTCTACCGATAGTCCTCAAACTCGTTTTGCTGATTTGTTTGTTTAGTTGTGCGTTTTACGCAATTAGTTATACTCGTTGTCATTTATTTCGTAAAAGCCAATTTACATGACGAATAAATTTACTTGAATAAATAATAATAGCTATTAGATCATCATTACATAGGTAAATAAGTAGGGAATAACATATATCTTTCTAACTCTTTATAACAATATTATAAAGAGGAAAAATTTGTATTTTTGTATGTTTGTAACGATAAAACTCAAAAACTACTGGTCCGATTAAAAAAAAATCTTTAACCATTAGAAAACTACATTATCCCTGAGTGACAAAGGCTATGAAATGCGAGCGAAGCCACTCGCAAGAGTGCTAGTAATAATTTTATAAAGACAAAAGATTTGTATGTGTCTTTGTAACGAATAAGCTAAAAAATTACTGGTGCGATTCCAAAAAATATTTTACTATTAGAAAGCTACGAGTACATTATCCCTAAGTGGCATAGGCTATGAAACATTAGCGAAACCGCGGGCAAAATAGCTAGTTATAATCAAAATTTGCACACTTAAATTGCTTCTTTCTTTCTTTCCTTCTTTCTTTCAATTGCTTGTCTAGCCACTTGATTAGACCACAACCCCGTGTTAATCAGTTGTACAGCTAGATGTAACATTCTATGGAAATGTTATTATTTCTCTTATTTAAAGTCTACATACAACAATGAGAAAACATTGACAATCATTTTGGGGTGAGCTTAAGGTTTTTTAACCGAATTCCAAAAAGGAGGATTCTTAATTAAATAAATAAATAAATAAATAAATTCGGGACACTTCCACACACGGTCGCCTGACCCCAAACTAAGCAAAGCTTGTACTATGGCTGCCAGGGACTGAAATACATACTTACTTAGATATTTTTAAATACATACTTAAATACATATTAACACCCAGACATAGAGCAAACACAAATGTTCATCACTTAATGTTTGCCCTAGGTGGGAATCGAACCCACGCCCCCAAGCTCAGAAGGCAGGTTCACTACCAACTGAGCCACCGAGGCAGTCACAATTCGACTCTATGTTCTTTTTTGTATGTAAGTTACGCGATTACTCCGACAGTTGTTAATTGACTTTCATGATTATTTTTTTTGTTTAGTAGATCATACTTTAGAGGTGGTCCCATAAAAATTTTCGAAATCGGTCAAACGGTTTTAAAATATCAACAAAAGTTTAAAAATGCATGGATGACAAATTACAGGACGGGAAGTCGGTTTTCTTCGGTCTTCTTTACTTTTTAAATTATTTAAATACTAGCTGCACTCCGCGGTTTCACCCGCGGTCCCACAGGAACGGTTTATTTTTTCGGGATTAAAAGTACCCTATATTACTTCTAGTACCTCCCAGAATATATGTACAAAGTTTCATGATGATTCGTCAAGTAGTTTTTGCGTGAAAGCGTAACAAACATCCACGCTTTCACATTTATAATATTACTAGCGACCCGCCCCGGCTTCGCACGGGTGCAATGCTGATATTAAATACACTACAGAGAAACTGTGAACGTTGTACCTATTTAAAACATAGCGGCCCGCTCTGGCTTCGCACGGGTATAAACAAAAAAATGTTTTTGTGGGAAATCCATAAGAGATAGACATATACCATCGTGGAATTTTCTGTAGACCTTTTCAATGTGTACAAATAATTTTTACATTATTTTGATAAATCTCGTAGGGTTCACTCTGCGTTTGCAATGTAAGCGGGAAAAAGTTGATAATTAACGACATCGCATTAGAAACCTCAAAAATAACAGTATTTTTCCACTATTTAATGGATGTTATTTTTCATATAAACCTTCCTCTTGAATCACTCTATCTACTAAAAAAACCGTATTAAAATCCGTTGGGTAGTTTAACAGATTTAAGCATACAAAGGGACATATTATGTAGTGATGATATAGCAAGGATTAGTACTTTCTCGCAAACCACAAAGAGACTAAAGTTTTATAAGAGTTTGTTAAAAGGACGGATATAATCCAACTTCAATAGATGATGATAAAGCGTCACATCAGAGCCCAAGTTTTTCCTTTGATGCGTTTTCAATCAATCACAGTGGGTTCTTTGTTCTTCCTGATCCTAATTAATGACGCAAGTCATAGTCAATTCGGCGTAGATCCGTCCTCCCACGGGGAAAACAGGAAAGCTTTTGCTGCTAGCAAGCGCAATGTCTACTTTTACACTTAAAAAATTTACAGGGTTACGGGTATAAATACTCATCGTTCTGAATACGTCTACTATGGGCCAACCCTGAAATCGTGAAAAATAATCAGCTGTTCCATAGAAAAAAATCACATTGGCAGATCAAATTGTATGGAACTGCAGGTTTTTTTTACGATTTCGTTGTTGGTCCCGTCCATAGTAAAAGTTGTACAGAATGAAGTTAACTTACACCTGTTTTCATTTTAGAACCCGTAACCTTGTATAGTAGTAACGTGATTTCAAAAAATCTTAATAACGATAATACAACATCATAGTGTTTTTAATTTGACAAGGCTAAGTGTCCATCTCAACGCAACATCTGTCGCAACGCAGGGTGAACCAAATAACTCATTAACGCCGCTGTCAAACTGCATAATAAAACAAGACAAGCATTTTTATGCTTGTCTTGTTGTCTTGTCTTGTTGTTGTGTACAATTTGCAGCCGGGTTTTTACCCGGCTGCAAATTGTTGTCTGACACTCGGGATATAATCAAAATGTACCCTATGTCACTTCCACTAACAAGACGATTCAAATGACACCTCACATGTCGAAATAATACATACATACACTTGAATAACATAACCCTCCTTCTTGCCCAGTCGCATAAAAAATATTTCTTGCGTTCTAGAAGTTGACACCCAACTTCGTCACTCGTCATCGTCATTGTCTCTCTTGAACTTGTTGTAAATGATTTAAGCTTACTTACTTTTGCATCGATTGACGTCGGAACACTATAATTACATACCTGGAGGAGTATATCATTATACCACGTCAAATCCTAACTGTCCTCAGAACCTATGTTCTGAGGACACCATCTACGAGTATGTATATGGTTTTTACTTTATAACATAATAATTATATCGCCACGCCTTTCCCCCGAAAGGGCTGGGGGGCAGGCAGGGGTGTATAAAACCCACACTTCGCCGGACGATATTCAGTCCCTAATATGACAAGGGGCGAGCCCGTCGCCATACACCGGGCTCTAGTTACATAGCAAATGACATTAAATATTGTTGCGTGCCTTTGGCTTGGCTCGAACCCGCTCCCCTGGCTTAATAGGCAATCCTTCTCCGACTAGGCTATCATCGCTTCCTAAACAATACTTTACAAACAATTGTGCATAAAACTGAAGCGCAGCAAGTGAGTTAAATTTCTTTTACTCACGTCTTTTTTCAGCGGACGGAAGGCGCGTCGCTCCTATATTTATCGATCCGCTAACCGGCCGATATATCTATCGTTTGATCCGTACACGTTTGATCGGCCGTCTGTTTGTTTAACTCGCCTTTGTTGCTTGTCGTTTATTCGCTAGTTGGCAGCCATTGCCAAGGTCTAGGGGCGGACGCACACTGGAATCTTTCGGACGTTATACAATGTTAAACCCTTCGATCGATATCAAACGCTTGATACTCGACTCGGTAGCGTTTACTTGTATAGCTGAAGATATTTGAAGAACGGTGTAACCATCAGTCGGTTTTAGATAAAGAGCCTATTGTGTTATACATTTTTAATCACAGAATAAATACGTAAACACAAATACGTAAACCAGCGCTTCAGAATAAGTGCAATCGTCCATGTCGCTTAACTGATATTTATGATTAAAAAATTTCAACTCCATCGATTGTGAATATCTGCTTCAAAATTGAGCAGCAAGATTCCACACGAACAAACATTGCATACATACATTTTAACATACATTGCAAGTTAAATAAAAGGTTGTAATATCAGGTTAATTCATCAGTTTTATTATCAAAATTTTACTTAACTACGTATACCAATATCAAAATTGACAATCGCAGTCTATCATAACTACGGTGTATTTTATCAAAAAAATTAATGTTAAATCACAAAACAAAAGTCGATACAACTTTATGACTAACCAACACTGTAACTACTTCAAACCTTATGCGTAGAATAAATAGCGCATAAAATGGAAAATCAAAATAAATAAGTAATTATAACCGCCCACGGGCAGTCGGTCAATCTGTTGTTTAGAATGCAAACAGCGGAGATGTAGGCGAGAGATGTTCGTTAAACGTTGCGAAAGAGATATTCTATTGACAGGTTTAAATTCAATTTCTATTTTATCTTCAAGGTAATGATCACACCGTTTACCTCCGCATAGAATTTTTTCCTTGAAAGGGTACTGATATATTCTACCTAATGGATAATCTAGTGCAGGTAAACTGAAGTTTTGAACTGTGAACTCTATACCAGACCATTTACTGCAGAGTTTCTAATGACATTTTTTAACTACAGTACTGGTTGATGCGTTTGGCATTTAGCTAGCGTCGTAATGTGGGTTTTAAACTCTACAATACAAGGTAGACATTTCAATGTATTTTCCGCTTCTGCCTCTGCTTTACTTCACAATATGTAAGGAAAACAAAAAAAAAACAAATACCGCAATTACCTTATTCGCCGATACCGTTTTACTAATATTAAAACAAACATTTTTAAATTTACTAATAAATATAATTGCGTGATTTTCAACTCTGCGCAATTGTATCAGCACATTAAGCTCTGACCCAATTTAATCAAGCGACTGGTTAAACCCCGGTTAAACGTTAGCTTCAACCACGCCTTAACCGACGGTTAAATTGAGCCTTATTTGCATACGAGAGGTTAGAGTGCATGTTTCAGGGGAGCACTGTACTGGATTAATTTGATTGGATGTTTTTAATTACATTTTCATAAGTAAGATGTTTTTATTGTGAAACTTTTATATAATTACATTTTCATTTATGAATAACCGTGCAGTAGGTACTTACGGTGACTGGTAATAATTATGCCATGAAATTTCATCATAAAATTATAAAGTTATCATTTTAAGTTTGTCAAGGATAAAAAGCTCGTAGTGGTCATGATGAACATTCGTGCCATAGGAATCTGATCAGCCGTTTAAATAAGATAATATTTATTGCTCAAAGCTGTGTACAGTAGGGTGGCTTTAGTGTAGAAACAACAGTTTGTCCTGACGAACATGCAACATTACACTTAGGCTCAGTCGGTAGTCAACCTGCCTTCTTGGGTTCGATTCCCATCTAGGGCAAACATTCATGTGATGAAGATTTGTGTTTGTTCTATGTCTGGGTGTTAATTATCTATTTAAGTATGTATTTAAATATAAAAATATACGTATGTATATCAGTCTCTGGCCGCCATAGTACAAGCTTTGCTTAGTTTGGGGTCAGACAACCGTGTGTGCAAGTGTCCAAATATCATTTATTTACTTAGGAAAAATAAATTACTGAAAATGAGATCAATCTTTCCTTAATCTACATAAGGCGGAAGCCATTTTCATATACCTATCTCTCTGTGCTGGTGTAAAACCTTCACAAACAAACAGTCAAACAGGAGACAAAATTTGTAATTACTGATGTGATTTGGGCATTGTACGTATTATTTTGGGCTCATTGTTCCGAGGTGATTTACTTTAACGATTTGTTTACGGCTCGAATTCCCGCGTTTACGATAACTAGCGAGATGTCGCGCCAGTAATTACACGTCTGTTTTATTATCTCCTAGTATTTGCAGCTCGTGCTCTTAGAGTACGGAAAGATAACCTTGTGGTGTAGCTTATTTAGCTAATTTAACTAGTTTTTAAACTGAGTTTTAGATAAATTAAATTTGATTTAAACAAAGTTTCAGGAGTTGATAAGTATTGGTTTTCTTTTGTGAAAAAAATTTCTATAGTATTTTTGTGTCTTTGATTGATGTGTGAGGCAGCTCCAAATTTAGAGGAGAATTACCATATCGGTTAAAAAAAAACTTAAGAATAGGCCCTCTAGGTTTACCACTTAATACGTTTAAAAGAGTGATTCAACTAGAGCATTTTCTACTATGGAACTGTAAAAGTCAGTCCCACATGCAGAAACTTCACAATCAACAATAATTAATTTTCCAATAACACTCTAACTGTGAGCAGTATTCTTTTCTCTTTTTTATGTAGAATAGGTCGGCGTTTGACCGCCAACTCGCCTGATGTTAAGCGACGTTGTGGTCTAAGATGGAGCACGACGACCTATAAGGTACTTATTCACTCTAGCCTTGAGTTTTACTACAGTGAAGAAGTAGAAAGACGGCAGTTGAGTGACCGTTCAGACCCGTCTTCTTCCCCGTATTATTAAATGTTCTGTGCTGTGAGTTAGAAATTGATGAGCTTTTACATTTAATCGGGTCTATAGTCTACCAACAATAGTTCCAATCCTGGGGTCAGCAGCCAAACTCTTGGACCAGATCCCATACAAATAGTTCAATCTCCTTAGCAGGCAAGCAAGTTTCTATAGGCTGAGTGGCTAGCCCAGATGTCAGAGTTTCTAAGACGTCCAATCTCCTTTGAATCTCGGTATTTCTCTAGTTCTGTCAGAGTCAGATGTTAAGGGCTTATAGTTAAGTCTTCAAGTTCTGCCTCTAACAAAACTTTCAAACCAGGGCTAGCGGCTCGACCTATACAAATCTACTATTTATCAATCAGACTGACACCAATAACACTGTCTGTTCCCGACCACGTGTTCCTCGTCATTATCCGCTCCCCATATATCTATGACGGTCATAAATCTTCATCCCATACGTTTATTATTGAATAGGTAAACAGTCCACACGTAACGCTGCTATTTTAACAGCTACGGTTAAAAACGCGCTATTTATAACTCTTGCTAAATATCGCTACTCTCGACAGCCGACCGCTGACTCACTCACAAAAGTTATCTAATTAAAAATATCTAATTATATACCAAGTATTTTTATCATAGGTTTCACTGCGACATTTCAATGTCTTCTTTGCGTTTAAAATATGTGTTCGAGTGATCTCAAACAAATGTTATAGTTTTTTATGAATACCCATGTCAAAATCTGTCAACGTAACAAGACATATCGTCACGCCTTTTTCCCGAAAGGGGCAGGCAGAGGAGTAATACAACAGCTAGTCATGTTGCAGATAACATACCTCTACAATACGCACATATGTTCACACAAAGAGCAAATTGGTGCGTGCCGTCGACTGGGATCGAACCAGCTCCCTCTGGCTTGAGAGGCGGGACTTCTCCAACTAGGCTATCATCGCTTAACCAAAAAAATTGTTGCACAATATAAAATGTGGCTACATTACGATTAATTGCCAAATCACTATGTTGTAGACATAACAAGACATAACGTAGTAAGACATAACTGCGCGATGACAATTTTGCATTAGACTGTATAAGATGACAAGTATCGCATTGCGGTACAGAAAGCACGGGCCGCAGCGCACCGGCACAGCACATTACGGAACATACCGGTAAGTACGGCATATACCGGCGGCCGGAAGTCGGTGAACGGGGCCGGAAGTCCGCCCGGCGCGGAAGTGAAATAATGCGGGTACCCTAACACCTTCCTGAGTACTGTTGAAAATGTTGAGACATGAAAGGTTTGTGTCGACGTGAAGAGAATCATAAAATTGTATAGTGTCCTGACATTACGACGTATTGACGTAAAGGGATAGGCACGTATATTGTGTTCATTGAGTTGATTTAAATAAAAACATGCCTTTGTCGTGCGCTCTTATATTTTCTCTTGAAGCATACTTTCATATAGAAAGTAGAAGATAAATCGATGAGCACGGTTGTGACGATGACACATTTAATTTCGTTTTATGATATAAGATAAAAAACTGTGAAATTATGTACTTACCCATAAAATAAAATTACGACGCATTTCACGTAAATCCGGTTTCAGCCAGTCTAATTTATAACAAATGACTGCACCAAAATGTAACCAGTCCAACGCGCACAGTTTCATTATCATATTTTATGGCACAAAATTGCAAGTTGGCAAAGTCGTGCGAAGCGGGATTATCGTACGCAATCGGCCGTGGTCAATGGGCGGTGGGATCGGCCTCATGATGGGTGGTTGCGGTTCCGAGACGTACGGTTAGTTACGTAGCTTGGTTATGACGATCTTGGTTACTTCGGTTGGGTTGTGAGTCTTTTATGAACTTGATAAAGGCTACTTTGGTTGTGTTTTTATGGACTTCTTATCAGGATATAGGCTGCGAATGTTGATTAAGTTAAGATGTTAGTACACCTAACATGTTATTCAACTGTTGGAACTTGTTACGTCGTGCCGCAGCTGTATCGTAGAGTGGAAATAGACTACTCATGGTTTCTGGTGCTATCCTCAATTTCTTTTCATACGTGTGCATCTAAGTACCTCTTTTGGGGCCAAATATTACGTGGTTTCAACTATTTTTAATAGACTTCAAAGCAAAAAAGAGAAGGTTCTCAACTCATCTGTTTTTTTGTATGTACGAGTATGTTACGCGATCATTCAGTCAATTATGAATCGTTTTGATGAGACTTATTTTGTTTAGTAGATCGTACTTCAGAAATGGTCCCATATAAATTTTATCGTAATCAGTCAAGCGGTTTTTAAAATATCAACGAAAGTAATTTTCTTTTTTTACAAAAACCTATTTGTTTGACGGGAAGTCGGTTTTTAAGCTGTGCTTTTTAAATGTATTATTGAGTATTATTGTTTTTCATGCAACATTTATGTGCTTTGGAGGTCGAACACGTAATTCTATGGTATTCTCAAGTAAGTTCCGCCCTTTTTCTTTTACCACACAAGACAAACTAATAAGTGATGTGTCTACCTAAAAGCAGTAAAGTTTCCGCCGTGCCCCGTGTAATGAACGTTGAAGTAAACAAGCCGGACCGGTAAATAAAGCCGTCCGGTGCCGGACGCTCTGCCCGGATGCACTGACAGACGGACAGGCAGACCTTATCTAAACATTGGATGCATCTCTTCATTGTGATTCTACCTCTACAAGCTGTGCACGGTAGTGTTACCTGTAGTTAAAAAGTAGTATTTGTGTTAATCCGGGAAATGACCTATTTCTTTTCCAATTTCATCAGTATGCCGTACATCCGATTAAGCAAGTAAAGTCGAGTCAAAGTCAAAGTCAAAAGTCAAAGTCAAAATGTTTTTCAATTTAGGTATCAAAAATACACTTATGAACGTCAAAGTTATTTAAATAGACTCGACCGCCTTGTTCGGACAAAGAGCCTCTACTCAGAAGAACAGGCAAGAAACTGAGGGGCATTATTTTTTCAAATAATAAATAAGTTACAGTCTCATCTATACATACTAGTGGCTACTTGACGGAAGTGGAAGGCTCCAGACATCTTTATCTTCTAAATAATTCTTAACCTTATAATATCCTCTTTTCATTAATGTAGTTTTTACATGTGATTTGAATTTTCCCTCGGTGAGCCCTGTTATATTTTTCGGGATTTTATTGTAAAAACGAACGCAGTTGCCTAAAAATTTTTTTGACTTAGTCAGTCAAAATCTCGGTACAGCTATCCTATCCTTATTTCTAGTGTTATTATTGTGATAGTCACAGTTCAATTTAAATTTATGTAAATTTTTGCGAACGTGCATAATATTTTCAAAGATATACAAAGAAGGTAAAGTTAATATATTTATTTCTTTAAATAAATCTCTCAATGATTCGCGGGGAC
The DNA here is from genome assembly GCA_911728515.1 of Peribatodes rhomboidaria. Lineage (NCBI taxonomy): Eukaryota > Metazoa > Arthropoda > Insecta > Lepidoptera > Geometridae > Peribatodes > Peribatodes rhomboidaria. Next base: position 16,631,866 of record OU452174.1, on the reverse strand, counting down.
CCATTCCGTAGATACAAACTTTCAACGAACTTTCGTTTTCAAAAGAAACGAACATACAAACTTTTGCCTATCTATGCTAATATTATTAAATCCAAAGTAGCTCTTATCTGTCTGCTGTAGGCTTTTCACAGCTAAACGGCTGAACGGTTCTTGATATAATTTGGTAATTAGTTACAGTATTTTACGAGGAAGGTTTTTGGATACTATTTTCTTAATAAACGCGAACGAAGTAGCGGCTAACTAGTAGTATTATTCTATATCTTGATTTTTAAAGAACAAGTTGTTTCCCTACGTTATAAAATTTTAACATATTATTCTTCCCATGAGCAAAATATATTCGAGAATGAAAAAATAATTTACGCCCTCTTAAGTCCAATGAAAATTCAAGGAATTTGCCGGCAAGGAACTCAGACATAGTCTGATATTAGACTATTCGAAATTACTAGTACATTACCTACTCAGTAGACACTGGGGAGGTTTTGACCTCTCTTGGCTTGCATAAAACGGGCGTTGAACTGCAAATATACAGAAAAACAATCGTATAGCGATCGCGCGTGACTTCCGACAATTAAAAGTAAATAAATTAGGGGGTAGGAAGGCAATTTTCGTGGAAATCGCTCTCAAACGTTTTGCTTAACCTTTTTTAAAGGCAAGTTACTTTTTATGAACCAACAACGGCTCTATTGTTTTTAATTTGATCAAGATTAGAAAATAGCTTTCTAAGTAATGGGTAAACGATCTTGTACCGGTATTATTTGCTACTAGCGACCAGCATAGGTATTTACAATCATTTGGAAACGTTTACTTTCGGATTCCAAAAATTTTAAACTCAAATTATTCGACTTTCTGCCCGTACTCATAAGGTTCTAAATGTGATTCATTCTTCCGATCAGATTTAAACTTGATTCTCTATTCCAAAATTTTTAAAAGTAGACTGAGTTTCGTACAGTTGAGTTTGAAATTCGTGGGATACGATCGGAACCGTTTCCGAACGATAGTGAATGGCACCGCAGCCCCGGCTTTGTACGGCACCTAGAAATATTCCGTGAATAATTATCTAAATGATGGTGAAAACCGCATCAAAATCCGCTGCGTAGTTTGTGAGGAGTTAGCGGATAAACAAACAAAAATATAAACTCAGATAGCGAGTTTCATTTATGACATGGAGTAAAGAGATAGATTTTTATTTATTTAGGACAGCAAATGGGAGCATTAACCTTTTTTTCGCTGAGATATTGTTTCAGGGTATTTTAGATAGTTGTTTTTGATAGGTGGTTTCAAGTATCGAGTGAATCGGTTTCTCTTAGGCAAGCGTGATCCATCGTAGGCCACTGATAGCGGACAAACGCAAGCCTACTACTTGCTTCAAAAATCTTACTTACCTACATAGCTATAAGAATTATATTGTTTTGTAATCATTGACGACATTCTTCGCCGCATTTTTGCGGCAGGTTTACTCGATTACAGTCGTTGTTACAAGACTCAGTATTTTCCATCTCTCGGGGCCTTCTTTCCCCGACCGTAGTTTTACCCTGTTATCTTTTTGGAGTTTATGATGCTCCCTATCTGGGGCCCGGGATGAAACGTACCTTTTTCCCTAAGGGTGGAATATTCTGTTTTTTGCAAGAAAATAGGGAAAAAACCTTTCTTAAACACGACACGTTTTGTTACATGCCTACTTATATCAATAAAAAGCGATGATAGTCCAGTTGGGAGAAGGTTCGCCTCTCAAGCCAGAGGTAGCGGGTTCGATCTGAACGACGATCTAGGCGAAGACACGCACCAATTTGTTCATAGCGTAAACATTTGTGCGTATTTAATGGGTCTGTATAATGGAATGTTGCATCCTGTCACATTTGGGACTGAATATCATCCGGCCAAGTGTGAGTGTTGTATTACACCTCTGCCAGCTCCTTCGGGGAAAAAGGAGAAACGATATGTTAGAAAGTTTGATGTATTTTGCGGTTGTCAAAATATCTGATGATTTTTTCAAATTCGGGCGGCTGAACAGATCTATGGAAATGTACTTAAGTGTATGAAGATAAACTCTGCGGTTAAATTTAAAAGCACTGGCTAGAACAGATGTTGCCTAAATACTTGTCAAGAGCCTCCGCAATTAATTAACTTGCCCTCACAAAAAAAATTATTAATACTGGTCCGGCCGTAAGGCTGCTTTTCTACCAGGTGATGAGCAGTGCAGGATGTGTGGCAAGAAAAAAACATAAATGAAGTGATCCTATCACTTCATTAATACATTTTAATTTATTTCAGTGATTTTATTAGTAAATTGTTCTTAGCTACACATCCTCACACCTTTCAACTTCGGGTGCAAAATTTCAACACAAACAAAGCCAGCCGCAGACTATGGCCGCGAACGCCCGCGAAGGCAAAGACGCGGAAAGGAGATGTATTCTCGGTTTACCGACAGGTTTCGTAGCTTCGCGGTTACGCGTCGCGGCGTTCCCCGCTTAAGGCTCAGCCATTCTGCGATTATCTACCCACACATACGTTTACGTTACTCGCTTTATTTAGAGTTGAAAATCGTAAATCATATTTGATGGGTAAAATAAGATCGGCGCCTAGAAATATTTTTTGTTAATATAAGTTGCTCGGTTAAACTTTAGAGAACTAATCTGGCTATTTAATAATCGAAAAAAAAAATGGTGTAATCGCTGAAAATGTAGAAAACCACGTTCCGATAGTTTTTAAGAAGATACTTCTTATTATTATTTTTTCCAAAAGAAGAATAATTTTTAAAATTGTACTTCGGTTTAACTTTAGTTGGTTGTTTCTTCTACCAGCTGTATTTTTTTTGCACCTGTCAATTCTTCATGTCAAACTAGGCGCAGAAAAACATTGTTTTTGGTAATACAGGTCATACAGTGTACGTGTCATACAGGTCCTTAAGAGCCTTAAACGGGCGTTATTGCTTTCTCGTTCGCACAATTCAGCGTTTTTTTTAAAATTGCGAATTTAAACTGATATCTATTAAATAACAAAATGATTATTTTAAAATCAATTATTGTCTTCTTACTTTTTTCTTAGGCGGAAGGAAAGTTCATCATTTTTTTAAAATATTTGATGTTCGATCTCTCCGACAGAAAGATAAAAAGATAAGAGAAAGATACAAAAACTAAAATTGATTAAAAATAACCATTATATTATTAGCTAAGTAGTTATCACAGACCACTTTTCAATTCCACACCCACTTTTTATTATTAAAAACACTGAAGAGCGACCGACAAACGATTAAGCCCTCGTTAAAGCTCTTAACAGAATACAAACAACCGCACCTCTTATCCTAAACGACCTTCTTTCCATCATAAGTAAAATGGGAAAACAGCGTGAAATACGCTTGATTTCCATCAAGGCTGTGCTCTTGGCCACCCATAGAAAGAAAGAAAGAAAAAGAAAGATACATTTATTTTGACACACAAGACACTACAAAGACGGTGACAATACTTAATACTAATACACAAATTAACAAAAACAGTGCTGTCACTGTAGTGTCCAGTACGTCAAAAAAGGTCAATGCTCAGCTATAATGCTGAAAATTTCTTCCCAGCGCTGATTTTCAGCATTGACCTTAAGAAACGAACGGGACTACAATGTACAATTAAAAGAATACAAAAAAAAAGCAAAGGAAAAACACAAATAAAAATAAAATGTAAATATTAGACATAAATAACTAAGACATACACATACATAACATAGCATAAAATAACTAAGAATTTACGTCACGCCTTTCCCCCGAGGTGGCTGGCAGAGGTGTAATACAACACCCACACGTCGCCGGACGATATTCAGTCCCAAATGTGACAGGGGGCGAGCCAGTCGCCATACACCGGGCTTCAGTTACGTAGCAGATGACATTAAATACGCACATATGTTCACACATGAACAAATGGGTGCGTGCTTTTGGCTGGGTTCAAACTCGCTGTCCTGGCTTGAGAGGAAAGCCTTCTCCGACTAGGCTGACATCGCTTCCTAAACATTACATATCGTCACGCCTTTCCCCCGAGGGGGCGGGCAGAGGTGTAATACAACACCCACACTTTGCCGGACGATATTCAGTCCCAAATGTGACAAGGGGCGAGCCTGTCGCCATACACCGGGCTTTAGTCATGTAGCAGATGACATACAATACGCACATATGTTCACACAATGAACAAATTGGTGCGTGCCGTCGGCTGGGTTTGAACCCGCTCCCTCTGGCTTGAGAGGCAAGCCTTCTCCCAACTAGGCTGCCATCGCTTTAAAAGTAAATATATCGTAAACCCAGTGGGCATCGTTCCTAGTTATGGATTATGGCATATTTTATGCCGTAGCGTGTCTGCCTTCACTGCCATAAGTAGGGACGTCATAAAATGTAGTAAAAGCCCCCTGAAGACTGAGACCACTCTAATTAGGTTTTATAGATATTATAGACTAGTTTTGTCCCGGTGTTTTACTCGCGTACTATTTTTTGCAATTAATGTTGAGTTGCACCAATTAACTCTAAAGGTTAACCAGCTGTAAACTCTCTGGTTAAAAGATCTGGTGAGGGTGGGAAGCCGCTGGATGTGAGTAGCGCAAGACCCGCCATTGTGGAGATTTTTAGGGGAGGAATTCGACCAGCAGTGGACTTCGTTTGGCTGAGATGATGAAAGGCTAAACGAAAAAAAGAAAAATAAAATAAATAAATATTTTATTTGAATTTAAATAATAATTTGAAGATTTCTTTATAATTTGCTTTATTTATTATTTATTGTTGTATTATTTAGGAGGTATTAGTCTATTTGTACCTATAACTTGTTTATGTATGAATGAATATATTAAACTGAACTAATTATAATAATGAATTAGGATTATACTTTAATTTAAAACATTTGATTTGCATTCAAAAATATTGAAATCAATTTATCTTAAAATAAGAAGCAATATTGACTTAAAAATATATTAATATCTTAGTTTTTTTTTCCGAGTACTTGAATTTACTCGCCTGATAACATAAGTCATGTTTTCCAAAACAAAACGTTGTGTATAGTTGTACTAAATAATAATAAATACATTCAAATTGGTAAAAATATAAACACTTGACTATTAGTTTCCATCATTTAACGACTGGGCCGATGTGGATGGAATTTGATGTAGATGTAGTTATTATCCCAGATTGACACATAGGTATATTATTATTATAATAAGCTTTTAAAAATGTAGAAGGAAACACATACGAGTACTTATACTGCCAAAATTTACCACTTCCTTTTGGCGTGGCCGTAATCGGGTAAAAATAAAAACACGAGTTCCGCTAACTAAACGCTAGCTGCTAAAATATAATCACGACATTTACCCGTCTCAGGCAAAATTAACTTCACAATGATGTTTCCTGTAAAGTGATTTATTTACATTAGAACATTCCTGCAACTAATACACAGCGCCAATTGTTTAGTTAAACATACAACATCCGCAATTTTAGTATATAACATATAACATTTATATTTTAGTTGCTATTTTGATGGCAGACTAATTTTCGGGCATTATTAGGTTTGTTTCCTGTAAGTTTGAGTTAATTATTTATCATCATCATCATGTCAGCCCAGAAGACGTCTACTGCTGGCCAAAGGCCTCCCCCAATGATCTCCACAACGACCGGCCTTACGCTGCCCGCATCCAGCGGCTTTCCGCGACCCTCATCAGATCGTCAGTCCTTGTGGGAGGCCTTCCCGCTCTGTTTTTATTTCATTTAATTTTATTTTGCAAGCAAAGCAGACGGCTGCATTTTAATATAATGGATGGAAAATAAATATTAACACATAAGCTTTAACTCACTTTAAGAACTTAAATAGAAAGTAAAAGTATTAAAAAAAACCTCTAGAATCTCTCTCTTTTGATTGTTTATTCTGATAAAATCTTGTCTTTAAGTCAAAAAAAAAAAAAAAATTAAATCTTGTCTTTTGTTTTTTTGTTAAGTTACTTTTTTTTTAAACTACTGGCCACTTGTAGTATCACTAATAACTAATAATAACACTAAGTATAACACTGTTTCACTAATAGAAGCCATTGCTCAGCAGTGAGACACTGAAAAGAAAAACTAGAAACACAATCACTGAGTTCTATAGGCTATAAACGCGAGCAAAACCGCAGTAGACAAGCTAGTAGGTAGACCTAATTTGAAATTTCCCTGAAAATTACTACCAAGGACCCTATAGACAAGTAGCAATTACGCTTTGAAGCTGTTGATTGGACGAGTTGACAAAAAAGACCACCGTGACATTTTAAAAACTCGTATTTCGTCCAATCATCAGCTGACGTTCGCACGCTAGCAATTCTAGGAGCGATTGCTTCTTGTCTAGGGTCCCTGGTCTAAAGCTTTGAGAGTCTAGTTTTATGATATCCTTGGCTACAAAAGAATCAGTTTCAAAGAATGCCTCTATGCCAGTTAGATCAAAGCTCACTCCGTCCAGACATCTTTGTTACCATTGTACATTGAACATGCATCGTTCTGGCAACGGCGGCTATTTCGGTACATTGCATACCATTATTATTGATCAGAATATATGCAGAAGCACCGCTCATAAAAAGCAAAACTAACTACCACCCTCTTTAGCAATAAACGTTGTATAGGTGTTTTTTTTTTGTTTGTAACTCAATTGAAAAAGACAATACCCCGTGTTATTATTATTGACGTTATATGCTAAGGGGGCTTGTGAATGGTCTAGTTCTTAATTTATACAGTACCTAGCGCTCATAGCGTATCTCGACTAAGGCACGTGTTCACCGAACTTTAATTGAGCGATTATTTATCTAACTGTCCACTGTTGACATTTAAGTTACTGAAGAACTCTTAAAAACAGCAATTTGATTATCATTTGTTTAAGTTTTGGTCAACTTTGGGCTGAGTGTTACCGATGCACGCTGACAGTGGGTGCCTTTTATAACCGACAGCTATCGTGAGTTAGATGACACGTTGAATTATAAGCCTCGGTTGTTTGTCTAATAAAAACAACCGCTACCACCAAAGCATAGCGTTCCGAAGACGGGTCTGAGCACACTGAGAGAAATTAATTGTTGGGTCAACAAAACTCTAACAAATATTACATGTCGAAATAGGGATAACTGAGAATTTTGTTATAGCGACAGACTTCAATTTGTTAATACATCATTTAAAAATCGTTACAGCAACAAATAAATTGATGAAATAAACAGTTTTATCGTTGTAATCACAATTTTTTTTGCGGAGAACAACAAATTCAGATTAGTTCCGATGACCTATTCTTATTTTGTAGAAATGGCTTTGGTTACTGTAACAAAATCGTATCTTGTTATATTAAATGTTTCCTATTTGTTTTATTTTACAATGAATAATCGGTTAAATTACTGGTTAGAAATACTAGGAAAGCTGTTTGTTATAACCATTATTGTGTGTTGAAGTAGTAACGCTAAAGTTAAGGTGTACTAATAATATATGTTAGATTTATTACGGATTTCTGTTAAAACCACTCATAAATCGGTTAAACTACTCGTTAGAAATACTAGGAAAGTTGTTTGTAATTACTATTTTTGTATGTTGAAGTAGCAACGCTAAAGGTGATGTGTACTAGTAATATTTGTTGGATTTATGACGGGGTTTCTGTTAAAACCACTCATTAATCGGTTAAATTACTGGTTAGAAGTACCAGGAAAGCTGTTTGTTATTACTATTATTGTATGTTGAAGTATCAACGCTAAAGGTTAGGTCTACTAATAATATTTGTTGGATTTATTACGGGGTTTCTGTTAAAACCACTCATAAATCGGTTAAATTGCTGGTTAAAAATACTAGGAAAACTGTTTGTTGTTACTATTATTGTATGTAGAAGTAACAACGCTAAAGGTAAGGTGTACTAATAATATTTGTTGGATTTATTATGTCGTTTCTGTTGAAATAACTCATAAATCGGTCATATTACTGGTTAGAAATACTAGGAAAGCTATTTATTATAACCACTATTGTATGTTGAAGTAACAATGCTAAAAGTAAGTTGTACTTGTAATATTTGTTGTATTTATGAGGGGGTTTCTGTTAATACCACTCATAAATCAGTTACATTTTTGGTTAGAAATACTAGGAAAGCTGTTTGTTGTTACTATTATTGTATGTAGAAGTAGCAACGCTAAACGTTAGGTCTACTAATAATATTTGTTGGATTTATTACGGGGTTTCTGTTAAAACCTCTCATAAATCGGTTAAATTGCTGGTTAAAAATACTAGGAAAACTGTTTGTTGTTACTATTATTGTATGTAGAAGTAGCAACGCTAAAGGTAAGGTGTACTAACAATATTTGTTGGATTTATTATGTGGTTTCTGTTGAAATAACTCATAAATCGGTTATATTACTGGTTAGAAATACTAAGAAAGCTATTTATTATAACCACTATTGTATGTTGAAGTAACAACGCTAAAAGTAAGGTGTACTTGTAATATTTGTTGGATTTATGACGAGATTTCTGTTAAAACCACATGTGAAACGGTTAAATTACTGGTTAAAAAATACTAGGGAAACTGTTTATTATAATCGGTATTTTCTGTTGTTACTTCAACAGAAAATACTGACACTGAACAGTTTCCCTTTATACCCCCCTTTCCCCTGAACAAGTGGTTTTAACAGAAACCCCGTCATAAACGCATATCTCCAGCACAACACGTCTAAAGCGTTGTCACTTCAATAGACAATATTAGTTAGGCAAAATAGTTTCTACAAAAACTAGGTTGGTACGAAAACATAACAAAAAAGAACTTATTGTTAAATATTTCCATATAACTATTTATGTTGATAATACAATAATCTCTGTTTTAAAAGTGACAATAGTAACGTTAATAAATAATAATAGTTAATAAATCCAACAAATATCGTTATATGACTACCCAGTAAGCTAATTTTACCAATAAACGAACAAATAAAAACCAATTTATTATTATTAATCATGTATAGTTGTGGTATCAGGAGACAAGGTATACTAACTAGGTAGTCTTTTGACTATTTTAAAATTAATGAGTATAAAATGATAGAATGAATTCACAAATAAGTAATTTTATTTTCTAAAAAAAACTAAATAGGTATTATGAAAATCACATAATTATACAAATCATATTTAGTGAATCCCATTTATTTATATCTAGCCTAAATCATAATGTATGGAATTCTAAGAAAGACATCACTTTCGTGCATCTTTTGCAGAACTTCATACATTTCAACTGTATAGGGTGTATTTTTGAACGACGGACGTATTCTAGGATACCATCATTTTTTCGGGTATGCAACATTCAAAACCATAAAACATTTAAAGCAAATGTCAATTACTTTTGTTGATGAAGTACTTCATGTCGACCACCATATGGATTGCTTCAAGCTCTGTAAGTGTACCAACACTTAAACTCATAGGCTGGCAAGTCAATCCTTTTTTGTTTTACGACTTATCGTATGTCTATTCTTCAATTATTATTCTTCTTCTATGTCAGCATAATTCTAAAACAAAATAAAACTTTAATAAATAATAATACCAATAAATAAATATTTGAGACATTATAACACACACGGTCGCGGTCGTCCGACCCCAAATTAAGCAAAGCTTGTATTATGGCTGCTAGAGACTAATGAACATACATTACATACATTATTCTTCATATATTTTGGGAAACATACTTAAACAGATACCTAACAACCAGATATAAAACAAACAAAAATGTTTATCACATGAATGTTTGTCCTAGGGGGAATCGGTTCCACACTCCTAAGCGCAAAAGACAGGTTTACCACCAACTAAGCTATCGAGACAGTCGTCGTTCAATATCAATATTACACTTTTAACCAATATTACAAGAATTTCAGACCAATAAACTACATAATTGATTGCCTATATTACATACAACAAGTACACAAATATTCAAATATCAACTTACTTCGACATGTGTTATAAAAGCTTGTCTAGACGGCAATAGGCACCTTATTGTATTTTTTCTTGTCAGCAGTCAATATTTGTGATGTTCATTTTGCATGCTAAAGTACTGCAAACATCAAAGTCTCGAATATCTGTAACAAATTACAAACAATATTATAAAATATGATTGGTACAGGACCAGGATGAGTGGCATACGAGATAAGAGGTCTATGCTCAGCAGTAGGCGATTACGGGCTGATGATGATGATGATTATAAAACGATATTGCGCTTTTGGTTATATTTCTCTTGCTGTTGTAACGCCTTCAAATAGACTGCAAGGGCTCACTAAAAATAGTACAATAGAAATACATCAAACTTCTTTTCTACCTATTTAAGTTTAATAAAATAATAAATGGAAATTAGCAGAGGTATTGGTTGAAATTAGGTTGTCAACCTTCAATATATAAATTGCCCACTAGTTAACATTAGAATTTTATATTTTCATTCCATGGTTAGTTAAGTAGGTACAGACATTCGGACCATATCACATTATCAATTGGCCTCATGCGAAAAATGTTCTTAGTTCAAATGAGTACTTACTCTCACTATGTTATTTGAACTGCAACTTAAAATTGTCTTCATTTGTAGTCCTATCATCCAGCATCTCACTTTTCAAACAACTTCAAATTTTTGTCTTCATTTATATTACAAAAGTCAATTTCAATCTGGAAGTAAAAAAAACATTAAAAGAGGCTATTACTTGCATCACAGTTTTGTATTATTTAAAGTTACAACACAATTTTAGTAAACTAAACCTAAAGTATTTGTTACGATAACAAAATGTTATAATTTCAAACAACAATCGTTTTGGTTACCAATCATCATCATTATAGTCTTTTACGCCCACTGCAGGGACATTGCAGGGCTATCCACCACGTTTGCTCAGTGCGAGTTGGTGGATGACACATATCTTACGAATTATTCGTCTAGGACATGTCGGTTTTCGCACGATGTTATCCTTGACAGTAAGAGCACGTGTCAAATTTAAATGCACATAAACTTTTCCACGAATGAAAAGTTCATTGGTGCACGACCAGGATTGAACCCACGACCTCCGGATCGGAAGGAGCGGTCCATCCCACTTTTTTTCCATCCAATTTTTTGATAAAATTTACTAATTATTGGATAAGTTTAACATTATTTCTTCTTTAAAAATACTAGGACACTTTAGTCCATAACTTCATAATAGAAACAAAAAATTTCGTTTAGATGAATACAGTCAAAGTTACGACCATTAACTAAACATCGCGTGGGTGCACGTTCACTTGTCTATTTTGAAAAATTTTATGAGTACCGCTGCCTCACGCACCCCTGCAGTGTAGCGCTTCTCATAATATTTTTCAAAACAAAGCTTGCCGTGCCCCCTTGCGAGGTGTAGCGCACAGCCTAAGAAGTATTTTTGATGAAATCTACAATACAATTAAGTAGTTTATGCGAATACAATTTTAAGTGCGAATATGTGCCATGGAAAAATATCGAATTTTAATTTTTATAACTTTTTTATAAACTTCTCAACCGATTTTGATAAAATTTTATTGGGGCCACCTGGAAACTTTGAAATAAAAAAAGAATTTTCTAAATCGGTTCAAGCGTCTTCGAGGAATCGGAACATACCTACAAAAAAAGATAACGACGAATTGAGAACTTCCTCCTCTTATGAAGTCTGTTAAAAAAGGTTATTACTAATTAGGTACTTACTGAATGCATCGTCTTTATTTCTTCGATGTTATTTTTTATGTCCTAATTTTAATTTTATTCGGCCCCTCAGATTTTAAGTACTACATCACTCAGGCCGTCCAGCCACGATGTTTTTGTAGTGTTTTCTGAAATAATTGAAGATTAATTAATTTAAAATCATACAAGAAACCAACTGACGCTCAGCCAAAACGGACAACGAAGTCTCACTTTAGGTCACAATCTCAGCTTACCACTATCAACTTTGGAAAAACTTTCTACCATTGATAAATGGTATATAGGTGCAATTATGTAAGTTTTGAATTATTTTAAAGTAACCTATTAATAAACTGCTACTAAAAAAAACTCATTTCAAAACTACTTACCGCAGAATATTTTTAATGCGTCTTTCTACGCCCAGATTTGTAGATCTTCAATTTTTTGACTTTATTAACGGCTGTTATAGTACTTCACTTAAAACATATTAAATCATATGAAATCGAAGTGTGGACGCGATCGTTGCCTCTAATAGCACTTTTTTACTTCACTTCACGTACAAAATAGTTCAATTTAACACAAACTTTAATATTCGAAATATAAGTGCAGACACGTTGTTGCCTCAGTGCGGTTTTTCACGAAATGAGGAAGCGGGCGGATGTGGATGGCAATCGGTAAACCAAACCACCGTAGCGCACGCGACGATAGTTGCTGAACCAGTGTTACCAGCAGTAGTCAAAGAAGATAAAGTCCGAAACTAAATCAGAAATTACAAGAAATTACCTGAGCAAATAAAACCAGTTTTAAGTTAATTAATATAAGTAAATTATAAATTCATATAAAAAAAGAAAACATGATATCAAAGTTGCAGCTTGAACTATTTATAATTACCTTTTAGATAAAAAAAATGCTAAAACGCTTAACTGCTAGTTTTGATTTGTAAATTAGATCTTGTAAGAAATGTATCTGATATTGCAATAATTTTACTAGTTAACCTTGTATTTTCATATTTTTTTTAGCCAATATGCAGTATTCTGATGTTAGTATTCTAATTAATTTTAATACATTACTTATGTATTAGTAATATATTATTAAACCAGTTAGAGCCCACACCCAACAACACCGATTATTGAACGAGCGAAGCAACGGTCCACGAGCCCACTGGGACAAATCGGCGTTGTGTGTGTGTCTGTATGTTTGTTCGAATACCGTTGACCAGATCGGCATGAAATTTTGTAGGCAATTAGTTCACGCCAGTCGGTCAATTAAGTTACCAACCTACTTACTTATTTAACTAATCGAAAGCTCAACGGTTCAACCTGAAATTTAAATTTAAAAAAGGAAAGAAGATGTCGAGGTCGTTTTAAAACTGTGCCCTTCCGCGTAACGTGCACAATTTAGCACACACATAATTATAACGATACCATGGCTCGACATTTTTCTTTCTTTTCCACTTGCGCCACTACTTTTCATCGACAGATCGATACCGTACGTTATAAATTTATTTAAATTGGTAACGTTATATTTGTTATTTTGGTTTAATTTGAATTATTATGACTGCACCGGCCCACGCACCCATGCTTAACTGCCTCACTCCACTGTTCGCAGAGCTCTGTGCTTACTCTTTATTTGGTCTGAGGGTGCAACATACAAAATCACTGTTTTATCGTGATTTATCAACAATTTTACAATCGAGAAATTAAGTTTTCAAGCCTTAGTAAATTTACCCGACGTTTTAAGCAACACTATGAAATTGGCAACACCGGCACATAAGCGAGCAACTGACTAAACAAAACTCTCGGCGCGTGACGGCCGCGGCGTAAACAGGTTTCAACCTGTCCATAGCGTACAAAATTATTTTGTTATTTTAACAAAATTTTCTTAGTAGTTAACCAACATAATTGTATTATGCGTACGATGCGTACCTATTTATTTAGGATCTGAATGTAATTTGTAATGTTATTATTATTTTGTAGTACCATAGCATAGCATAGCAATACCATAATAATATACCTACATATTATTATGGTATTTCTTAGTAGGGTAAAACACTATGATCAGACCTGCACCAGTACTAAGCCTTCAAACATTTTATTTTCTTCTAAATACTTAGTGATAAAATGTACTAACGTCAACGGATACTTTTAATAAATTTTGTAAACGTAGGTATAGGTATACCTATTTTTTTTTACGCGCGGTCGCCTGACCCTGATCTAAGCAAAGCTTTATATAGCTTCTAGAGACTGATATACATACATTTATATATTTAAATAAATATTAACACCCAGACATGGAACAAACACATATTTTTGATATACTTCTTACCTACTTACCTGAGTAATGAACATAATTTTAATGATATTTTTTTACTTGTAGGCAATTCAATATAGCTTTAAATTTTTTACCTCATTTAAAAGATTTTTGTATGTAGGGAAGTAGTTATTGTTTCTTATTATGTTCGAATTAAAAGTAATTCGTGAAAAGTAAATTATTATTTTTATTTAAATATTTCAAATTTGTGATATACGTTTACCTATACGTATAACTATAGTGGTCGACTGAAAAACTTTGTATCCACTAGCTGCGCCCCGCGGTGCTACCTGCGGTCAAAAAAGTAGCCAATGTGCTATTCCAGACTAAAATCTACCTTTGTGACAAATTTCATTCAGATCCGTTCAGCCGTTTTGGCTTGAGTAATAAACATCTATGCATCTTAACTTTTGCACCTATAATATTAGGTTTGACTGAGACAGAACGGAAAACTCCTCGCGCATTTCTGACGTCATTGACAAATGAACCATACTACCACCACCACCATAAGAGTTAGATGTGATAATTATGTAAGCAATGAACTTAGCTATCCATCACGTTAAAAGTTGGCCTGTTTATTACCCGAATATGGCAAAGTAATATATGTGGTTATATTTTTGATCGATGTATGTTTTCTTAGACCCCTAACCAAAAGTCTAAGTATGTAAAGTACGTTCATCTAATACCTCGTAACTTTTAAACTACTCATCATAATTTGACAAATGAGACATCGTTGCAAGCGTCTTAATTGTCCACTGGTTATATTTTAACTAAGTATGTAACGTTACATTAACTTATATGATTACTTTGACTATACTATAGTTGATCTTAACGACGTGTTTGGTTTCTTTTAATTTCTTTTAGTTTGTATGTTTAATTGAACTAAAGTGTTGTGTGTTAATTCCCGTGTTATAAATCATAATGTGTGAAAACCACGTCAGTTTCCATAATAGAACTAAAGTGTCTTTATTATTTTAAAACTAGAAATAACTGTTGAATTTAGTCTGTACCTGGCAAATTTAACAAGGATATTAGAAACCAAGATTACTGTTGTTTCAAACTGTAACGTTTTGTTACTTCTAACATATATGTTTGCTTCAATTTATTAAAGTTGCATTGTTGATTTTATCCAGTTGATTTCTTAACTTCAACTATATTCTATAGTTGATCAAAACGATATGTTTGGTTTCTTTTACTAAGTTTGTATGTTTATGTGAACTAAAGTGTCTTTGTTATTTTAATGAAGAAATAACTGTTGAATTTAGTCTGCATCTGGCAAATTTAACCAAGATATTGGCAACCAAAATAAGTGTTGTTTTAAACTGTAATGTTTCGATCCTTCTAACAAATATGTTAGGTTCAGTTTAATAAAGTTGTATTGTTGTTTTCATCAAAGTGATTTCTTAACTTTGACTATACTCTATAGTTGATCTAAACGATTTGTTTGGTTTTTCTTACCAAGTTTGAATGATTATTTGAACTAAAGTGTCTTTGTGATTTGAAAGAAGTTTAAAGAAGTTAAGAAGTTTTATACTGTTGAATTTAGTCTGAATACGGCAAATTTAACCGAGATATTGGCAACCAAAATAAGTGTTGTTACAAACTATAACGTTTCGTTCCGTATAACAAATATGTTAGGTTCAGTTTAATAAAGTTGCATTGTAGGTTTCATCAAAAAGATTTCTTGATTTTGATTATGTTCTATGGTTGATCTAAACGATATTTTTGTTTTTTTATACCTTAGTTTACCTGTATAATTAGACTAAAATGTTATTTTATAGAAGAAGAAAAAATTGAATTTAGCCGGCATCTGGTAAATTCAATCTAGATCTAGACCCAAAAATATTATTCTTTCAAACTGTAGCGTTTTGTTCCTTCTAGTAAATATGTTAGGTTCAGTTTAATAAAGTTGTACAGTTGAATTCATCAAAACAATTTCTGAATTTCGATTATATTCTAAGGTTGAATTAAACGATGTTCTTTGTTCCTTTTCCTAAATTTATATGTTTGATTGAACTAATAAGTCTTTGTTATTTTAAAGAAGAAAAAAATGTAGAATGTAGCCTGTATTCGGTAAATTTAAGCTAGATATTAGTAACCAGAAATATTGTTGTTTTAAACTGTAACGTTTTGTTCCTTCTAACAAATGTGTTCGCTTCGGTTTATTACATGTGTATTGTTGATTTCATGAAAGTGATTTCTTAACTTCGACTATACTCTATAGTTGATCTAAACAATTTGTTTAGTTTCTTATACTTAGTTTGTATGTTTAATTGAACCAAAGTTTCTTTGTTAGTTTAATAAGAAATAACTGATGAATTTAGTCTCTACTTGGCAAATTTAACAAGGATATTGGCAAACAAAATTAGTATTGTTTCAAACTGTGACGTTTTGTTCCTGCTAACAAATATGTTAGGTTCAGTTTAATAAAGTTGTATAGTTGATTTCACCACAAATATTTCTTAATTTTGAGTATATTCTATGGTTGATCTAAACGGTGTTTTTGGTTTCTTTTACTAAGATTACATGTTTAATGGAACTAAAAAGTTTTTGTTACTTTAATGAAGGAAAAATGTTGAATTCAGCTTATATTCGGTAAATTTAACCTAGATATTAGTAACCAAAAACATTTTTTTCAAACTGTAACGTTTTGTTACTACTAACAAATATGTTCGCTTCGGTTTATGAAAGTTGTATAGTTGATTTTATCAAAATTATTTCTTAATTTTGACTATACTCTATAGTTACTCTAACTATGTTTTTAGTTATTTTAACTAAATCTATTTGTTTGGTTAAACTAAAAAGAATTTCGATAATTTTTACTAAGAAAAATAGTTTTATTAACAAAAGAAAAATTAAACAATTTAGTTTTGTTACTTCAACATGTATTTTTTTTCATTGTAACCACTACGGAATAGTAAGAATAACAAAATGAGATTTGTTAGTTTGAACACGTATGTTTTAGTAAGCTTTTGTTAAATGAACAAATTCCTTGTAAATTTAAACGAAAAAAATTCAACCGAAATAATTTTGGTAAAATTAACCGATCTGTTTTTTCAGTGCAGTAGCGCACTTGTAGCGCCTCACTCAACTGCCGTCTTTGTACTTCTTCACTCTACAAAACTTCAAGGCTAGAGTGAATAAGTACCTTAAAGGTCGTCGTGCTCCATCTTAGACCACAACGTTGCTTAACATCAGGCGAGTTGGTGGTCAAATGCCGACCTATTCTACATAAAAAAAAAAAAAATACCAGTGGCTTTTAGGCTGCATATAAACTGACACCAAGGGTAGCTATTGGACTATACGAACATACTTATTTTACATAGCGCAACCAGGAGCTTTTTAACATTCCTACCAAAAAAAAAGAATAATGTCAGGAACGCCCGCAAAAGCGCCGATACACCCTTCCTTTTGGTCAAAAAGCTTTTAACAACCAATAAGAACACTTTCGCGGGCGTCCGCGGTAATAGTCTGGTTCCAGCTTTACATAAAAATGTATTTTCAAAGCCGTAGAGCTGTTTCTTTGAACATCATCTGCTCATCGCCGTTATTACCGGAGTACAGACGAGCGTCGATGTGGCGCGGAAATCAACGGAAAATACGTGTAAAGATTGGAACGATCTGTTTGTAGATTGTATTGTGGATGCGAGCGGTGATTCAGCTGCCGGGTTTATGTATTGGGAATGTCGGAATAACATTTGATATTTGATTGAAGTTCTGTTGAATGGAATCAAATTCCTAACTGATTTTATGAAAATTGTTATGCAATGTTGATTTGATTGCAGATGAAAATCATTGCTAGTAGCTCAACCTTGAGTATCTCCCTCTAATTCCCCTAACATTTATGTATGCACCCAACTTGTCTATGTACCTAAATAAAGACATAAAATCACACCTCTTTCCTGTAGAGGTAGTAGAGACCACTTCTATCCATTTGCTACGATCCTACCACACATTTTCGGCTTGTTATACTTTTATGAGTCTTTTTTTTTACATGCTTGTTGGTTACGGGTACTGACCTGTCTGGCCTATCTTGGTGCATCCATGAACGTTTTTAATTTCATGATTTGCATGGTAGTCTTTCACAGTGACTTCTTACCTTTTGTCACCACCATTCTGTCTAACACACACCACATGTATGAGGGTCACGTAGACGCCCTACAGGCACAGAACCCTAAACAAGCAACTCGTGCTTACACGACTTTGATTACGTAAAGTCTTTCACGAATTTTTTTCCAATAACCAAATAACTTGGCAACATGCGACCCTTTGCGAAAGTTGCGATCTGTAAACAACACGTGATTATGATTACCCAACAGAAGCCTCTATAAGCAATGTGAACTTTTTCAAGGGAACTCGTGTTTGAGTTGGGCAACATCTAACGAACCTTGCCGCATGTCGGGGAGTTTACGAACGTTAGTACTTACTTGTACGGCGTTCAGCTTACCGAGTAAGATTTAAGGCTTGTCAGACCACCCACGTTTACTTAAACCGCTTCATTTAGAGTTGAAAATCGAATATCATATTTTATGGTAAAATGAGATCGGCGCCTAGAATAACATTTTCTTGCCGTTTTTATTGGTATTAATCGTAATAAGAACACAAATAAGAATAAGTTACTGGGTTTCTTTTTAGATGACTAATCTAACCAACAATCGACAAAAAAATGTGTTGTGTGTGATAAATTTTTTTTTTAAGAAAATACATTCTGTTTTTTTTTCTAAAACCAGAATGATTTTCTGAATTCTATTCTGGTTAAACTGTTTTTGGTTGTTTTTTTCTACCAGCTGTATTTTTACAGACATTTCTCATTTCTTACTAGCCTCCAAACGTTGCATAGGCATAGCCTCGAAAAAAATTTAAGTCTTTTTCTTTCTTCAATTTTTTTAACTCAATTGAAAATAACAAAACACTGAATAAACATTCCGAGGCTATTTAAAGTTTGTTAGCAAGAGGTAGATGTGTACAATAATCTAAAAATAGATCCTGATGTCAATTGGCCACCTTTTTAGATTAAAATGACAAACTCAGATCTACTCTACTATATGTAAATCGATGGCTACAGCCGGTCTTCACGCTCTTGCGTCAGTGTTCTCTGTTCAGAGCCACTTTTAGGCAGGTTTTGAAAAGTTTTTTAATTTTCTTTGTACAGCTTTTTTAAAATTGGTTTTTATATTTATAGCCTTTCGGTTTGCGAATTTAGGGCGTTATTTAATATTATGAAACTGGACTGTAGAAGTTATTTAGTTTGTGTTTTAGGTACATTTTTGTTCGTTGCGTAAAACGTAGATAGTTTTCGCTAGGTACTTTTGGGTTTCACGTACATTTCACAGGGGTGTAGTATTTCACTAATCAAGCAACTTCGGACGTGTTTAGATTTGATAACACAATACAGGGTAAATACAACTTAAGTGTGTATGTTATATTTGTTATTTTTGTAAGTCGGTGGTCAAACGCATGCCTAGTCCGTTGTAAGTAAATCTCGCGGGCGACGTCTATCTTCGTCTACAGGTCGCATTCCTGAACCGATTCTCGTGAAATTTTGTGAGCAGGTTCGATAGTTATACAGTTTTTTTTGCTGAGTCAGTTTTTGGAAGTTTTTCAAAAAGGCGGAGATTTGTTTTTTTTTTCCAAAACCTACCCAAACTTTTTACCTAAACCTACTTACAAAATTTCAAGAGAATCGATTAAGTTTTGAGACCTGTAGAGAAGATCAGAGTTCCAGACAGAATTCAGACATAATTATTATGAAAGCCTTTTTGTCGAAGCTGAGGCATACACTGTTCGCGCGCTCACTCGATTAACAAGTAAACGAGTTCATGTTTTCTTAGAATTATATTATGAAGCCGATATTCTTGTCTCACGTCTATTCAGAATCACACAAGTGGAAGTAATAGATACCTTGTCACAATATACCTTCAAGTTGGAACAGACGCTGAATAATCAAGACTGTACACGTTCACTCCTCCCCTGGTACAGGTGCCACCGACACCCGCTGCGCATAACAAATCTCAAACGAAATGTTTATGGACTTGAAATTCGGAAAGTTATACATAAATTCTAACTTACAATTAGGTAACGTATGTTCGTTAGTACGATTCATAAGTCAAACAGTTTACTTAAGGCTCAATTCCGTTAATCGCTTCATAGTTGCTGAGCAAATTCTAAGAAAATGTTCAATAAACACATTTATCCACATTACTTATTACATATCATTAAATCAAAAGTAGTTAACTATGTCTGTCTGTCTGTTTGTAGGCTTTTCACGGCTAAACGGATCTTGTCGAAATTTGATAATAGTTATGTCATGAGGAATTATTAGGATACTATTTTTTGAATATCGCAAACGGAGTCGCGGATAGCAGCTAGTTTACAAACAATGTTTGTTTTCATTTGCAATTTGCGTGGCGCCATGTCGCCGGGACATTGAAGACAATAGCGGAATTTTAGCTTCAGAATGTGTAAGTATACGCTTTTAGGCCTACTACATAACGTAGTTCAAATATTAGTGAACTTTACGAGACTTGTGAAGAGCTTAAAATCAATCTTTCTACATGTAACAGTTTTATTTAGATTCATCTCCCAGACCCATAAGAATAAGGACCAAGTTAGAAATCATCAAGCCAAGGTTCGCTACTATTTTACAAGACGGTTATATGTATTTATTAGTCTGTCCGTCTGTCACTGAAATTCAGCTGGGTAGTTGAATAGCTGTCAAAATCAATTGGACGGCAAGTTGATGCCAACATTTTTAAATAATTAAAGTTTCATTTAAATAAATACTGCGGTAATCACATCTTTCTCGAAAGAATTGAATGTTCATTTTCATTTTTTTAACGTAGTTTTAAATTCTCTGCTTTCTTTTATGCTGTGACCGGATGCAGTCGGCGAGTCTTGATAGCTCGTTTCCGGTCTTACATTATGACTTAATTCACAAATGTTATGATATTCGCTTTTTATTTGCAAAAACATATGTTCGACATGAATGAGTGACGAAACGTTTTATGGGGGTGTAATGCTAAGATGTTTTACTCTTAATATTCGCGTGGGTGGTCAGAAATATTTTAGCGTAGAATTTTTAGTGTTTCAGCATTTTTTTGTTGAGTATCCTACGTCCATCTTAATGACGGATGCTGATTTCTTGCCAAATTGTGCGAAGATTTATTGCATGAAATAACAACAGACAGACATGTTATTTTCGTATAATTAATTATATTAGTATTATTTGATGCAATCACTAAAAATAGGGTTTACGTGTGACTGACTGGTTATTACATCCTTACAACATTACATCAAATCACCATCTATTGTACTTCCTACTTTTTTTAATGAATCGATGAACGCCGGCTGCACGCACAAAAAAGAATGACTCATTGTCCCGTTACGCGAGAGCGAGAGCGCTACGCGAGCGAGCGAAAGGCACGATCTGCTTGAGCGTTCGGCTTTCGCCGCATCTATCTGTCTTCCACTCGATTGGCCTATGCGTCCGAGGAGAAGATTTCATCAATGTTTTGTTATGACGTTGTCACATTAAACTATCGTCCGTAAGCCGACTTCACAGACAACTAATTTTTTAATTATAAAAACGAAAGTGCACATAAACTTTCGTTTTTATAATGCGTTTCATTGGTTTTTTTAGCTACTTCTCCACGCTTAAACAGGTGGACGGATTTTACAGAAATTTGGTATGGAGGTAGCTTATACCCTGGATTAACGTATAGGCTAATTTTTAATTACGGGTAAGACCGCAGGGTGCGGCTAGTATACTATAAGCCACGTCAAAGGCTTTCAAACGACTTAAGAGGGCCGCGACGTTCTGAAATTTCCATACAAACGCACTACTGAAATTTCTTGAAAACCGTTTGTCAGATTATGATGAAATTTAGTATGTACAATTAAATTAACTATGTTCTATCTTCGCCCCTATGTTCTTGATTTTTTAAAAAAACGTTCTCAAGCGAAAATAGAGCTATGAAAAATATCCGCATTTTAAGGGGTCACTTTTGACTGATTTATTCAATAGGTAGACAAAGCAAATCAAAAATTCCATTACATAGGGAGGTTGTCTACATCATTGACTTACAGGGAAATTCTTAGTTACTTAAGAATGATTACGGTAGTGCAAAAGTCATAAAAAAATGAAATTGCACTTTGTCACTCTGTAGGTAAGTTTAGAGGCTCGTCAGGTATCATTACTCGCTCTCTTCACTCGTCTTCTTCTTGTAGACGAAATGGCGATAGAATACCTTAAGCCAATGCGAAGTTAGTCTAGGTCGCCTAGGTCGAAATTAGTTAGGTCGCCGGACTCTTAAAAGCTCTAACACTAGGGCTAGACAGTCGGCCTATACGATTTAGGTAGGTACTAACTTTTGTATTATACTTATCTTTGAACTATAAAATTAATAACTCTCCAAATGTAGGCCAATCAGATATTTAGGAAACCTAGAACATGTTACTAGAGCACGTAGGCGTTGCTCTACAGTGCGACCAAACAATCTATACAGTTGGAAAAGGAGCCACCATCGTGTTTACAGAACAACAGACAGCTAGGCTTGCGCCAGATTTAGGCACCATTTTAGTTCTATATTTTCGCCAACTGCACAGATAAGTTGGTCGATCTGTAATCTGGTATCCGATAGGCTAAATGTTAGCCGCTTGCCATTTTATGCTCCAATTGGCAAGTAATAGCCAACAAACCGTAAAAATAATACCGACATGATAAAATATTATTAATGAGGTAGTAACGTCAGATTTGGCAGCAAGCGGTCGGAATGTTTCGAGTATTGTTTGTATTTTATGATCACGTAAACAACGTTTCATTTTAATACGTACTTCTTGAAGGTTTCTGTTAAATGCCACTTACGTCACTTTGTAAGACTTATGACTCAAAGTCTAGGCTGAGTCAGAGTCTGGGTTCCAGACGATAAACTGAATGTCTACTAAGAGTTATGATGTACTCGCTGCGCCCTGCGGCTTCACGCGTTATCCTAACAGTGATTTTTCCGCACCAAAGTTGCTTGCAAAAAAATTTAAACCAGCCAAATGCGAGTCGGAATCGCGCTTGACGGGTTTCGTACCATTATCTATAAAAACAGCAAAAAAATCGCGTTTGTTCTATGGGAGCTCCTTAAATATTTATTATATTCTGTTTTTTGGTAATTGTTGTTATAGCGGCAACTGAAATACATAATTTGTGAAAATTTCAACTGTCTTACTATCACGGTTCATGAGAAACAGCCTGGTGACAGAAGGACAGGCAGACAGACGGACGGAGAGCGGAGTCTTTGTAATACGGTCCTGTTTTACCCTTTGGGTACGGAACCCTAAAAATACTTATCCTAAATGCTAATTCAGAGTATAAGCAGTTTCTGTCATCACACTATCACACTTAAAATTTAAATACGTCAGTTTGGATGCTAGTAACTGAATCATGCCAGAACGGCTTAACACATTTAGATAAAATTTGACACAGAGATAGATTATAGTCTCAAATAGCGTACAGTAGGTAACACCGTAGGGTGGAGCTAGTAGTGCATAAATTTCCGAATCACAATCACTTCACACTAATATTATAAATGCGAAAGTTTGGAAACAATACCTTATTGCTTGATCTAATAAACATCGGTCTACAACAACAGTGTTGATCGTGATCAACATGTGTTGAGTGTGATCCAGGATCTTGATCAGCTTGACTTAAGAGAAAGTAAGCTTTTTAAAGATAGGTAAGGTTTTGGTTGTTCCACTCAATTAAGTCAAACCCCCTTTGACTTAGTTGAGGATAACAACCAAAACCTTTAATTATCAAGGAAGATTAACACAAAATCACTAAAAAAAACAGACACCTTCGACTATTGTAGTGTAAATTAGACCAGTTTTAGTCTCTCCCTCCTGGATCCGCTAGTGGAAAACAATCAAATTAAATCAAAGATTATTTAAAAAAAAAAAAATATTCGGGACACTTGCACACACGGCTGTCTGTCCCAACCCAAACAAAGCTTGTATTATGGCGGCCAGAAATTTAATTTAAGCGATGGCAGCCTAGCTGGGAGAAGGCCCGCCTCTCAAG
This sequence comes from Peribatodes rhomboidaria, assembly GCA_911728515.1. Classification (NCBI taxonomy): domain Eukaryota; kingdom Metazoa; phylum Arthropoda; class Insecta; order Lepidoptera; family Geometridae; genus Peribatodes; species Peribatodes rhomboidaria. The sequence continues at coordinate 16,607,857 of OU452174.1, read as the reverse complement.
CCAGAGGGAACGGGTTCGAACCCAGCCGACGGCACGCACCAATTTGTTCATTGTGCAGTTAGCATATGTGCGTATTGTATGTCATCTGCTACATGACTGGAGCCCGGTGTATGGCGACAGGCTCGCCCCCTGTCACATTTGGGACTAAAAATCGTCCGGCGAAGTGTGGGTGTTGTATTACACCTCTGCCAGCCCCCTTGGGGGAAAGCCGTGACGATATGTATGTATATATTTAAATACACACTTAAATAGATAATTCACACCCATTTATTTTGATTTTCATTGCAGTTGTTGTAGAGTGATCAAACAAAGAAACCTTAGGATAGTTAAACAAGACTAACAATGTAATCTCACACATACTCGTATTCACGCAGCGAAACGTGGCTTCACCGAATTTCCTCCAAATGCTAATACGAGTGTTATTACTCTAGAGTCTAGAGTCGAGGCGTGTGAAGACAGACGGCTACTTGGCTAGACGAAGTAAATAGCTGGGACTGGCCTTGACCCAATCCAGAATATATGGGCTCTAGGTCTTTAGGCGCGGCTAGAATAATCTTCCCAACTTTGCTGTTACTTACTTTGGGATATGATTTCTTTGTGTTCGGTAGTAGAGAAATCGAACATTTTAGTACAATTTTTTAGATAATGTATAAATTAACGATCGTTCACCTTGTACGACATGACGGATTATTATAGCGAATATAAAAGAAAAGGTAGAAGGAAAGAAGAAGAAGACACAGAGGAAAGTCAGACAGAAAAGATGAAGGCGGGACGGGACGCAGACGCGGCTTCCTTTTATTATACAGTCGACTCTCGTAAATTCAAACCTGCCATAATTCGAACATCTCTATAATTCAAAGTTATCACGAGTTCCCTACAAAATCTCTTTATATTTCGAACTAAATCAATACATTTTTATACTCTTGGTAATTCGAACGAAATAATCATTGCTATACAACAAAACGACGCGTTAATTCGAACTATACGGCGTCCAACACTCGACAATTCAAAGTTGCTTGCAAAAAAAACGTGCTTGCTTTGCAAAAATGTGCTTTGAAGCAAACCAGTATAACAGAGTGCTTTCGAAAGATTAATTGATTCACATTATTAATACATGTATGTACACGAATGGACCTCGACTTCTAAACTTTTGTCATTGTTATAGAATAGCAGTTAATAAATAGTAATTGATCAACACTTAACAATTCGAAGTTTTATTTATTTTCTCTATAAAATTCCGAACCATTTGATATTTCAAACACTAGATAATTCGTAATATTTTAAGAGTCCCTCAAGTTTCGAATTAACGAGAGTCGACTGTACATACTTTCATACAAAATGTTTATAAGAGACGCGACGCGACACATCAGAGAAGACAGTTTTGTATGAAGGCGCCATGTCTCCGCGCCGTCCGTGTCTCATCCTCGTCCTACGTCTTTTCTGTCTGGCCAGCACCTAAAGCAAACTTTCCTAGACCAGATAAAAGAGAATGCAAAGCTTATGACGTATTAGAGGCTGCCAAGGCAGGACTTATTACAGGACATTAATAAGGGCATAACTCCAACGACAAAAACAACGCTCGCAGAAAGCTGGATTAGCTTACTTGTCTATCGTATGGTGTGGAGCAATACAATACAATACAATACAATACAATACAATACAATACAATACAATACAATACAATACAATACAATACAATACAATACAATACAATACAATACAATACAATACAATACAATACAATACAATACATCTTTATTGCACACCAAAAATACAAAGTAAAACAAACATAAAGAGAATATTAAAAATAAAATATCATTCGGCAGTACAAGGGCGGCCTTATCGCCTAAAGCGATTTCTTCCAGGCAACCTTTGGATGGACGGGACAGAACGAAATATGTGATATATATGAGCAGTGTGTATAAAACACTTCGCCAGGAATAGCATTCCGAGTTAATGGTCACGCGGGCAACACATAGTGACGTCAAACGATGTTTAAGCAAGACCGAAATAAGTAATTTACAAAGAGTACAAAAGAGACGGATGACAATAACGAGTGACGTCATCACGTGTTAGCTGCGGGAATGTTAGACCTTGTTATTTTGGATCATGGGTCGGTCTAAGGTGTTTAGTAATCGTAACTCGAACAGAAACGTTCTAAGTTTAAAACTCTGCAAATTGAATTATAAACACATGAATGATTGAGCAATTCATAAAAAAATATTATCATAAACCTGATTGCTATTCCTGGAGCGAAACTTCGTAAATTTCAATCACCTTTCAGTAACCTACTTTCCCCGTAATTGTAAACATCATTATTACAAAATGAGCTCAAACTTCCGTGCCCGTTAATTAAGCTTAAGTTACATCGTACTGGTCCGGGTCCCGTATCTTTCGAGTTGCCGTCTTTATACAACTTCAGGTTAAGGACAAGACCCCACAAGGATAAACGGTGCGACGCTTCGCAAATCGTGACCAGCCAAAAACTAGCAGGTACCCACGTCTTTTCAATTTCTCGTATTGTTTTGTGTCAGCGATGATGGCCTAGTTGGTGAAGGCCCGCCTCTCAAGCCAGAAGGAGCGGGTTCAAACCCAGCCGACGGCATGCACCAATTTGTTCATTGTGTGAACATATGTGCGTATTGTATGTCATCTGCTACATGACTGGAGCCCGGTGTACGGCGACAGGCTCGCCCCCTGTCACATTTGGGACTGAATATCCTCCGGCGAAGTGTGGGTGTTGTATTACACTTCTGCCAGCTCCCTCGGGGGAAAGGCTTGACGATATGTTATGTAATGTTTATGTAAAGTAAGTTTTAAACCAATGTCTGTTTTCTTAACACAAACTCGTTTGACAAACTTCTCCAAAGTTTTGAATAGTCCATAACGAACCAACATCACTGATTTGACTTCAGTACAAACAGTTAAGAGGTTTACTTTGAAATCATAAAATAGAAATTCCTGACACAAAGAGTAAGGACTTACTTAAAATGCGAAACACGAAAAAAAAACATTGTCGTATTAATGTTGTATCATGTCGCAGCCGATCTTAGTGTGACTAGACACTTAGGGTAGATTAAACAACAGTTGCAAGTTAAGTTTAGTTGTCGGGACTCGAGACAGCCGAGTATTGTCTATGAAGGACCCGTTTGTTTACTGAGTTAAGTAGCGTTGAATTAATGTATAAGTTTCTATTGTTTGAAACGAGCCTACACATAGCATAAGCTTGCTTGCTTACAGATTATCCTCTATGTCGAAGCTATTCTTGCATTAAAAAGAATGAGTTTCCTTACTGCTATAATGACAGTAGCATAGTATTTATCTTGGAGACCACTCGTAGATATTGCTACGAAAGTGCTACGGCGTAGACGAAACCTTTATGAAAAAACATTGTTACGTCATCGTACTATCAAATCAACATAGTAATTGCGTGTGTGTCGTTGTTTGTCGTAGTCATGTTATAGTACTGGGTGATTACAAAGGTAACAATTAATACTTATTATTTTAGTACTTGTTGACACACAGTTGCGGAACTCATTTGCGCAATGGGCTCGAAAGCCTTGCTATATAAATAACAAGTTTGTTTTTACCTCACAAGCTCGGAATGATTCTGTTTGTAATTCGAAATCTGAGTTCAGAAGTGCCAAAGATCTAGGATGTAAAAGATCGAAAATTAGTGTTGTGAAAAGTACTTATTAATTTATCGATTGACCAAAAATGGTGCTTGTCGATAAATATAATGTTTCGCATACCAAATGAGTTGTTTTTTGTTCCAAGTAACACCGCCGCTGAGCTAAAATGAATATTAATCACTAAACGGGTGTTAAGCTAGGCGGAAGAGTTAGATATCAGTGTCACCATGTATCTAAATTAACATAAGAAAAGTAAATAATAAGATCAATATAATACTATCCTAGTAATTCGCTTCGAATTGTGACCCTTGACCAATTTTACTCGTATACGGATTAGGATAAGTAATGATACTTATCTCATTGGTTTTGTACATTTATTTATAATTCACATATATATTATTTAACTAAATTAAATATAATTAAATTAGACTTGGATGTAAGACACCCAAAATGTGTAAATTGAATTAAATTACTTATATTTAATACAAAAATGTTTTACGCCTCATCATTCAGTACAAACTCGGAAGAATGTCAATTTACTTTTGATGGCATTGATTCAAAAATGTATGCTTTGTTTATGTATTGCACCCATCGCCTACCTAATGAACTTTGATAAAAACTATCGATAATAATGACGTCATCTTTTTATCCATCTCTAGTGAAAATCGAGCGTAAACTAACTAATATTTTAATGCTGAATTTCATCACCAATTCTGCGTTCATCTAGGAAATATAGATGTTACCAAGAAACGACAACAACATACTGCTGGTAAATCGGTTTTTGGAACCAATTTATGTTATGTTTTAGACAAAATTTAGACAAAAACATCACAATGGAATTTTCATATTTACCCATGAAACGACAAATTTTGTGGGTTACATCTTGGATTCACATCACAATTGCTAAACTCACAAGATGACATAACTGCATATAATTACAATTGCTCTTTTTTGAGTCTATTTAAAATTATTTTAGTAAAAATATAAATCATAGGAATTTTCGCGTGTTCCCAGGTGGCTCGCTGTCATTTATGACAAAAGAATTATTGACTAACATTTTATTTGTAGGCGACCTCTTTCTCTCTTGTGGAGTTTACATTTCGATGGAGACTTCTCTGTCCCACGCTTCGTTGGTCTTTTGCGAAGCAAAAAAAAATCTTAGGTCTGTGAGAAGTGCAGATTATCCACTAGCGTCGAAAGAGTTTTTAAAATTCGAATCTTAGAATAATCTTAGAATAAAATAAAATTTGGGGGCTGAGCTACCCACGTCCGTAGGAGTGTACTCTATTCTGATTTCCTACTCGTGGTCCCCGGGTAGTGGTAACCAGGTAGCAAACTCTGGTGGGAGGCTTCGGCCGTGGCTAGTTACCACCCACCGGACCAAGCCATGCCGTGAAATGACCTAGTCGTGTTTCGGGATGTAGTCCGGTGTAACCGTTCCGAAGACGGGTCTGAGCAGTAGCGCTCTTGTAGCGCCTCACTCAACTGCCGTCTTTGTACTTTTTCACTCAACAAAACTTCAAGACTAGGGTGAATAAGTACCTTTTAGGTCGTCGTGCTCCATCCTAGACCACAACGTCGCTTAACATCAGGAGAGTTGGTGGTCAAACGACCTATTCTACATAAAAAAAAAAAAATCGCACTGGCCAGCAAGATTCCTTAAAAAAACACATAATTTTCCTCGCTGTAGTGGAGTAAAAAGTTGTGTGTGTTTCGCTCAGCAGCAAAGTTATTTGGCGTCTCGTACCTTTGAAACTTTCGCTACGCTCAGAATTCTATATTTGAACTACTCAAACTACGAGTGGTTCAATCCTAGAATGCTTCGCTTGCTTAGGATTTCAAGACAAGTACTCACGTCAAAAAACAACTTTTTACCCTTGCATAACAAAAACAATTAATAGTGTCATACTCGTACCTATATTATCAAAATACTCGAAAAAGGTGTAACTCAGAAATTTTTTCGTACTCTGTAAATCCATCTACAAATCCTATCAAATTTTTCCAATCTCCGCAATATTTCAAATGTAATCTATCTGTTCAAAGCCCCTGCGTCCTCTTTGTTCCAAACAAGACAACAAACTCTTGTTCGTCAATAAGCCGCAAGTACCGGGCGCACATAGATAGCAGGCGCTGACATACAGAATGCCCGCTTGTGACCCCCGGCTTGGGAAGCGGATTACCGGATTTGAGTGTTATTGACTGAACGTGTGTTTACTGCTCTCGGGCGCTGCTCTCCTGGTGTTTGCGTGATCAAGTGCTGTTTGAACTAACTAATTGATAGGACTCGAAAAGTATGAAAATAGCTTGAATTAGCTATTTGTTTTGTTAAGTAAACAGTTCACTTTAGTTTTAGCAAACATTAAATTTCAGCTCAGTATGGTTGACGCGAAACATTATACTATTAATAGAATACACACATTAATAATGACTTAGCGAAATGTAGACCTGTAAATTAAATTGTAGTGAGAGTGTGACATAAAAAGTCTACATAATTTGTATCCAAATGATGTATGTATAATCTAGTCAAGTAATGCAAATTAGTGTCAAATATTAAAACATGTCGACATCAAAACGAGCACGTCAACATAATCATGTAAAATTCTTCTACGACTTCACCAAAATATTTAAGGACTATGTTATACAAAAATTGATAGCTCACATCCCTCAGTAACCGAATATTTTACATCCTATCACATCTTGTCATCGCGAATACATCGACAAAATACTGAAGAAAATTGGTAAAGGAAAGTGATACTGGCCAATACAGTTCCCAACGAGGGTAGGATGAAAGCTATACAGGACGGGTAGGGTTACCAACTACCGCACGTCGTTGGGTGATGGATCGTGACAGGATTTACAGGGCTTGTCACGATTTTGAGAGACGTGTCAAGATGGATAAGCTGTATGAGTTTTATTGAACAGCTGAATGAGCATGTCTGGTATTTTATTTTTGTGTGTTCTGTAGGAAATTAATTGACAGATTTTGATGTTTAAGGTTTTTTTTATATCTAATTTTTTTGGGCTTTAGTGACAGCCACTAAAGCCCAAAAGTATTAAATCTTATATCTTTAAATGAGCAATTCTTGTATATATATATATATATATATATTTCTAAAAATGATTCCTAGCTAGATCGATTTATCGCCCCCGAAACCCCCTAAATACTAAATTGTATGAAAATCGTTGGAGCCGATTCCGAGATTCCAATTATATATATATATATATATATACCGGGTGTAAGGAGACCGTTCTCGAAAACGAAAACTGGGAATAGTGGTGGGGATTACTAATACAAAGCGACTAAAAAAAACGCGAAAAAAAGACTTTTTTTTTAAACTTAAAATCTGATATTTTAACATCGACACAAGTTATACAAGCTTTAAAAAGCTAGTTTAAACACCAATTACCAAAAAAAAAAATTTACCCTAACGGCAGTCTAATACTAAATGCCTAACAGCTGACGCTAGAGGTGAACGCCCGCACACAGCTAGGTGTAGGACCTAGGTGCCGCGCCGCCCGCGCCCTCCGCTGTCTCGGCGCGCGCGCGGCCCGCGGCGGCGCGTCGTCGCACTTTCCGTAGGTACTGGCGCCGACCATTGACCCCCGCGATATAAACGCGTTACATTGCTGGTTTGCAAATTTCTAAAAGTTTAAAATAACAGTTATATGGCTAATAGTTAGTGGTTTCGGGTTGTGTATAGATAGTATAATAACGGCGTTTCGGCTTCGAGAACGGTCTCCTTACACCCGGTATATATATATACAGTGGATTTCGGGTATAACGACAATAAAGGGACCACTATATTTTCGTCGTTATATCCGGAAGTCGTTACAGGCAAAGGTAAAGAGATATAGACACGTATCAGCCTTTTCTTTAACAGTGAATGTGCGTCTAGCAGCCATACTTATTCAAAAGTTTACTAAACCCAGTTGCTACTCAGAATATCACTTTGTAACTGAACCATAAAAGCTCCGAAAGGTACACGCTTCCCTACCTACTTAGTTGATATCTATAAACAAAAGGTAAAGGTCTCCACACTTGCTGACCATCTGTGTGCAATGGATGTAAACAAAAGATAAGAAATGTTTGTGAAAGAAAAAAATCTTTGTCTTTGGCGGCCGACTCCGGTCGCAATATCTGCATGGGATTTCTAGGAATTTGTTACAAATGATTCATTAAAAACAGTCGCTACACCCGAACTCGGCGTTACATCCAAAGTCGCTATAGCCACATGAATTTTGTACTAAAGTATGCTTTAAATTCAAGGGACTTAGATTTAACGTCGCTATAGGTAAATGGTCGCTACAACCAAGGTCGTAATAAATGAAATCCACTGTATATATAATTGGAATCTCGGAATCGGCTCCGATTCCGAGATTCCATGTTGATTCCGAGATTCCATTTTGATTCCGAGATTGGAATCTCGGAATCGGCTCCGATTCCGAGATTCCATTTTGATTCCGAGATTGGAATCTCGGAATCGTTGGATCGTTGCTCCAACGATTTTCATACAATTTAGTGTTTAGGGGGTTTCGGGGGCGATAAATCGATCTAGCTAGGAATCATTTTTAGAAAATGTATTTTTATTCGTGTTTTATCGATAATCAATCTCAACTGAAAAATATGACTCTTCCTGACATCTATTGGCGAACAATAATACAATTTTCTGTGAGCAACTACGAGTAATTGCTTTAACGACACAACAGCAGATGGCGTTGTTAAGTAACACGAAGTCAATTAGTGTTTGCTTTGAGGTTAGACTAAAATCAATTGTTTATTATCCAAAAAACACAATAAAAAAATTAAAAAAATACCGAGCAAAGCTCGGCCATCCAGGTACTTTATATTTTAATACGGATTTATATTTTAAAACGGACTGGTATTTTGGCACAGGCCAAAATGCCAGTCCGTTTTAAATCTTAATAAAACCAATCAAAGCAAACTGGAGTCCTTACGTTTCATTAATTTCGTTTCGTGTCGGAACTTCGGGAGTGTCAGTAATATTACAGATGGTTTGAAAAAAATACATAACACAACGTCACGCTTTTGCCCCTGGTAGATTTGATTGCAACACCCATACTTCGCCGGACGATATTCAGTCCCAAAAGTGACAGGGGGCGAGCCTGGTGCCATACAACGGTACATACATATTAAAAACAACATTAAGTACTCTTATTCAACTGAGCACCTGGTAACCCTAGTCGAGAGTGCGATACTTTACTGCTGCGCAGTACGCCGGGCGGGCGGGCCGCCCTTCATCACTGTAATGGACGGGCTCTGCCCTTGGGGATCGTTGCTACATGGAACTACTCCAGGGTTGAAAATCAGGTTTTAAGTTGGCTTAGAGTCAGTTAGCGTTGAATAAAATAGAATACCATTCGGCTCAAGAAATGGGGCTGCCTTTCCCGCAACTGGCCCTCTATAATGACGCGAGAGATACTATTTTGGTTCTCAGTTTTGGTCGCTCATATAATTATAAACCTTACATGAAAAATGATCTAACTGATTTTGAAAACCGCATCAAAATCCGTTGCATGGCTCAGGAGTAGTTAGCGGAGAGACAGACGGACGCGGAAAGCAACTTTGTCTTTTACCATGCAGAGAAGAGACATAGTAAAAGACAAAGAGAGAGAGTTTTTGCTGTGAGAGAGAGAGAGAGAGAGAGTGAGAAGATAAACGCTTTTCAATTTACTCACTTGAAACAAAGCGTATAATGTACTGTTATTATATTCAACCTTTAACATTTCAATTAGGTTTAACATTACGCCCTCGTTCATCAAATCGTTCCTCGAACAAAGCTAAAATTAAATTAAATCAAACAAACACGTCTCGTTACTGAAACGCGAGTTCACCGAACAATAATGATGTGTACACATACACACTATTGTTTATGTGTATATTGAATATGTAGGACGTCAATATTTGAGCTTTACGAGGGTTTTTATGATAAATTAGAAATAAACAGTAGTAGCTACAAAGATTTTGAACATTTCTCAACTATAACCTCTATGTATGTCTTTATGTACATCGGTCTGGTGTGGGTTAGGTTAGGATTGGATCACACTTTGCCTTTTCGAAAATAAATAGAAAAGATTTTTACTTTACTAATACGTATAGCCTCGAAAAAGTTTCAGTGATTTATCTTTTTCTTTCTAGTTAATTTTTAACTCAACCGATAAAAACAAAACTATCCTCAGGCAATACAACGTTTATTATAAAGAGGAAAGCAACGCATTTAAGTACTAGGGGAATATGATTGCAAAGAACTAATTCACCATACAATTTGACACAGGTTTATCACAATTTCTGTTAACCAAATCACATTCAAACACCTACACTCCTAATGCGCAAATCTGCGGCCCACACGCCCACATCCTATTCTGACACAAATCTCACGTATTCATGCTCGCCTGGTAAACGGGAGCACGTAGCTCTACCACGCTCCAATTGAGGTGCATCGCGGAAACGCGAGCTCGCTTTTAGTTCCAACAATGTTCTGCGCGCCTGGTACTTACATAATACGCGATAAGCCTGATAAGCTGGTCTTTTAGCGAGACGCGCGTTCTGACGGAAAACGTTATTGGACAAATTGGATTTTTGTTTAAGCACTTGTTTGGGTGCGAGGTTGAAAATATTCCAAAAATGAAAACAATGAACCATAATTGCACTTTTATAGTCTTACGATATTTAATAATACCTGTATTACAATTTCATTACCGTGAAACGAGGTCAAATTACAGTGTTCGTGAAAGCAGACATAACTTTTCTTTATACATTTAGAAAGAGTAGCAGTTACTGCTTTAGACACCGTTATTTAAATTTAAAAACGAAACGAAGCAATCAACCTATCAATCGAAGGTCAATGTAACCCCATGATTCAAAGTAACCCCACTCGACCGGTACCCCAATTGTATTGGTGGCCTCCACAGAATTCTGGTTAATAAACCAGTAGCCCTATTAAGTTACTCCTTATATTTGGATTATAGCACAACATTTCTAAAAATAGCACACAACTTTACAACATGTCGTGTGTAGGTACTTTAGGTGCCCAGCACGCTAGCATGCTATTTTAGGATAGCAAAGGTATTACGTATTTACGAAACTAATATTTAGGCAAGCTCAAAATACCAAAGGTCAACCATCCTGCTTAAAACTCACATTGTCGAGCTAGGTATGGAGCTAAAAAAAGAAACGGGGGTTTTATTCATGTTATACTAAAAGGCAATTGATAACTTTGTTGTTAGCAACCTCAGATCAACCTAGAGAATAATATGGCGCACGGCGTGTGATTTAGGTGTAGCCAAAAACCATCCAAAAAAATAGGTTGTCTGTAAAGTCGGTTTACTGGCGATAGTTGAACGTGACAACGTGCTCACTCAAGTAGGAGAGAGACGGATGTCGAACGCTGCCGAACGCAAAGGCCAATTGTGCTTCTTTGTCGCTCGTTCCGCGCTCTCGCTTGCACTTCAAGCCTTACATGGAACGCCTCAGAGCGAGGTAACGCCGCATGAGTCATGTTTTTTCGTGCGTGCAGCCTGCTCTATCGAATTATAAGACGTTGTCACGTCAAAACTACGCTACTGTCGTATGTACACAACACGTACACATTGACGCAAAAATACTACGCTACTCGCTTGGTCCTCCTTACCTCGACATTATGTGCATTGGTTTATGGTATAATTTCATGTACATAGTGCATTATACAAGTGTGGTCAGGACTACATTTTGAGGTTCTTTTTAAGGTTCAAGATTCAAGACATTTTATTTGCAATACAAGATGTCAAAAAAATATGAGTACATAGTCCAATGGACCCTGTCGGTCCAATGGACCCTTTAAAAACTGTGCAGTTTTTTTACAAGTCAATTTTGATAAAGCCGTAACATTAAACTCTTACAAATATGTGCAGTTTTCGAATATTAAATTTACTAAGGTTGTATATTGTAACGAAAATAGCTAACGTAGAGTTTGGGAATTAATATTAGTTTTCGTGCAATTGTAAATGTTTATCATGGCAACATAACCACGCACATAAGATTTCAAATAAATCTCTTCAGCGAGATATAACGTTCTATACAGCGTGCCCGTTTTACCCCCAACAATATTTTGACAGCCGATGCCAACACTGATGTGGACTTCATCTCCGAAGGTTTGATTCACCTCAGCATGTTAGATTACCAGATAATACGAATCAAAGTTTGATGTAAAATTGACCAGCTGCAACCCTAACATACGAACAGCTGACAAACGACCTTGTCTATCAAAGACTAAATTTTGCGCAGAAAGATTTTTTTATTACCTAATTCTAAACTGTGAACGAAATAAACATAAATTAAATACCTTACTGAGAATTAAATGCTCTAAAACAACAATCGCTAGATTCGATAAAACATGTTGAAGTCATATCGGGCGGTTTAAAACTCCGACACTAGGGCTAGCCACTTGGCTTACATGACTAAAGTAGAAGAAGCCTAGAATAAGTACTGCGGTATAAAAAGCTTGCCTATAAGTTCCAAGCAACCCCACGTACATCGTAGACCTACGTCTAGCGTCATTTATCACTGGAAATAGGCACCTAAGCTTTTGTTTTTTAATTTATTGTGATAGTATCGTACAAAAATGTACTATCATTTCATTACTTCGACATATTTCGTATAACTTCAAACTAATTGACGCCTCTAGTCTAGTTTTATTCTGTGCCAAGTACGGAAGTCCACGTGCACTTGTCGGCAACAGTCAAACAGAGCAAAGGTTAGCGCCTCCCGCTTATTGGGCAGCGGTATTTTACAAATACTGGCGCGGACCAATAAGCTCAACGCGCGAACGCGTAAAAGCCGAAAGGAGAATAAGAAAGCGCCAAAATCTGCGAAATTTAATAGTTGAGGGTTCCGTCATAAATATTTTATTATTTTCGGGTCCCGTGTTCGATTCCCTGCCGGGTCCATATTTGAATGATGAATTCGAATATCTTCTCTGGGTCTTAGTTTTAGTTGTACTTGTGCGTTCGACACAAAATAAATAAATAAAATGACCGAGTGGGCAGCTATGAGTGTGAGGCGTATTTATTTATTTTACAAAACTAGTGTTTTTAGTGTTAATATGTAAATACTTTTTTTAAAATAAAAGAGCGGCAAATAAGCAGTCTGTTCGCCTGATGGTAAGCAATACAGCCGCCTATGGACATCTGCAACACTGTCGCCGCTGTGTTACCGGCTAGGTGCTGACGATAAAACTTCATAGGATTTTCAAGTCACAGTCAAGTACCACAAACCCCTTTACTGAGGGTTTTTTACCCGACTGCGAAGAAGGAGGGTTATGTTTTTCGAGAGTATGTTTGTATGTATGTATGAGGTTTCGTTGTCACCCTCTACTCTACAGCCTAAACGGCCCGATAGATTTCGAGGTGTCATATAAATCGTCTTCATAATGCGAGTGACATAGGGTACTTTTTTTTTTTAATGCAGTCTAGTTTTTTTTTAAATAATTTTATTATGATATTGAGTTGCGCCTGATGTAAAATGGTGGTGACTGTAAAGTACCTACATAAAAATTATAATTTTAATGTGAAATGTTCAGTGTTCATACTAGTATTATAAAAGTGAAAGTTTGTGTGTTTGTTTGTATGTTTGTTACTTCTTCACGCTCAAATGGCTGGACCAATTTTTATGAAATTTAGTATGGAGGTAGCTGATACTCTGGATTAACACATAGGCTACTTTTCATCATCATCATCACCGTTTTTCATCATCTCGCGGGTAAAACCGTAAGCGCAGCTAATATGAAATAATTATTAAAATCGTGTAATGTTTGGGAATAGAAATTAGTTTTTTCTTGTTTTATGGACAAAGGTATGGTAAATAGTTCTCTTAAAGACGTCAGCTTGGCACACTCCGATATCTAGTAATAAAGTAAGCAATTTTACACGACCTTATGTAGCATGGGGTTTTTAAAGTGCGGAACCCTAATGGTCCTCAAAATATTTTCTAAAGAATTGCAATTTTTTAAAAGATTTTGAGTTGAAAGTTCACTCGCATTAGATCATTTCAAGTGTGAGGTTGTGTTGTTGTCTTATTCACCGCTCTTATCTACGATGTCATCACAGTCATCCCAGTATACGAATTCGGAATATTACGACATGATTTTATGTGTTGGAGCTGCGGGTGGAAGTTGTCATGGAGCACGAGAAGTTTACCGGCAACGATTTATTGACGGAAGGCCGCTTTCGGAACAACGGACGCTTCCTTCGTATTCCTGTTTTCGAGGGCTTTGTCTCCGTCTGCACAGCACGGGAAGCGTTCACCCACCACGAAACGAAGGACGTCCCAGTACGCACATCGGATCGAGATTGGAAACGCAGATTCTTCAACATTTCGCTGAAAATCCGCGCACCAGTACACGTCGTGCTGGCGCAACATTCCAAGTGGATCACAGAGTAATATGGAGAACTCTTCATGATGACGGCCAACATCCGTACCATTTTCGTCGCACTCAAGAGCTGCTTTCGTCGGATTTCAGTGCTCGTGTAGTTTTTTGCCAGTGGTTAGAAGGTCGAATTTCTGCCGATTCATCTTTCGCAGAAACGGTGTTGTGGACTGACGAGGCGACATTTACTCGCAGTGGCCTTGCAAATTTACACAATGAACACGTGTGGGCGCACGTCAACCCTCGAGTATCTACTGAAAGCAGTTTTCAGCACCAATGGCGGATCAACGTGTGGGCAGGCATATTCGGAGATCGCTTAATCGGCCCCAAGATTTTGCCAGCCAGCATGAATGGCGCAAGCTATTTAGAGCTGCTCACAGGCGAGCTGGAAGAGGAGCTGGAGAGCTTGCCGTTGGCCGCGTACCGCAGGATGTGGTTCCAGCACGACGGAGCACCGTCGCACTTCGCGCGCAGTGTCCGCGAGTACCTCGACGCACGCTTTCCCGGCCAATGGATCGGCCGTGCAGGCCCGACGGCTTGGCCACCTCGTTCGCCGGACTTAACGCCATTAGACTTTTTTCTGTGGGGTTACATTAAAAATGTGGTTTATTCCGAGCCGTGTAATACCAGGGAGGAAATGATACCGCGTATTACAGCGGCATTTAACCAAGTAACCCCACAAATGCTTAGAAACGTAATGGCGTCAATTTCTCGTCGTGCTCGGCTATGTATCGAGAAGGGCGGCCAGCACTTCGAGCCTTTTTTGTGATGTGTTGTGTCTTGTGTTGTGTGTGGCCGAAGAAATGCCAATGTTACAGTTTAGTACCTAATTCGCATCACTTAAAATAAGAACGTAGATGCTGATTATGGATTCATATTAATGTAATATTAAAAGGTTAATGAATATTACAGCCAAAAATTAGTAGGTATTGTATCTTCCGTACTCATTAAATGGGTTTAAACTATTGTTTTTTATTAAAAATTTTGTTTGTTTGACATTTGTAATTGCATTTATCTGATAAATACCTACCTAATTTTAATTTTTCAATTGTGACATTTATAACTTATTCATTACTACAATCTTATTTGTAGTATGTCTCTGATTTGTCGCGTGTAACCATTGATTATCAATAAATGATGTATTCCTGCCTACCATTCCGTGTAAAATGAAATTAAAATATTAAAAATACTTTTCGTTTTATTTCTTTGCACTGTAAATTGAAAAATGTGCACCTATAGGAAACAAAACATGGATAGATAGGTAGGTAGGTACTTTACATTTGAACACAATGCTCGGGATTAGAAAGCCAGGCTTACTACCTATGTAGGTCTAATAAAATGAGATGCCAGGTTCAATATGTAATAGCAGTTAAGAGCTTCCACACCTAATCTTTGTTACCCGTTCGATTGCCATGCTATGTAGGTAAGGTACCTATTTGTTCGAGTGCGCGGCGGCGCGCGTCGTGGGGACACGACGGGAGCGGGGGGTGAAGCATCACACGCGCCGCCGCCGCCGCGCCGCCGCGCGCGCGCGTGCGTTTGTTGTGGCGCGCTCGTCAGGGTTGTCAAATAAAAAACCAAATAATGAATTTTTAACTTTGTATGGAAAAAAAAATGTCATGGTTTCACGTTTAATGTTTGCTTGTTTGATTCGAAATTTAATGCAGATTAACTACTATAAATATTGTTGGACCTTTCTGCAGCACGTTGTATATATAGTGTTCCAACTTTTCCGCTAGATTGATCTGAGTTAGCAACAAAAAAAAATCTATTAGAACGGAAAAAGCGGCATGAGTCCAATTTCTAGTACACAGCGCGTGGTTCAATATAACTACACGCAAACGGACACTACACAGCTCCGTTGAAATTTTTTTGACATTTTTGTTTTGACACAGTTGACATTGATCATTATTATCACTGTTGCGACTGGTTGCGTTTGTTTGTGACGACGGTGAGTTGTGTGCAGCACCTAATTTTTTCCGGTACGTTCTTAGGTTTTCGTACCGGATCTTCTTTATAACTATATCGAGGGTTAGAACTCAATCAATTTAAATAAAATTAAATCTTAACTAAGAATAAGTTGAATATGACCCAGTCATAAAGAAAATCCTTCCGTTACTTACTTTAGTGCAAAAAAATTGCTCAGTAACTTTTAAACCCTGAAATAGGAACATCCAACAAAATAATTCTCGAACTTTCCATCTCCTAAATAATGCTACATTGATCTAGACCAGTTTCGATTTAAATATAGACCTAATAAATAGATCACCTGCCATTATTCTCATTACAGACACACAAACAAACACTCGATGAATCCATCCATCTCTCTTGTTGTTTGAAATCTAGAGCGATTCTCTAGAGTTTTCTTTTGGTAGTGTTTTCCATTACAAAAGTTGAGACCAAATTAGATCTTGAGTTCAATGGAATTGAGTGTAGATTTGATCGACTTTCTTTTTAGGTGCGCTTGTAATGTAAGTAGATATTTTTTGGACTGTTCTAGAAATAATAGGTTTCTCGTTTTGAAGGATTGGAATGCTAATTGGATCTACGAGTACATTATATCGTTCGTTGTAGTACGAAACGTACCTACTAAGACTCTGTCTAAGTGTGAAATATTTAAAGCTTCAATTAGCATTTATGTTATTTGCGTTATGCCCAATAAACAAATAAATAAATTCGGGACATTGTCACACACGGTCGCCTGACCCCAAACTAAGCAAAGCTTATACTATGGCTGCCAGAGACTGATATACAAACATACATATATATTTTCAAATATATACTTAAATAGATAATAACACCCAGACATACATAGAACAAACACAAATGTTCATCACATAAATGTTTGCCCTAGATGGGAATCGAACCAAGCTCAGAAGGCAGGTTCACTACCAACTGAGCCACCGAGGCAGTCCAATAGCTCTTGCTTAGTTTGAAAAATAGGATTTGTATTTTTGGTGTACCATAAAGTTATACTATACATATGTATAGTGTTTTTAACTCCCAACGCAAAAACGACGGGGTGTTATAAGTTTGACGTGTCTGTGTGTTTGTGTCTGAGTGTGTGATTGTGTCTGTGGCATTGTAGCTCCCGAACGGATGAACCGATTTTGATTTTTTTTTTGTTCGAGAGGTGAATTAGTCGGGAGTGTTATTAGCTATGTTTGATAAATTGGTGCCAGGGGCTTTTTTAAATGTATACAATTTATTTCCTAATAAAGTTTATCAATAAACGTAAGATAAAGTACATTTATCACTGAATTAGAAAAATATATATTTACATATATATTGCAAACATTTACAACATTACCCGGTGATATACAACAAACTACCAAAAGCTATGAGAAACTTGAACTGCAATCCATTTAAAGCAAAATTGAGAAAAATTCTGGTTGAAAGAAGCTATTATAATATAAATGACTTCCTAAATGACATGACAATATCTGTTTCTTTAGATTTTATGTTTTTGACATTTTATTTTTTAATCTATTTGACATTTAATTTTGTAACGCTGACATTGTGAGTTTTTATATATTTTTTAATTTCATTAATTAGGACATTTAATTTTAAATAACTAGAGTTTTAAGTAACCGTAAAGTTGCCATCTCCAAAATTTGCACGCCTCTTCAGGCATAACATTGAAGGACATATTTTTTAAATTAAATTTTAAATTATATTTTTTTCAGAGAAGCATTGGACGAAACATAAAAATATAGCACTTTTTGTACCTACTGCGTTTTTATTTGTAAATATTCAAATATCTATGTAAGGTTTTATTACGTTCTAGCCCAATTTTAGGACAAAAACACTATAAACTTGAAATCACTTTCAAATAAAATCGTTTTACCGAGAGGTATTCCACAAACAATTTCTAAACATCCCACGCTCGACCGAGCACCAACGCAACGCAACTTAAACTTCATCCAGCTGTTATTTTACACAATAGATACCTACTTATGCAATATCAAACAAACTTCTTCGAGATAATCCAAGTAGGCTCCTCAAGTAGGCCAGTGAGCCGGGCGCAGGCCGGGCTCGGCTGGAGGAGTGCCAACATCAGCTGATAACGTAACTTGTTGCCGGCACTGGCATCTGGCACTTGTTGGCACTGCCGCCGGCACTGCCTGTACTGACACCCTGTTACCGGCCCTTTTAGATCGTTGTCGGTAAAACTGACATAAACTTGATAGTTACACTAGGTGCTGCTCTTACTTAAGCGTGCTTCAAAAATGCACTGCTGCCAAAAAGTACTTTGAAAATCTACGACTCTTATTAAAGCGTGCTTTATAAATGTGACGCTCTAACTAAAGCGTGCGTTAAAAATGCGCTGTTCCCGAAACGTACTATGAAAATGTACCACTCTAATTAAAAGTTCTTTATAAATGTACCAATCAAACTAAAGCGTGCTTTAAAACTATCGTTTTTACTAGTATGTATGTGTGCGCACAGCCGCACACGTACATACAGACATGATAATATAAAAAATACGTCAGAACTAAAATAAAATGCTGTATTTCAACAATTAATGTCATTTGTTACCTGCTATAAATAACTACCCTAGCATCTAGTTTTCCTGTGCGTCTGAAAAACGCAAGTAAAATAATAATTGTTCCTTTATTATCAAGATTTACTCTAATAATTTAACCTTTCTCTGTATTTTTAACCAGCTACCAAAAAGGAGTTGGTTCTCAATTCGACTGTGTTTCGAATCATGTTCTTTCATATGTTCGATAAAGATTAAAAAACAAAGAAAAAAAGGTACACTAGGTAATTACTAACTTAGTAAATTACGCAAGAAAGATACCTACTACTACCGTACTATTAAGTATACTAATACTAAATTAGTACGGTATGTATACGTACCGCACTAATTGAGTGTTAGGTAGTCGTCACTGGCGAACTCCGGCTTTACTCTGTATCCTAACGTTACCGTACATTTGCCCGGGATTAAGGGTGATTATTTGTTAATCCAGGAAACGTGCAACCTTCATACCATATTTCAAACTCGAGTCGAGCGGGAAACAAACACACTGGCAGATTAGAGAGAAAACTGCATTGCTAATAGAACGGATTTTGTTTTGTAATTATATTACAAAAAAAACTATTTTTGTGTAGTTTTTTTTAGTAGCATATGTACTCGTATTAATCTAGGGTATACAACCTTTATACAAAATTTCATCCAAATCCGTACAGCCGTTAGAGCGTGAGGAAGTAACAAATTGACAGATACTTTCGCATTTATAAAGTCACTTCAATCTTTTACGTGTCACGTTATTTGTCTGCTATAGACTCCTAAACTACTTAACCGATTTCAATCAAATTTACACACCATGTGCAGTTCGATGTAACTTAACAGATAGGATAGCTCACATATATAAATATATATATGTATATATAAATAATAAACGCGAACGAAGTCGCGGGGTGACAGCTAGTACCAAAATAAATGTTATCCAAATCCGTTCAACCGTAGAAGTAACAAGCTAACACACCTTTCGCATATTTATAATATAAGTGTGATCTTTGAATCTCACTGTGATAACCCAGGGCGCCGAGTCCGGTCCAATCGATACAGCCCTCACTAGGAGTGCTATCGCATGAACTGCGCGACACTTGTGACCACTCCACTGGGCCCTTGTAACTTTCCAGCCGCTTGAGTAGGCGAGCGAGCGATACCAAGCCAATGTTGGGGATAAATTTTATTTAAATAATAACCTTTTAAGCGGTTTTATTTATAGTACGGCTTTTAAGGCCCGGTATTATTACGAAAGCAGCGATGATAGCCTAGTTAGAGACGGCCCGCCTCTCTAGCCAGAGGGAGTTTCGTCAAACCTAGCCGACGGCACGTACTAATATGTTCATTGTGTGAGCATATGTGCGTATTGTTTGTGATATGCTACATGACTGGAGCCCGGTGTATGGCGACAGGCTCGCCCCCTGTCACATTTGGGACTGAATATCGTCCGGCGAAGTGTTCGTGTTGTATGACACCTCTGCCAGCCCCCTCGAGGGAAATGCGTAACGATATGTATGTATGTATATATTATTACGGAATCAACAAAAACAAGTATTTTGTTTGCGCCAAGTTCGATATGAAGAATTGTTGCAGTTGCAATAAAATACAGCTGGTAGAAGAAAACAATCAAATACAGTTTAGGCGGCGTAGAATTTTGAAAATCACGAACAACAAATTTGAAAATACAATTTTGGATTAACGCAAAAAATTTAATCGTAGACAAAAATTCAAATTTTTGTTACATTGTAACGTGATTCTTCTGTCACTTAGTGTAATTGTGACATAATTTTTTGAAACTTAGCATGCATGTAGCTTTCGTATGCGTACTTCCGAAGGACAAAAACCTATTACCTTCACTTTTTGCTTGTTTCAAATCTTGTGACAGGTTTTTCGACTTTCTTATTAAAATTTGCACACACAAGTAGTTCCCGTTATAGCAACACAATGTTATAAAATAAAAAACCGTTTAAAAGAAACACTAAAAAATAGTTCAAAGTTAAATTATAGACGGACAGGTTTACATGCTTGTAGCTCCGACATATACAAAACGTCAAGGAAGGTGAACATTTCCGATTTTTATTTTTTTTTATTTAGAATAGGTCGACGTTTGACCACCAATTTATCAGAACAGCCGCCCTATGTTGGTTAGACCATAAAAACACCCTGAATGACGCCGCGGTCCGAAGGTACTCGTATTCATAAGATTTTTTTACTGAGCAAAAAACAGACTATTGGCGCGAACGCCCGCGAAAATGTTCTTATTGGTTGTTAATGGCTTTTTTACCAGTAGGAACAGAGTGTCGGCGCTTTCGCGAGCTTTAGCGGCAATCGTGTGGCTTTAGGCACAGAATTAATAATAGCATCCCCAATACGCCTTAAAATATGACAAGCGAAAACTTTTTAAATCTTTCTTTTTCCAAGAATTCAGCGTCGGTCCAAAAACGAGCTTTGAAAGTTGTTGAACCGTGTCTATCTTATCTTCATTACGATTTTATTTTCCCGATATTCCGACTACCCGATAAAATGAGACGATGATCGATGTCTCCACATTCCAGCGGACGGCTATGAAAAAAAGGCCTGAAATTCAGAGGCGTCAAATATTCAGGAGGGTCTTATCTACGTGCTTAATGTTGTAAAAAGATACTGAACTTTTTTAGGCTGTATGAATGAAGGAATATAAAAATGGATGTCAAGAATTTTTAATTTCTGTCACAACGAAATTTCTGTCTTTGATCTCAGAATAGGATATAAAAGGTACAAAGGAACTCGGAGGAAGCTTATACGGATTAGAACATAAGCTTCTTTGTGTTCTAATAAATGTAACATAACATATCGTCACGCCTTTCCCCCGAAGTGGCTGGTATAGAGAAGTATTACAATACCTTCACTTCGCCGGACGATCAGTCGCAAATGTGACAGGGGTCGAGCCTGTCGCCATACACCGGTCTCCAGTTATATAGCATACTAGCTGTTAGGTTCTCGCGATTTTGTTCGCGTTTATTCAGTAAATAGTATCTAAAAACCTTCCTCGTGATATACTGCAACTAATTATCAAATCTCATCCAGATCCGTTCAGCTGTTTTGCCTTGAATAGCCCACAAAGAGACTGACACACAATACATTAAATACGTACGTGAAATGTTCAAACAATAAACAAATTCGTCTTCTTATTCCAAAAAATATACGGTTCCTATAAGGTAATTGTTCTGCGCTGTTGTGTCCAAAATTAGAAGAGCCCTGATGATAGCCGACCTCCGGTAGGAGATGGCACCTCAAGGAGGAGAAAGTAGCTGGTAAAACCGTTTAACGATGCTAGTCAAAAAATATTTTAAAAATCAAATCAAAAATTACTACGACATCATAAAAAGTTTAATTGGACATGAAACCTCGATAAGCATTTATATAGTCGGCCTTTAAAATCATAAAACGAACACTAAACTTGGATGATTACGAGCACACTACAGTTGTACCTGTAAAGGAGTCTACACACCAAAGTCGACAATCCATCTATACAACTCACCAACATAATTATTATGTGCGGAACGATTTCTTTTAAAAAAAGTCGCCGATATCAAGAAATATATCCACCGGAATGATGTCGGCGGGCGTCGGCGACTATGGTGTGTAGATTCGTTAAGTTGAGCGTCGGGCCCTGGAGGAAGCACACCTCGCTTTACTTTGGAGTAAGTAAAACACCGACCTTTCGCAACTAACGTATCTATCAACAGCAAAGCCAATTAAGCTGTCAAACGCACGCCTAAATCGAGCCAACTATTTCATTTGTCATGACTCGCGATGCCATAATAGTTTACTGGATCCCAAAATCAAACCAACCGACCGTAACTCATATGCCTCGCTGCAAATGGAGACTACATACAAGCCCAGCGCCCGACTGCCTCGTAGTTTTCTAATGAAAAATGAACTTACAGTTTATGGCATTACGTTCTTTTTAGACCGTTAATTCTTAGGAGGCACGCGTTCAGCGCTGAAATGAAATATTATGAAATGAAACGAAATTTTTTCACTAAAAATATGGCGCTCGCCAGCAACTCGGCTTGTCGATCCAAGTTGCAGAAGCTCGGCTTGTGTTTTTAATTTGGAATTAGCTACCCATAAGGGTTTAAACTGATAAATGCTCTTGGTGGAGCTAACCTAGTATACAAAATTAGAGTGCCATTGTAACATTTTAACACTGATTTAATTAACCCGTTCAAGAATTCAACTCTGTCTCTTCTGCAAGTGGAACTAAGTTAATTTTTATTTGTAGATTTATAACATAGCAAAGCGGTAGGGCGTTAAGCTTGTAAGTGGACGGAGCCCTTTAAACCAGTAGAATGCAGATTACGATTGCATGTGAAGCCACAAAACGTGCACTCGTTATCGACCGCCGTCCGTCGGTTAATTAATCGACTGTTCGTAGAAGTCGATAGCATGTTGTAGCAGCTGTAAAGTCAAGGGCAGGATAATAAATAAACACACTAGGTACAGCGACGCGTGCACTTTTAACTGCAGACGTGTTTTGTCACGAAATATAATAATTATGGTGGATTTGTTCGAAACAAAAGTAATGAAGAAGTTAGTGAACGGCGATAGAGCTATTTTAACTGTACTAAATGTTACGTGAATGATTGTAGGGTAAAGGGTTTACCTGTATTTGAAAAGTAATTGTCAAGCACAGCGCACAAGTGCACCGCGCTTGACTCCGGGATTCGATTCAAACTCAGATTTCTAGTGGACTGTATATTTTTCCTTTACATTGCGATTTACAATATGGAGTATTACGTGAGCAGACGTCTAGATAGGGCGGAGACCGAGCGGCAAGAAGGGTGCTAGTCGTGGGTAACTCGAACCGGAACCGGTTCAAAAATTCAGATCACTTGGTTTGGCTCGCTTGAGCCGCGGCTCAACTCTGAAACAGGCGGCTCAAGTCGAACGACTCAAACGATTTTGTCATTCATCAAAACGAACGCGAGAACGAAGAGAGCCGATTTGACGCGATGTGTTCCAAGTCCGAATACGAAATGTATTGTAGTGTGAGCATGGACGAAACAAAGCTATACCACAGAAAGAGAAGGAGACAAATTCTTAAGAAAAGCTATGTCTGCACGCGCAGTGATAGCGGAATGCTAAAATAAACTATTGACGTACTTATTATTAAAATGTAATGCTTTATTTTAATATATTAATGTTCTCATAAAATTAAAGTTGGAAATACAAGCTTATATCTATTAATATATACCTACTAGAGTGTGTACGTAAGTTTAGTTACAAGTCAAAATTTAGAAATTAAATTAAACCAACAACTAGGGGGGCTATTCCTGCGCGTGAGATGAGATGAGATTTTATCTTCGTCACTCTCACACCTATGATGTTTCAAACGAGAGCAACAAGGATGAAGAAAGATGAGATGAAAATCTCAAATCTCCGAATAGGGTCCTAGGTAGTAGGTAGATATTTAATCACAGTTATTTAAATTGAATGCTAAAAAAAACAATTCCTCTTTTCAAAATCTGACTGATGACTTTTTTCATTGTACCAATTACCTACCTATATGAATATTAAATATAATTTTAGGAAAACGAATACTTTATTAGTTCTAAAAAAAACATAAATTTTTATCATGGTTTGAATGTACTAAAATTGATACTTACCACATATTTTAACTTTTAATTAAGTCTTTTGATATTAAATTGCTCTCCTGTAAATATGCAATTTTTTGTTTCGATACTGTACGTAGGAACAGTCGATTTTTGACCAACGTATACGAGAACGAGACAAACCTATATCGGGGAAAAGAGAGAAAGAGATATAAGTCTCACCGACTCGCATCGCGGGAAAACATTATTTGAACGGTAACCATAAAGCATGTGTGTGAGCCAAACTGAGCTGAGTTCGAAGTTTACTTCGTTACTCACTAGATGACTCACTCGAGTCAGGACGCATATTACGTAGAAAGGAGTGATTTTTGAGCTGACCTGTGAGCCGGTTCACGGTTCCGGTTCAAGTGGCTGACCTGAACCGGAGTCATGGCTCAAGCAAATCTGTTGAGTTACCCATGGCTAAAGGGTGCGGTCGCCTCCCGCATTTGGTTTTATTCCTCTCGCGGAGGGGCGGACAGCGGGGTTCGGGGAGCAGTCGACCGTAAGGTTTGCCCACCGCACGCCATCTACAATTTCTCAAAGCAACTAAATGGTGCGTGAGCCATGACCCCTGCTTTCCCGTCGCCACATCGCTCCACTAGAGGGCGTTACAAACCACTTATCAGTGCATATTCCACAATTCTCCCGCCGCGAATTTATTCGCCAACATTATCGTGTGGAATGCACACTGACCGCGAAATACAAACTTCTACAATTTGCAATTACTCCTAATACAATCAGCTTAACTTAAGTTACATAATTTTATGCAGAGCAAGCAATTGGACACAAGCAGCGTCTGACTAACTCTTCTGAAAAACCTACTCAACACAAAGGCATTACTGACCAATAGCTTGCTTTACCTATTACAAATTATAAAGGAACTTAAGTGAATAATCTAGCTTGCAAAGCTATTTAAACAGGGAACATCTTGCAATTATTTGTTTGCAAAAAACAATTAACACAAATTGGACACAGAACTGAGTTAAACTGTATTACAATTACAATATTATAATGGGATACAATCACACAATTGTATTTAAATGATAATAAATTCTACTACTATGCACGGGTGACTATGTCCTACTAAGGTAATTATTATTATGACAAAGTAAGTCAACCTTGCTTGATAGAATCTATTACAATAACCAGACTGACAAATATCCTACATACTTTACAGGATATATTCTACGCAATTTTATACATTACTATTTAAAGAATAATACTTAATACAAACTCCGCGACACAGAGAAAGACAATTTTGCCTTGCCTTTAAGGCTGTACATGTTTATAGATATTTATTTATAATATACATTATGACTCTACGGTTGCCACGACAGGAGACTGCCCAATCCCTCGTCTTGCAATATCCTGTCGCCGCGCCAATACTTATATGACTCTACAGGTAACCACGACAAGACACTCTGCTATAACTATAATTCTTCGCCTACAATGTCTTGTCGCAGCGCCAAATACAATACAAACAATACACTCGCTTAGAGAGTGTGCTATGCCAATATACTCCGATACTATTCTACCGGAAGGACTACCAGACGTTTTGTGGGTCTCTGCATGACTGTACCGTTCTTCGTTATAACGTCTACCAACCGAACGACGCCACCCGCGCCCGGATACACACGTTGTACTCTCCCTTTTGGCCAGATATTCCGAGGTAGGTTCGGGTCAACTAGTAGGACGATATCTCCTTCCTTGATTTGATCGCCGCGCCCATGCGGCTCCCGCCGGTGTTGGAGTATGGGAAGAACCTCACGCACCCATCTATGCCAGAACAGATCAGCGAGTCGTTGGGATGCCTTCCAATGTGATCGGCCTAGTTCATCTACTTTGGAGAAAGTTCCCGGTAGCGGTACTTTTGATGGCCCCCCAAGTAGAAAATGGTTTGGTGTAAGTGCTTCTCCGGTGACGTCTGGTGTAGCGGCGATGCGCGAGCGCAACCGTAGTATACCATGATCGATGATCAATGACAGGTGACGAAGACGGCTACTCGATGATGGCGCTTGTCCCTTGATCACATTGTCCATCTCCTCTGGAAAGCTCTCTTCTTGTGCGGCGCGGACCCAAATGTGTTCTGCTCGCAGCGTGTATTCCACTGCCAATGGTACGTAGGGTGGCAGCGCAGTAGTCGTTCGGGCCCGGATCTGTGGGTTGCGGTGTAAGAGCGGCACATCAGGTTTGGTCGGTTTCCACGCCGGGTCATCGTTGTCTATACGCCGAGTGCGTTTCCTTGCTACGCCCAAAGTACGGGCGCGACACAGTTCAATGAATTGTAGTATACGCCCCGTGGTGCGTATAAGTCGTAGCCAGGATGAAAATCTTGTAGCGTCGGGCAAAGCGTGTACCAAGCGCGGGCGGGCGGCGGTCGTGGTGGCTGTGACGCGTTCTTCTCCGGTGGGGTTCGCAGACGGCGGCTCGCCTTCTGTTGGCCATGCCTCCTCGCCTTGGTATAGGAAGCGCGGGCCGCAGAACCACCTGTGTGTCGCCGCGAAGTCAGGCGGCGTGTCCCGGGTACAGTCGTCGCTCACGTTGAGTGCTGACGGACACCATCTCCACTCGTCGACAGTAGTGGTCTCCTCCAGCTCCGCGATGCGATGCGCGACGAATGGCTTAAACGATTGCGCTCCTGCGCGCAGCCATGAGAGCACCGTGCGCGAGTCGGACCAGAAGACTCGCCGGTCGGGGCGCCGGTCGTGCTCTTCGCCCACGGACGTCGCCAGCCTGCTTCCCATAACTGCCGCCTGTAATTCAAGCCGAGGTATAGAAGTTATTTTTAATGACGCTACGCGTCCTTTCGCCGCCGCGAGCGATACATTTACTTCGCCGCTTCTGCTTTCTGATCTCCAATAAACTGCTGAAGCATAGGCGGATTCGCTCGCGTCGACGAACACGTGTAGTTCTAACTTGGTTGCTTTGCTATAGCCTGGGTAACAACGGGGAATCCGGACGTCCTCGAGAACCTTTAAGAGGGCTAACCAGTTTTGCCAGGCAGATTCCAGCCCCGTTGGTAATGGTTCATCCCATCCTAGGCCTAGGCTCCAGGCTGCCCTTAATAGGCGCTTTGCCTGGGTTGTGATTGGTGCCACCATGCCTACCGGATCATACAGGGACATTGTCACCTTTAACACTTCCCGTTTGGTTGGCAAGGGGTTAAAATATGGAAAGATCTTACTCAAGTTGAAGCCAAGGGTGTCGTCAGCCGGACGCCACACAAGCCCCAAAACCTTTTCTTCCTTGCTGAGTGGTACGTCGGGTACCATAGCTTCGGTGGAGAAGTCAGCTATAGCTGCGCCGCAGTTGGAAGTCCACCTTTGCAGTTCGAAGTTCCCTCTGCGATGTACTGTGTCGACCGCGCGCGCTATCCTAACTGCGCCCTCTACAGTATCGAAGCTCTGTAAATAGTCATCCATATAATGATTATTTATAATAGCACTGACCGCTTCGAGGTACTCTTCCTTGTGTAATGTCGCGTTTAGATTTTTGACGTATATAGCCGTTGTGGGTGAAGAGGTCGCCCCAAAGGGTAGTGATGTCATTCTAAATTCCATAGGTGGCGCATGCGAGTCGTCGCGCCACAGGAAACGCAAAGCGTCTCTATCTTGTGCTCTAATTTTAATGCGCAGGAACATATCTTTAATGTCAGCTGCGATACCGATCGGTTTTTGTCTAAAACGCAAAAGTACTCCCCAGAGAGATTGGAGTAAAGAAGGTCCAGTGATAAGTCTGTCGTTAAGGCACACACCGTGTGTACGTGCCGCCGCGTCAAGAACTAACCGTATTTTTCCCGGCTTGGCCGGACTAAGGACAGGAAAGTGGGGCAGGTACCAAATCATGCCGCCAGGTGGCGCCGCATGCGCCAACTCAGCGTAACCCTGCTCCAGCATTCTTCCTATTTGTTCTGTATATCCAATTTTTAGGTGTGGATCCTTTCGCAGCCTGTTTTCAACACCCTGTCGTCCCAGAGTAGCTTGGTAATTGTTTGGGAAGGGTTCACCCTCGTTTTCCCATAACAAACCTGTCTCATACCCGCCCTCGGGTAGCGGCCGGGTTGTTGCTTCCAGTATGCGAAGCGCCTTTGTATCAGGATCGTTTCGCGGACGGCGCGGCTCCACACCTAGTGATTCCAAGTCGAAATACTCTTTCATTTGTTGGTCCAGAAATGCATCTGAACTTTTGTTTGTACTTACATGGCTGCAGCGGTGCAAACTAGCAAACACTCTCTTTGTCTTGCCATATGTGCTTTGCCCATGTAAAACCCATCCAAGCGGAGTACAAGATGCTACAGGTTGATTAGACCGTCCTCTTCGCACATCCGAAGCCATAAGAATTTCCCAGTTGTCTTGTCCTATAAGCAATGATGGCTTACCGTCATCGTACACCAGCTGATCTGCTATCGCTTCCAGGTGTTCGCAGCCATCCAGATCTAGCATGGACACTGACTGTGCCGAAATGTCTAGCTGGTCAATAGTCCGCGCCTGTATCAATACACTTTTCCCACTATACTTGCCTTGAATGTTTAAGCTTACACGCTGAGAGCGGGCAGCATCAATTCGCGCTCCCCCGACTGCCTCTATAAAGAAAGGGTCATGTGGCCCTTGTGCACCAACTTGCTGGGCTATTTCTTCGGTGATTAGAGTCACGGTGCTGCCATCATCTAGTAATGCATAAGCGTCTATCTCACCATGTGGTCCTGTTACCCTGACTGGGATGACTTTCAGCAGGGTGCGCTTGTGTGCGCGCGCTGCTTTCGCTGATGTGACGGCAGCTGTTCGGTCATCGCGCGATGGCTCGCGTTGCTGTACTGGCGGGTGACCACTGCAGGTGTGGTCCGACGCGCCACCGCTGCATTCAGCCGCCACGTCACAGTTCTCCGCTGGTGGCGCAGCTCTATTCCCACCAGCATGAAGCAGCCGGTGGTGGAAATACTTGCACCCTTTTACTTCACAGGGCTTGCTTTTGCACCGGTGCTTCCAGTCTCTCGGGCGTAGACATCTGAAACATAATTTATGTTTGCGAGCAATTTCCCATCTTTCATCAGAATTCATATTTTTGAACCTATGGCACACTGCCACTAGGCCACATTTTCCCTGACAAATGGGACACTTAGCATCTGTTGATGCATATGATCGCTGTTTCCCTTCTGAATTACGGCTATGTTTGTCATCTGTGACCTCTGCTTTGGCATGATGAGCATGAAGGTCTGCCTCACGATCAAGAAATTTACCCAGTAATAACAATGGTGGCTCTTCATTGTTGTAATCACCTCTTTCATAGTCGAACCACCTAGTTCTAACAATGGGAGTCAACTTCTCAACTATAACATTCACTGTCTCAGGGTTGTGCAAATAGTGTGGTTTTTTCAGAGATTGAATAGTTAAAATTATATTATTAACTTTACACGCAAACATACAAACATCCCTAGGTGTGTCAATCAATTTAGGGAGTCCCCTTAACCTGTCTAGTTCTTGAACTATGAGTGCGTCCGGACGCCCAAATCTCTGTTCTAATTTTTGCATTATTTGATCCGCATTGGATCCTAAAAATAAGCATTTCACTGCCTCCATAGCTATGCCTTTAAGACATTTTCTCAATCTAGCCCTATTTTCCGTCTCTAAGTAGCTAGGTGCGGACTCAGTATATGCCGCTTTAAAATGTAACCAATCACTCGATGAGCCATTGAATATAGGTAAGTCAAAATAGTACCTTTTGTTTGCGGGGCGTTCCCCGCGTGCTACCTCTATTAGTGCTGACGCCAGGTCTCTCAGCGTCTGGTCAGCGCCCTCCTGTCGCTGCACCCTGTCTGCCGGCGCGTACGTCCCCGACGTGCCGGGATGCCGGAATTGTTCGCCCCCGTCCGGCGCGTACGTCCCCGACGCGCCGAGATGCCGGAATTGGTCGCCACCGTCCGGCGCGTGCGTCCCCGACGCGCCGGGATAGTGGATTTGTTCACCGCAATCCGGTGCGTGCGTCCCCGACGCGCCGTGATTCCGGTTCTGTCCGTCGCCAACCGACGCGTGCGTCTCCGACGCGCCGGAATACCAGATCTGTCCGGCGACTCCGGCGCCAGCCGGCGCGCACGTCTCTGTCGCACCGGGTCGCCTTTCAGTTTCGTCGCCTAGTTGCCGCCGGTCCCCACTATATATATATATATCCGCGCCCGAGTACTCAGCTTCTAAAAGAGCCAATTGTGCTCTCGCCAGGTCTAGTCGCGCTTGTGCAAGTCGTTGCTGTTGTAGCCTCGATGTCTTTGGTTGGCCGTCGCAGTTTTGCGACGCGGGCGCTTGGCAAAATGGCGTCGCCGCCGCCGGGTCACGTTCTTCAGATTCCGTCGTCGTTACGCCCGGAGATGATGTCGGCACCGCAGGTAGACTCTTGTCTTGTGGTGGTGCGTCTCCTAGGTCCGCTTGACTACCAGATTCCGTGATCGGGGACGTCGAACCATTTTCACGTTCCCGCGCGGCCATTTTTCGCGTTCGCCTCCCGCATTTGGTTTTATTCCTCTCGCGGAGGGGCGGACAGCGGGGTTCGGGGAGCAGTCGACCGTAAGGTTTGCCCACCGCACGCCATCTACAATTTCTCAAAGCAACTAAATGGTGCGTGAGCCATGACCCCTGCTTTCCCGTCGCCACATCGCTCCACTAGAGGGCGTTACAAACCACTTATCAGTGCATATTCCACAGTAATGGTATACTT
This sequence comes from Peribatodes rhomboidaria, assembly GCA_911728515.1. Taxonomy (NCBI): domain Eukaryota; kingdom Metazoa; phylum Arthropoda; class Insecta; order Lepidoptera; family Geometridae; genus Peribatodes; species Peribatodes rhomboidaria. The sequence continues at coordinate 16,576,944 of OU452174.1, read as the reverse complement.
ACTTTTTTGAAAAACTGTTCATAAGTTCCTAAAAATCTTAATATTGTGTTGTTGGTGACCATGCTGTATCAACTAACAAGTTAAGATTCATTTCTATACACCTAACGGTATTGTAACAGTTATTGCAAATGAACGCTTAAAAAAGTGCTTGTTAGTCGATGAAGTAGGGTTATAAACACGCTCTACTACCGAACTTCTCAGAATATTTTAGCTCTTCCACACACTCGCGACCCTTTAAAGCTTTTGAGTACAAATTGATCGTAAGCGATGTTCGTTATTAGTTCCTGATTGAAGTTCTGAGATTGTCTTGTAAAATGAAGCTATAGGTGTCGGTGTGTGTGGTGGGGCGTGTGTAGTCAGTCAGCAGGCACGGGCACGGGTGGGCGCCGCTCGGGGCCAGCCTGCGCCCGCTCCCTGCTCACCCGTGGCCGTGCTTGCAGGATGCACGCGGTGGGGCTGCACTCGGCGCTGGCCATCCGGCGCGAGCGCAAGCGGCGCGCCGAGCAGCAGCGCGCCCGCGAGCGCCGCTACTCGCTGCAGTCCTCCGAGTCCGGCGTCACCTCGCCGCACTGCTCCACCGGCTCGCTCGAGCGCCGCCGCTTCAGGAACACCCGCACCTCCGAAAATGAGGTCGTCTCCTCGGTCGGCATGCTCCACCTGGGCGTCGTCTTCCTCGTCCTCGGCCTCTTCCTCGTGGGCAGCGGCTGGCTGCCGGACGACGTCACCTCCTGGAGCGCCGTTGGCTCCGTCTCCTGGTTCAACGAGCTCGTCTGCTCCGGCCTGTTCGCGCTCGGCATCGGCATCTTCCTCATCATCCTGCACAAGTACCTGACTAAGAGCGAGGAGGATGCGCTGGAGGACTACGTGCAGAGGCAGCTGACGCGCTCGAGGTCCGGCCACCGACTGGAGCGCGACGCGGAGACCGGCGGGATGCACACGAAGCACGGTAGACGCGCGCGAGCCACCGAGGTCCTGCCTCCGCCCGCCGCTCTAGAGACTTACACTGAACCAGCATCCCATGGGTTCGTGAACGCGCTGGCGGTGAACGGCGACGCTCTGCGTGACTCGCCGCTCGAGCAGATTGTCGAAGAAGAGGCCTCGCTGGCCTCGGAGTCCGAGAGGCGGTTGGGGCGGTTCAACCGAGACACGTACTCGGGCCGGTCGGTGCCCGCCAGCCTGAGCCCCGGCTCGCCCTCCGACACGCGCGAGCTGCTCTCCGACGGCCGGTACATGGTCATGTCGAGAATGTGAGCGCCAGCTTTCAATACGCTTTCTTTAACGACCGAGTGTTGCGGCTAATGTACTAAATTCGAAAGCTGCCAATTCAGAGAACTGTCAGTGTTCCTCTCGATGTGAACTCTGTGACGTTGTGATTCGACTCGTATTTATCTGCCATTTCGTTTGGGTATTTGTTCCGCTACGTTACCCGCAAGTGGCTGGAGCTTATCGGTTCACTTTGAATTCATGAAAGCTTCTATTCTATATTTTAACAGACGGACCAACTCTTTGGTAGATTTTAGTGGTAAGTGGTATCGTGAGCGAGTTTACAGCTGCACCGTAAAAGTGAATGAGGTCGTTCGATCGATGCTCGCGTCGGTTTCGCGAGACTTGAACATTAGGCCGGCAGCACACCGGAACTATACGTCACATCTACGTCGAAATAAATGGTCACTCATAATAAAATATGTGTCGTGTAAGCATAGCACACTGTGTGCCGCTGTGTGACACTGTGTACCACAAACGTTTCTGTTTTCCGTACCTTCAAGCATATATTATGTTTCATTTTTTGCATTATGTTAATTATGAACAAATTTCAAAAGTGTTATTTGCATCCTAAATGGTTAAATAATATCTTAAGTGCACAATACAAATTTATATAAACGGTGTGTGGCCGACCTCATGTGACCAATATAGCTTAGCCAAGGTGCAGTTATAAACAAATGAAAATTGTGAATATTCATTAACTGATTATGATTGAATTCTGCATGTATTGGCTTGAGACTGATTGATATTTGTACTGTTCTTATTATACCTGACAATTTAAATAAGATATTAATATTGTTCTTTGTCTTGTATCCGTATCTATATTATAATGATGTAAGTACTCTATCTAAATTATTATGTTTAAATAATTGAATCACGTTTTAGTTTAAATACGTGTGCCAAAACTGTTCTGGCAATATTAACTTGCGTTATTTATCAGAGCTGGCAGTTGCAGAATATTTAGATACATACTTAGGTATTTTTGTAATAACATTCCATAATGCTTTAAGACAGTTTGTCTGTAATTTTATTTTGATTTAATTTCATGACTAGTTTAGTTGATATAAGTGTTTTAGTTAAAATCTTAATTAGAACTGCATTTTTAAATAGTGGACAATTAATTATTGCGAAACGCGTTCGCTCGTCTTGGTGTGCTAAATCAATGTAGCGTTAGCATGTTTGCTGTGTTTAGTAAAGTACGCATGTTCAGTTCTAAATGCAGTTCTGGTTAAAAAAAGTGTTTTGTTTATGGCTGTGAAAACCTTTCCATGGTACTTGACTAGTCAAATTAATTGCTGTAACGGATAGATGATGATATTATTAAGCTAACATGCACGAGCTTAGCTTCACAATGCTCAAACGTTATTTAGTAATCTTTCGATTTTTCTCCTCTCCTAGTACTTTTTGTAACTTTTTTAGCTTTTTATTGTAGCTCCCTATTAGCGTATTTGATAAACTTAATGAAAAAATGCATTAAAATGGGTTTTCGTTTTCATTTAATTGATGGGTCACCTTAAAAAACTTTACTTAAAAAACATAAATATAATATTATTATTTTTCAATTATTTTAAGGCCCTGTGTAGCAAACCTCATATTCGTTTTAAAAATAAAGTAAAATAGAAACATATTTTTGTAATAGATTTAAAGCTATCCTGAAGTTTATCAAATAGGCGTTTAAATAATTAATTCTCGTACTTTTCTTCTCTAAGTACCTCTCATCTAAGTGCTGTCTATAAACATTGCCTTATTAAGAGAAATATTTCACATTATTATTGTAAATGATTATGTATACTGTAAGTGCACAATTTTTTGATAATCTAACTATAAATTATTATACTTAGGATAGTACAAAATGGGAATAAGTGAAGATTTTTCTAGCATAAAATACCTAGTAACTAAGATACCTACATAATTGTATCGAGGGTTGTCAGGTAAAATTCAAGAGGAAAAAAAGGTTAATCCCCAATTCTAAAGCAACCAACACATTCAATTCGTTCTCCACATCTACCTCGAAATATAATGATAACTCGAAACAAATGTGAATCGTAAACAACGGAACTTCATTTACAAATTATTTCCTTAAGAAAATGCACAAATAAAGATAAATGTTTGCAATATCACGTTACAAACATTCCTTGTGCGGTGTGCCGCCGGCCTAAAAGCCAGAACTCTTTCTTCTAGATTTTTATCTGCCCTTGATAAAATCTTGCCTCAATGTTTAGGAGATGCTAGCTAGATGTCGCCTGTTAATTTATAAGAACTAACAGACAAACAAACACACATTTTTTTGACCAATTTGCACCAATCTAAGTACAATTTATCATAACCTCAAAACATTCATAGGTTGATTCTGACTCTATCGCACAATTTTATAACTAAACAAAAGGGGATAATTAACATTATTGTGATCTTTGTTTGGGGTAAAATAATGGGTGTTTTTTTAAACAACGGACATTCTGGGATATCATTGTACTAATCATTAATACCTACTTTTATTAAAAGACCAACACTAAAATTGCAAAAACAAAATTAGCTGTTCCATTCCTTTTCTCGAGAATTTTTTCTGTGAAACAACTGGTTTTTCGCGATTTTATTGGTAAAGGTTAGTCTTAAAGATGAGTACAGTATTATCGTGGAATTTGTCCGTCTTTAACAGAAAAACCTAGTATAAGATAAGGGTCTCAGACATTTTCAGAGCTATTAGATTCTGCGAGTCAGACGGAGATACAGCCCGAATAATTTATGAAGACATCTGCGCATCGTTAAAATACATGGTGGCGCATGCTTTTTTAAATGGTCCGAACTATACGCTAATTGTGTACCGCGAGGGTTGTTACAATATTCGTTTTTAAAATTGTACGAATCAGAATCGACGTCAGTGTAACTAAATATGTGCAAAAGCCGTTATTTCAAAAAGACTGATACAAAGTCTAAAAGAAATTCATACATTTTATGATTTTATAATATGTGACTTTCAATTCTCACTAAATTAAAAATTCGAACTAAAATTTACCAAAATAGATCAAAGCTCTAAAAAAACAATATTTGATAAGAACTAAATTTCTTTATTGTACGTTATAGTTACGAATTGAAATTTTGATCGCACATTATTAAATAGAATACTTAAAATAGTTACTGCACATTAATTATGAAATATCTTGTGCCTATACTACTTTTATATCTAGGTATTTTTGATAGATTAATTCAAAAAATTGATTGCTATAAGTGTCACGTGTACATAGGTCATTGTCATATCAAACCTTCTCAAATACTGAGAAAAAAACTATAAAAATAATATAATTTTAGCGACTCAGATCAAAAGCTGAAACTTTTAGGCTGTATTTAGTGCGTAACAAACGCTACGACGTAGCAATGACGTGGACGCTACGACGATCCGTAGCCGTGGAAGTAAAAACATGCGTATGAATCGCACGTTGCCACGCTTCTACAGTTACAAAAGCTGCGGTCGACGACGTCACGACGTGACGCGACGCGACCGTCAGTCCGCACTATACCCAGCCTTATTCATGTAAATAAAGAATATCCTCATAGCAATAAACGTTGTGTAGCCTTGGAATACAGTGTTTTGTCTGTTTCGATCTAGAGAGAAAAAAAATATATTCCGAAACTATACAACGTTTATTGCTAAGTGGGTGTATCAATGCGTGCTTCTGCTGTACGCTTGAAAAGAGTTGTCACGCATATTTACCATAATGTTCGTAGATATTTAATTTAGTAGCAAATTGTGTTACTGTCTAAAGTTTTGGTGTTACATAAGCTCAACCTTATTAGATGTGATTTTATCCAGTTTCGATGTCGTGGGAACATTTATGAACGCTTTTGCGCATTTTTTAACAAACTATACACTTGTATTGCACATTATATGTCTATTAGATTGTAATTCGAATTGCAAAAGTGATTTATTGTTCAACTGTGCCATAAAACGTTTTTAAGATCCATCCACTCATCAGTGCAACCAGAGCAATCATCTTATTGGTTGTAGAGTTGTTTATAATTTTACATTAAACGTTATGAATCAAAATGGAATCATGAATCAAAATGGAATATGAAATAGGGTAATTTATTGAAAATTGAATCTTTTTTAGGTACACAATCAATAGAATATATTTAAAGCAATAGTAGCATGAGATTTTTGAACATTTTCCTATACTTATCTAATTTATTCGTACAAATTCAAATAAAGGACTTTGATATAATCAGTACTAAATAGCATCTGTATTTGGACAGGTTTTTTAAATTTAAAATTTTAATAAATACGATTTATTGGTTTTGTTGTAAGATAAAGCGACGTAAGAATACTTTAAATTTTTCTGAATAATGTTGGAAGAGTGGAGAAATCAGATGAGTCTTATCACTTTAACTTACAATAAAACGTTATTGGACTCAATATTAGATAACCATTTATTTCACTGGTTTATTAATTAATTACACTTTTATTACTACAATAAAGTTGTCATCATAAATTATTTTTGTATTTTCTTTTGAGCTTCGCAGGAAGCTCTATAGGTTTTTGAGAATTCCTATAGAGCATGCTGAGAGAAAATAGTAACAAATCCTCTGACGTAACCGTTATGAATACGAAAAACGGCCAAGTGCGAGTCGGACTCGCGCACGAAGGGTTTTGTACCATTTATCTATAAAAACGGCAGAAAAACACGATTATTGTATGGGAGCCTCTTAATTAGTTTTTTATTCTCTTTTTTAGTATTTGCTGTTATAGCGACAACAGAAATACAGCATCTGTGAAAATTTCAACTGTCTTACTATCACGGTTCATTAGATATAGCCTGGTGACAGACGGACAGACAGACTGACGGACGGACATCGAGGTCTTAGTAATAGGGCCCCATTTTACCCTTTGAGTACGGAACCCTGAAAATCATACATTTTACGTCCGAAAAAATATTTCGCTGGTTTTCTTCTAAAATTCGAACGTCAAAAAAAATCCAGCGCTATCATGAAAATATTTCAGTGAGGCTTCAAAACAAAGCGGGTTCGCTGAAAACTAAAAATGCAGCTAGTTTTGTGAGCTCGACAAACGTTGAAATGTGCTTTGTGAAAACTTTGTCATGAATGTTTGGGACAGGTAGTTTCTATACAAACCACATGCCTTTTAGCAAACATGGTCGGTTGTCCGTTTCGTAACTATTGTAATTTCGTGAATTTCCACTTGAAAAACGTTTTAGGAAAAGCTACATTTTTAGTATACGACTAGATTAAGGCCTACTGGATTACTGGACTGGATACTGGATTCTACTAAGCAACTGTTATTAAATTGTTAATGAATTGTCTATTTTTGACACTTCTGGTATAGGAAAAGTGTCAATTGAATAAAGTGAGGCAATTCATTAACAGTTTTGAAAAAATAGTTAGTACGAGTAAAATTGGGGGGCAGAGATTCTAAACATCAAAGTTTAACAATTGAAATGACATGGCACACGCATCTGCTCGTGAAGATGACAGCCTGGTAACTTGAAAAAGCTAGCATCATTAGTAAGTAACTAAAGTAAACTTAAGTAGTGAAACAGTAACAATAGGGTGTAAGTATCATGTTCAATTAATAACCTAAGTACTAAGTACCTAACATTGTTAGGAAAACAAAAAGTTTTGGAGCAGCCCAAGTAGTAACCCCATTACTCCCCGCTAAAGGCGCCCAATCAACGTGAGTTCAGCCTTTCTTACGTGTTCACCAACTAAAAGTCAGGTTAGGTCAAGGTTCCCGAGGGCTTTTGAAGGTTAAGCCAAGTTTAGGATTGGTTAAGTTTAGAACGTTCTAGAACCAATCCAAAACTTAGGTGACCATTAGCGAAGGCCAGTCATAGTTCCGTTTGTATCAACACTGAAATATTTGTTTCCAAGTTTATCTGCAAGATAAACTTATAGTCGCAAGACTATAAGCTCATAAGTTCAGTGATGCTGACGTGTAGGCGATGGGGCCAGCGCCTTATCTCTCCTCTCAGGTCTAGTTCAAGACTTCCTTCTGCTTCAGTCTTTTTCTGTTGGTAGGTTTTAAGAGTTGTGTTACTAGATTGGGGTGTGAGGTTAAGCGGTCCACGTACGTTTTCATGAGCCTCACTATTTCTGAGCGGATTGTACGTACATTGAGATATTCGTGTATCTCTTCGTTTTTAGAAAATCACGGAGCATTTGCTATTGTGCGCAGAATGTTATTTTGGACTCTCTGTAGACAAAGGATGTTGGTACTGCTGGCAGTGCTCCATATATGGCATCATATCCTTTGCTGATCAACACTAAATAAAATATATTTTTTACATCGGACTAGGCATGAGTTTGAACAGACTCGCCTTATGGGAAGCGACGACGTGATCGAAGGTGTAATATGTTTGTCCAGACGATACCTATTCACTTTAATTCACTTTTGTCTTGAACATCCCTGGATTGCATTTAAGTGGAAAAATATACGCAGGCAACGAGTTCCACGCCTCTGCAGTTTTTATAAGAAAAATGGATTTGAAACGCTTCGTGCGCCCTGTTCCTATATAGGGACCACCCGTAAATAATTTTACGTACGTAGGTGGTTTCCTGAAATTAACGTGAAAATTATTGTACGACATTTTCGCAGCTACTCTGTCCCCTATTAAATTCTTTCTAGATGAACAGTGATAAAGACAAACAATCTCGAGCGCATGAGAATGGTGCTTCAATAACAAACTTACAAAGCACTTAACATGGTATCAAATGACGCATGACGCAAACGAAATTCCGTCTGTCTCTGTGAGTCTCTGGAGAAGATGCGGCGTAAAATAGCCTGACCTACGTGCACGCACAGATTATGGAAGAACGAATGGAAAACACTGCCTAAAGCTGTGAGATATTATGATATAGATATTATGTATGGTAGGGTCAACTGGGGCAAGTGCATCTCTGGGGAAATTGAGACTTTCGAGAATTACTGACAAACCCTTCACAAATTAGGCGCCACCCACATCTTTTTACTATCTTTAGTTGCAATAATCTGTGCAAGATGGCGTTAGTTGCCTAGTTTGTTAAGGGTTTTTCAGTAATTCTCAAAAGACGCAGTTGCCCCACAGACGCAGTTGCCCCAGTTGACCCTACATACATTAATAACCATTTGCACTAACTATAAAAATTGTCGAAGTCCTTGCTTAACTAGTTTTAAACTACTCATAGCGAAATGTTCGCGGGCACATGAAGTTAAGATTCTCCTAAGGAATGACTTAAAGTTCGTGTAATTTTTTTATCTTGGAGTAGATTAAATTAAATTTAGGCAATTCTTATATTTAGTGCAAGTGGCTATATTTACCTAAAATAAATAAACTTGGTAGGTAATATTTAAGAGCTATTGAAATTAATCAAATAAAATAATGATTATGCGAGCCGATACTAATCCACTTAAAACAATTCATATTTTGCAATACCTATTGTCCTAAAAATAGTTTAAATTAGTACTAGAATAGTAGTTCATAGAGTTTTGATGTTATCCTTCTGCCGTTTTCCAGTTTATGATGAGTGAGGGCCCCGGGAGAAGTCGCGGCAATCAACGAGTCTGTCACCAGACAGACTGGCGACATCGGTTAAGGTCGCTATCGACGTTAACGTCGTCGTTTTAAGTCAGTTTTTTGGTTGTGGCTCGCACTTCCGCTTCCCGGTTGAACCTATTCACAAAATTTCAAGAGAGTCGGTTAAGAAATGCGATCTGTAGAGGAAGATAGAGATCCAGACAGATATCTAGACAGAATTCGGACCTACATGCTGAAGCATAGACGCTTCACTCGCTCATGCCCGCTCGGTCGATAAAGTCATTTCTCTGTTATTTATTTATGAACCCCTGGTGAAAAATACCTTCTCGTCTCTATTATTTGGTTGATTTTCAAATTTATTTGTAAAAAAATGCCCCTCCCGACTTAGAAGTAGGGTAAAAATACGAGTATGGGCGAGTATTCCGACGTTGACAGACAATCCGTTAAAAGTCATAGAGTATTTTTGACTTTATGTACTGATTAAATAATTCTAAAAAATCGACATCACTGGCTGATGGCTTAAGCAAAAAAAACTTCTCAAAGCCGCCTCATTTTTAATTAAGAACATCTTCCTAATACCAGCAACTACCAACTCGCAGTCTTATTAAGAAACAGCTAACAAAATTAATAACGACCGCCACGCTTCCATCAGACGGGGAGGCGGAAAGGTATTGCACTCGTTAAAACTTCGCGACTACCCTCAAATATCATTAATCTGTGTAATGGCGGCTACTTCTCTCACATAACTGAGAAAGGTCGGAATTTGTCTCATTATTCCCTCGGTTACACCTTTAAAATGGTTTGTAAACAAATCGTCGAGTCAAGATGTTGTGCTAGAAGAAATAACTTTTTAAAACTGTTTAAACCACTAGCTGTAGACCTTGCGGGCGATGTGTGTTCTTCTCCACAGTCGCATTCCTCAACTGATTCTCGTAAAATTTTGTGAGCAGAATCGATAATTGTAAAGATTTTATTTGGCGAATTTTTTGAAGTTTTCCAAAATTGTGGAGTTATGATTTGAAGATTTTTATCAAAAAAAAACATCTCTGCCTTTAAAAAAATCTGTAAAAAACATTTCTGCTTTAAAAAAAACTGTAACAAACTCGACAAACATTTTTAATTGAAACTGAATCACAAAATTTCAAGAAAATCGATTGAGATTTACGACCTGTACAGGAACATAAAGACATCGTTTCTTCAACAAGGAGAAACATAATAGAATAAAGAAAATTAAAGTTTTTTAGACCATGTGCAATTGAATATGAGCACTAGAGTGTATGTATGTCAGTATGTATACATATATGTTGGTAAATATGTGTATATATGTATGTGTGAGGTTTCCTTGGCGCGCCCTACCTACAGCCTAAACAGCTTCATTGATTTTGACATGTGAGGTGTCATTTGAATCGTCTTGATAGTGGAAGTGACATGAGTTACAACATCTTGCAGCTTATATATTTTTCTTTTAATAGTGTTACTTGTTCTTGAATAAAATGTGAAATATCTTGTTACAGATATGCTCCAATCGCTTTTGCAGCCAAGAGAAACTCAGCGCTGTAAGTAACTTATGGAGGAGGAGCAACCGCTTGGTGTGCTTACGCTGGTTGAGTCGTAGCCAAGTCGTAGCCAAGTCGTAGCTGGGTATTTTGTTCTACATCGTAGAAACAAAGTTGTAAGACCTTCATGACTAACTAATATTTTAATCCTTTCGTGCTTTCCATTTAGGTTTTTAAGGTATGAAAATGTGTTTTGATTTAAAGCATGACGATCACGAATTTGACAAGAAAACTTAATTCTGCTTCAACTTATAAGTTTGAAGATTCATAGAGCAAGGATTAGATGGTGTATTTCTTATATATCACAGTAAGAAATAGAACTCATATAATACGTTGCCAGATTCATTTGCTTTTGCTAAAAGTATTTCGGGCTTCATGTTAAGAAGTTTAGTGCTTTTAAGAAAAGTATAATATTTCACGCTGCAGGTTCGTGCTCAGAAGATGACGCCAGACTCGTGACTCCCCTTTGGGGATACATTAGGATTAATGAGTTCTGGAGTCTGGGGAGAAACTAGAACTCAAAAATATTAATGTGCCCCTAATGTATTTACGGGGAGATATCAGAAAAGATAGCTTCTCAATTCTCATCCAATCCTGTCACAGCCTGCAGTTTACCTTATCTAAAACACACAGCAGCACTTCAAACGAAATTGCTCGAACAAAAAGCTTTCAAGAGCTCTCCCGGTGTCATATTTCAAACTAAACGGCCCGAGAATAGGTAAATATTGTGGAATGCGAGCCCGAGACTCGCGTAAATTCGACTACCGTGGAGGAATGTTAATGGGAACATGATTTGTGGGGGCTTGCGAGTCGAGTGGAGACATGAGGCGAGAAATAACGATCGGGTTTGCTTGAGGGACCGAGCGAGACCTTCCACAGGAAAGTCATGGAAGTTTTTTAGCGGTACCTGCACATAACATTTTATAACGAATAGCTTTGGATGTATAGGTAGACTATTTTTTTTTGTAAAGACGAGGCGACCACAAAGTGTTCTGACTGTAGGCATTTCAAAAAGCGCCATCTAACTTCATTCGCTTTGAGCTAAAACATATAGCTGATCGGAAATTTCTCACCAATCAGTTATGTTTATTAATTAATTAAAAAAGCGTCCTATGTAACTTGTTATGTGCTAGCAGACGTAGAATAGAAGACACGAGTCCACACTCACACCATCATCTGTTCCGAGCTGGCGCTGGAGTTGATTCGCTTCGTGTGGCTGCTTCGATATCATTGGCTGAATTATCAGAGATGCTATCGTTTTAATTCCGAGCTCCTGTTTAGCGAAGATGATCGGTGCGATGCCAGCAGTTGCCGTGCGGCACGAGCGACGCCGCGCGGAGAAGCGAGGAGGCGGCGTAGGGCGGCGCCCGTCGCAGCTGCCGCTGCAGCTGGGGCGGCCGACTGATGTGGACACCACGCCCTCGCCAGACCCTCACCAGTTCCTGAATGAGCTGTATGTTTGTGGGAAGGTGAGTTGTTGTGGTACATTTTAGTAGCAGGCGTTTTCAAGAATATAGAGGCAAGGTGAAATGGGTCGCTAATCGCTATCGTCAGTTGTGTGTAGCTCACATAATTTACCTTATTTTGGGATTTCGTTAATGATTTATTACAATTTTTACTCTTAACATTGCGCCCAGTAGTGACAGTGATTTATTGCACTCGGTCTATATAATGGTGCATGAGCAAATTAAGGAAATTGGATAACTAAAAAGCAATTGAATCCCGTTAGATCTTAAAAACATGGTAACTTATATTGCGTAATAGTAAACATTGTTTTCAAAAAGAATCTAAGATCAGGTCATATCTACAAATCAAATAAAGTCAAAATTTCTTTATTTAATTGGGTATCGAATAAACACTTTTTTTTTAACGTACAATAGGTCGGCGTTTGACCACCAACTCCCCTGATGTTAAGCGATGTTGTGGTCCAAGATGGAGCACGACGACCTATAAGTTACTTCTTCACTCTAGCCTTGAAGTTTTGTAGAGTGTAAAAGTACAAAGACGGCAGTTGAGCGAGGCGCTACAAGTGCGCCACTGCTCAGACCCGTCTTCGGAACGGTTACACCGGACTACATCCCGAAACACGACTAGGCCATTTCACGGCATGGCTTGGTCCGGTGGGTGGTAACTAGCCACGGCCGAAGCCTCGCACCAGAGTTTGCTACCCGGTTAGCACTACCCGGGGACCACGTGTAGAAGTACACTCCTACGGACGTGGGTAGGCCAGCCCCCAAATCTTCTGAACGTCACGCTTGTAAAAATGACTCTACAACCTCGTTTGGAAAAAAAGCCATTACCCATAAGAACAGGCTAATATTTGTTCCTGACTCCAAACCCATCGTACTCCAGGTAGCAGCGCTCCACGCGATCGTCGGCTCCCTGCTGCTAGGCATCGTGGTGCTGGTGGTGGGGCTGGTGCAGCTGTCCCCCGGCGCGGAGGCCGCCCAGCACCGGTACTACCTCATGGGGGCGGGCGCCGCGCTCGTGGGCGGCGGCGTGCTCGCTGCTGTGCTCAGGTACGGTTATAGCACACTAGCAACAGAGAGATTGGAATACTGTGGAAAAACTTAGTCTTTAAAGGATACTTCAGATCTAAAAGTATATTCTAAATAAACATATACATATTTGGTGTTTCTTTAAATGATTACCTATAACATAATTTTACTATGACCTAAAATCGTAAATCCGCTGTTCCATACAAAAAGTTCATAGATCGTCAAAGAAATCGGAATAATCGGAAATAAAGATTATTGTTCTTTATAAAATGCTTATAACAAGTAATTAGGTATGATATATCTCTTATAATATTTTTCTTATACTCTAAATTTGGCTAACATCGCATACAATGTCCGATAAACATCTAACCAAATGCTTGGACCTCACAGACACATAAACAACCAAGAAGTGCTCGTTAGTAATTTATTTTTGACGTCACTTCACATTCGGACTTTCTCACAACAACTTATTTACGTCAACTGATCAGTATCTTAATAACATTAGATCCATCCATCAAGGAAACCGAATTAAGTCTTTGCTAGTCCTACAAGGCGACATTCAACGGGTGAACTTTAAAGGTCAAATGCGTATCGATTGGCGTCTTTCGACATTAATTACTAGCAGTTCTGAAGAACTGGTTTTAATTACGAGTGACTAGGAAATTAAGGGATAGGCTATAGGAGAACTAATCAAGGGAGAGGCAGCGAGCTAGAGTGATAGAGAAAGGAACTTCATACGTTCGATTCTGTCGTAGAAAAGCTTGCTCTGTGCTGTGTTCTGTGATTTTTGATCAGAAGGACTCGCAAAGTGATAATCACAAGCAAACGTAAGCTGTTCGCAGCTATTATAAGTTAACGCGATTGGGCCCCAGAATTCGCGTGATCTAACACATTCCTAACATTCTAATTCAAAGCAAAGGAAAAGTTCTTAAGTTAAGTAGAGAAGGATTTTTGTTTAGATATGGAATATGAATAATTCAGAGTTGATGCCTTTGAAGCATTAAGCAACAATCTGAGTCCGTCATTTTTACTAAAAGTGCACTTAATGCACCCAGGTGATTAATCTCAGGTGCATTAAGTATACTACGCGTTTGTTTTTTATTTGTTTAAGATAATTTGATATTATCCCCTATACATTCCCCATATACTTTAGTTTTTGTACTATTACTTGTACCTAGTATAATTATAAATGTTCCAAAAAGACAAATTAATGTTCCAGTTCCAACTGCGTAATATGAGAATCGTTGCGGGACATAAAATTACTTGTTATAACATTTATTACTTAGGAAAACAGAAAACTTAATCCTCTTGTCTTTAGTTGGCAAAGTTCCAAACCAATATTTTGAAATAAACAAAGTCAACACCAAACTATTTATATGCATGTATATATGTATTTATGTTTATTTACATAAGTATTATATCTTAGTTATACATAACGGGCGCGGACCGTGCGTGGAACGCAGGGTGTTTTGTAAAGGTAAGTATAGGAAATTATGAAAAGCGTTACAAAAAAACTGCAATCAATTTTGGATGGAGAGTCGTATTTTTTCTTCAAATTTAGCAAACTTATGTTCAAAACTGTGTGCAAACTTGTGTCACAGCTTAATTAATCTAAGTAGTCAGTGCACTAGTACAGCTAGCTAGGCCAAAACAGCCCAAAACGTCCAATACATTTTTCCTATGATTCAGCTAGTCTTCGTTTTCCATCAGCGCTGCAGCTGGTATCTGTTATTAAACTTTACTTCAAGTATACTTTTCTCATTTCCAGGTGTATCTGCCTACACTGGTTCAATCAGAAATACGGTATCGACGTCGATGATGACCGCGAGCCGAGCCACCACAAAACCGGAGTCAGCACCGTCGAGAGCGGACACGGACATGACCACAAACACGACAAGGCTCACGGACATGACAAACACGATAAAATAGATAAAGTTCATGAGAAAGTTGACAAACCAAAGCTCAAAACCCAAGCCAGCGTGGGCCATGACGTGAACCTGATCAAGCAACCGTCTGCTAGTGACACTTAAGCTCGACCATTTAATGTAAAAACTACTTAAGAATTGTCATGTGCGAGTGAACGGTCTGAAGTTATTCTGAGCATTTACTTGGAATATTCTTACATGGGAGCCAGTGTTTGACAGATTTGGATTCTTCATGCTCGGTATTTTTTCGTCCTTTTTTGAAAGAATTGGACCGTGAGTTCATGAGGTGAGAATGTTTGCAGTTTGCGCACAGTAACCAATAGGCTGGAGTCGAAGAGCGGGATGGGTTCGAGATTTTATTTCTTGGATCGTCTTATTTATTACTTTATAAAGCGTCCGAAAAGGAGACTCGTTATTATTAAATTAAGTTATTTAAGCTATCATCTTAAATTATGTTGTTGTTTTTCTGAATTTTCCCTTTTCTAGTTAAAATCTTCATTTTCTAGTAGCCGTTTATGAATGTAATAGTTTAAAAAATGTAAGTTACACTTTCATTGGAATAAATGTACGAGTTAACAATCACATTTATAAAACCATATATAACCATATCTAATATTATCTATGATAAGAATTTCTTACGCATATTTTCATTTTATTTGTATAAAGTACATATCATTTTATTTAGAACTAATCTTTCACAAACATCTTAGAAAAAAATATATAAATTAAGTTTAAATGTCTTTAACTCAACTCAAAATGTGTTTAACTCAACATCTGTGTAATTTATATATATACTTACTTAAATTTAATACTATTTGCTTTATTTTACTATGCAAATTTCAAATCACTCGTTTTGTATTGATGATAATTATTCTACTAATTGGAAAAAAAATGTACTTAATCACACATTTATAATGAATCGTGAATGAATATTATCATAATTTTAGGCATATATCTTTTTGAAGAATTTACAATTAAACTTTGCACCTTTGATCACCAATCATAAAAATATACTAAGGACAAAACATTTTCTGAGAAATAAAAATTCCATTAATTAAAACTGGGACATGAAAACTCAAAATTAATCGTTCTAAGTCCTGACCGTCCTTGTGTGTTTCGTTCCATGGAAATCTAATACCAAATTCAAAACAACATTTAATTATTCTTTTAATGAAAAAACTCATGATTATAACCATGACGTATGTAGTTATTAAAAGTCAGTTTTTACAGTTGATATTGAGCTTAACCAGTGTGATTATTTTATAACTATTTAACAGTTTACTATCACTATTGATTATTTTCCATTCCCTATAGTGATATTCTAATGGTTATAGAACCTTAGATTATTTACAAATAATACTTCTGAGAAATAGAGCAACATTTAGAACTCGATGTACTACCTTCATAGAACTAAGAATAATACTATCAATAGATATTCGTGTATATTTGATGTTGTCAATCGGTGTTTATTACATTGTATTAAAATAGATTAAATGCATAGACCAATTTGTTGTAGTCGATATGACAAGTTGGGTAAACTACTGGAACAATGTCTTGTCTGGGGCACGCTGAATTAAACCATTCTTCGGAAATTTGATTTCTCTGCATCAATTTAGAAAGAAATATTGGAATTTTTATCCTAAGAGACTGAGAAAGTGTTCGTAATCAAAACTTCAACGGATTATTTACCTTTTTTGAGACTTTTTCAGTTTAAATTCGACATGAATTTATTTTAACCCATTTTGAATATTTTTAATTCACAACTTTAGGAATATTTTATGTACGAGTCTATGTAATGGGTCCATGATTTGGGCCACACGTTTAGAATCTACATTGTTAGGCACGGATATAGCCACACGCATCTTGTAGAAAATGTAATAATTATAATTTAATGTTAATAATTTTTGACAGTTTATTAAAAATCTGTCCATGTATTACTATACTATTTAATAATAGTAGTATAATCTGTCAACTTCATAAAGATTCACATGCAGTATCTACTAGAACTTCAGTTTCCAAAAATACTTACATCGAATAAGATGATTTTCAATACTAATGTGTTAAAGTAGTGACAATGAAGACATTGTGTATGTTGTATTGGAATCAATGTTAAATGGATGTTTATTTATTCCATAATTATTGTTTATCGATGTTGTAGTATTAAGTTAGACGTAATGTAATAATGTAACGGATGTAGACGTAATGAGTATTATTATTTTTCCATACTTTCGCGTAAACGCTTTGTCGCCTGCTAGTTAATGTTGCCAAAGATATTTTCATTGTTTATATCATATTATACATTTTATTATTCAAAATATTACATAATTATGTAACATTTTGTGAAATTTTAAGCATAAATATATGTTATTATTGCCAAATTTATATATTGTAGTAATATTTTAAAAATGTATTATTGTTATAGATTGCTTTTTATACAATGATTGCCGTGCCAAAGTTGACGTGGTGTAACCGCGAGTTAGCTAAATTGAGCTTTACGAGTATAATAATTATAATTTCATATTGTATTTAAAAGGAATTGCTTTGAACTGCTTCGTTAGGAATTGATGTACTTATTTATTTTTAATTTTGTAAGGTTGATTGAATTAATATATCTTTCTTAATTATCGCAAGAAACATTCCGCCGCAGCTTTGTATGTTCGTATTTGTATTAAATCATCGGAATAAATATATTTAATGTGGTATACCTTGATAAGTTAGTGTTAGCACGTAACCGTACTTATACCTAATATTACTGCGTTATATCCCACTTTGTACCTGTATCGATATAATCTGGCATGTTTCGTTATATGTATTCCTGAATGCAGGCTTTATCTTTGTTCTATTCATTGTGAAAAAATATGTTTGGACTATGTATACTTACCTAAGCTATTTCGAAAAATACTGTGAAAAATAAGATAGTAATTGATTAGTAAAATTTCTTCTGTGTACCTAATCGAAACGTTCTTTTTGTTATTTAATATCACAGTGAATATTATTATTTTTTCTTATCAATTTTATTTAGACACATCTCTCTACATATGTTAAAATAAATACATATGGTATATGTAACCGCTACCTTATTTTAAAATCATGTTCATCCGGTGAATAGCAATGATAAACCTGCAATTTCTGTACGTAATTTTCTGTTGTTATCCCTACCTAGATATTATATAAAATTAAACGTTGAAAATTACATGATTTCGTTTATAAATCAAGGTTTCGTTCAACATAATATTCACCCCGAATTAAATTTAAAACAAATTGTATTCAACATTCGAAAATGTTTTATATTATTAAAATTATTATAATTTAAATTTAATTATGACTATGCTGTTTTATATCTCATATATTTTATACCAATGTCTCTTAAATAAAATGTGAACATAAATATCAGTTTTTTACTTATTCATCATAATTATAGCTATCTAGTTCGAAGTACTTGCTACTATAAAAAGGAGTAAGTCAGGATTGTTGTTATTGTCAATGCGAAAGTTCGAATAGATGGATGGATGTTTGTTACTCAATCACGCCAGAACGACTGAACAAGTCTTGATAAAATTTGGCCCAGAGATAGATTATAAGTAGTCTGGAATAGCACATAGGATACTTTTTAACAGGTGCAGCTAGTACAAAATATGGCAAGAAAAAATAACAACATTGAATTAGCACCTAATACCATCACTAAAGAGATAATATTGCAAGTACGTACTTACTTAAATTTAAGTAAGCGCTGTCGTATGTGTGTTAAATAAATTTAAAAAGTGTGGTAGTATTTTCCGATAGCAGCGAGCTGTTATGTACTTTACATTACAGCTCGGTGTGCCTCTAGTTCTAAAGGTGCCTCAATAGCCTATGACATCTAAAATATCATGGTTTACTAACAGTACGATGGAGAGACAATGGATTGTGATGGCCCACAGACTCCGTTCCGGGCACATGCCCCTAAATAGTTAAACTGTCTTATGAAGCTGGTGGATTCTGACACCTGCGACGTATGCGGACGCCTCGAGGACGTGTATCACATCCTGGTGGAATATTCGCGGACGCAATTTGTGGCCCTATTCGGAGATTTGAGATTTTCATCTCACCTTTTTTCGTCCTTGTTGCTCTCGTTTGAAACGTCATAGGTATGAGAGCGACCAAGATAAATCTCATCTCATCTCACGCGTAGGAATAGCCCCCCTGTTAGAACGGCCATGCTCACTCAATACGATTATAATTTTCTCGATGTCGATGTGATTCCTCAGACCAACCTAGAGGAAAAGATGGAACACTGCGTTGTTTTTCGCTCCACTTCTTTATTAAACTTGTGTGCGTGGTAATGTTACCATGAAACACATTTACAATTGCACGAAAACTAATATTAATTCCCAAACTTAGCCATTTCCGTTCCAATTTGCAACCTTAGTAGATTTAATATTCTAAAACTGCACATATTTGTTAGAGTTTAATATTACGGCTTTTTCAAATTTAACTTGTAAAAAAACTGCACAGTTTTTAAAAAGAACCTCAAAATGTAGTCCTGGCCACACTTTTATAATGCACTATGTATACTTATGTATACGAAGTTATACCATAAACCAATGCGCATAATGTCGAGGTAAGAATGACCAAGCGAGTAGCGTAGTTTTTTTGCGTCAATGTGTGCATGTTGTGTACAATAGTGTACATATACGACAGTAGCGTAGTTTTTGGCTGGTTTTTGGCTTCACCTAAATCATAACCCGTGCGCCAACTTATTCTCTAGGTTGATCCGAGTGTGATTCAAAGTCTGCTCGACTGAGTGATGCGGCTAGAACACTTTTAAAATGAATGTGTAATATTATGACAAGATAATGTACGCAATGGAGATGACATAGTCGCATAGTGACCTATGCACCAAATAATTTAATATTAAAAAAAAGAAATAGAAAACGTAAATTTACGTAGACCTACACATACAAATCAGCTCTATCTATCTACCTAGAACCACAGAATATGTACACCCTACTACATAAAACCTATATAATATTTTTACTCACGACTGAACGGAGACGGTATATGTGTTTGGGGTGAAAGGATGTTTGTTTGTTTGTGCAAATCCATGTTGCCATTTTTCTCCAAAACTACTAGGCGGATTTCCATGCAGATCCGTAGTTATCCGTTTTCAATTACTTTTTAATCATTGTGGGTTTTTTCAAAATGTTTAATTTTGTCACTTGTTTTAATTTGCTATTGCAATATCGAACGTAGGTAAGCACCTGCCTACACTACGCGTACGTATGTATGTACCATACAGCTTTCAAATTCTCGTCATAATATGCGGGGTGGGGTATACCTAACATTATTCATCCAGGCGAACAAATTGGAATTTACCATAACTGTTTTTTCAACAAATCTCCAGAGTTTCAAAAAAACAAACACTTGAAGATAAACTTCTGCAAAATAACGCCTGATTTGATTAACTAAGAAATATACGGAATTATCCATGTTGACTTGTCCAGAACGTTGACTACTTGCCTAGCCAAGTTATTTAAGTAGGGGAGGTTACGGGTTGTTAACAACCACGAAGGCACCACAAATATGACTTGGACTGGTTGTCCAAGTCATATTTGCTCTAAAAAGGAGTCGGACGGAATAGTTTTTAGGTTATTATAATTCCATGTTTATCAGAATTGCGGTTCGTTTCACGGATTTTCGGATTTTATTTTTAATATAGTTAATTCATAACACATTTCGGTCAAAAATACCTAGTTATTTTGGCAATAACCACCCTATTGTATGCATGGGCTGAGCATCAGTCAGCCGGTTTATTAAATGTTGTATCCGACTCAACGGCTGAATATCAATCAGGAAGCTAGTTGACCCGCGCCATATAGTAAAATGGCTATGATTAATAGAACGGTTGATTAAAACTGCGACTATCGAGTTATGTATTAGGCATTTTTTCAACGACAATTCTCTGACCTCCGTGATAAGTGAGTGTCCCAGACTGCCAGTAGACTCAGTACAGTATCATTATATTGACCTGAGTAGACCAAAGCTCAGTTCTCAAGAACTGACGTTGGTGCGTACATACAGTACTCCAGTTAGATATTAGAACTTTGGTAGATTATAATAGGAGGAAGAAAGGACAACAAGCGACTATAATTATAGCGTTAGCGAGCGAAGCTTGCTTTAGGTTCGACAAAAATGCTTTCGCATGTCCGAATTCTGTCTGGATCTCTGTCTTTCTCTACAGGTCCACTAGCTACTACTACGAGTACAATACTGAAGATATGATTTTTTCCAACACATAAATGAACTAATCAAACATCCGCCATTTTTAAAAATTTCCAAAAACTGACTCGATAAAAAAATTCAACCTTAATTGTTGAACCCACCTACAAAATTTCAAGAGAATCGGTTAAGTTAAGGTCTACATCTCACAGAGGCATTAGTATAGTTTTTATATAATTAGTTCATATCAAATCTAAAATAAACTAAGTAAATAACAGACTAGAAAATACATATTTTTTTCATTTCATCCAAAAAATTTAATCCGACTATACTGCCACCTGTTGGGATTGATGGGAACTTTGATAAGTAGAAAACAGAAACTGCTAGTATAACCTCACAATGAAAATAGTAAGCAGTTCAAAACATAAGCCGTAGATGGCGCTGAAATCAAACACTATGCAAAGCTCTTCAATAGTCTGACGAGCGACATGAGCTTTTATAAGATGCTTATGTTGTCCTTTAGCTGTTACAATTGACTACGTAATTCCCAGCGTGATGCATAGATGGAGTTAGTAGTATATTTAATTTAATTTAATGTAAATCGGAAACACACGTTGATCGTACAGATTCCTTTTCAGAATTGAGACCGGTAGAAAAAGTTAAATAGTAGCAAATTGTCCCAAATTAAATTTTTATTTTGCCCATGTCGCAAACTAGAGAATTCAAATTTTTAATTCAAATGAATTCTGTGTTCAAAATATATTTCCTATAGAAATAAGTAAGTATGTACTTACCTACCATGATCTCTCGTGTTGTTTCAACATGTTCTCCAAAATTTTACAATTTTCGCACCTACTAGCTGTGATCCGCAGTGCTGCAGTTAAAAGTTCCTGGGTTTCCGTTACCTCCATACCAAATTTCATCAAATCCGTTCAACCATTTGAGCGTGAAGATGTAAGTAACATACCTACTAACCCACACACACATCGCATTTCAAAAATGTTGAAGGGTAGGTAGGTATAATTTTTTTTTTTACTTTTTTGTTTTTTTTTTTAGGTTAAGTATCATAAACCACTTTACCTAACTGCTTAAAAATTGTATCGCCTTGTCAAGTATAGGTAAACTTCGGTTTGAATATTCTTTGACTTTGCGACCGTTCGATTAGGGATGTCCGCCCATCCGTAAATCATAAGTTTGGTTCGAAATCCAAACTTTTTCTCGTAACTGATGACTTTTGGCGCTTGGCACTGGCTGCGGCGGCGGCTCGGCGCGGTCGCGTTGTTGCCGCTGCATGCAACCCAAACAAAACACGCACGGAGCGGCAACGCCGCGCGCCGGCCGGCGAAGATCGATCCCGCCGAGGCAACTCCGACAGGTTTTACTTGCAATAGTGAAGCACTAAAAGCTTAATTACCGTAAATTACCGATTTTTTACTGTAATGGAATTCACTCTTGTGGAAGTGGTTGAGATAACGTTGAGATATTTTTTTCTTCTTATTATGAGACTGATTTTTCTCTTATGATCTAGATATTATTCGTTTCGCAGGTTTTTTTAGTTGTTTAACGCATTTTGCGAGATCTTTCTCTATTTTGTTTGTCTCGTTTTTCAGGTATAGCTAATCTTTCTTCTTTCTTTCTTTTGAATCTTTTTTCCTTTCAAAATATGGGCCATAACGCCGCACTTAATTAAATTACTATACGCTACTAGATTCTACAAAGGGGGAATCCCGACCCGCAATATTGTACCGGGGGTAGAAGGGCCATTCTTTGATTTGTCTCGTCCCGGCGTGAATAGTCGTCAATCCGTCACTCATTGTGCCTTATCCCGCCGACGAGACTTCCGACCACTTCCACGTTCTCATTACGAGCCCGTATTTCAATTCTGGGGGCGCTGGTGATTCATCTATTGTCGCTTTATTACGATATTCATCAGATGTAAACGTAATTGTAAGTTCCATCTTTTCAATTGGTTGTAATGGTGATGACTCCTCGTGATACATTTCGATAGTTCTTTAATGTCCATCAATATTATTTATTTACTAATACTTACCTTTCCTTCCGTCTTCTCTACGGCTTGCATTGCAATGCTTTTTCAAAATTTAATTATAATTTAACATAAAAACTTTGAGTCGAGTGACGTGCTTTGGGAGAAGTCAACTAGTTTATTCAACAATGTTTGGGGCTAATATTACTTGGGATGACTAATAACCTCAAATAGGTAAACAAGTACGAAAAATTTTTTAATCAGTCTTAGCCTAATCTCTTTGTTTAGCTCTCCTATAAACGACATTTCCTCTGTTTCATAAGTATCAAGAAAGTTATTTCAAACTTCAACACAGTTCTAGCTATTTTAATATCATGATAAACATCTGCCTTAAACTCAGTCTCGTCAGTACAAATAATTAGTCGACACTTGTAATGTAACGTCGCCACAAACGTTTAACATCAAGTGTGTAGAACGTCGAGTCGTTGTCCATATTTGTACAATTGTCTCTTCATAACGTCTAACTTTCTTGTAAGAATTCTCGGTACAACCTGTTGACATGCCATTCTTCGAAACTAAATAACCGGTTGTTTGAAATGGAATCGACGTTAAACTGTAGAATTACGTGTCAGTTACGACTCGCCGATGGTGACAATTTGATTTTTATTGAACAAAACGACCTCCTCTGTGATTCAGTAAATGGGACAGAACGTTTCTAAATGTAATGTTTCGCGATAAACAGACTTTAACAAGATCAAATCGATTCGATTAAACTTTTCAATGTCCTTACATATTTTCCGAGCTCAATTTCATCGATGCGTAATAACATAATCATGTATGGACTATGGAGCAAGTAAGTAGATGGCAAATAATAAATCATACTTTTAAGTGAATATTCTTGTAAGCTCTAAGTATGGAACGATTATGAAAATAAATCACCCCATCACCCAATGTTATTACTTCTCTGTTAAATTATACAGTCCCTGGGAGTTTACGCGTTGATGGACATGCTTGTTTTATCAATGACGCGATTAAATTAAACATCTTTTTCCACGGAAAATTTAAGCGCTTGCTTCTCTCAAAAAAGTCAAAAACTGATAAAATAATAGTCCGTAACTTTAATTGCATCTTAAAATTCTCTAATAGTTAAAGCAATATTTCAAGCTTTGAGTTAAAAGCTTTGGAAGCAGAAAGCTTTATTTTGATCGAATTTATCAGATTTGTGGCAGTCGTACCTATTTAGGTACAGTATGTTTTATTTAAAGGGATTTAAAAGAATTAATTTTTTGCTAAACCTTTTCATATCTTTAGTTTGAATTTCATATATGTATTACAGAGCCTTGTTATTTTGATTTTTAGTTATCTTCTGCTCTAAAATAGTGTTGTTTCAAAATATTCATATCGACCTTTTTTTTTCTGCTCAAAACGATAAGTTGACCCTCAGACTGTTATTATTTATTGTCAAACAACCGGCTTTCGGTGTGTACCCCGCGGTGATTTAATCTTATCTAGAGTGCTTGGAAACTACTCAAAAGTTTCTGTAAAGATAAAACTGTGGCCTTCGTGAGGTAATGATTACGCTACACTGTTCTGCACTGCAACACGAGCGTGTTATCCCCATTTAAAGTGTCGAGTTTTATATTTACCACGCTTGTCCATTAGCCGTAATGCCACTTGGATCCTTGGGAGACATTCCATTCTAGTACGGTTCTATCAGTAATTGCTCTTCATGGCTTTAGATGGTATTTCTTAAACCTGTTCGGGTTGGCTAATTAAAAAAGTTCAATTTCCAAAAAATCTGATCAACAGCATCTCCCGTCCACGAGGTCAAGGGGAACCATATAATTATATTCGTCTCTTTCACACAACTGTGATACAGAACCCCGACGAAACTTGATATGGCAATAAATAAAATATGTCTAACCGTCTCTATCTCGCTAGGAAGATAGAATATGACGCTATCCCTGTCGGTCCCGAGTCTATCCGACCTCGTGGAAGTTCGTTATCGCTCTTCAAATACTTAGTTTAGAAGTTCCCTTCTAACCTTGAATGTTGGAATTCTACTCAGGTCGTGTTGAGCCATACCTGCCTATCTCCTTAACTTAATCTTATTTGCATAACAAATAAAAGTTTTCTTCCATAATATTTTAGTGACCACTATTAATGATTGAGATTCCATAAGTATTTAAAACCATTTCTTTATTGCCTTGTTTTTACGAAATCAAAGTTACCTATACCAAGCGCAGGAAGTACCTATCTATTAGATTTTTCAATTTTTTTAGGATATGACTGCCAGCTCTCGCATTGTGGTCGACCATGATGTCATGAACAGGATCGACGACGGCTTATTAGTTCTAAGAACTCGGTTTATGGTTATTGTACTCAAAGCGAAGTTATTGTAAATCACATTCTTATAGGCTAACTTGTTTTCTTTCATTTAGCCTTTTATGTGGAAACACCAATAGGAATATCGGCTGAGTAAAGTTACTTACTCATGGTGCTACTGAAGTTTAATGGCTTTATCAATATTCTGCAGGTTCTAAGAAACTGTTGAATAAAAATTGTTTTTACCATTAGCATAAAAATACCGAGTCAGTGCACCTGCACAGGTACTTAGTTCGACTTGCAGTCGTTCTGCATGCTAAGTAAGGGATTCGATTCCCATAACTTGATTGCGTATTATGTCTGTTGTTACCAACATACATTTTCCGCTTTAATATTTGCAAGCAATGAAAGTGGTTGTGCCATTCATCTATTTAGGCTTCAGCAATTATCGCATCTACTGGAATGACGAAGGTAATTTCTTGTTTTTACTTTTCATTTAGGTTTCACTATTTCCAATCTTATTTTAGTTTAATCTTTGCAAGGATGTGGAAATTCAGTGAAACCTTAAACTTCTAAGTTTAGAGAGACCGTTGCCAGGTTCCAAGAATGGCGGAATCCTTACAATGCAGGTTGTATACAAAACTTGTTTGACCAGAATTGAGAAAAAAGTGGCGGGCAAGTTCGCCTACAATAGCATTCCGCTGGCTCGGGCCCGCCCGCGCCCCGCCCCCCGCCCTGCCCGCGCGCCCCGCGCCGTGCCTGTCAGTTCTCCACTGAACGCGACCGCGTGTGTGCGCACCAATATCAAAAATGTGCTCAGGAAAGGATCTACACCATAAACAAAACATTATTAGTGATCGCTAACTTCTTCAATATTATCAAAATTATGTGACGCGTTCATATTTTTCTTCTTGTCCATCTTAAATTTCAATAGCTTTAACTCGCGTTATTTTCGTATCACATTGACACCGTGGAGAGATGCATTAATGGATAGTGAAACCGGTATTATGTGTTGTGAAAAGTTGTGTGGTGTATAATTACGGTTGTACCGATTCGGTTGTTATCGATTTTTCGACATCACTAATCCCGAACAGCTGTTTTGGGGGTGCGGAAGCGATCTCTTTCCAAAGCGCACGGGTCTTGTTTTGGAAGTGAAAACAGCGAAATTGTCGGAAAACTAACTTTAGAAATGCGTGAAATATAACGAGTTGCATCTCAACCGAGAATAGGAATAACTATTGTCATTTTTGACAAGCAATAAATTACTCAACTACAAAAAAATAGCAAATTAGTGCTGTGCATAGGTATTTCTATTCTTAAAAAAAGTTAATTAAAGTAAAGTGCCAGTGAAACTGAAATAAATCAGCAAATCCTTAACTTGTGAAATAAAAATAAACCAAAGTTGAACAAAGGTTACAAACACGCCCACACTAAGTGCTCCGTGTTTTTTGTTCAAAAAGTTTGTGAATACTTGGATTTTTTGAACTGGATTTTCTTGCTGAACCTGAATATCAATCTGTTGAAAAGGTAAGAGTGTGTTTGAAGCTTTATTTTCTTGAATTCAAGCCGGGATCATTGTTATGAGTGCGCCAGCAAGCGCGCTAGAAATGGCGTTCTGTAGTTTGCCGTAGGCCTAACCTTGCTTCCGCGTGTGCGATACAACTTTCGGTCTTTCAATAAAATATCTTAAACTTATACTTTCCAGCGCAAATTTAAACTAAATATTAATTTATCACACATTATAGAAAATTAGTTAATCTTTTTTTTATACCTACTTACTTCAAACATTCAAATACATACCTACCTAGGTAGGTAGTTTATTTTTCGAAATGTATTTTATTTTTTTAAGTAGGTAGGTAGGTACCTAATTGCCTCTACAATAATGCATTTTAAAGGTATTTATTAAATTTAAAGGTAGGTATTAGTTAAATTAATACCAGCATTTGTGTAAAGTGGGAATTTAAAATTAGGTACCTATAAATTTGTACGTGGTTATTCGTAAATTTATATTAACTGTAATTAATGATTAAAGCTGATTAAGTACCTAGGTATACCTATCAATCACTATTTTCAATTAAGTTCTAAATTTGTCAAAAAAATCAATATTATTTTTAATATTGTGCACTTCACGAGTACCTACCTACCTACCTACGTTATTTATCCGTAATTACGGAAACATGGTTTTGGTTGGAACTAGGGGTTACTTTCACATTACTCCAAGAAAAGGAGCAATGACTTTTGAGGTAGGTATACCTATACCTAGGTAATTCTTATTTGTGGACGCAAAACTCAAAATGTTTTAATGTAGGTAGGTATTTATACTTTATCTTATTAGTTAGATAAAAATAGATGACTACCTATTCTGTGGGATGGGATAGGTAGGTATAGTACCTATACCGAGCGACCTACCAATTGTATGGGCCAACATTTTTGGCAAGACTTTGGTAGGTACCTACCTATAACCGGTTTAAAATTAACCAGGTTTAAAACGGTAAAACCGGTTATTCCTTTTTTTATTATTTTGATGGGAGTGATAACATTTAAGAGCCTTATTGAAAACCTTTAAACCGTTTTATTTCAGGACTGCTAGTCATTTCCAATACATAGTTGCTTATGTGTTTGTTTATAACTGAAATGTGTAGAAACACATGACGGCGGCTGTACATTATTTTAAGTGGCGGCGGAAGAAATCGTAATAAACCGGTTTTATAAAAAAAATACTTACGAACTTTTTTTGCTAAAACCATGTAGGTAGGTACCTAATTTATATTAAAGGTAGAACAAAACCGAAATGAAAAGTTCCTACCTATGTATCCTACCCTATACCTATTCGGCGTTAACCGGTTCTAAGTTTAAACCCGGTTTCCAAGCCCTGATTTTTTGTATTTAGCGGTCATTTTGATCTTTTATTTGCGCTGTCTTTTATTTTGTTGATGTAAATTCTTAGGTTTTTTTGTAGATAAGTAGGCACCTAAGTTGTAAACCCATGCTTACCTACTTGTGTGGGAAAATACCTACTCTCTAAGGCGATGATAGATCGCTTGAATTAAACGGATAGGTACAATTTCCTTCATCAAATTAAAAGATATCAAAATTAAAATTATAACCTTTGCCAGGATATTTTAAGTTTTGGATAAAATTAATTTGATCAATTTTTAAACTTTTTAAAATTTTCATTTAGTGATTCAAAACTTTTGCAATAATATATTATTGCAAATAAATATATTATTGATTATAAGACGAAATAGATACCTACTCGTAGTTGACGACCTAAGCGATTTAGAAATATCAACAATACAATAGGTAAAATACAAAACTCTTCATTGACTCACCAAATAAAATATAAAACTAAACTAAATATGAAAGTAAAGTTGCAAAAGGCGGTCTTATCGCTTATTTAGGTAGGTAGGTCACAAAAAGTTTTCTTCTGAAACTTTGACTTTTAAAGCTTCGAAATAATAACCATTTATTAGATCTTTAGTGGTTCTATGTGGTCTACTTACCTAGAATTCTATCTAAAACGATACTTTTGCCAAAGCAACGATCACTGTACTGGCAGCACTTTAAATTTAATAAAAAAATCTCTATTGTAGATAGAGGTACTATTTCTTTTTCAATCCGACTATCGGATTGGTCTCAAAATCCCCTATGGACCTGCTGTTACTATTGTAAAATATGGACACTAGTATCTGGCTTTGCGAGCTGAAGACCTCGCGAAAACGTAAAAAAATAATATCTCTGCCATTAAAAAAAACGAAATACTACTTAACTATCTATGTAGTACCTCTATTTATCGAATAGCAGTCCTTTGCGGTTCGAGCTTTCGGATCGGGGACAATAAACCTGGCGACAAATGGAACTAAAAGCTCTCATACTGAAGGCGGCAAATGACACGAAAGCTTTCGTTACACGCGTCTCATTTCTTCACGAATATGCGCCGAATATTATAGGTAGGTCGGGTATTGAAGACTGGATGTGACGGCAGCCAATAGGCGCTGTAAAGCGTTTTTACAGCTCTTCGTTTAGTGCCCCCACGGAGCTCTGGGCTGGTTTACTGGAGGTGGTGTGGTCTGAAGCATGAGCGGAGCGGGAATGAGATGACGAGCCTTAAAGAACTTGTCTTCTCAATACGGTTGTGTTGAGATGCGACATGTGTATTGTGTAGCTGTAGGCGGTATCACACAATCAGATACAACAACAAACTAAAAGTACAAATTAAAAAGCGACCGAAACTGGTTTTCATCAAAGAGCTAAAATCACTCCCGACTAATTCACCTTTCAAACAAAAACAAAACAAAATCAAAATCGGTTCATCCGTTCGGAAGCTACGATGCCACAGAAATACACACACACACACTCTTCAAACTTATCTAATACTTAACACCCCGTCGTCGTCTTTGCGTCAGGGGTTAAAAACCTATTTCGAATACTTTTTGTTACAATTCCAGTATGCAAGTTGCTTACTGCGCTGGCTGTTAAATGTGCTCCTACTGACTGAAAAATTTGCTAAAAGGAATCTAACCACACATAATATTAATACTTATAACTTTTCTGAAAGGATCGCTTCGGTTATTCTTCTGTGGCTTGGATTGGATCGTAATTTCAACTAAAAACTGTTACGGAGCCCGCATTTTATGCGCTCACAATTTTTGTTGCTAAAGTCCGAAATAACCACAACGCAGCTGGATCTTCGCCGATACTTACCAGTTTAATACATTAGTTAAACATCTAGCCTTACTAATAAACGTTGTATAGCCTCGGAATGGTTATACAGTGTTTTGTCTTTTTATTTCTTTTCCATTTTTGAACTCAATCGAAAAAGACAAAACACTGTAAATGCTTATCCAAGCCTATACAACGTTTTTTGCTAAGGAAGAGTAAGTATGTATGTATTACTATTCTTAGGCTTATAGGTACAATGTAAGGGGGTTAATAGTAATACAGTTAATTAACTGACTGTTATTATAAGGTTAAGAATTATTTAGAAGACAAAGATGTCTGGAGACTTCCACTTCCGCCAATTAGCCATTAGTATTTATAGATATTACCTAGTTGTAAGCCAAATTTTGTGAGACTGTAATTTATTTATTCTCTGAAAAAATATTGCGCCCCAGTTTCTTTCCTGTTCTTCTGAGTAGAGGCTTTTTATCCGAACAAGGCAGTCGAGTCTATTAAAAAAATCGTTGACGCTCGTACTTAAGTGTATCTTTGATACCCAAATTGAAAAAAAAAAATTGACTTTGACTTTATTATAATTAAGAATAATACTTACACAAATATTCTACAAGTATCACTTTAATAAGTAATTTTAGTAGCACGAAAAATATGTTACTGTTATGTACGGTTTTAATTCTATAGTGTTGTATTGTCACAGGAACTGAATGTGTGTGCAAAGTTTTATTAGAATGGGTTCAGCGGTAGTAGTCGAAAAACCTGTACCAATATTAAAAGACAAACGAGAGAAGCTAAATAAAACTATTCAAAAATAACACTTTGTGACTCAGAATAAATAAATAAATTTGGTACATTTTTCATACACGGTCGCCTGACCCCAAGCTAAGCAATAATGGTTTGATTCCTTTGAACACCCTGATGACCTGTGGCTTAGATGAAGAACTTTGAGAAACTTTTTAGGGTTTCTTAGAACCCTTATAGGTTAAATCGTATTTGATCGTCCGTTCCACCACTGGTCCCCTGTCCATCCTAGTCTGTCACAAGTTCCTAACTTCTTAACTAGACCCCACAATTTAGCTAAATTTTATCAGTTCACACAAATATTATAAATGCGAATATTTGGATAGATGTATCTGTGTTTGGTTCTCTATTTAACGCTTGTGTTATGGCTTTCAGAGACTGGATACAATACGTATCCTACTAATCCTACTTCCTACTAATATTATAAGCGTGAAAGTTTGTAAGAATGAATGGATGGATGGATGGATGTTAGTTACTCTTTCACGCCAGAACGTCTGAACAGATCTGGATGAAATTTGGCACAGAGATGGATTATAGTCTAGAATAACACATAGGATACTTTTTAACTGCGGGTGAAACCGCGGGCGCAGCTAGTATAAAATACAAGCTGCGGCTCGCGAAGTTACCCGCGATTAATAAGCCTATGTGCTATTCGAGACTATAATCTATCTCTGGGTCAAATTTCATTCATCCCGATCCGTTCAGCCGTTCTGGCGTGAAAGAGTAACTAACATCCATCCATCCATTCTTACAAACTTTCGCGCTTATAATATTAGTAGGAAGTAGGATACGTATTGTATCAGTCTCTGAAAGCCATAACACAAGCGTTGCTAAGTTTGGGTTAGACGACCGTGTGTGAAAAATATCTCGAATATTTGTTTATTTTAGGAATATAGAGCTACGGAACCTTATCATAATATGCGTGTCTTATCTAGCTTTTGACAGCTTTTATCATTACTGAAACGCTATCGAACTAAACTTTTTCAAACCCATTTAAGCATTAGGTTAGTTGTTGGCTGAAGTAAGCTCGTTTAGAAGTCACTTAGAAGTTACTCTGCGTTTAGAAGCTCTTCTGCATTTGAAAATTATGATTTGAAATTTCAATTTCAGAAGAAACACTACGAACATACACATACGGTACGGTTTTCTGTATGGGCATAATCTATGCTTTTTAAGGCTTGAGTGAATCTTCGTTAAGAGGGTATCTTCTAAGTCCGCGAGCTTCATCTTCCACCACATCGTCGCTTACCAACAAGCGAATTGGTAGAATTGGTAGTATTATGGTAGAATTGGTAGTATTATTGTAGAATTGGTAGTATTATGGTAGAATTGGTAGTATTGGTATTGGTAGCGAAACGCGGGTTTGATTATTTAATAATACGCAATAAAAAAAATCGTTGGGGTACAGTAAAGTATAATTTTTAACCAAAAATACATTACTGATTTTAATAATATCTGGCCTGCACTATCAGCCCTCGGTGCGCGCGCGCAGTAATCCGAGGAAGTGATCCATCAGTCTTATCTGCAGGATACATCGGAACTGGACGGACGTGGCGCCTCTCACAGCGAGCCTGCACTCATGTACTGGGAGCTTTAGGGCCGAGTCACACTTGGGTGACAGAGGATTTGTGTCCATAGTGTTAATTAGCTAGCAGTTCGCCTCCAAGGGAGATGTTGCATATCTCCAAAACTTCTCGTCCGATTTCACTCATATTCGAACTCAAAAATTGTATGTCAACTACTTACTTGCCTGTAAAATTTGAAGTAGATTGGATCAAAGAGACTTTGGTTATCGTTGAACTAACAAAATGCTTAGAAGTCTCTGTAGACTCTGTTGTCACCGCCTGCACTCACAGGTTGGAAGCTTTAGTTAGGTAATCGCTCGATTTATAGTAGCAGAGGATTTTTTCAATAAATAAATAATTTTAATAAACAGTGCACAACACAGAGTAACCAAGAATATAAGGTACAAGAAAAGCAGACAGTGCACCGACGGCATTAAAGCATTATTGACGCAATAATGTAAATTGTGATAAACATTACTTAAACTTAGTAATAATAAAAGTGTAGTAGTAATAAAGTAATAATAAATAATAATAATAAACTTTTTCCTCTTCTTGCGGTCACAAGAAGAAGAAAAAGTCAGAGAAGTCGCGCTAATCTAGAGTAGTCAAGCTTTCACTGTTCCGAATATCAACGAAATTCTCCTACCGTTTTAGCGTAAAGAAGTAATTAAGTAAAACACATTTTCGCATTTCTATTACACTAGCGAGCGGATCCGGCTTCGCACGGTACCTGCAAGCCGTTCAATGCTTCAATTTCACGTTCATAAGTATATCATTGATACCCAAGAATAAAAACTCTTTGACTGTGGCTTTGACTTTGCAAATTATTCTAGCTAATTGTGTAAACTGCATCAAAATTTGTAGCGTGGTTTAGAAGTTAGCGGATATCCCTAAACTCTTTCCGAACCCGGCAACGGATTTTGATACGGTTTTCCCCATCAGTTAGATGATTTTTCACGGTACATTTACAAGTACCGTGCGAAGCCGGGCCGGTCGCTAGTGGAGTACAAGACGAAGTTTTAATAACGAACCGTACTTTCGCCACGACAGTAGAAGGACAGTACTTTAAGTTTCGAGTTGCAAACTCTCCCGCTTCTATCGCTTTGGTCGCGCAGGTGTGACTCTAGCTTTATTGCTTTGCTCCGTCCTTGGTCGTTGGTCCGTTTTACCGCTGGTTTTTGGTCAGGCTGCCAATAACATCAAATAACTGGCAATAACTGACACCAGCACCCCTAGCATGCGCAGTCAACAAAATTCTTTACGTCACTTTTTGTCGTCTGACAACGTGACAAGGCTGTGTAAACATGCGTCTGTCTCGATCGAGAGAGTCGATATATACCGTTGTCGCGTTGCGTATGTTTGCCTGCAGGGCTAGTCACTCGGCCCCGTCACACTCCACCGCAGGTCGAAGGAATCAGTAACGGCGACAATGCAACGTGTAACTGTAATTACTTGCAATTGCGGGTGTCTTTGGAGGCTTAATTGGAAGATGACAGAGTAATAGATCGCAGTGATTAGGATTTCTCCCTAATCAGAGCGAGCTGTTACTGTAGTTACTAGTGGCTCTCTGAGCTGGAGACCTTGCGTCCGGCGTCTGGCGTTCTACGCATTTCTTAACCGATTCTGTTGATATTAAGTTAGGTAGTTAAATACATTTTTGTGTAGTGGCAATCTTTCAAAATTGCAAAGATATGATTTTTTCCAAAAAAAAAAATCTTTGCCGTTTTATGAAATTTCCAAAAACAGACACCAAAAAAACTGTATAATTATCGGACCCGCTCACAAAATTTCACGAGAATCGATAAAGAAATGCGACCTGTAGACCAAGACAAAGATCCGGACAGAATTCGGACATACAAAAGCATGTTTGTTGAAGCTGAAGCAGAGACGTTTCGCGCGCTAACGCTCGCTCGGTCGATTAGTTAGTCGGTATAAATACAATACATAAATATCACTCTCGCTCTGTCTCTTTCTATTCCCCCTCCCCAGGCGCGTTAAGCGTTTAACGCAACCTTGTTAAAAGACGCATTAGAAGTTTCACTTCAAAAATAAAAATCCTAACTGCGTCCTAGCACTTAAAAAGTGGTTGTGCTACTCCAGACAATAATCTATCTCTGTACCAAATTTAATTCTGATCTGTTCTGTCTGCCGTTCTGGCGTGATTGGGTAACACACATCCATCCTTTTATTTTAAATTTAAAATACATATAAGTAATATAATTATAGTGATAAGGGTAGTGTGCATTTAAGTAAGAAAATCGTAGTAAAATGCCATCATTATCGTAGGCGGAGTGCTTATTGTGATAGTTGTTTGAGCAGATTTTTTGGAACATTTTATATTCTCTCTCTTTCATAAATGTTAACTTTGTCGGGTTCATCTCGAAAACTAAAAAAAACTTCTATCATTCTAACTCCAACCATTATTAAAAGCTATTTAGGCCCGTATGCTAAAACGACGCTCAGTCATGAATCTCGATTTAAAGCTGTTTTTATGTATGGTAAAACCAGTTTAAAATCAATATTCATGACTGAGCGCGTTTTAGCATACGGGCCAGCTTACATTTAATTCTTGTTTTTTTTTCTAATAGTTACATTTAAACAGGACACGGGTATATAGGAGTGCACACATAACTGTGCAGTTTGCCAAGGAACCCTAAAAATTATCACACTGGAGATTTCTGAATTAAAGTCAAGAACCAAGTAGATATGACCAAGGACTCTAAAAAATGGCCCATGCCGTCCCAGGCTGAAATTTATTGCTACCCAAGTAACCCAAGCTTTATTCTGAATCGAATTCCTGGGCCCCTATTCTATCAAACTCGAGTTTGCTTCGCTCTTTCTCTCCCTGGTTACAACTGCCAATAAACAGAGAGTGGTAGAGTAAATCTCGAGCGTCCCAGAATAAGGTTTCTGGCCGCAAACTTATACATAATTTATACCAGGCTTAGATCGCATCTCTATCCGACCGGTTCTGGAGGCTAGCACTAGTCATTTTATTTAAATTCAAATGTATACGTGCTTTAGATAATCTCGTCTTTCCTGTGTTTTGTCAGAATCTGTGCTGGTATCCGTTGTGATAGGAATTATCATCGGTGTCAATTGATCGGCTGTTCCTTGAATGAAACGAGCATAGAGTGAGAAACTAAAGAGCACAAATTCACTTTTACAAAATTTTCGGTAATTAGGTACACTTATATGTGAATTTGCGATGGGAGAAAAAAGCAAAACTCTAAGTCACAAGCGGGTTTATCTCAGTTTGTTTTTACCCGACTGTGCGAGAAGGAGGGTTATGTTTTTCGAGTGTATGTATGTGATGTGGGTATGTATGTATTATATGATGATTCTTTGGCACGCCCTACAACCTATAAAGAGTTTGATGGATTTCGAAATGTAAGGCTGAGGTGTCATTTGAATCGTCTTGATAGTGCAAGTGACATAGGGTACGACATTTTGAAGCCGGGTTTTTGGTTTTTCTATTAATAATAATAATGTTACTTGTTCTGCTCTTTTGCTAATCAAACAGCGTCAAAATTATTTATTATTATCAATTTCTACTATTACTATATTAATAATGTTTATGTTATTAACATTTCCTGCTTCCGAGCATCATAATTATAAAATAGCTGGTGCGGATATGTATTACTAGGTATACTCAACTTCAAGTTTTTACTCAAACAAAACATAAAAAAAAGTTAAATTAAGTAAAAAATTTACAATTTTCGAAAATAAGACATTAAAACTCCTTGATGGAAGAACACAAATGATTTGAGTACAACAACATTTTTATATATTTCTCATTAAGTTCAGAATTCTAGAATCCAAGTTTATCAGAATCTATATACTTAACTCAACAGATCTTTAGGTTAACTTAGAATCTATTGCTTAGTAGAGCAACCACTTTAGATATTGTTAAGTAAATTCTAAGTAAATAATCGATAAGGATAACAAATGGCCCCAATCTTAGGTTTAATTACAACTAAGATACTAGTTCAG
This sequence comes from Peribatodes rhomboidaria, assembly GCA_911728515.1. Classification (NCBI taxonomy): domain Eukaryota; kingdom Metazoa; phylum Arthropoda; class Insecta; order Lepidoptera; family Geometridae; genus Peribatodes; species Peribatodes rhomboidaria. The sequence continues at coordinate 16,540,639 of OU452174.1, read as the reverse complement.
ATTTCCATACCTTATGCTCGGGCTACACGAGGCTAGTTTTGCAAACTAAGATAGCCAGCTAATGTTAGTAAGCTAGCACTCTAGATGGCTTCGGGTATACAGAACTAGCTTGATTTTTAGGCTTAGAATCTAGTAAGCTAGCGAATGGAGGCCAAGCGTAAGCCTGTAATTGAATTAAAAAGTGAGTCATATAAAACAACACACTATCAGCTAAGGACACTTGGATTTTTAAGACAAATATTTAGACACCTTAACTGTCGAAAACCATTTAGAATAACAGAAACACATGTACAAGATACGCGCGAATAACATAACCCTTCCCGACAGTCGGGTAAAAGTCGGGCACTTGTAGCGCCTCACTCAACTGCCGTCTTTGTACTTCTTCACTCTACAAAACTTCAAGGCTAGAGTGAATAAGTACCTTATAGGTCGTCGTGCTCCATCTTAGACCACAACGTCACTTAACATCAGGCGAGCTGGTGGTCAAACGCCGACCTATTCTACATAAAAAAAAAAAAAAAATTTAAACAAACTAGGATAGTGTAATGAGATAGGGTTCTATTTTTCAGCTAGAAGAACCCATCACTGATTTTACTGTCCTGGCTTGTGTGTGTGTACTAGCTTCATGTAGCCGTCGAAGCTACCATTTGAACAATCAAATGATAGCTTCGACGGCCAACTAGCCAACTAGTATTTCGTACTTCACAGACTCGTTATTACCTCAATCACGGAATAAACTGGCTTAAAATTAACTGGTAACATTTTAACAGCACTAGCATGTTTAAAGCCGCTCTAGACAAGTTGCAATATCTTGCAAGCGATTCTATCTACAACCGCTAACGAACGGAAGCTGCTGATTGGACAAAATAACAATAAGATCACGTGACATTAAAATAACTCGTATTTCGTCCAATCAACAGCCGACGTTCGACTGTTAGCGGTTTTAGAATTAAGACTTGGTCATTCCACGATTATCTACCTACACATACGTTTACGTAACTCGCTTTATTTAGAGTTGAAAATCGTAAATCCTAGTTGATGGTAAAATGAGATTGGCGCCTAGAAATACTTTTTTTTGCCGTTTTTATTGGTATTAATCGTAATTAGAACACAAATAAGAATAAGTTGCTCGGTTAAACTTTAGAGAACTAATCTGGCTATTTAATAATGGAAAAAAAAGGTGGTGTAATCGCTGAAAATTTAGAGAACTACGTTCTGGTAGTACTTTTTGTGTTTTTTTTTTCCAAAATGAGAATGATTTTCAAAATTGTACTTCGGTTAAACTTTAGTTGGTTGTTTCTTCTACCAGCTGTATTTTTTTGCATCTGATCATCATAATTCTTCATATCAAACTATGCGCAAAAAACTTGTTTTTGATGATTTCGTGTAATACGGGGCCTTATGCAACCTGTCTAACTGCTATCCTAGCTACGAAAAAAGTTAAAAAAATAAAATAAAATAAAAAGTTAAAAAGAAAAAAGTTAGCTCGTAAAAGCTAGTTAGAAGGTAGTCTCGTGTGTCCCGGGCATTATGTGTCGAGCCTTGAAGTTGATTCCTTCGTGAGAACGTTAGTGTAGTGTTACTTTATTGTGTCGGCTCAGATTTATTAGACTCGCTTGCAAAACGTTATTATCGTGCATATCCTTGTTTCTTTAATTGCAGTTGGTTTTGTTGTTGACTAGCTGAGCCATGTGGTTTTACACGGTATTCTACAGGAAGCGTTTTTTCTTCTGGATAAAAAAGTCTATACAGCTATATTTTCTAAGCGTGAATTTATTAGGAACAGGGTACTCCGTACCGGTAACTCCGTATCAAATTTTATCCAAATTCGTTGAGCCGTTCTCTGTTTATTTGCTCAACAATTTACGAACTGTCTCATTTATGATATTAGTGTGGTTATTTTATTTCAGACATAATACTTTAGTCTAGTACGTATCCATTTAACCAGATTAAAATCAATTCTATCCTTCTTAATTATAAAATTGTAAGTAACTCTGTCGGTCTGTCTGTGTTTTTGTAGGCTTTTCGCGTTTAAATGGCTGAACGGATCTTGATGAAACATGATAATTTTCTGAATAAACGCAAAAAAAAGACAAAAAATAAATAAAAAAAACCTAAAAGCCTAAGAACACTCCCGACTAATACAATACATCTTTATTGCACACCAAAAATACAAAGTTATACAAACAAAGAAAATATTAAAACTAAATATCATTCGGCAGTACAAGAGTGGCCTTATCGCCTAAAGCGATTTCTTCCAGGCAACCTTTGGATGGACAGGACAGAACGAAATATGACAAACGGTCGGTGGCATAGGTACATAATCTACCTTTCAAACATACCTACATAATCCACCTTTCAAACAAAATTGAAATCGGTTCGTCTGTTCGGGAGCTTCGATGCCACAGAGAGACACACACAAGCACGTCAAACTTATAACACCCGGCAAAAAAAAATAATTAAATCAAATTCAACTGTTATTCATTTATTTTTTCATTAAGTGCCTTGATAAAAGTTGTTTAGATATATTTGTAAAAATTTCGCTAACGTTAGCAAAATGTGTTTTTATTGTGTTAGCTAAGATTTATTAGACAAATGCTTGTGTAAAAAATTCAAATGTAATGCAATCAGGACATGCATAATTAAAACATTTTTCAAGCAGTGCAGTTATACATCTTTCTATAAATATGTTGCAAGCAGAAATGTTTTATTATACATAATTATATTCTAGTTGCATTAGCTATTTGAATTCATTACAATTCCACTAAAAAACTTTGCTTATTACATCTACGTATTATAGATATAGTTAAACAGTATACACCTTGACTAATGAACGTGGGATACCATCGGAATAAGAAGTTATAAAGTGTTTTGTCTTTTTTCTTTGTTCTGAATTTTTAACTTGATCGAAAAAGACAAGACACTGTATAACTATTCCGAGGCTAAACAACGTTTATTAGTTAGAGTAATATTTAGACGGTCGAGTCTATTTAAAAAACTTTGACGTTCATAAGTATATATTTTGATACCTAAATTGATTAAAAACAGTTTGAATTTGACTTTGATTTATAAAACCTGGATGCATACGTCCGGTACGCTGTAGAGGCCTCAGTGGCCAACAGCATTAGTCATTCATAAAAAAAAAAAAAATTGCTGATGAAAAAAACTTTAATTTTATTTATAACTAAAAATACTTTTTTTTTCTATTTCCATACTTTACAAAGAAGGTTCCTCTGTGATGATGTTATTAGTGTGAACAAAATGGTTTTTATTATACCTACAATACAATACAAAAACTCTTTACCGACACCAAATCCTTCTCCTCGCGTTTATAATATACTAATATTTAAAGAATTACAAAGAAATTTTAAAAGAAATTTTAAAGAAATTTTACTTTCAATATTAATTTTTTAATATTGAAAGTTTGTAAGAATGGATGGATGGATAGATGGATGGATGTTTGTTACTCTTTCACGCCAGGACGGCTGAACAGATCTGGACGAAATTTGTCACAGAGATAGATTATAGACTAGAATAGCACATAGGATACTTTTTAACCGCGGGTGAAACCGCGGGGCGCAGCTAGTACAAAATGAATCCAAACTAAACTCTCAAAAATATAGAAAAAAATATTATGTTCACTAAGATTTACAAGTTTATTGCAAAATGCTTTATTATGCAAATCCTGATTGCTTTAATTGCAGCTACAGAGTGTTGTTAAATTTGAGCATAGCGTGTAACAAAATAATGAGCCAGCTTACAGGGCAGGACTAGAAGATAGGTAGGTTATAATTTAGAATTTGGATAGGTAGATGTCGATACGAGCATTTTGTCGATCATTCTATAGAACGCTCTAGAAAATTCCCATAAACATTAACAGGGAGTAATCTGTGAAAATTCCTTACAAGAGAACCTGATGTTGAACCATGTTTTTTAAAAATTGTGTTCAAAATTACTTACTTTGTTAATGTTATATCTACTATCGTAATTTATTTATGTTCAACAAAATGCTCACATGCCAAGTTAAGCATTTACTTAATTGTGCAACATTCGCTAAAATAAGGTTTATCAGCATCTTTTATTTTGTATTTTATGCATTTTTTGTAAAAACCTTAGAAATCAAAACAAAATTATTATCACCTGTCATCTCGGTCTAAGACCAAAATCACTTATCACCTGTCATCTCGGTCTAAGACCAAAATCACTCTAACCGTAGGTACTTACTTAGAAATATTTTCTTCAAATTGTATCTAAATTGTCGTATTTAGCGATTTAAAGCAGCCAGTGACTGTATCGAAAATATCCTCGCATGGAGCCGACGGCCGCGTCTCTCAGGGGGCGAAGCGCGTGCCGAAACAGCTGATTGCCGACCGACCACCATAAAAACCTTATAAAATAAACCTGCCATTCCATAACCAACCTAATTCTCATCGCTTTCGAGCGAAATTCGCGCAGAACTTCCCAGCGACCCTCGATAAACCCCTCACCAAACGAAATTCAACTGAAAATCCAAGCGAGAGCTCTTCAAGTCGCATGCTCAGTTGCCACCCTGCTCACGTCTGCTTCAAAATAATATTTCCCTCGTCCCGACTTTTGGGCCTTATCCCTGGGGAGCAAGGGTTGTTTTTGAGCGGCGCGGAATATGTAGGAGATAAAACGGAATGGATTTTGTGCATTTCACTTGGTAGGAGCTCGGGCCGCGGGCAACGCTATCAAGTTTTGCTGCATTCGGTTTTTAGAATTATGAATTCTTGCTTAGCTTTGGCGTTATGATGGTTTTACATGAAACTGGCGAAGTTTCTTGATCTATATCAGAAGTTTCCTTTTGTAGTTTTCTGTTGTGCCCATGAATCATTTATTTGCTTCTTTCTATAAGAAAATGGGTGTCTAGCATAGCCTTTATAACTATAGTAGCTACCTAAATAGGACTAACTTCTTTAGTAGGTTGTATTCCACAAAAAATACTTTTATTCAAACATGGTCTGTCAGTCTGAATTTATGACTATCATGAGTGTTTCGTAAATATCCGATATGTTCTATCACACTTTACCTTAATATGCATGCAAACGTTTGAATAAATGAAAAATGTACGGAATACTCAATCAGGACAGAATGGTCGAACGGATCTCCATGAAATTTAGCACAGAGATAAATTATAGTCTGGAATAAGGCATTGGTTACTCTTTAACCGCGGGTAACAACGAGGGGCGCCGGTAGTAAGTCATTTCATATCATATCATAGTCTTCAAATATTAATGAGCTCATCTTATGCTTGGCTCGGTTGTCCCTTGGTCCCTGTTTGACGTTCGTTCATCGAACACACATTACATCTTATTGGCATGACGGTTAGATTTTGTTATTGACGTTACGCGACCGCTAATCGTATAGCCGCGTAATAAGGTCCATGGTCGCGCACCGAAAATAAAACGTTACCATCATGGCAATAAGGTTACATGGTAGGCCCCTGCTAAAATAACTGAACTGTATCCTAACTTGTCACAGATTAGATGCTACCTACTATGCCTATAGTCCAGCGTGTTTATCTAGAGAGAATCTGTTTAATCCCCGGCCGCCTCAAACCGGTTTGCTTCGGAAAATATCTTAACGGACCTATAAATACAGAACCAGTCGATGTCCGTGAAAACCATTGATAATATCAGGCGACCACAGATCACACAACGTGGCCATACATTACATACAGCTCCATACAACTCCGTGTATGGCGGATTCTCACGATTCAGCTCTGGGTGGGTACTCTATAAGGTGTGAGAAAACCTCTTTCCTGCTACATAATTGAAGCTCTAGTTAATGATTCTTGTTACTTATGTAGTCCTAGTACCTATTAGAGTTTCTAAGACATTTATAGCCCCCCTAACTAATGAACGTTGTATAGCTGCGGAATAGGTAATCAGTGTTTTGCCTATATCTCTCATACATTTTTACCTCGATCGAAAAAGACAATAAGCCATAATTATTCCGAGAAAATCATCATCTGCTACGATTTTGATTATTTAAAGGAGACTGCATGACAAGTTTTTTTAGATCGGGTTTAATGATGTTTTAAGCAGTCATTACATTTTCAAATTTGCAGTACGCTGATGAGCTAGCGAGCTAAAATTGGATAATGTACTGTTAGACAGTTAAGGCCATATTACACGAAATCACCAAAAACAAGTGTTGTGTTTGCACCTAGTTTGATATGAAGAATTATGATGATCAGGTACAAAAAAAATACAGCTGGTAGAAGTAACAACCAGCTCAAGTTTAAACGAAGAACATTTTTGAAAATCATTCTCATTTTGGAAAAAAAAAATCACAAAAAGTATCTTCTTCTTTAAAAACTATTGGAACGTAGTTTTCTAAATTTTCAGCAATAACACTACATTTTTTTCAATAATTAAATAGCTAGATTAGTTCTCTAAAGTTAAACCGAGCAACTTATTTTTATTTGTGTCCTTGTTTTTTTTTTGGCCGCCAACATGCCTGATGATAAGCAGTGATGCGGCCTACGATGGAGCACGCTTGCCTAGAAGAAACCGATTCACTCGAGACTTGAAGATACCCAGATTATAAGTGTCAGGGAACACACACTCTGGCAGAGTATTCCACACTCTAGCGGTCCTTATGAGAAATGAGGAACCAAAGCGTTTCGTGCGTGTTGTAGGTATGTCGACCATAAAACGATGCCACTCTTTTGTACTCTTGGTTCCTTTATAGAAGAACGGGCTAGGGAGAATAAGTTACGATTAAAACCATTAAAACGGCAAAAAAAAAAAATTACGCGTCGATCTCATTTTACCATCAAATGTGATATACGATTTTCAACTCTAAAAGAAACGGCTTAAGTAAACGGGTGTGTGGGTGAAATATCGTGCTATGACGGCGCCATAACAATCAATTTTTCTTCCATTAATTGTACGGGCGTAGCCACGCTAAGTTAGAATTCTGTAAATTGGATAGTGAAATGCCGCTTTAGTTTTGGCTTTGTTTTTATGACAATCCGCATGCGCCAACACTATAGGCGAACGTTTTCGATGTCATATCCGCCAGGATATGAAAAGTGGCATGTGGTGGGATGTGACTATATACAATCTTCCCTGCTTTTAATGTGGCATCGGTAAACCTCAAATCATAGTCAGACTCTGAAGTGTCTGACTCAGATTTACGTCACGTTGCTTACTTGTTGCTTGGATTGACAAACACCGTTTGTTTAACTTATATTATAGCAATACAAAAACGAAGTATCTTTGTATTCCATTTTAAACAGTACACTACTACTTTGTTGAGCCTGATACTAAGAACCGCCACTCTTCTCTGCCCTGCAGGCCTAGCATGTTCAACGAGACAAAGGAGTGTAAACTCTTTTTAGTCTAAAGTCTAAACACGTAGTGACGTCAATCGATGCTTAAGCAAGACGGAAATAAGAAATTTGCAATTAGTTCGAAAGAGATGGATGACGATGATGAGTGACGTCATTACGTGTTTGCTCCCGGAATGCTAGACCTTGATTTTTGGACCATGGTATGAACATAGCCTTGTCAAGTTCTCGCATGATAAAACGTGACGAGAAGAATTTTGACAAAGGCAAGTTCTTGCCTGCGGAAACTTGAAGTTGGTTCATCAACTTCAAGTTCCCGCAGGTCTTTAGTTACTTCATCTTTCCATCTATACTTGGGACATTCGACCTGTTGGCAGTCCCAGGTAAGCCTTTTTAACGGCACGATCCGGTTGTCTGGAAGAGATCGCTCTTAAGCGATAAGACCGCCCATTGCGCCTATATTTTTGAATGTTTAGTTTAGATTTATTTTGTATTTGGTGTCAATACTGTCAATGTTTGACTGCCTCGGTGGCTCAGTCGGTAGTGAACCTGCCTTCTGAGCTTGGGGGCGTGGGTTCGATTCCCACTTAGGGCAAACATTCATGTGATGAATATTAGTGTTTGTTCTATGTCTGGGTGTTAATATCTATCTAAGTATGTATATCAGTCTCTGGTGGCCATAATACAAGCTTTGCTTAGTTTGGGGTCAGGCGACCGTGTGTGGAAGTGTCCCGAATTTATTATTATTATTAATAAAGAGTTTTTGTATTGTATTGATCCTCTCCCATTCGTTCCAAATGTCCGAGCCAGCGCAGTCTGTGGGATTAATCTTACCAACTAAGTTGGGCTCCACCACCAGCTCTTTTATAGTCTGTCTCAAACAGCAAGTCACCTAGCATGTACATAAAACGTAAAATATTACGTAAGTACGCCGTACACACACAGTAAGTACTAAGTACTTAAAATCGATAGAATCGGTAGTCAGGAGTTACAAATCAAGTATAGGCGAAGTACATCATTAAAATTGACTGCCTCGCGTCTAAACACTAGTTTTATAGACAGACTCCAGTGACTAGCTATTTGAAAAAACCTGTAATTATACTGTACTTAATTCTTGGTTTTTCCTTCCTAAGCAGTACTTACTTATATTTACTTCATTTTGTGACTAAAAGGGTATCAGATTTTTAATCAGTTTTGTTCTTACCAACTTAGAAATGTGTAGAAGAAGGGTAAACTTCGTTTGATGACAACTAAAAAGGAATAACAGCCAGAAATAAAGGCATAAAATTCGAATAGTAAATAGAATTACATACGTCTCGGTTCATCATCGCTATTACTTATCATACACTTATAAATAAATAAATAAATTCGGGACACTTTCCACACACGGTCGCCTGACCCCAAACTAAGCAAAGCTTGTACTATGGCTGCCAGAGACTGATATACATACTTAGATATTTTTAAATACATACTTAAATAGATACTAACACCCAGATATAGAACAAACACTAATGTTCATCACATAAATGTTTGCCCTAGGTGGGAATCGAACCCACGCCCCCCAGCTCAGAAGGCAGGTTCACTACCAACTGAGCCACCGAGGCAGTCAGATTGCCAATGATTAGTCCATGCTATTATCAATCATTTTCCAGCCATTGCTGAGACTCCTCTGTAGCGCGCCATCGCTTCAGGTCCTGGAAGGCTATTCCTACGCGTGAGATGAGATGAGATTTTACCTTGGTCACTCTCACGCCTATGACTTTTCTAACGAGATCAACAAGGACGAAAAAAGATGAGGTGAAAATCTCAAACCTCGGATTAGGGCTACTGTGCTAGGTCTCCTTCATTTTCTTTTAACATTTATCGGCTGAGCAAGCGATAGCGAGCGAAGCGTCTCTGCTTCAGCTTTGCCGGTGTCTATCCGGCTGTCTCCTCTACAAGTCGCGTTTCTCAACGATTCGATAATTTTGACATTTTTTTTTGTCGATTCAGTTTTGGATTTTTTCAAAATGGCGAAGATATGAGATTTTTAAATTAGGTAAGTATGCATATACTCGTAGGTACGTAAGCATATGCATATATGTAGTATGTACCTATATCTACCTACTTACTAGATACTAATCTTTTGTTTTTTTACCTACCAAAGTATATACCTACTAGACATTTCATTCAAGTCTTATCTATTCCACCTACTTTGTTTATCAACTTGTGTCGCTGTCTGTACCAAAATAAATAATAGGCAGGCAATACGCCGATTCTTAGAAGAGCTCGGCTCGAGTTCCCGCCAGTTCTCAGAAATACATTGTTTTGGAATCGAATCTGTAATAAATAACGGGTTTTAAATGACTTTTATTAATACTTCTCACTAAATTCAAACATTCTTTCGTTTTTGATCTACGCTTTTATGTGGTGTGGTAGGAAAGGTAGGTAATAATAAGATAGAGGTTGCTAGACCAATCCTACTACTTTACTACCAGTAGTTCGCCTCGAATGGAGACCTCGATATCTTCATAACCCTTCGTCTGATTTCGCTCATTATACTAACCACACCCCGGACACTCGACGAAATCTCTATACAAAAGCCGCGTTCTAGCTACCCAATACACAGACACTACACACATGTCGTTTTTGTACACGCGCAACTGTGTGTGTGAAGTCTAAGGTTGTCACCGTATGAATAATTTTTGTACCTGCCAGGTATGTGAAGCTTTTGATACTGATGTTATTAGTCCATCAATAGATTTCATAAATTTACGTTTTCCATACCTATATACAGAAACATTCAAAATCACAACACTCTAACTCAATTCAGAAATATCAAAGTACCCAACACACAACCGAGTAGGTAATTCGTTACCAACCTCACATTTCACTTCATTTCCAATACAATAATAGATATCTGCACTTACCAACGTATCATTTCATGCTAACATTATCCTATCCTACTTCCTATTAACATTGTAACAGTGACCAATACGTAGTATTAGTTGATGTTCTCTGATACTATCTTAAAATTCATTTGAGATATACCTACTACATGTCTGCGAAATTTCATCAAAAAAGGATCCGCTATACTCAAGTTAACGTCTCACAAACAAATGCAGAATTATCCCAGTCGACTCTGAGACCTCGCCTCGCTTGGTCAGTGAATATTAAGTTATAAGTTTTTCTATACGCTTTCCTAGTTTCCAGTGACATTGTGTATTTCCTAGGTGGGAATCGAACCACTGCCCCCGAGCTTAGAAGGCAGAATCACTACCAACTGGGCCACCGAGGCAGTCGAAGCCACCTAAATGTCAAGTGGTCTATGGCTCTATGGCAATTGGTCAACTTGGCTAATCAACAACAATGTCTTCTGAATTAATACTGCTTGTTTTAGAAATATGATAAGTATTTCTATAACTAAGACGTTAAAGTAGTCATTCGCAAGTCGCATTATCGCATAGAAAAAACAAAGATTTACTGCGAAAATCATAATCATAACTCTCCTCTTTTCGGAGTTGCCTTAAAAAAGTATGAATAAGTTTCTATCGAGCAATTCCACTTGAATTTAATTCTGTATAAGTAAATAGTAAATCTCTGAACGTAGCAATACATTAAATCGCAGTGGGAGGGCATGACGTCACCCAGTGACCTCACACTATCACAGGCGCACATCTATGTGTGTAATGTGTATGCAGCGGTGCATAGAGCAAGCGACGCGGAAAGACGACCACTGACTTGAGCGATCGGGTGTGGCATCTGTGAGGCAAAAGAGGCAAATTAGAAAAACAAAACATTTTTGAAAAATGGTTCTATTGATATTTTTTTCTTTGTAGGTTTCGTTAGAAAATTTTGATTTTATTCGCATTTGATGTTATTCGCTAAAAAAAAAAATAACCTGGCATGACATTGTGAAAATTGATTATTTTTATAGGGCCAAATTTTTCCAAACCTTGGATATTGATGTTTATAATCAAAATAATGAAAGCTGTCTAATAATAACGGCTGTAAAAGGGACACGTCTACACGTGGATTTCAAAACGTGGACTTTTAATTTGGTAACGTGCTATGAAATTTGATGCCTAAATACTAAATTGGTAATGTTATCGTTGAAACATGACTCAGCTTACTTATAATACCTATCGATGAATGGACGGTAAAGCAAGCAAGCAAGTTCGTTTAGGCCGAGTAGCTAGCCCTAGTGTCATAGTTTCTAGGCCGCCCGAAGACCTTTGACATGGCTTGACGATTATTGTAACAGAACAAACAACCGGGGCCTACAATTTAATGTGTCATCCGAGCCACGGTAGCACTTAGATGGAAATGGACGGTTATCAAAATTGTAGGTATTTTCTATCGCATTAATTTCAGCATACAGAGTAGATGTGTAATAGTAGTACATAAAATTTGTGTTATACCATCATGTACGGTACGGAAGAAGCAATAAATAAGTAAATCTGAAATCTAGGTAATTAAAAATTAAGGTACAAAAACTGTCTAATTTTTTAAAGAAATTTTTGTTGTGTTGTCACTACCTAACTAACCTTAAACAAAGTAAAAAAAAATAGGCACTAACTCCTACTCGGAATGTCGTAACGCGTAGCATCCCGTCTGCGTTCCCGAGCCATAATCTATGGCAGTAGATCTCCATACAATAGCGGCGTTAGGCGCTGCCCATTACTACAGCCTGATGGAAACTAAAGCTTACGAAATATTTCACTGGAGCCGACTCTTTTGCATTCACTCACTAAATTCGTGTAAATAACTCAGTAGTAGGTACTTAGTTAAGTCTTTTCTAACGTCAGTTGTGGTAACACATTGACTTAATCTCGAAGTCTCAAGTGGAGTTCGGCTACATGACATGTACTTCATGCTGTCTTGCTTGCACGAATAATTTTGGCACATCTTCGCCATTCGACAAGATTCGAGTCAAAACGCTTCTTTTGTTTTGCTATAGAAAAGTTGAAAAGTTTAGAATATCACCTATCTTCTTCTGGCCGTACCTAACTGTCAGGGGGCTATTCCTGCGCGTGAGATGAGATGAGATTTTATCTTGGTTGTATTTGAAACTGTTGAACTGAACTGAATTGAACTGTTGCTCTCGTTTGAAACGTCACACTTATGACGTTTCAAACGAGAGCAACAAGGACGAGAAAAAGTGAGATGAAAATCTCAAATCTTCGAATAGGGTCCCTGTAGGGATCTTTTGTACCTACTCTCCGCAAAATTGTCATATCTCTACTCAGATCAACCTAGAGAATAAAATGGCGCACGGCGTATGATCTAAGTGAAGCCAAAAACCATCCAAAAACTACGCTACTGTCATATAGGTACTCAACTCTCACACATTGACGCAAAAAAACTACGCTACTCGCTTGGTGATTCTTACTTCGACATTATGAACATTTGTTTATGATATAATTTCGTGTACTTAGAATACATAGTGAAACAGAATGAAACAGTGAAATACAGGAATACACTTTGAGGTTCTTTTTAAAAACTGTGCAGTTTTTTTACAAGTCAATTTTGAAAAAGCCGTAACATTAAAATTGTTGTGCATTTTTTAAATATTAAATCTATTAAGGTTGTATACTGAAACGGAAATGGCTAACGTAGAGTTTGGGAATTAATATTAGTTTTCGCAATTGTATATGTTTTTCATGGCAACATTACCACGCACACACATTGAAAAAGAAGTGGCTTCAGCCATGCAGATATGACGCAGTGTTCCATCTTTTCCTCTAGATTGATCTGAGTATCTCTACAAGTTATACCGCTAGGGATACTGTGTTTCCATTGACATCTTGGCTTCAAAACACTTCCTACCCCTTACGAAAAATATGGGGTTGGGGTGTTATGTCCTTATCTAATGACTAGAATGAAAAAAAGAGATGGAAATACTGATAACGGTTTAGTTTAGTAAAAACACTCGAGCTGGCTGCAATCCATTTCATGTCCCCACAGTTGCAGTATTTCCTCTCATCCGTTATTTGCATGTTTTAAAACATTCCCGGGGTAAAAGGTTCGCCTGGATATTTGTCTGTAAATGTAGACACGGCTTTGCTTTTTAGCGAATTAACTAGCTGCTCCATGCTTTACATACCTACCTAGTACGTACATAATATATATGTATGGTATATCATTCGAGGAGGGCTATTCTGGGTGACCCGTGAGATGAAATCTGGTCATTTTCACAAACAAGAAAGACAAAGACCAGAAAATATCTAGGATTCTAGGAAAAGGGCCCCAGGATGAAAGTGTCCTATGCTATTCTTTAAGGTAAACTAGGTAAGTATATCGTGACTTTATTGCTGCCTTTCATTAATTGATCGAGCGTGCGTTAGCGAACGAAGCGTCTATGCTTTAGCTTCGACAAAAATGCTTTCGAATGTCCGAATTCTGTCTGCATTGCTGTCGGGATCTCTGTTTCCTTCACAGGTCGCATTTCTTAACCGATTTTCTTGAAATTTTGTGAGCAGGTTCTAAATTAAACTTAGATTAGATTATTTTGTTGAGTGAGTTTCTGGATTTTCTTCTAAAAATCTCGGAGATATGTTTTGTTGGCAAAAATCCGTTAAGAAATGCGACCTGTCGGGGAAGACAGAGATCCCGGCGGAGATTCAGAGTGCCAAACGAACTAAATCATCATGTATATCAATCTTATGTTTATTTTAGTTATTTTTGCACACCCTGTCCCATACTCATTTGTCGTATCCTCTCCTAAGGTTGCCTGGAAGAGATCGCTTTTAGTGATAAGGCCGCCAGTTGTTACACTATTTAATTAGTTTTATTATTATTTTTCTGTTGTTGTTTGTTATCTGTGGTGTGAACAATAAAGAGTTTATCTATCTATCTATCTAAATATTTTTAAATAAGTCTTCCCTAGCATTGCCTTGCCATGCCATGCATCAGCAGTCATCAAGTAGGTACAGTCAGTTAGCTTTTATTTTTAAAGCGCCATTACACTACCTAACTTGCAGTATGCTAACTTATGCTAACGGTCTAACTGCCATTAAGCACGCTAGCACAGCTCAGCTAGCGTACTGCAAATTGGAAAATGTATTGACCCCCTAAAGAAACTCACGTAAATTCTAAGACGTTGAAATTCGATATTTCAATCCGAAAGAAGACTACAGAACCAACAAGCCGCAAAAACTCTACAACGTAAAAAACTTTACTAAAAAACAAACTTTTAAAAGTGCTGTTCTCGGAAATAGCTTAAGTTTTTTCAAGAAACATATTTTTACAATTTTTTCTCAAAAAGTTGTTAATTTACCTACCTACCTATTTGGCAATGAATCATCGAATCGAATGAACACGAGCGAACAACTTCCAAAAACAAAGATTCTAACTTTTAAAAATAAGCTTTGTTACAGTCTCATAATCACAAGAAATCTACCAATTCTACCAAGTAATTGTTTTTAAATTGTTAGCGAATTGTCTACTTTTGACACCTCCGGCGAACAAAAGTGTCAATTTGAGGCAACTCATATTAACCATTGGTCAGTGCAATCAGACTCGGTGGGCAGCTCGACGATAATATTGCATAATTTGCATCGTCTCTTCACCGAACTTACATTACTTATCGTCGCCTTTCTTTCCCCCGAGGGGGTTGGCAGAGGTGTACAACACCCGCACTTCGCCGGAATATATTCAACTAAATGTAACTGGGGGCGAGCCTGTCGCCATACACCGGGCTCCAGTCTTGTAGCAGATGACATACATATACATACATATATGTATATCCTATCCTATCCTACTAATATTATAAACGCGAAAGTTTGTTAGAATGGATGTATGGATGTTTGTTACTCTATCACGCCAGAACGGTTGTACAGATCTGGATGAAATTTGACACAGAGATAGATTAAAGTCTAGAATAGCACATAGGATAATTTTAACTTCGGGTGAAACCGCGTTTGAAATTTTGAAATGAGCTACTTACTTACATACCTACTATACCTAGATACGAACATTACAAGTTCCCGCTGTCAGGGGAGTTTGGCGTCGCACGTATTGTGCATTTGCTGTGTCAAGTAAAATTGGGCTATTACTCTTTTATAGTTTTGTCACAGTGATGACTGATGTTGATGATAATGAATCCCTCCCTTTCCTCATTTCAGTAAAGTGGTGGATACTTTACTGAAACTTGATATGGAGTTTTGTAGAAAACACGAAAAATCGCGTTTCGCAATGCTTACTCGATTATATCATTTGCCCACGGAAGAATCACAAGTTTCAAAAAATAATACAAAATTACGACTTTTTCGGTTACTCGGCAAAAGCGTCTTAAATAAATACATTATTAAAGCTTTCTTAAAAATTATTCTGACTAGTGCATGTCGTGACAGTCATTCAAGAGGAGGAAAGAAAAGAAAGAATAATTTATTGCATTGCAGCAGGCTACATTAGCTAGCGCCTTGCTAGCGAGTAACTGAAAAATAGAAACTTGTATTAATTAGCAGTGTTATGAAATCAGTTAATAATAATATACTCGTATTTAGAAGCAGTCGATTTTAATTCCACTAATAAAGATTAACGAGCTACGTAATCGGATACTATTTGGAATATTCAAAATTCTAAGAATTCTAAGTTCAAGACATAATTTTCAAACCCACTCGGAACTAGGGAGGTGCGCTGTAGCTTTGGAAATGGGATTACTCGATTGTGGCAGATTTTATCGACAAACTCGTTCATCGACCATTTCATCCCTCAAAAGTTCAGTCTGAACTCACTAAGCAGGGTGCTTCGTGAGTTTGTTAATCGGTCATCCCCTTTGAAATATAACTCCACGTTAAAACATTTTGATCACGTCATTAGTGTTAGCGCTCACCATAAGTCAAATGATTTGCTCAGATAATTACATGTAACGAAAGTTTTTTTAACAATGTGTAACTATGTAAGTTCGTTTATTAAGTGTTTTTTTAATTGACATAAATAGATCTATAAAGAAATTAAATGACGAATAAACTCTTTCAAAACGTTACGATCTATTCGAATATAACAATCGCATGAATCGATCATCATATTCAAATCCAACATCCATCTCTATTAGCAGCCCGTTTCCAAGGTATATGTAAATCCTGGCTTTGCTCGTAATAAATAACCGATTTATAGCTTCGTAACAGGATTTACAACTAAGGCCGGACAGACAAACAACGTTATTTTAATTGGACGTAAATAAAGTCAGAAATAGTGTTGAAATGACGGAGATAGGTGGAGCTGAATGAATTAAAACGGGAAAAGAAAGTTTCCAGTTAAAAAAATACGAAACCTTTAAACTGAAAAAATATTTATCATAGATATGAAGTCTCAATACGAACAATTATTTAAATAAAAAAAATAGAAAACCACGGCACCGATTTTCTAAGGAAGAATACTACTACAATTCACTCTACTAATTCACCTTTCAAACGAAAAATACAAAATCAAAATCGGTTGCCGTAAGATGCCGAGACACCACAGAAACACACAACACACAGACACACACACACAGACACACACACACACACACACACACACACCGTCGTTTTTGTGTCGGGGGTTAAAAATGGCACCTTGGAAACTAGGCTTAAATCAAGTGTAAGCCTTGTTTCGCTGTCAGTCGCTCTGTGACCGCGTCGCATGCCAGACACTCCGGATTTAAAGACAAATCTAATTACAACTTGCAATCCAAAATAGGTTAAGTCACACGGTAGGAGGACAGGACACACAGTCGCACACAAACACACTTACAGAAGCTCAAACAGAATGATAAAATTCTCTTCCTAGTCGATTGCGATTTGATTTTTTAAATTTTCAAACTAAGTAAATAATATAACTTAAATCTCGCGACAAGCTTTTGTATCATATAAATTGTGTAATTACGCTAAAAGTTGATAGTAAAAGTTTTAAATTAAACGTTTATTTTATTATTTTTAGCGTAAGTATAATGAACTTTTTTTTGGAAGGTTTTTTTACTTTTAATTTATTTATCTGTAAGCTCATGATCTAAAAAAAGGTCTAGCATTGCGGGAGCCTTTTTTTTAAGGAGGAGGCAAATGCCATCACACTTCCCTTCCGCCGCAGGGGTGACGGAAGGGGGTCTGTGGGAATCGAACCCACTAAAATCATCTCCCGTGCGCAGTCCTCCGCCAAGGTGAGCTGAGATGGGGTCGCGCTAGCATTCACCATCTAGCATTCCAGGAGCCTGAACCAACACGTATTGTTGTCGTCTCTTTCGAACTAATTGTAAATGATATTTTTCGGTCTTGCTTGACTCGTTGGTTGAATCCAAGCTTCAGAGCTTGTCACACCGGCGTGAAGTGGCCAGCCTGTCGGTTTTCTACAGAATATACTACGGCGAGTGTGCACAAGAACTGCACAGTGCACGACCTGATCCAGCCATCGCCGTTCTTTTATAATTGTACCAGGCGCACCAGTAAAAGACACCCTCTTATGGTGGAAATTCCGCTAAAGCGCACTAAGCGTTTCAAGTCACCTTTTCTTGTAAGAACTGCAGAGGTGTGGAACTCGTTGCCTGCGTCTGTCTTTCCACCTAAATACAATCCGGGGGTGTTTAAGAGTAAAGTGAATAGGTATCTCCTAGGCAAGCGTGTTACACCTTCGATCACGTCGACGCTTCCCATCAGGCGAGTCAGTGTTCAAACGCATGCCTAGTCTGTTGTAAAAAAAAAAAAAAATGCATCGATTGACGTCACTACGTGGTGTCCCCGTGACCATTGTTGACTAAGAATGCTGTACTTGGCGAAGTATATTATTATACCACGTGTACATGAGCAGGGATGGTGTCCTCTCATATGACTCATGTAACCTATCTTTGCAGTGACGGTATGCAATTCATGAAAGTCTATTCTGTTTGAATGTCTAGAATGGAGCGCTGTGTCAGAAGGCCTAAAACCCTCCGTGACAGTGGTTGTTGTAGGACAAACAACAGAGCTTAAAGCTTCTTGTCATCCGATCCGGCCGACAGGGCTCATTTGCTAATGCCACTCGCGGTCACACTAATTAAAAACATTAGTCTCTTTTTAGATAGTCGGGTAGTTTTGAACTTGGTTGATTCTATTTTTTTTTAATTATAAAGGCGAAAGTTGTTTATATGTGTTTGGTTAGTACTTCTTTACGCGCAAACGGATATACATAATTGTACGGATTTTTATGTACATAATTTGGTATGAATGTAGCTTGTATCCAGGATTAACAGTTAGGATACTTTTAACTGCGGAAAACAACGCAGTTCGCAGGTACTGAAATATAACTTGAGAAGTTTCAGTTTCAGTTTATTGTATCAAATGTAGTTGTATGTAAGTATGTAGTTACAATAATTTGTAATATACAATTCTGAATGTCAAAAAAAAGTGTGTGGCAATAACATAACGATGGAACTCATTCATGAAATGTGAACGAGTAGCTGGCAATACAGGGTTATCGGCATAGGGTAAGGCTAAGGTAAAATTGTACTCATCACATTAAGAATAAGTTTATTTATTCTCAAGCAAATTTGACTCATACAGTATATTTACATATCATACATTCGATTACATTACACATTATATTTACAACTGTCGTAAGTAAAATTGAAACTAAAAAATAATCAAATTAAAAATATCGAAAATTAATTGATTTATAAAAATAATCAAACTAAAACATGTCTTATCAATAATGTCAAAACAAAACACACATAAACAAGTTAATTTCTATTTACACTTGCACTACCTAGCTCCTACTGTGTGCAGTGTAATGTGTAGGCTGCAACAGCCTATCTACAGCCTACGGGCAATCTAGCCTACCTGCTATCGCGGCCAGCATGCTGTTGTGGCTCCCCCGCACGGCGCCGCACCGCGGCTCGCTTGCGCATGGTGGTATAGAATCCACACCTGCACACGCGAACACCGGCAACGTACTGGAGTAGCGGGGGAGCCCCACCAGCATCATAAACGCGTTGTTAAACTGGACACGCAGGGCGCAGTACGATCTTTGCGTATAGAAGTCCACATAGATGGCATAGAAGGAAGTGCAAAAAGCTCTAAAAAGAGCTGTTTTCACCTCCTCTGATCACTGTTCTGACGGCCAGCGCCCTCCGTTCCCGCTCAATATCACCGTCGTCTTTCAGGGTGGGGGTGATAAAATCTGTTAAGTATCTCAACTCTCAACTTCCCTACTCCAAAGGTGTTCCATTAAGTAAAAGAGGTAGCACACTTCCGTAACATTTCTAGGACCACCCTGAAACACCATACACTGACGCTTTCTAGTCTAGAATTATATATCAGCCCATGATCAGTTGCATAACCCTCACATATTCTCAGGTTCTTGAGACCACACATCAAGGCGCTCAGCAGCAGTCATCAGTCTTGCGGGTAGCTAATGTTATCGAAACAAACGCGATCTATGTGACAACTGACATGTTGCTCTCTGAGCGTCTCGATCAGTCCGTCAATGTACAGGTTGAAAATGGAAAGTGAGCTCAACCCCCTCTGCCTCATCCCACATTCTAACCTGTACGAGTCCGACATGGTGCCCGCCCATTTCACGCTATTCGTTTGATTCCCATACCAATACTTGAAAATATTTACCAGTTCATCCGGTGGGATTCTCTCATCTTCCGCGTATCTAGTGTGTCATACGACACAAAGTCAAATGCCTTCGAAAGGTCAAGGAATCAAGCGTGAACCGGCGTTTTTCTTGCAATGTAGTATTTGAAAGCACTCTTCATGCACAATATAGCAGGTTCAGTAGACAGCCCTGGTTGAAATTGACTGTCATTTAACTGTAGCTATCGATTGAGATGTGTATTGAGAATGCTGTCAAACACTTTTGTAGAACAGCTGTTATTTTTTTCTCTAATTCTTTAATATTGAGTAAATTGACCCCTTTTCGGCTTAGTAGACCCTTTCCTGATAACCCTGTTTAAGTTTAATCGGCATTGTTTATACATAGAGCGTATATATGACTGTTGTTTATACTGTGGCGACTTGTTATGTAAACAGGCCTCTATGTGGGTCACGATTTACGATGCGTAAGGTACAATCGGCGACATTACTGACAGAGTAAATAAATTATTAAATCATATCAAAAACATAACATATTGTCACGCCTTCCCCCGAAGGGGCTGACAGAGGTGTTATACAACACCCACACTTCGCCGGACGATATTCAGTCCCAAATGTGACACAGGGCGAGTCTGTCGCCATACACCGGGTTCCAGTCATGTAGCAGATGAAATACAAAACGCACATATTATGTTCAAACAGTGAACAAATTGGTGCGTGCCGTCGGCTGGGTTCGAACCCGCTCCTTCTGGCTTGAGAGGTGGGCCTTCTCCCAACTAGGCTGTCATCGCTCTTCGATCTCATCGCTCTCTCAAAAACTTTGTGCAGAACGGTAGCCAGCGGTCAGCGAATATCGAATTTCCAAAAATCGACCTCCGCTTACGTAACGCAGCGTTGCTTATCGTATGTCCCATTTAACTTTGAATTTCAAAAATCAAATATAATATTAATACTGTAGTCATGTTCTGCGTCGCGTCTCATAGAACATTTTGAACTAGTGGCTTTATGAGCTATAGACCTCCCGGCCAACGTCTGTGCTCCTCTACAGTCGCACTTCTCAACCGATTCTCGTGAAATTTTGTAAGCAGGTTCGATCATTATTGAACCTATATTTTTTTTGTCGAGTCAGTTTTTGGGATTTTTTTTAAATTGCGGAGATATTAATTTTTTCCCAAAAAAAAGGTGTACTAATACTTCATTGAATCAGGGTTTATTTTGCGGATGTTCATCTTCAAAACTGTTACTTTAACCAATCTCTAGTGTATTTCCGTTCTAACGTCGCATTAAGTAGGTACGTCAAGGAATATGGGTTCCAATTACTATTAAGTTAACCTGAGCAATTTTTGGTATAAATTTCGTTTTCGCTTGCCTCCATACATTTTAATAAAGCGCACCTGGCAGAAACGTTAAAGAACCAGGTTAAATGTATTAAGAAAAACAAAAGTGAAAAAAGTTTTCGTTAACTATAAAAACTCTTGGTAAGCCCAATGAAGACGATTTTTACGATAAGTATCATTGTCTATCTGTAAGTTAGGTAAAAGTATCTAAAAAAGCTTATTTTTTATATCTATCTTCATGATATGTTTGTCTGCTTCTATGCCTTCGTACCATACTTCATCTAATCTGAACGGATTTCATTCTCCAAATCCGGACGACGTGCTAAACTCATACAAAAACATTGGCTTTTACAAATATTAAGAGTCGTAATTTCATTTTTTCATAATATTCCTCCCCATTTCATAACTTTTAATAGGGACCGCATTACAATTCACCTCTACCCGAGCATGAGAACATTTCATTCAAACTGTAATCCTTGAGCAAATCCTCAGATCTTGCCTACGAGCCAGCCGCCCATACTTCCTCTTATTAAATCCCATATTTTCCGGAACATTCCTGTTAACCTACTTTATGAGACGACGGCGTGTGCGCTCCCTTCTGAAACTGGGAGACGACTGAATTGTGTTGTGAACGCTGAAGGCAGGTTAGCCAAGGTTCTAGAGTTCACCGCGCATGCGCACCATCAGCGAAACCTGCAAGGGTTACCAAACCTTCCAGTCATAGAAATGTAGCCCCTATCGCGTTGGCATAAAACACAACAAAACAAACTGTCTCTGCGATGGTCCTGAAGAAGATAACACTGGAACATTTGCAGTTGGAAAAACAAATACCATTTGAATATGAACTGTACGTGGAAGACATAAAGACGTGTTGAGTGTTTTAACAGGGATAGGGGATTGGTGAAATTTACAACCCTTATGGGGATGTGTTATGCAAAATTGTGGCAGGATATAGGAGATGGAGATCAGGTGACGTGGCGGTAACAGCGAGTAACGGAGTGGTAATGCGCGTCAGAGTGACGGGAGTTCGATGTTATTTGACATTATCGAATAACAATTTAAATTACATGTTTTTGGGATTAAAATTATCCATTGACGTGTGATTCCGGCCTAAAATAGAATCCTTATCTTCCCGGCGAGACGTGAGAATCGTCAAAGGAACTGTCGCAGGAGGCGCACACACTCACGCCTTCTTCCAGACTGGTGACGGATATCACCAACAAACGCATTTCCAAGTTTTGGTGACAGGCAAGCGGCCGGCCGTAAAATCTAGGAAAAATCTTTTACAGTGGGTATGATGCCAGTGACTGAACTTAATAGCAAAATTAAGAAACGTACGTACTTATCCGACTCCGCCTAAGTGAGATAAGGGTAGGAAGAAGAAGAAGAGGAAGACGATTTATAGAAATATCTAAAAACAGAATTAATGTTGATCTAACTAATCTATAGACGCGGCTCCTTTGCACTTTTCAAATTTTTTTAAACAAAGGCATCTTTCTGTGTCCTACCTATTTATTTAGTCTGTGCTTGCCCTTAATTAGGATTTATGGAAGAATTAAGCTATTGTTAAAGCAGGGGATTGTTATAGTTTACTCGGAAGGTTCCAAGTTCCAATATTCTTACCCTTCTTAACCCAAAGCAATAGAATATACTTTTACATTGAAAAGACAAGATTAAAAGGCATAGCTTTACTTATCTTTCTTGTATTGTGCAGAATTTAAATGAGCATGAGGTTCCTGCAAACACTTTTAACTAAATTCGCATTAGCTAAAGGTTTTCTATTACCATTTCATCTAGATAGGAGACGACAAGTGAAGAGAGTAGGACAAGATACTGATGAGCCTCTAAAGTTATCTACAGAATGACAAATTACAAAGTCAACCATTTTTAGGACTTTCTCACTTGTCCTAGCATTCTTAAACAGATAAGAATTTCCTTGCGGTTTAATGGATTCATTTGAGTTGATGATGTAGGCCACCTCCGTGCAGGAATGGATATTTGATTTATTTTGTCTATTTATTAAATCAGTTCAAAGTGACCTCTTACAAATGGAAATATTTTCAGTTCTATTTTGTCTTGAGGGCTTTGTTAAAAAACTAATGCTTTGCATACTAGCCCCGCGGTTTCACCCGTGGTCCTATAGGAACCATTAAAATTTTCGGAATGAAACGTATTCTATGTCCTTTTCTGTATACCTGTGAACGTGTATACACAAAAAATTAATAAACGAACTCACTTCCGGAATTATAATGTTAGTTACGATGCCAAATTTCTTCACAATCTGATCTTCGCTTATCGTCTCTTAGATGAAATGTCAAAAGAAAATCTTTATCCAATGCGAAGTTTTACGCAATTGTTAAGAGTCTCAAGAAGTCAAAATTACTTACTATGTACCTAGCTTTTAAGCACTTTTCTAGCTCAATTTTACCACAGGACTGGAGGGCAATTCAGCTTGCCCTCAACCCCATTGCCGATACTTAACTGAACCGTTGACGTTGCAAGAAATTCGACAAGCGCGTTTGTATGGAAATTCCGGAGCCCCGGAACCTTTACGAAGTCCGGCTCAGTTACTTTAGCAAACTAGACGTTCTAGGACACTGGACGTTGTTAGCCAGAACGTTCAATATACGAAATACGACCGTACCAAGTTCCGTTCAAAATCGTTAAAAAATATTCTTACTCCAAATCTTAAATCTTTAAATGAGCAATTCTTGTATATATATATATATATAATTGGAATCTCGGAATCGGCTCCAACGATTTTCATACAATTTAGTATATAGGGGGTTTCGGGGGCGATAAATCGATCTAGCTAGGAATCATTTTTAGAAAATGACATTTTATTCGTGTTTTATCGATAATCAACTTAAACATAGACTTGGAAGAAAAATAACAAAAAGGAGGCGTTTGAGTAGTCTCAACTGAAAACTATGACTCTTCCTGACATCTATTGGCGAATAATAATACTGTTTTTTGTGAGCAACTAATTGCTGTAACGACACAACAGCAGATGGCGTTGTTAAGTAACACGAAGTCAATGAGTGTTTGCTTTGAGGTTAGACTAAAATCAATTGTTTATTTATGTTATTTAATTTGTGTCTTCTTAATGTACATGTTCACTTAAAAATGCCTAAACGATCTTGGAAAAAAACGCTTATAGATGGATGTTTGTTACTCTTTCACGCGAGAACGGCTGAATAGATCTGGATGAAATTTGGCACAGAGATAGGTTATAGTCTAGAATTTAATAGCACATTAAGGATACTTTTTAGCTGCGGGTGAAACCGCAGGGCGCAGCTAGTGTAAGCTTAAAGAAATAATAACAAATGAGGTCTGTAACCCAATACGTATATTTACGTAGGTAGAAATAGGTAAAACAATACTATTTATAGAGGAAACAATGGTACCGCGCGGCGTGTTATTTGTTGAAATACAATAATTCACTCAAACATCCGGTTGGTCTCTCACCGGCCAACTTCACTCGTTACAGACTCGGCTTGTAACTCTGTATAAAAATATTTCAGCTCTCGTCGAGCCTGAGCCTTCGAAACTAGACAAAGTCCCTTGCCTCCGTTTTGAACGGAACTCATAACAGTTTTGATTGACGGACCTTGTTAGTGTCCCCCTACCTTCGGCTCACTTCCTAGAAGTGGGGACTTTTAGTATGTTAGCTTTCTAAGCACCTTGAACATGCTTCTGAAGGAGTCACTTAGATCACTAAAATCATTCACTCTACCCTTGTAGGCCTTATGTTGACTGGAATATAATCCCTAGTTACTGAACTAACATTATTGATGCCCTTTTCTAATGGACAACTATATTTTAATAATGTAATAGATCATTAATTAAGATTGGCAATACGATTCTTTAAGATTGGCAGCTTATTGAGACGTTTATGTTCTGTTTTCGACGTTGCGCGACCGCGAATCGCTTCGCCGCGCGTAAGGTCCATGGTCGCGCAGAGTCGAAAAGAAAACGTAACCAATAAGGCAATAAGATGTCATGGGAGGCCTCCTGGTCACGATTCGATCGTGTCTTGTATTGCTTAGAATAATAGTTATAATGAGAGTAGGTATTAAATATTCAGACCGTGCCTCTAAGGAATTAGGGATAGCTGATAAAATGAATACAATAACATGCTAGTTATATTGTCACCCTTACTAATAAACGTTATATTGACTCAAAATAGTTCTACGGTGTTTTGTCTTTTTCTTTCTTTCACATTTGTAACTCGATCAAAAAGAAAACACTGAATAACTATTCCCAGGCTCTACTGGGAACTACTATACATAACTCTAAAATCGATATCCCAGATCCGCACTTCAAAAGTCCACGCGTACTCTGTCCCAAGTCGTATGTAACTTTAAACTAAGTTGGCCAACTTGGGCCGCGTAACTAAGTTGAAAGTGCTACTTACTAAGTTACCGGCAACTTTGTTGCTTAGTATCGAACTATTCAAGTTGCGAGTTAGATTAAAAAACTGTGACCACCACCGGATGCACTCAAACAAGATAATAATATGAAGACTCTTTTCTGCGAGTAGAAATCACAGCCAACCAGAATGTCTGAAAAGGTTCTTAAATTTGCACCAAAAACAAACTTACGAAAACCTTGTGACCCCATATGTCCACACAACAACCCTTGGACCGATTTGAATCACATTTGAATCTGTTTGAATTATGACGATTTCATGATGAACTAACGGAATTCAAGTTATAAATTGGATTAATTCAAGCAAACAAATAACGATATGTACAGTACATGTACATGTACCCAACAGACTCTGAGATCTAGCTATCGCCTAGAGTGCTAGCACTTTTCTTTGTCCATCGGTAAACTGACGTTTCAAATCGACTTCCAGACAGAAGCGACCTGCCGCCAAAAGTCCATTGGCCGCCACCGTAGACCGCGTCCGTCTGGGAGGCGCCTAAATCAACTATGTTAGGACCATATACGAAGTCCACGATTTTGTCGATTTGAAACGTTAGTTTAACGATCGACAAGAAACGGTGCTAGCACTTCTGGTCAATTACTTGCAGACTCAAACATCCATATTTCATATATACCTAAGTGAAGCTAAGTTCACTTATAATTATAAGCTAGATTTTGTTAACAGAAGGTTTAAGTTATCTAAGTTCTAGCAAGTTAGTTTTAATGATAACGTTTCGCAAGTGACCGAAGGCAGGTGGGCTGTACTGTAACGCTATACCGCGCCAGACCTGCTCACGACTGCCCTTTGGCGACTAACCAAACAAGATATTTATACAACAACTAATAATAGGATGCGTTGCAATTATCTGCATGGCATTGTGGAAGAACCGACGATCTTTAGGAAGGCTATATATCTACGGAGTAAATAAACATATAAATAAAAACATCTCGTTTCATTTTGCACATACAGTCGTCTAATCCCAAACTAAGCAAAGCTTGTACTATGGCTGCCGGAGACTGATATACAATATATTATATGTACTTATAAATACATACATAAATAGATATTGACACATAGACATCAGACATAAAAGAAACACAAACATACATTACAGGAATGTTTGCCCTAAGTAGGCATCGAACTGAGCTCCAAGCTCAGAAGGCAGGTTCACACCAACTGAGTCACCGAGGCAGTTCCTCGGTGGTGGAGTAGTACTGAGATAAAGCTAAGACATGTGACATGTTTTCGTCTCAGCAAATCTTTCAAATTTCAAATATGTACTACGTACCAGATTTCATTATCCGAACATAACAGCCCTGTGTAGTCCCCCCACTTCCACTTCAATCAGTTGTGTAAATGTTGTTTGTTTGGATCAGCTCCTCTAGTACGTAGTACATTCTATAAATCTCGTTGTTCATAGACAGTTTTTCGTCTAAGTAAGTCTTTCGTAGACTTCGCTTCTTTGTCGTCTTTTCATTTCTTCATCCTTTTTCGTTTCTTTATCCTCTTTCGTTTCTTTATGAATCAAAAATAGATTTCCAAACGTTTCACGAAACGCCTTGTTTCCTTGGCGAGACTTGTACAAGTTGTGAGAGCGACCGTGACCTGGGGCCCATTCTAGCCCGTGCGAAATTACGTCGGTCTCTGTCTATCTCGCTGGAAAAGTCATGAGTGTGAGAGAGGCTGATTTAGTATTGTAAGCTCTAGAATCTGGCCCCAGCGTCCTTCAGACGGTCCCTCTCCGACTAGACGCCTTTTGATGAACTTCCTCAACTAATAACTACGTTCATTGTTAGATGATTGTTTAGATTGGGATCTGAACTTTAGTCGGAAATAATGTGTCTATTAATAAGATAGGGGCGGGTGGGTTTGACAAAGAAACTACGTGGGATACGTACTTGAACACGTTTGGGAACACTCACTGAGCGTTTTATTTAGGATTGTTACTATTGATTATACTGCTTGATTCAACTTGATGCTATAGGCTTGCGGCATCGGGTAGTATAGCATGATCTTTGATTTTTAGACAGAATTATAAACTTAAGCGTGACTACATCACTTATACGGAAGTAGTTGTAATTCTCAATCAACTTTTATGGTAAGACCAACCCAGGAAACGCTAGAAAAAGCAGCTGAAAGCACATTTAACTTCCAGCGTCTGATGATTAACACTTTGTTCGTAACGCATGTGATGGAAGCTTGGGAGAGTTCACAGGATGCCATCGGTGTCTTTTGTGATCTTTCCAAAGCGTTTGATTGTGTAGAACACCGCACCTTGATCCGTAAATTACACCACTACGGAATTCGTGGAATCGCTCTAGATCTTGTCGAGTCATATTTAACTGATAGACAACAAAAAGTGGGAATTAATGGCGTCACATCTTCCGGATCTTTAGTTACAATGGGAGTACCACAAGGTTCTATCTTAGGCCCGTTCTTATTTTTGGCGTATATAAATGATTTGCCGTATATGGTTAAGGACCTTACAGACATAGTTCTATTTGCTGATGATACATCTCTTATTTTTAGAACAGATAGGAAAGATAGAGAACTTGTGCATGTGAACAACGTACTGACTATTATTTCGAGATGGTTCGCTGCGAACAATTTGTTACTAAATGCAAAAAAAACTAAGTGTTTAAAGTTTTCCATGCCTAATGTTAGATATATAGAACCAAACGTAATGCTTGAGGGCGATAAACTTAACATAGACAAGGCGACGGTGTTCCTGGGTATAAGCATTGATTCCAAACTGCAATGGGGTCCACATATTAGTGCTCTGTCTGGGAGACTTAGTTCTGCTGCTTATGCGGTTCGCAAGATTAGGCAACTGACGGATATAGCTACAGCTCGGATGGTTTACTTTGCTTACTTCCACAGCATAATGTCATATGGCATTTTGCTGTGGGGATCAGCTGCTGAAGTGGAGGCCATTTTTATTTTGCAAAAGCGAGCGGTCCGCGCTATCTACGGAATGGGTCCCCGTGAATCATTGAGAGATTTATTTAAAGAAATAAATATTTTAACTTTACCTTCTTTATATATCTTTGAAAATATTATGCACGTTCGCAAAAATCTACATAAATTTAAATTGAACAGTGACTATCACAATTATAACACTAGAAATAAGGATAGGATAGCTGTACAGAGATTTAGACTGACTAAGTCAAGAAAGTCATTTTTAGGCAACTGCGTTAATTTTTACAATAAAATCCCGAAAAATATAACAGGGCTCACCGAGGGAAAATTCAAATCACATGTAAAAACTACATTAATGAAAAGAGGATATTATAAGGTTAAGAATTATTTAGAAGATAAAGATGTCTGGAGCCTTCCACTTCCGCCAAGTAGCCACTAATATTTATAGATATTACCTAGTTGTAAGCCAAAATTTGTGAGACTAATTTATTTATTATTTGAAAAAATAATGCCCCTCAGTTTCTTGCCTGTTCTTCTGAGTAGAGGCTTTTTATCCGAACAAGGCGGTCGAGTCTATTTAAATAACTTTGACGTTCATAAGTGTATCTTTGATACCTAAATTGAATAAAAACATTTTGACTTTGACTTTGACTTTGTAATTCTATAGTCAGGACAGTCGCGAACATGACATAGATAGTTTGCGTGCACTTCGAATGATTTTCATGTAAATTTATGAAAGCAAACAAAGGAAAACAAATATTACAAATGCAAAGTGACCAAAATAAATAACCATCCTACATCAATATAAAACAAATCCAGCATCTAACTAAGAAATAAAATATACGAAATCGATAGAGTCTTCCTCAAACGCATTAGAGATCTCGTATAGCCATCGTCACCCCATCGAGAGCGAGAGGCCGGCTGTGTCTGCGTCTCGCTCGCTCCAAAGCACTTGACCGATGAGTAATGTGCCTGCCGGCGGCGCGGCCTGCCCCGGGACTGCTGACGAGCGCCGGGGGACTAGTTGTGGACAGGCGCTGGTGCAAGTTGGAAGAGGAAAGAGCATCTTTAATGGTTAAAGACGAGTATCATTATTTTTAATTGCCATGTCATTGGTTTTTTTTTTGTTTAATGTCATCTGCTACAAACAGGAGCCCGGTGAATGGCGGCAGGCTCGCCCCGTCACATTTCGGACAGAATATCGTCTAGCGAAGTGCGGGTTTTGTGATACACCTCTTTGGAGGAAAGGCGTGACGAATATGATTTGACGATAATTTATAAATTCATCCCTAAAAGAAGAAGTCATTGATGGTTTTGATAAAAAAAACGACTTAGCTAACTCTTGTTGTTTCTGTACAACCCCATTATCGCTATAGTGTTTGATAGTATTGCTCACGTCTCCCTTTAGACAGTGTGACTTAGTTTATTCTAAGCTCTTGCCAACTTATATTTGGCTATCAGCACTAAATCGCCACAAAACTGTTACGAAAATGTCAAAAAATGTCCATAAGTACAAAATGAGCGATTCTCTAAATGAGTACGTCGGAGAATGAGCCCTTTACGATTCAAAGTCAAAACATTATCCTGCAACGCGACTTACAAAAAAAATATACCTGAAGACCTTCTCCTTATGTCATATTCTTCATATCTGACCACAGCCTTCAATTACGCAGCAACACGAAGCTCAGAGATTGAGGTGAAGAGGGCACATTTTTTAAATCTTTTTTTACATTGAAAATCCGGTTGTTGAATCACCTATCCCTTGTACCAAACAAGGAGCAGTCAGAGAAATGGTGGCGCTTAAAGACGCATCTGCGGGAGCCGATGTGTCATGCGTGTCTGGAGGAGTGCTCACTGCTGTGGGTAATCACAACTTACTACGCGGCCAAGGAACTACTATCCACTACCTAAAATTAACCCTGAAATAAACCATCTGACTCCGTCTAATACTAAAACGACTTTATTCGACAAAGATTTCGCTACCTAGGTTCAACAATATCGACGTCTGTGACAGAATCGGCTTCAATTTCAAACCTAAGTATAGCAAAACTTTTGAAAGCCTTTGAAGAAACAACACATAATGTTAAGTTAAATGTCTTTGATAAATAATATAAGTAGCTCATTAATAAATCTATGAATTGAAAACACTCAGCTCTATCTGATTTTATTTTTGGTATGATGGAAAGAGTCAGTTCAATTCTCCTTGCCCATCTTAGTTGAGCATGTAGTAATTTTGAGTTCTTTGTGAACCTATGAAATAGATAATTTTTTAAAAAAAAAACAAGAGTAAAATCTTGAGTTGTTTAAAACATTTCTTGTGATCTACCTCATGGCGCGCGAATTAATTTTTTTAGATCAGCTTTACTGTTTTGCTAATCAAAAACTGATCATGTTGGAGGCAGCTCTTTTATCAGCAACTAGCTGCGCTCCGCGGTGTTACCTGTGGGTAAAAAGTACTTAGTCTAGTATAAACTACTTCCATATCAAATTACATTAAAATCCGTCCATTTGTTTAAGTCTAGTACTCAAACTTTCGCCTTTATACGATGCGTAGGCAGAAGGATACTCAATTAGAACATTCAATTTCTGTATTTTAACACATAATTTTATTCTTTTCAGGTAAAGCCAGTTCCACCTCAACGTCACACAATTTAAATATCAGGTATCGAATGTAAAATTAAATGCAAAGCCGCATTACTTAATTACAATTTATCGCTTATTTATTACATTATACCTTATTCGTGATGTGAATTAATCAATAAATAATAGTAGATTGTTATTTAATGATAATTTAGATTGATCAAGCGCCTTGAACGAGTCGGTGTGCATTACAAATTATGAATTGTTGTGAAGTGAGAAATCCAGGGACCGCGGAAGTGGGAGAGGGGGCCAAATGCTAAAATAATAGCTCCCCCTCCCCCCCGTTTTACTATCTGGATTAATAGCATGCGCGCTCGACAAAATTCTTCGCGTCACTACTTTACTATGTGTAAACAATACACATACGTTTGTCTCGATAAAAAGAGTCGACATACCGTTGTCGCGTTGCGTATGCTAGGCTTGCTGCTGGTACCTACTAAGCTAGGGCCAATAATGAAAGAAGGGGTGACCAAAGCACTTTGTCCGTCTTGGAGCATTTCTGCGGTCTCTAGGAACTCCAGGGGTTAGGTTCTTGGATACGTATAGTGCATACGTATACAAATAACTTATTTCCTAGAAGATAATTACAATTAACCATGTAAAAGTTTTGTGTACTCACAGCTTACTTAAAAAGAAACGGTTACAATGTTGCTTACGTTTTTGAAGTCAATGAAAGAAGTCGAAAGGACGGTGGTATATTGGAGAATGCAAAGTCAAAATGTTGTTGTTTCTAAAACATACTGAAATCTTGATCCGCGACGAAGTTACAGGGGCTTGTAAATAGTTTAACTGGCTTCGAGAGAAGGACTGTGTCTTTTAGCACGACTTGGCGGGGGCACTACCGTGGCCCAGATTTATCTATAAACCAAAATAACGCGCATCACGTAATAGGGTCTGCGCGACCGCGAATCGTATCACAGGGTAATTAGGTCCATGGTCGCACAGCATCGAAAAGAAAACGGAACATGTCATGGTAGCCCCCCTGTTTATAATTTGTATTTTGAAAAGCATTTAACATTCTCTTAAAATTTTTGATCATTTTTTGTATGTAACAGACAGAACGATTCCGTACATTATGGAAATCAGAAGTAAGGTGGGTGTTCTTCTAAATTTATTATTTAATTTAAATTTTACCCACATTAAAATTTATCCGTTGCAGTACCTGATTCTAATGCACATCAACTGTGTGTTATACACATATAAATGCGAAAGTTTACCTTATCTCTTTATCTCAATCTTTTCGTTTGTATCTCTAGCTGTTATTCATGTGTGTCATATTACTTACTGATTTTTTTGATAGTCCTCAATCGATTTAGATGAAAGGCTAAAAAATCGAATCGAAGCAGCAAACCAGACAGAAAGTATATAAGACTAGCTGCGCCCCGCGGTTTCACCTGCAGTTAAAAAGTATCCTATGTGCTATTCTAGACTATAATCTATCTCTGTGGCAAACTTCATCCAAATCTATTTAGCCGTTCTGGCGTGAAAGAGTAACAAACATCCATCCATCCATCCATCTATCCATTCTTACAAACTTTCGCGTTTATAATATTAGTAGGATGAACACGAGGCAGTTACGAGACGCAGACGCGGCCTCCCTTCAATGTACTTCCATACAAAATGTATAGAAGAGACGCGACACGACGCAACGCAGAGGACTCGGGGCGCAGACGCGACGCTTCCCGTTCTGTATGAAGGCGCCATGTCTCCGCTCCGTCGTCCGTGTCTCGTCCTACGTATTTTCTGTCTGGCGAGCGCTTAAGATATTCTTTCGTCGGATTAACGCAGAAAAACTGACAGCTCGGCTTGCTGGCTTCGGGGTGTACCTATGAACATTGTTTTTGATAATTTTGAGCGAATGTATTCTGATAATATACCTGATTGCTCACCTACAGCTTAGTACTACACATTACCTGTGGAGCCAGAAATGTGGTTAATGTAACAATTTTCACCTTTCTTGTGCGAACAGCTAGAGTGTGGAATGCTTTACTTGAGTGGGTGTTCCCTGATAGTTATAATCTGGGACCTGGGTGTATTCATGTCACGGATGATCGGTTTCTTTTAAGCACGCGTGTACCATCGTAGGTGGTATCATTGACCAAATACAAGCCTGTATCATGAAAAAAAGAAAGTTTTATGCAAATTAATAGAGCCTATGGCTTAGGGACAATAGTTATTTGTTGTGCAAGGCTGCAAAGTTGTTTTATATTAAATCTGAGCAAGCAACGGTACCTAGGATTGAACCACGAGCGAAGCGAGTGATCCAAATATATCCTGAGCGTAGCGATGGTTTCAAAGGTGTCAGACCTAGAATTTTGCTGCCGAGAGAAACTAACAACTTTTCTTAACCCTAAAGTCCTTTGCTTGATCAGGTTTCAATACAAGTACTCTGGCCAAAAAACTCCTACTAATATTATAAACGCGAAAGTTTGTATGTATGGATAAATGGATGGATGGATGGATGGATGAATGGATGGATGTTTGTTACTCTTTCACGCCAGAACGGCTGAATAGATCTGGATGAAATTTGGCACAGAGATAGATTATAGTCTAGAATAGCACTTACTACTACTAAACTTAAACTTGATATGTACTTTTAAACCGCGGGTGAAACCGCGGGGCGCAGCTAGTAACAAATAATTAATTCTCTATCTGTCCTGTGGCTAGTAGCTTCACCTCTATACAAGCAACAAATCAGAAAAACAGTGAGTTTTCTACCAGGCGGTCATAAAAGCGCGTCACATTTTCCTTCCCAATAAACCCGGTGATTCACAAGCGATTGTGACTGCGTGTTTATTTATGTCTCAGGTCTCAAGATTTCTTAAGCTTTTCTTAGTAACTGCACTAACGTTAAAAATATAGTCGCGTAGACAGGTGCTAAGTAAAATATAATGTTGAATTGGAATGGAATAGGAATTAATAAATAATATAGCACAGCTTAAAAAACCGACTTTCCGTCATCCATATTAACAGTTTTTTGACATTTGTTGATATTTTAAAAACTGCTTCACTGATTTCGATAAAATTAATATGGAACCACCTCTAAAGTGTGTAACAAAAAAATAAACATTACAATTATTTACAATCGATTCACAATTGGCAAAGTAATCGCGTAACATACGAGTACATTCAAAAATAAAACATACAATCGAATTCACTTCAACTGCGATCTGCGGTGTTTAGTTAGAAGCCTATGTGTTAATCCAGGGTATAAGATACCTTCATACCAAATTTCAGCAAAATCCGTCCATCTTTTTGGGCGCGAAGAAGTAAGAAACAAAACAAACCTTTCTCTTTTTTTATAATAAAACTGGGATAGGATAGTATAGTTGTTTTGAGTATATAGAACTCAGAATAAAATCCACAGCTAAATAATTCAAAAAATACTTTAACCATTCGATTTAAACCTATTATTTACCTAACGTTATTCCACTTACGTCACTAACCGCAACAAAGAATTAACAATGACCATACCTACTACACACACAAAGTTCTGTACAAAAGTTAGTTTGTGGTTAGTTTATAAAATGCAAGTGCACTTCGCCTCAATTTCCGTTCCTGTATAAAAATCCATGAATAATTCGTACGAAAGCACTACGTACTGGCCGGCGGCTATGCTAATGACTAATTGCTAGTACTGGCGCGAGCGACTCGCCCATTCCAACGAGGCTTCGAGTCACAATGTATGTATGCAAAGTACTAACATGATGCAGTGATGAATGAATAGGTACATAAGAGTCTTCATGCGAACAGCGGTTAAAAAAGTGAGGTGGCCTTTTAAATGTAAAAAATTGACTGACTGTTAGTCCTGACTAACAAGAAAAAAAATCCTCGTTCGATCAAGCGGACTAAGCTATCGGAGCACGTGTTCTTAGCGACACGATTACTGTAGAAAAGAAGTAGGTAGGTACCTAACAAAATTATCTCTCGGGCTTCCAACATCTAACTTTACCCTCGCGAGGCTTCGTATTGATCGAAGTCGCGAGACATAAAAAAATAATCGAAGATTGATTCAGTCAATTTTTCGGTAGGTGATCGCGAGTTTATTAAAACCTTAGCTTTATTTAATACTAGCAGTGCCCCGCGGTGTTGCCCGCAGTTTAAAAGTAGCCTATGTGTTAATCCAGGGTATATCCTACCTTCATACCAAATGTCATTAAAATCCGTCTATCGGTTTAACCGTGAAGAAGTAACAAACATACACACTTACACACTCGCCTTTATAATATTAGGGGAATGGAGGCCAACTAAAAAAAGGTTTTATTACAACAACAACTCTTTATAAAACATAAAATATTTACAATAGTACTTATAAATAAGGCTTAACTAAGTTTTTAATGGGTGGCCTTATCGCTCAAAGCGATCTCTTCCAGGCAACCTGTATGGACAGAAACATCTATTTATATAGAGGCCTTGAATGTCCAACCAAAATGTATTACCAAATGTTCACTCTACATAACTGTACCTAGTTACCTAGCAGTTATTTCACAATATTCATACCGTAGGCATCTGTACAGTGTTTCGTACTGCTACAAAAACCTTTTTTCGGGCCTTGGGCATTGGCCGTTGGACAGTTTTTGAGAGCATTCGCTTTCAAATGGTGCGGCTACATTAGCGCGCGATAATTCCTGTCACGTTGTCGCGCTAAAATCATCGTTTTCGGTTATCGGCGATTATCTTATCTACATTAACGGTCAACTCGACGCCTTTCTGCGGAATTGACGTGGGCGATATTTGGCCCGATACATCGCCGAGTGACGAAACAACCGGCTACACTTGTCGCGATAGCTCGACTTATCGCCGAAGACCGCTAATGTAGCCGCACAAAAACGATACTATTTCTACAATCGCTGACGTTTGAACGTCAGCTGCTGATTGGGTGAAAAACGAGCTATATGAGTGTCACGTGATCTTATTGACAACTCACTCAATCATCAGCTAAACGTTTGAGCGTCAGCGATTGTTCAAATAGAATCGCTCGGAAGTGTCTAGTCTACCCTGGATTAGACACTTAACATTGCTTACTATGCAAATAGCTTGCTTAATCCTTACACAGCCCGCAGAGTTAATTAACTCAGAGATACATACATATCGTCACGCATTTTCCCCGAGGGGGCTGGCAGAGGTGTAATATAACACTTCGCCGGACGATATTCAGTCCCAAATGTGACACCGGGCACTCCAGTCATGTAGCTGATGACAGACAATACGCACATATGTTCGCACAATTAACAAATTTCTGTGTGCTGTCTGGTTTTGAACCCGCTCCCTCTGGCTTGAGAGGCGGGCCTTCTCCAACTAGGCAATCAAACGTTATAAGTGTTACTGTAATATTGTGTTAACTCAAGAGGTTAGCTTCTAATTCTCGGTGGTACAAGACGATTTATCAGTTCAACCTCTCACGCATGGGTAAGTAAGTAAGTTTCACGTAAAAAGGTAACCCGAGCAGAAGCTCGGGTTTCCTCAAGCTCGGATTTCCTCAACCTTTTACTACAGACTATGCAATCTACGAGATTTATAGTATAGCTAGTAAGTACTAGTAGATGACGTACAATTGTGTACAATGCTGGTAACGGTCACCGTCTCCCGGACGCCACTTTCCATCGTAGCTAGCTCGTTGCGCCGTAACTGTGCATGGACACGTAAAACGCAATAATTACCATTGAGTTCCGTACTACGTATAGAGAAGACTCAGCACATCACTGCTGTGTTCCGTTAGAGTGCAGCCAGCCGGCCATACTTCACTTAGTTGCTTGTTCTCGAGCGCCCAAGACGTGTTTATGTCTAAACGAAAAACATTCAAAAGCTTTAAATATGCCCTCGTGTGTGCTAATAATTCAAGTAACTATTGTTTCAGCGCTGCAGAAAACTTTAGTTTAAGCTCTTAACAAAATGGAACATGACCTTCCTTATTAGAGCTTCTCTAAGGTAGTAATAGAACTCAACGATAATTACTTCGAATCTCGGGTCTGTGGACTGGAGTTATATCAACATCACAAGATAGAAACGTAACTTTCTATAAAGCAGAGAATATAAAGAAGCTCTACAATTACAAGGCGTTATTAAGTACTAGCTGCTCCCTGTGGTGCTACCCGCGGTTAAAAAGCCTATATTCTATTCTAGACTATAATCTATATCTGTGCCAAATTTCATCTAGATCCGTTCAGGCATTTTGTCGTGATTAAGCAACAAACATCCATCCATCAATCCATCCATCCAAACTTATATTAGTGTGATTATCTTTTTTAAAAGACCGTATCGTGGAGTCCATTCTTTGTTTTGCATCTAACGATGTGTTTCTCTTCTGCGTACTTTGTCTACTCACGATGATGTCATGTCCGAAATTACTGCAGTGTGCCGACCAAATGGTGCAAAGTACGAGTAGTTACTGTACTAATTATGTATTCTGTTTCTTTACAAAACTTATTGGCGACCCGACCACTTTCTTAATTTTGGTTTTGCTTTAACTTAGTTCAAGTTTGCAATTCTAATATTTAAAGTGACCTTAGCGTTGTCAACTACATACACATATATCTAATGTCTATCAAGTTAATTTAGTGTCTAAATAACTTAAGTTTAATATTTAACATGTA
Organism: Peribatodes rhomboidaria; assembly: GCA_911728515.1. NCBI lineage: Eukaryota > Metazoa > Arthropoda > Insecta > Lepidoptera > Geometridae > Peribatodes > Peribatodes rhomboidaria. The sequence goes on along the minus strand of OU452174.1, from coordinate 16,502,870 downwards.
GTTGCAGATACTCTAAAGTTTCAATCCACCTGTTGTCCAATTTTTACTCTTTTTAAATTTATTATTATCAATGTTTTTTTTTTCTATCAATTTTGTTCAAGACTCGATCGAATGGCATTTCCTTTCACGATTTTATGGTTACACGAACCTCGCGTCACTGAAGTTGTGTAATTTATGTAATGCCAATGTTTTTTCTTTCAAATGCTTGTGACAGAGTGAGTCACTGTGTTGACGAATGTGGGTCGATCTCTTCGTCTTTCATAACTGCCTGGTACTCAGTGGGCCTTTTTCTGAATGCTGTTCCCTCTACGTCGCGTCGTCTCTTGTTTTTTGTTTGCCTTTGGCTTCGTTTTGTTTTCATCTTCTGTACTGATATTGCCAATTTGGTTATGAAACGTCGATAAGTTAATTAAATGGTAGGTAAATTAGTTAGGTACAAGTTAGCTTGTAATTTCTCTATTGATTACCTATCCTATAGCTTCTATTGCGATAGCTCTTTTACTGCTTCGCTTAGGTACTAACATTAAACTGTTATCTTCCAAATAAATATAAAATGTAAGTATGCTGTAAAACGAAAGCCAACACCCAAAAAAACGCCCAAGATATTTGCATAAAAAGATATTTACGCATGCTCCGTTCTGATCAAATATTTCAATTACACTCACGCATACAACGCTACAGCACGCCATTCGAGAAACTAACTACATAACCATTTAATGCTTGGGCTACATACCATTTGGTAATTTTGTTAGAATTAATTGGGTAATTTACGCATTTTACTGAATTACTGCGTTGGAGAATTTTAAACGTGAATAATGTTTATAGAAGAACTTCAAACCTTTTGTAAAGAAAAACATTCTGATTAACTGTCAGTAACTTGTTCCCTGTCTGTTTTTCGCATAGGTTTTTTGATGCTTTGTCAGCATAAATTAATTATTTTATTGCTAAATTAATGCGTTTATTGCTATATTATTCATCTATCTTATGGATTATTTAGACAAAAAAATAAGTAATAAGTAAAATGAGTTATTTAGTATTAACTTATATTTATTATTAATTTTGTAGCAATAATCAATAACGTTTTGAAAGAAGAATTAGAAACCTACTAGGAATGTAGCAAATAAAAGAGTCCCCCGGATGAATCCCATTTCCACCCCACAGCGTCTGCGTCCCTATATGAAGGGCATCAGTAACGGGCCGGTAGGCTCCCTGTAATCAAAGGGATTGTGTCCACTGCCCGCTAGAAACTAATCAGGGGATATAGTCTGTGGTTACGGACAATGAACAGAGTACGTATTTTATGCCGTAAATAGTTATTTACTACGATTAATTTTGCAGAAAACTAGCAGAAAACTATAGTCACCTAGTAGATGCCGAACGCTAAAATTATGACACAGCTTGCACTACGATAGTTAAAAACAATGTTGGAGCTCAACAGTCTGTTTATTCGTTTATCCGTCAAATTAACCAGAAAGACACAGCATTTAGCCACTAGCAGGCACGCAAAAACCTTTTAATGTTACCAGACTAATAGCAAACAATATTCCAAATTAACTAGACAAAGCAGATGAAAAGCTTGCAGCTAACCTCAACGCTAAGTAAAATACGGCAGACCAACTGACGGAGCCCATTAAAACGATGACCGCAGTCTGTTAGCGGATACAAAAGCTGACCAAACTGTTTGGGCTAATCACTCTGAAATTGTAAACGCGAAAGTAGCCATGTCTGTTTGTCTACTTATTACCATTTCGCGAGAACATGACAGAGCTGATGATTGAATGACGAGAAAAACAGAACACTTTTATCCTCATTTCGAGTACTTTTTTTTTGCTAAGTACTGCCTGTTTGCGTTTGGGGCAATTTTGTCATCAACAGTGAGGGAAGAGATCGTTAGGTTATTAACTTGTAGAGGAGAGATAATCTATAACGATAAACACTGTGTTAAGAGTAACAAGAGGTAATAAAAAGAAAAACTAAAGACGGATATAATTCTAATATTTACGAGTACCTTGACCTACGAGTATGTGTATAGATTTTGAAACCCCGGTTTCGCTCAGTCTACAGGTTTAGTAGACGGCTTAAGCGGATTTATCAGACAGACTGTCAGTTGTCACAGATGGAAATGAAACCTACAAGCCTGCGAGTATTTTAGGTACAAAATACAACTAAAAATATCCGAGGGCCTATCGAGTTTCTCAGTTGCAACCTAAAAATACTACAAGTACTAGTTTGACTGGTGTCTGTCATACATTCCCAAGAACATGTAGTGTAGGCAGAGCGGTAGAAATATCCACAATCGTAGGATGTTCTAAGTGTTTGTCAAAATTTATGCATCCAAAATTAAAACTGAGCTCACGATTCGGTTTGCTTGCAAAAATAGCTCAAATTTGTTCGTTCTTATTCTTACAGTTACTTATGATTACGACTTAGATCTTTTAATTCAGTAAATGAATGAAGTCATGCGGTGTTTTACCGGTAAACAGTAAAAAAGACGCTAACTATCGGCAGACCAGAAAAAGCATTATGTCACCCTTAACGTACGTCAAAAAGTAACAATTATCAAACAAACGTCAGACAGTACTAAAACTTGAAACTAAAACTACCCACATAACTTTGACAACTTATTTTTTATGCAATGAAAGAACGGATAGTATTTAACGGACGTTAAACATCCTACGTAATCTTTATTATTTGACGTACCAGTCTATATCTATCAACAACTTAAAGTAAATTATTAATTACTCACGTACTATATTTAAAGAGGAGCGAAAGATGTATGCCAAGATCGTAGCAACTGGAGAAAAGTTGTCTTTGCCTAAGTGCCTATCTCTTTAGGAAAAATGCGTGATTATATAGTATGTATGTATGTAAATAAATTCGGAACACTTCACACACGGTCGCCTAACCCCAAACTAAGCAATGCTTGTACTAAAGCTGTTAGAGACTGATAAACATACATATACATAGTTGATTGAATCAGGCGTTACTTTGCGGAAGTTCATCTTCAAACTTGTTATTTGGACAATATCTAGTGTAATTCCGCTTTAACGTCGCATTAAGTACATCGAGGAACATGAATTTTTTATTCTAATTTTGAATTTTTTAGAAAAAACTAATTTAATGAAATTTACTAGAAAATTATACAAATTGACATTTGAATCTAATTTTAAACGTTATACAATGTAATATTTCAACAAACCTGAAAAAAAAAAAAAAAAAAAAAAAAAAAAAAAAAAAAAAAAAAAAAAAAATTAATGTACCTGAAAAAATTAAAATTTAAAAGAATTAAACAAACCTGAAAAAATAAAAAATAATGAATGTACCTGAAAACATTAAAATTTAAAAAACAATAAAAAATCCCTGTTCTTCGAGCACTTCGTCGACACGTGTTTCGCCTCTCCACGAGGCATCCTCAGGACGTGTTGACTCTCCGAGCGCGTGGCCGAGAATGAGTCCGCTCCACTGCCACGGGTGCTTATATAGCCACTCGTGTGCGTCATCTCGGGGTGGGGTGACGCGCACCAAAGCATCGTATCAATGGCGATGTAACAGTAGTTTGGTCGTTCAGCAGTGAATAATCCATTCCCTCTTCTTTAAATATCTCCAACTGTTCCAGAACACTCATACGGAACCCTTTTTCACACACATGCAGGACCTTGAATGTGTTGTTATCTTGTAATACGTGACCGGTTTCTAATAGATGTTTTGCGAAATGTGACTTCTCTGGATGGTCATTTCTGTACGCGGAAATATGTTCTTTGTAGCGGGTTTGAAAGTTTCTCCCTGTTTGTCCAACGTAAACACCATTACACTCATCGCAGGTCAACTTGTAAACTCCTGACTTCCACTCTTTGTTGATGGTGTCTTTACCGTTACATAGTCTTCGCATATTATGGCTGGTCCGGAAAGCAACTTGTACGTTGTTCTTCTTTAGAATTTTTGCGACTTTTTCTGACGTTGGCCCCAGATATGTTAAACTACCCACATATTTGTTGATTCTTTCCGGTGGATAGGGGTATAGCATCGATCTTATTTTGATTTCTTGTTTCTTCTTGATTAAGTTATCAACCATTTTTCTGCTATATCCATTAGCTGTCGCAATGTGGTAAATTACATTTAACTCCTTTCTGTAGTTTTCTGGCGAAAGTGGAGTAGTTGTTAACCTGTGCACGTAACTCTTGAATGCTGCCAACTTGTGTTGTATGGGATGGTTGGATGATGCAGGGATTGCTATGTCCGTATGTGTTGGTTTTCTATAAATTTGGAAGTCCAGTCCGTTGTCCGTTCTTGTTATTGACAAGTCCAAAAAATTAAGTGTTTGATTTTCTTCCATTTCTAGCTTAAACTTTATCTTCGGATGGATGTTGTTGATCTTGTTCAAAAAGATGTCTACTTGTCGTTGCGTTCCCTTCCAGCATATAATAATGTCGTCCACGTATCGGTAGTAGAAGTGGATATTTGGCTCGTTGACCATATGTTTGCACTCAAAATCATCCATAAAAACTTCGGCCATTTGTGGGCTTAATGGTGATCCCATCGCAAGACCTTCTTTCTGTGAGTAAAATTGATTATTGAACCGGAAGTAGTTTTGTTTCATACAAATGCTTGTTAACGTCATGAGATCTTCTATTTCTCCTGGGTGTAAACGCTGTTTGTCCAATTTACTACTCAATATTTTCATTGTTTCTTCGATTGGCACGTTGGTGAACAAACTTTCGACATCCAATGACATTAACTTAGCATTTGGTGGGATTCGTACTTCTTTTATCTTCTCTAATAGGTGTTGTGTATTTTTCAAACTATGTTTCGGTCTAAACGATGATTTCTCCTTGAGCAAATTATTCAGTGTTCTAGCGAGGTTGTAAGCAGGGGCTCCAATATAAGACACCACTGGCCGTATAGGAATGTTCTCCTTATGTAACTTAGGCAATCCGTATAAAAGTGGTGGCCTTGGATTCATAGGCACAATATTCTTCAAAGTGTTCGGCGCGATATAGGCAATGTTCTTAATTGCCTGTTTTAGCTCTTGTGTATACTTTTTCGTTGGGTCTGAGCTTATGGGCTGAAAATCTGTTCCATGTATCACGTCGTGTACTTTTCGGAGATATGATTCCTTTTCCAAGACCACGATGGTATTTCCCTTATCTGCCTTTGAAAGGACAAGATCGTTCTGTTCTAACCGGTCTTGTATAGCGCGATGTAATTGCCATTCTGCGTCTGGTCTTCTTGGAGATCGCAAATTTCTCTTTATCTCATTAGCTACTTGATGTTTCACAGCTATGTCTTGTTTTCCTCTGATGCATGCTATTTCCGTGTCAACCGCCAATTCTTGTAAAGCTGTTTGTGTTGTTCCTGGCGTAAAATTGTATTTCAGTCCCTTTTCTAACAGTGTAACTTCCGAGACAGGAAACTGAACATTTGACAAGTTCTTCACTCTTGGATAGAATGCATGTGTGGTTTCTAGACTATCTGAATCTTCTGTTCTTTGTATCCGAGGTCTAGTCAACTGTTCTAACTTCCTAGTTTGTGAAACGTACTTCTCGTGGGCTAATCTTGAGGCCAAATCCCGGGCCTTGCCATCTAACACGTCGAATTCCACATTATGTAGGTTGTAGCTCAGTTCGGAGTGTAATATTTTGAGGTGTAGCTTGAGGTTATCTCTTACTGAAAACCAGTGTTTGCACTCTTCATTCAACCATATTGTCTTTGCCTTTTTCACTGCTACGTCACTGGCGTTGCTGTGTGTGTTGGTACGTATGTTGATGTAATTGGGAATAACTTGTGACTTCTTGCACTGCTGATTGAACCAAACATTCTGTGCTGCTAAACGATGAAGCTTGGTCAACTTGATGTATAGTTTTGCCTGCTCAGCTATACTTGCTGTCTTGAGATAGTTGATTGAATCAGGCGTTACTTTGCGGAAGTTCATCTTCAAACTTGTTATTTGGACAATATCTAGTGTAATTCCGCTTTAACGTCGCATTAAGTACATCGAGGAACATGAATTTTTTATTCTAATTTTGAATTTTTTAGAAAAAACTAATTTAATGAAATTTACTAGAAAATTATACAAATTGACATTTGAATCTAATTTTAAACGTTATACAATGTAATATTTCAACAAACCTGAAAAAAAAAAAAAAAAAAAAAAAAAAAAAAAAAAAATTAATGTACCTGAAAAAATTAAAATTTAAAAGAATTAAACAAACCTGAAAAAATAAAAAATAATGAATGTACCTGAAAACATTAAAATTTAAAAAACAATAAAAAATCCCTGTTCTTCGAGCACTTCGTCGACACGTGTTTCGCCTCTCCACGAGGCATCCTCAGGACGTGTTGACTCTCCGAGCGCGTGGCCGAGAATGAGTCCGCTCCACTGCCACGGGTGCTTATATAGCCACTCGTGTGCGTCATCTCGGGGTGGGGTGACGCGCACCAAAGCATCGTATCAATGGCGATGTAACAGTAGTTTGGTCGTTCAGCAGTGAATAATCCATTCCCTCTTCTTTAAATATCTCCAACTGTTCCAGAACACTCATACGGAACCCTTTTTCACACACATGCAGGACCTTGAATGTGTTGTTATCTTGTAATACGTGACCGGTTTCTAATAGATGTTTTGCGAAATGTGACTTCTCTGGATGGTCATTTCTGTACGCGGAAATATGTTCTTTGTAGCGGGTTTGAAAGTTTCTCCCTGTTTGTCCAACGTAAACACCATTACACTCATCGCAGGTCAACTTGTAAACTCCTGACTTCCACTCTTTGTTGATGGTGTCTTTACCGTTACATAGTCTTCGCATATTATGGCTGGTCCGGAAAGCAACTTGTACGTTGTTCTTCTTTAGAATTTTTGCGACTTTTTCTGACGTTGGCCCCAGATATGTTAAACTACCCACATATTTGTTGATTCTTTCCGGTGGATAGGGGTATAGCATCGATCTTATTTTGATTTCTTGTTTCTTCTTGATTAAGTTATCAACCATTTTTCTGCTATATCCATTAGCTGTCGCAATGTGGTAAATTACATTTAACTCCTTTCTGTAGTTTTCTGGCGAAAGTGGAGTAGTTGTTAACCTGTGCACGTAACTCTTGAATGCGTACTTCTTGAATTAGAATAAAAAATTCATGTTCCTCGATGTACTTAATGCGACGTTAAAGCGGAATTACACTAGATATTGTCCAAATAACAAGTTTGAAGATGAACTTCCGCAAAGTAACGCCTGATTCAATCAACTATCTCAAGACAGCAAGTATAGCTGAGCAGGCAAAACTATACATCAAGTTGACCAAGCTTCATCGTTTAGCAGCACAGAATGTTTGGTTCAATCAGCAGTGCAAGAAGTCACAAGTTATTCCCAATTACATCAACATACGTACCAACACACACAGCAACGCCAGTGACGTAGCAGTGAAAAAGGCAAAGACAATATGGTTGAATGAAGAGTGCAAACACTGGTTTTCAGTAAGAGATAACCTCAAGCTACACCTCAAAATATTACACTCCGAACTGAGCTACAACCTACATAATGTGGAATTCGACGTGTTAGATGGCAAGGCCCGGGATTTGGCCTCAAGATTAGCCCACGAGAAGTACGTTTCACAAACTAGGAAGTTAGAACAGTTGACTAGACCTCGGATACAAAGAACAGAAGATTCAGATAGTCTAGAAACCACACATGCATTCTATCCAAGAGTGAAGAACTTGTCAAATGTTCAGTTTCCTGTCTCGGAAGTTACACTGTTAGAAAAGGGACTGAAATACAATTTTACGCCAGGAACAACACAAACAGCTTTACAAGAATTGGCGGTTGACACGGAAATAGCATGCATCAGAGGAAAACAAGACATAGCTGTGAAACATCAAGTAGCTAATGAGATAAAGAGAAATTTGCGATCTCCAAGAAGACCAGACGCAGAATGGCAATTACATCGCGCTATACAAGACCGGTTAGAACAGAACGATCTTGTCCTTTCAAAGGCAGATAAGGGAAATACCATCGTGGTCTTGGAAAAGGAATCATATCTCCGAAAAGTACACGACGTGATACATGGAACAGATTTTCAGCCCATAAGCTCAGACCCAACGAAAAAGTATACACAAGAGCTAAAACAGGCAATTAAGAACATTGCCTATATCGCGCCGAACACTTTGAAGAATATTGTGCCTATGAATCCAAGGCCACCACTTTTATACGGATTGCCTAAGTTACATAAGGAGAACATTCCTATACGGCCAGTGGTGTCTTATATTGGAGCCCCTGCTTACAACCTCGCTAGAACACTGAATAATTTGCTCAAGGAGAAATCATCGTTTAGACCGAAACATAGTTTGAAAAATACACAACACCTATTAGAGAAGATAAAAGAAGTACGAATCCCACCAAATGCTAAGTTAATGTCATTGGATGTCGAAAGTTTGTTCACCAACGTGCCAATCGAAGAAACAATGAAAATATTGAGTAGTAAATTGGACAAACAGCGTTTACACCCAGGAGAAATAGAAGATCTCATGACGTTAACAAGCATTTGTATGAAACAAAACTACTTCCGGTTCAATAATCAATTTTACTCACAGAAAGAAGGTCTTGCGATGGGATCACCATTAAGCCCACAAATGGCCGAAGTTTTTATGGATGATTTTGAGTGCAAACATATGGTCAACGAGCCAAATATCCACTTCTACTACCGATACGTGGACGACATTATTATATGCTGGAAGGGAACGCAACGACAAGTAGACATCTTTTTGAACAAGATCAACAACATCCATCCGAAGATAAAGTTTAAGCTAGAAATGGAAGAAAATCAAACACTTAATTTTTTGGACTTGTCAATAACAAGAACGGACAACGGACTGGACTTCCAAATTTATAGAAAACCAACACATACGGACATAGCAATCCCTGCATCATCCAACCATCCCATACAACACAAGTTGGCAGCATTCAAGAGTTACGTGCACAGGTTAACAACTACTCCACTTTCGCCAGAAAACTACAGAAAGGAGTTAAATGTAATTTACCACATTGCGACAGCTAATGGATATAGCAGAAAAATGGTTGATAACTTAATCAAGAAGAAACAAGAAATCAAAATAAGATCGATGCTATACCCCTATCCACCGGAAAGAATCAACAAATATGTGGGTAGTTTAACATATCTGGGGCCAACGTCAGAAAAAGTCGCAAAAATTCTAAAGAAGAACAACGTACAAGTTGCTTTCCGGACCAGCCATAATATGCGAAGACTATGTAACGGTAAAGACACCATCAACAAAGAGTGGAAGTCAGGAGTTTACAAGTTGACCTGCGATGAGTGTAATGGTGTTTACGTTGGACAAACAGGGAGAAACTTTCAAACCCGCTACAAAGAACATATTTCCGCGTACAGAAATGACCATCCAGAGAAGTCACATTTCGCAAAACATCTATTAGAAACCGGTCACGTATTACAAGATAACAACACATTCAAGGTCCTGCATGTGTGTGAAAAAGGGTTCCGTATGAGTGTTCTGGAACAGTTGGAGATATTTAAAGAAGAGGGAATGGATTATTCACTGCTGAACGACCAAACTACTGTTACATCGCCATTGATACGATGCTTTGGTGCGCGTCACCCCACCCCGAGATGACGCACACGAGTGGCTATATAAGCACCCGTGGCAGTGGAGCGGACTCATTCTCGGCCACGCGCTCGGAGAGTCAACACGTCCTGAGGATGCCTCGTGGAGAGGCGAAACACGTGTCGACGAAGTGCTCGAAGAACAGGGATTTTTTATTGTTTTTTAAATTTTAATGTTTTCAGGTACATTCATTATTTTTTATTTTTTCAGGTTTGTTTAATTCTTTTAAATTTTAATTTTTTCAGGTACATTAATTTTTTTTTTTTTTTTTTTTTTTTTTTTTTTTTTTTTTTTTTTTTTTTTCAGGTTTGTTGAAATATTACATTGTATAACGTTTAAAATTAGATTCAAATGTCAATTTGTATAATTTTCTAGTAAATTTCATTAAATTAGTTTTTTCTAAAAAATTCAAAATTAGAATAAAAAATTCATGTTCCTCGATGTACTTAATGCGACGTTAAAGCGGAATTACACTAGATATTGTCCAAATAACAAGTTTGAAGATGAACTTCCGCAAAGTAACGCCTGATTCAATCAACTATCTCAAGACAGCAAGTATAGCTGAGCAGGCAAAACTATACATCAAGTTGACCAAGCTTCATCGTTTAGCAGCACAGAATGTTTGGTTCAATCAGCAGTGCAAGAAGTCACAAGTTATTCCCAATTACATCAACATACGTACCAACACACACAGCAACGCCAGTGACGTAGCAGTGAAAAAGGCAAAGACAATATGGTTGAATGAAGAGTGCAAACACTGGTTTTCAGTAAGAGATAACCTCAAGCTACACCTCAAAATATTACACTCCGAACTGAGCTACAACCTACATAATGTGGAATTCGACGTGTTAGATGGCAAGGCCCGGGATTTGGCCTCAAGATTAGCCCACGAGAAGTACGTTTCACAAACTAGGAAGTTAGAACAGTTGACTAGACCTCGGATACAAAGAACAGAAGATTCAGATAGTCTAGAAACCACACATGCATTCTATCCAAGAGTGAAGAACTTGTCAAATGTTCAGTTTCCTGTCTCGGAAGTTACACTGTTAGAAAAGGGACTGAAATACAATTTTACGCCAGGAACAACACAAACAGCTTTACAAGAATTGGCGGTTGACACGGAAATAGCATGCATCAGAGGAAAACAAGACATAGCTGTGAAACATCAAGTAGCTAATGAGATAAAGAGAAATTTGCGATCTCCAAGAAGACCAGACGCAGAATGGCAATTACATCGCGCTATACAAGACCGGTTAGAACAGAACGATCTTGTCCTTTCAAAGGCAGATAAGGGAAATACCATCGTGGTCTTGGAAAAGGAATCATATCTCCGAAAAGTACACGACGTGATACATGGAACAGATTTTCAGCCCATAAGCTCAGACCCAACGAAAAAGTATACACAAGAGCTAAAACAGGCAATTAAGAACATTGCCTATATCGCGCCGAACACTTTGAAGAATATTGTGCCTATGAATCCAAGGCCACCACTTTTATACGGATTGCCTAAGTTACATAAGGAGAACATTCCTATACGGCCAGTGGTGTCTTATATTGGAGCCCCTGCTTACAACCTCGCTAGAACACTGAATAATTTGCTCAAGGAGAAATCATCGTTTAGACCGAAACATAGTTTGAAAAATACACAACACCTATTAGAGAAGATAAAAGAAGTACGAATCCCACCAAATGCTAAGTTAATGTCATTGGATGTCGAAAGTTTGTTCACCAACGTGCCAATCGAAGAAACAATGAAAATATTGAGTAGTAAATTGGACAAACAGCGTTTACACCCAGGAGAAATAGAAGATCTCATGACGTTAACAAGCATTTGTATGAAACAAAACTACTTCCGGTTCAATAATCAATTTTACTCACAGAAAGAAGGTCTTGCGATGGGATCACCATTAAGCCCACAAATGGCCGAAGTTTTTATGGATGATTTTGAGTGCAAACATATGGTCAACGAGCCAAATATCCACTTCTACTACCGATACGTGGACGACATTATTATATGCTGGAAGGGAACGCAACGACAAGTAGACATCTTTTTGAACAAGATCAACAACATCCATCCGAAGATAAAGTTTAAGCTAGAAATGGAAGAAAATCAAACACTTAATTTTTTGGACTTGTCAATAACAAGAACGGACAACGGACTGGACTTCCAAATTTATAGAAAACCAACACATACGGACATAGCAATCCCTGCATCATCCAACCATCCCATACAACACAAGTTGGCAGCATTCAAGAGTTACGTGCACAGGTTAACAACTACTCCACTTTCGCCAGAAAACTACAGAAAGGAGTTAAATGTAATTTACCACATTGCGACAGCTAATGGATATAGCAGAAAAATGGTTGATAACTTAATCAAGAAGAAACAAGAAATCAAAATAAGATCGATGCTATACCCCTATCCACCGGAAAGAATCAACAAATATGTGGGTAGTTTAACATATCTGGGGCCAACGTCAGAAAAAGTCGCAAAAATTCTAAAGAAGAACAACGTACAAGTTGCTTTCCGGACCAGCCATAATATGCGAAGACTATGTAACGGTAAAGACACCATCAACAAAGAGTGGAAGTCAGGAGTTTACAAGTTGACCTGCGATGAGTGTAATGGTGTTTACGTTGGACAAACAGGGAGAAACTTTCAAACCCGCTACAAAGAACATATTTCCGCGTACAGAAATGACCATCCAGAGAAGTCACATTTCGCAAAACATCTATTAGAAACCGGTCACGTATTACAAGATAACAACACATTCAAGGTCCTGCATGTGTGTGAAAAAGGGTTCCGTATGAGTGTTCTGGAACAGTTGGAGATATTTAAAGAAGAGGGAATGGATTATTCACTGCTGAACGACCAAACTACTGTTACATCGCCATTGATACGATGCTTTGGTGCGCGTCACCCCACCCCGAGATGACGCACACGAGTGGCTATATAAGCACCCGTGGCAGTGGAGCGGACTCATTCTCGGCCACGCGCTCGGAGAGTCAACACGTCCTGAGGATGCCTCGTGGAGAGGCGAAACACGTGTCGACGAAGTGCTCGAAGAACAGGGATTTTTTATTGTTTTTTAAATTTTAATGTTTTCAGGTACATTCATTATTTTTTATTTTTTCAGGTTTGTTTAATTCTTTTAAATTTTAATTTTTTCAGGTACATTAATTTTTTTTTTTTTTTTTTTTTTTTTTTTTTTTTCAGGTTTGTTGAAATATTACATTGTATAACGTTTAAAATTAGATTCAAATGTCAATTTGTATAATTTTCTAGTAAATTTCATTAAATTAGTTTTTTCTAAAAAATTCAAAATTAGAATAAAAAATTCATGTTCCTCGATGTACTTAATGCGACGTTAAAGCGGAATTACACTAGATATTGTCCAAATAACAAGTTTATACATATACATTTTTAATACATACTTAAGACACCCAGACTGAACAAACACAAATGTTCACCACATTAAGGTTTGCCCTAGGTTGAAATTGAACCAACACCTCCAAGTTAAGCAGGCAGGTTCACTACCAACTAAGCCACAGAGGCAGTCAAATGTATATTGTATCTTTAAATCCTTTCATGATGTTTGTATCAAAACGATGTTTCTATTTTACATATTCGCCATTAAATGAAACTATAGTAGATGTGTAAATACTATCTTCATTTATGCATATGTTCTCTGTCTGCAGCGCATCATTATTTATTCTGCGCCTGTGCCCTTCGGCTCTCTGATAATTAGGACGGGATACGAAACCGTAATTAAATTATGTAACTTCATTATTAACGTTGAATGGTTGAATATTTTATTAATAATGAGGTTGAAACTTCAAATCGATGTCCATGTATCCATTTCTTTAAAGACAGTCATATTTGTTACCTTTCAGCGTGGTATAATAATATCCCTTTCATCATTATCCAAAAAAACATGACGTCATCGTCATTCGTCTCTTTCTAACTTGTTGAATATTACTTATTTCGGTCTTGCTTAAGCATCGATTGACGTCACTACGTGTTGCTGAAATCTGCTGAGTGCTATACCTGGTGGAGTATATTATTATACCATGCCTTTCATAAACTTTTGTCTATTGTTATACTTGTCAAATATTATTATGGACTTTGTAATTGAGCGATGATAGCCTAGTCGGAGAAGACTCGCTTCTCAAGCCAGAGGGAGCGGGTTCGGACCCAGCCGAAGGACCAATTTGTTCATTGTGTGAACATATGTGCGTATTTAATGGCATCTGCTATGTAACTGGAGCCCGGTGTATGGCGACAGACTCAACCCCTTTCACATTTGGGACTGAATATAGTCCAGCGAAGTGCGGGTGTTGTAAACCTGTCGTGAAGGTGTCCTGTCGGAAAGGCGTGACAATATGTTATGACTTGTCAAATATTTTTATGAACTTTGTAAATACATACTGCATAGTGCATGTCCATTATTTGTGGTTATTTTTTATTTTCTGTTATAGTTTTCACTATGTTTGCACTATTGTATGTATTTGCTTTTCAAACCTTTCTCTTAGGCGGAGAGTTCGAACATCAAAAATTTAAATTTTTATAATTTATTTTTAAAATTGTAGCATGTTATAGGCTGGAGGAGGCCTTTGTCGACTGGCAAACATACCTAGGGATGATAACCAAGGAACATTTATCAGTTTAATTTAAAATAGTTTTTTTTTTTGTTTAAGAATTCAGCACTACCTAGTTTCATAAGTTTAAATTCACTGTAGGTATTCTAGATCTGAATAAAAGGCTATATTATTATTACTATTATATTAGGCTTTTAAGCTAAAGTAGCAATTAAAGGTATTAGATTTCAAATTTAGTACATAACCATCAAAGTTTGATACAATACACATGCCTGTCACCACACCACCCACCTAGCCCGTCACCTAATCTCAAGCACCCGTCACCTGAAACAATAAATTCAATGCTATACAATAACACCTCTGCTAGAGAACCCAACACCACCGACTGGCCGCTTCTCAGAACCGCCTACCTAAGCCCAGGTAGCATAGCGCCTGAACGACAAAAAATGTTAGGGATGGCTGGGACTCGACAGGACTTGGATTTATCGATTGTGCTGTTTAGTTGATTAATATAATCGGATAAAGAATCGACTTTATTTTCACACTAAAAATATGTGATGATAGCCTGGTTGGAGAAGGCCCCCCCTCTCAAGCCAGAGGGAGCGGGTTCAAACCGAGCGGACGGCACGCACCAATTTGTTCATTGTGTGAACATATGTGCGTATTATATGTCATCTGCTACATGACTGGAGCCCGGTGTATGGCGTCAGGCTCGCCCCCTGTCACATTTGGGACTGAATATCGTCCGGTGAAATGTGGGTGTTGTATTACACTTCTGCTAGGGAAAAGGCGTCACGATATGTCTCATGTAAAGATATACTGGGGGCCTACCATGACATCTTATTGCCACGATGGTTACGACGCTGCGCGAATATGAACCTTATTGCGCGGCGATACGATTCGCGTTCGTATCGCCATCATAGAAATAAAATGTCCCCCGGTACTCAGCGGCGGACTTACGCAATAGGCGCCAGTAGGCTAATACAATATTGCATTATTGATTTCCATAAAGCTTGGTTACGATTACATAAACACTTGGCTTAGTGGCAATAAATAGATAAATATAAAACATTAAATATTTGGGACACTTGCACATACAGTCGTGTAATATTTGAAATATAGTGGTGCTTTTCATCCAAAATTTGCTGCCCTTGGAAGTGGAACCTGCCGCCCTATTCGGGCTGGTGGTAAATCCGCCGCTGGAGTATAAACTACATTGTAGTTGCGGTTATGGAACTGACTCGTATCGCGTGGTCAGATTCAGATCACTGCATTTTTTGCGGTTTTTGTATATGGTAGATAATATCCTACTATCTTACTAATCCTACTTCCTAATAATATTATAAACTCGAAAGTTTGTAAGAATGGATGGATGTTTGTCACTCTTTCACGCCAGAACGGCTGAACAGATCTGGATGGAATTTGGCACAGAGATAGATTATAGTCTAGAATAGCACATAGGATACTTTTTAACCGCGGGTGAAGCCGCGGGGCGCAGCTAGTACTGTATAAACTTATAAATACAGCCTCGTAAATAATATAGCCTCTGTGGTGCGAGCATGGATATTAAAGTGACTTTTCAAATCGGCTAAATTGTTCGGAAATTACAGATTTAGAATCGATTTGAAACGTCAGTTTTAAAGTAGGTGCTCACTTACTACGTATCCCAGATTTTACTCACACATTAATTCTTAACGCCATAATATGTATTTCTTACAAATAATGCGTCAGATAACTGCATTTCAGCTAAACGAGAGAATGGTGTTTCAAACCAGATCCACATTAAACATGTTTTTATCCAAAAATCTTATAATAAATTTTAAAAATCCGTTAGCCACGTTAATTAAATTTAGAATGAGGTATAGACGCGGGAAATAAATACTAGTTCTCATAACCGTTGCTATGTTTGGTCCATGTTCTATGTTTAATTTAAAATTAGCGTCAGTAATAAATTTACTGAAAAATCCGATTTACGATATTCTCATGGTAAATTTGGAGTGGCACCCTGCCTGCTGTATTGGACAAGATAATATTTAATACTGGTTTTCGGTGTTGCCAGTGGCTGATAGTGAATTAAAACACGAGACACCTCAAAAAGTATAATTTCGACGAGAAAAGTAACAATAAAGTGTCTAGTTGGGTGCAAAACGATGCTAGTTGAAACAAAAAAACTTCTTATTTTATGTGGAAAATGAAAGTAATAAACGTAATCAAAAACTACAAAATGAAATATGTAAAGACAAACTGAACAGACATTACTTTTTCAAGATTTTTTATGTTTTCTGGAAATTATTTCAATCTTCTTATCAAGTCCTATGAGTAACGCAAGAGTAACATTTTGAGTCGTGTAAACATGGAGGTAGCATGAGAGGGTCAAAAGTAACGTAAAATGTTTAAAAAGCAACATTCTGGCAACGCTACCGGATTTAGTGTCGTGCTGTTTTAATTTTATTTGTAATCAAAATCATTGATATGCCATTTATTATGTTTCTTCGTTTTGGATTGCATAAATTGACCACTTTATTATGCATGATGTTGCTATAATTCAGGATAATACTGTGTTAGTTGGTGCATTTTTTGCATATTAGCGCACGCCATCTACTATTTTGGAATCTTTTTATTCCGTTTGTTTTATCATTTGTATTAAAACGAGTCGGGTTTTTGCGTTTTTTTGCTAGACTATAAGTCAATAAATTTTTCAATGTGTAAACACAAGTATGTGACAATTTCTGTTGACAATGTTAACCTAGCCGCCGCTAACCTAACATTGTGTATTGTAATTCCCTAAAAAAACACTTCCAATTAGAGCGATCGTCCATCGAAAACTTTTTACGACTAGTTTTAAGGTTTTCACCACCAATTTCCAACTCTACCCCATTATCAAGCCCGAAAGCAATTTTCTCGTACCATTCAACCTCATTAAACAGAAGACTCGATAAATTCTTCCAAACTTTATCGATGTCGATTAAAACGGTACAACACTCGCCCGTTCTCACTTCCCGCGGAGCTATGATAAGTTGTTAGGGTTCCGTACCCAAAAGGTAATACGGGACTATTACTAAGACTATTACGGGTATTACTAAGACTCCGCTGTCCCTTTTTTCCGTCTGTCTGTCTGTCTGTTACCTCATGAACCGTGATAGTTAGACAGCTGAAATTTCGCAATCACAGATGATGTATTTCTGTTGCCGCTTTAACAACAAATACTAAAAAACAGAATAAAATAAATACTGAAGGGGGCTCCCATATTTTTTTTTGTTAGTACTTAATAGGCTTGCGTTCGGTCGCCAACATACCTGATGATAAGCAGTGATGCGGCCTACGATGGAGCACGCTTGCCTAGAAGAAACCGATTCACTCGAGACTTGCCATACAACAAACGGGTTTTTTTTTGCCTTTATTTAAAGATAATGGTGCGGAACCCTTCGTGCACGAGTCCGACTCGCACTTGGCCGGTATTTTTTTCCTGTATCCCAAGAATAATGGCATTGTATTTTTTTAGTGCAGACTGCGCCCGCGTTATCGTAGGTCCTATCCAAACTGCTTATGAATCCAGAATTGGGTTTTTTAGTTTACAACCCCTGAGTTTTGTTTAATTTTTTTACCTTCTAGAAAGGAGGATGTTATCCATCATTCATTATTTAATGCAAATCATAGCATGTGAAAATAATTATGGTCATATTTAAAATGGTACTCGTATCTTGTTAACATATTTTTTGTTCTGATTATCGGGTAATTGATGTTACTATACCACCGATCATCGCTGATTATCGTTCATCATAGTATTAGCTCGATTTATCTTAAATCAAGTCGATGCTTTAATGTTCTAATGTGGTTACAGAGCTTTCAAAGCTATGCTAAGGTCGAAGAGGATAGGATTTCGCGGATTTCGGACTAACAATGTCTAGTTTCTTCTTTACGCTGAAAAATATACGCGTCGACTCGTAAACCACCTTCGTTTCGTCGATTAAAATCTAGAAACAGATTGTTTTGTTCAATTCAAATTTTAATTAAAGTACGTAAATATGTTTTAAACAACTTTAACATATTGATTCAAAATATTCTATCTACTATTTCCTAACCTTTGCGCTCTCCATCGGGGCTGAATATAGTGAGAAACTCATTTATGAGCAACATTACTAATCATATTTGGACCTATATTTCTGCAAATAAATGATTTTGAATTTTGAAAATTGAACTGGTAAACAAAACTAACATAAAACACTTTCGTAAATTTCACTTTTCGCTTATAAGATTTCTGAAAACAAGTACCTACCTGTCGCTAAGCCTACGATACTTACTCGTATAAAACATTGTACCCGTCTTGCGCGAAGTAAAACTTGCCGCCATTTGGAATTATTTAGTACGGTTTGGTAGCAGGTTTTATGTCCATACCGCTAATTGCTTGGCGTGGAAAGCACCGCCTGAGTCCGTGTGGAGGGGTGCCACAGGCGGCTGATTTCAACCTTATTCTTAGTTTCTATGTTAAGCCTAACAGGAGTTAAGCAGCATTATATGTAGCACATGGAATAAGTGCGCTTAGTGAACTATATTTTCATTTATGTTCGGTTTATCGGTTAACCCTATAAACTGTTGTAGACTGGAAGAAAATGGATTCAGCGTCGCTAAAGAAGCGGGGTACCTCAGGGCGGTTGATTGGGACCCTAGTTATTAATTATATATACGAATTATTACGAAAGTGCCGTATTGGTAGCAAACAAAGTACATATTGTATATGTTTAGCAGAGCACTTTTAATTTTAATGAATTTTGCGTTTGGCCTAAAGTAATTAACTGACAAGTTCTTTTCATGTGAAAAATAACCTTTTACTGTATACAGCAGATTTTCCCGAGCTCGCTCAATGATAACTCCGTAGAGTCCGTAGTCTTTTATAATTTCTGCCTACACCCTCCCGCAAAGCTCGTGCAGGGGACTCCCCCACCAAATATAATTACGTCGGAGTACCAGGGTCGCAGCACCCTGCAGTAGGTATCGCAGGAAACCCTAAATAAACACAATTATGTATAATCCCACTCAACTCTCGCTCTGAAAAACTAGTCGGCCAGACATATACCGTCAGAGTAGAAGTTAATTCGCAGTCGCTATTACTCGTAAATAAATATTATTTTTTACATCATCGTGGTAAGAAAGAAAATCATTCTAGTTTTCTGTCTGAAAAATCTACTTAATTCCAAAGCTCCAATGCTACAAAGTTCTAAATTTTATTTTTTGCATCTTCCTTTTTTAAATTGATGGCATCGATCGAAGATGTATAAAGACGGAAAATTACTAAAAATCTATGTTTTCATCAAATTATTGTTTCCTGTTTTATTTACCTAGGTACTTATTTAACTACTAGCTGCGCCCCGCGGTTTCACCCGAGATTAAAAAGTATCATATGTGCTATTCTAGACTATAATCTATCTCTGTGCCAAATTTCATCCAGATCTGTGCAGCCGTTCTGGCGTGAAAGAGTAACAAACATACATCCATCCATCCATCCATACCTACAAACTTTTGCGTTTATAATATTAGTAGGATAGGATGACGATAGAATATTTTGACTTAAGTGCTTATTCCACGACGCGATTTCTCTGGTCTTGCTCCCAAAGACACCATAGTGTTAGGGTCTCTAAATCGGGCGACCGAGTGGTTGCGTGTTAATATCTCCCTGCTTCGGTTAGGGAAACGATAGACAAATAGACAGGGCCCTAGAAATCTCGTAATGTAATTAGCACTTTACAGAAAATGTCACTAAAATGTCAATCTGTGTATTTTGTTGTGCAAAAAACACAAACATTAAAAAACAACAGAAAATAAACAATAAGCAATTCTAAAACAGGTTTTCGAACAACCATGTTCCACCATCTATCGCGTAAGAAGGCGCCCTAACTATAAAATGTTTATTACAAAGTAACTTTTTATGCGTGAAAGCCTTTTTTGCGCGCCGTACTCGTACACTAGCGTAGTAGGTACAAATTACGGCGTAGTAGAGGGACTTTCGCTCGCGTCTCGTTCATAGACGCGACTATACGGGTAATACTTAGGTAGGCAAGTCTAGGTACACTTGTGTGCCCTAACTGTAGGTTGTAGGTAACACTTGGCTATGTATTTAGTTAGTTAGCCACCAGTACAGATGCAATCAACCGAAGTCTACGTGAAATTATCTTACGTAGATGTTACAAGTTAGGGTGCTCCTAGACGGGCCATTTTTTATTGCAATACTGGCCCCTATTCTTGACGCGTGAGATGTTTCTTGGTCACTCTCACTCCTCTGACTTTTCAAACGTGAGAGACAATGACCAACAAATAACTTGGCTTGGAAGAATGTGGCTCCAGGCCCGTCTATACTGGCAATATTGGTATAGTCATACATTTCTAGCATGGCTGATGATGCAGCCATGCTAGAAATGTATGACTATAATAACTTTGGTCGGACCACACTCAAAATATTGTCGGGTCAGTATTGCAGTGAAAATATGTATAGCCCGCCTAGGAGAAACCTTAGGGGCTACGTGCTAGAAGCTCAGGTTATCTTTTAGACTAGGTTTAACTGATCAGTTGCCTTGCGCCACCAAGAGTCAAAAGCTAACCTTCAGTGAACACAATACTAGAGTGACATTTAAAACATTTTCACTCTTAAGTTAATTACTCGTACCATGCGTTTAAGAGTTGAACTCCGTATCTTCTGCAAGTGGACCTAACTATAAAGTGCACCCATTCCACTTGTTCATGTCACCATAAAAATATATTTCCAACCAAAGATTGATTTATTTATTTCGGGCAGTGTCCGTGACAGTTTCCACGTTCACTATGCAGCAATCTGTAACGTATCGTGCACAATAACATTGGTTTATCTCTCCCGGAACTGGTTGATAACGGTTATCAGCAGGGTTGCCGCGAGTTTCATTCTAGTGAATGACTTAATTATGTGTAAAATGTAACCAATATGTTGTTATGTTTTCCTGGTATGAAAGAGAGACTGACCAACGGAATTTATTAAGAGAGTTAATTAATGTAGCATTAGTTATGGAATAACTATTCCAAGAAAACATCGAAGGAAAAATAACGGTTTTTAAACATTGATAAAAAAGCGAAAAATAACAAAACGTCGCAAATGGTCAAAACAGCAAAATGTTAGATAAATCAAGATTTGGGATTCCTGGGATCTACACTATACGAACATCTTGGTCTTTTGACCATTTGCGACGATTTGTCATTTTCCGCTTTTGACGCTGTGCGAATATACGATTTACAAATAAGTGAGTGTTTAATTGTTTAATAACTAACACGGCAACATGCCAATTCCGTTAGTTAATTTAAAATTAGGGAATATCACAACAAGTCAATAGTAGAAAGTCTCAACAATCAATAACAATAATTCAACATCGTTTTAAAAGGAACTGTAGAAGCTTTTAACTCGATTGTATCCTACTAATATTATAAACGCGAAAGTTTGTATTATATGTATGGATAGATGGATGGATGTTTTTTACTCTTTCACGCCAGAACGACTGAACAGATCTGGATGAAATTTGGCACAGAGACAGATTATAGTCTAGAATAACACATAGGATACTTTTTAATCGCGGGTGAAACTGTGGGGCGCAGCTAGTAGAGAATATATCATAGGGTGTTGCGGCATGATATGGTATGTGGCATGCTACAAATAAGGTCATTAGTGTGATTCAAATAAAGTCTAAATATCAATTAGCATTTTGTTGATTTGACACCGTAAGTACATTCAATTCTTTCAATGTTTGCCTCAAGGCGCCTTTCAGACTTCCCAGTCTCTTTCGCTGTCATTACAGAATCAATATTGACTGACTTCACTAACATGGACACTTGGACAGACGTAATGTCAATTCTTTGAGTACTTATCTGTCAATTGCATCAAATTAGGGGTCGTAAAATCGAACGATCTTGTCAAAAAGTAATTTACAAAAGTACCAGCCCTTTTTCGGGGGGTCATCTTCTAAAGACACCTAGTTACCACGGGGTGCAACCGGGTTTAATGTACGATTCTACCGTGGTATAATATACTTACACGGTATAGCGTTGCGAGACAAAAAAGGCCACGTGGGTGACACGCAGTGACGTCAATGGATGCTTATTTTCTTGGGTCACTGATTGTTTAGCGCGCGGCAACTAACTTGAACTAAATGACGTATTGAAAATGTTAATTACTAACGAGGGTCAGTTTTAACCACAGACCTAGGAAGCAACAAAATTTAGGTCTGTGGTTTCAACAATAAGATAGATATGTACTTATTATTGAAACCACAGACGTTAGTGAATTTACTTTCCATTCAAATATATCTATTGTAACGTAGATACTTGTTAAAAGTGACATTTTTATGCATTTTTTAAAATTCTAAATCATACACTTGACCACAGATCTAGGATGTAAAAGATCAACAGTGACAGTTCGATAGTGATACAAAAAAACATTTGCGCATGCGTGAGTAAATTAGTGTTGTGAAAAGTACTTATTAATTTATCGATTGACCAAAAATGGTCCTCCGGGTGCTTGTCGATAAACATAATCTTTCGCATACCAATTGAGTTGTTTTTTGTTCCAAGTAACACCGCTGCTGAGCTAAAATGAATATTAATCACTAAACGGGTGTTAAGCTAGGCGGAAGAGTTAGATATCAGTGTCACCATATATCTAAATTAACATAATAAAAGTAAATAATAAGATCAATATAATACTATCCTAGTAATTCGCTTCGAATTGTGACCCTTGACCAATTTTACTCGTATACGGATTAGGATAAGTAATGATACTTATCTCATTGGTTTTGTACATTTATTTATAATTTACACATATGTTATTAAATTAAATTTAATTAAATTAGACTTGGATGTAAGACACCCAAAATGTGTAAATTGAATTAAAAATGATGATCAGAAATTGAAGGTACATAGGTACTTATATTTAATACAAAAATGTTTTACGCCTCATCATTCAGTACAAACTCGGAAGAATGTCAATTTACTTTTGATGGCATTGATTCAAAAATGTATGCTTTGTTTGAGTATTGCATCCATCGCCTACCTAATGAACTTTGATAAAAACTATCGATAATAATGACGTCATCTTTTTATCCACGTCTAGTGAAAATCGAGCGTAAACTAACTAATATTTTAATGCTGAATTTCATCACCAATTCTGCTTTCATCTAGGAAATATAGATGTTACGAAGAAACGACAACAACATACCGCTGGTAAATCGGTTTTTGGAACCAATTTATGTTATGTTTTAGACAAAATTTAGACAAAAACATCACAATGGAATTTTCATATTTACCCATGAAACGACAAATTTTGTGGGTTACATCTTGGATTCACATCACAATTGCTAAACTCACAAGATGACATAACTGCATTTAGTTACAATTGCTCTCTTTTGAGTCTATTTATAATTATTTTAGTAAAAATATAAATCATAGGAATTTTCGCGTGTTCCCAGGTGGCTCGCTGTCATTAATGACAAAAGAATTATTGACTAACATTTTATTTGTAGGCGACCTCTTTCTCTCTTGTGGAGTTTACATTTCGATGGAGACTTCTCTGTCCCACGCTTCGTTGGTCTTTTGCGAAGCAAAAAAAATCTTAGGTCTGTGCACTTGACGGACTCCGGGGGACGTGTCTCTTGTTAACTGGTATCTTAAATATTATTATTCAAGGGGAATACAGGTAGAGGGGGGTTAGTTGTCAAGTCTTAATTGAAGGTTAAAGATTATCAGATTACTTATTGCTACGTTGTAAGCACACCTCGAGCAGACCAGCGACCCGTAATTAATATGTTCAATACTAATGTTAGTTACCGTGCGCTATAGGGTCAACTGGGGCAAATGCGTCTGTCAGGCAATTGCGTCTTGAATTACTGTCAAACCCTTCGCAAATTAGGCACCACCTACATATTTTTTTCTATCTTTAGTTGCAATAATCTGTGCTAGATGGCGTTAGTTGCCTAATTTGTGAAGGGTTTGTTAGTAATTCAAGACGCAATTGCTTCACAGACGCATTTGCCCCAGTTGATTCTACCTACTAAAACTGCCCGGGGGCCCACCTTGCCGCCTAATGGAGGGGTCCGGGATCTCCAGAGGAGCTTCCCGGAGGAAGTGCCAGCCCTAATGTATCGGTTATAAAACGGCGCACAGCGATAGTAACGCAATGCTGCATTTCGTGATACACACGTGACGGACGCCTATCTTTATTAAAAGAAAATATGAGAATATTGTAAACAGCTTTTCTTATTTTGGTATACTACGTTTTACAACTAGTGGTTCTATGAGCTGTAGACCTCGCTGCCGATGTCTGGCCTCCAAATTTGCAAAAACTGACTCGACAAAAAAAAATGTATAGTTATTGAACTTATTCACAAAATTTCAAGAGAATCTGTTAAGAAATGCGACCTGTAGAGAGAGACAGAGTTCCGGACAGAAATTCAGACAGAATTCGGACATACGAAAGCATTTCTGTCGAAGCTGAAGCAGAGACGCTTCACTCGCCAACCCTCGCTCAGTCGATTATAGTTGTTACAAATGCCATAAATTATTTAGTCTTCTCATCACTGATAGCCGATGTAACATAAAGAACTGCATGGAAGTCAAAGGCACGAGATTTCACAATTCGCAGAAGTCCGCCCTATTGGGAGACCTTCTAACACTAATTAAGTTTCTAAAATGTATTGACTAACTTTAATAACATTCAAAGTTAATGTCAAAGTCAAAATGTCTCTATTCAATTGGGTATAGAAGATACATTTATGGACGTTATAGTTAAAATATAACAAGACAAGAAAAACAAAAAACCCGGCTGCAAAATGTTGTACCCTATGTCACTTCCATACTATCAAGATGATTAAAATGACAC
This sequence comes from Peribatodes rhomboidaria, assembly GCA_911728515.1. Classification (NCBI taxonomy): domain Eukaryota; kingdom Metazoa; phylum Arthropoda; class Insecta; order Lepidoptera; family Geometridae; genus Peribatodes; species Peribatodes rhomboidaria. The sequence continues at coordinate 16,477,761 of OU452174.1, read as the reverse complement.
CTCGCATGTCGAAATACAACTGTAGGCCGCGCCAACTACCCAGAAGAACTGGCAAGAAACACTATAACAATAATATTACAGATGCGAAAGTTTGAATGGATGTGTTTGTTATTTTAATCACACCAGAAAGGCTGAACGGATCTGAATGAAATTTGGCACAGATAATTAGATAGATGATAGCCTAGTTGGAGAAGGCCCGCCTCTCAAGCCAGAGGGAGCAGGTTCGTACCCAGCCGACGGCACGCACCAATTTGTTCGCCGTTTAATGAACATATATGTGCGTATTGTATGTCATCTGCTACATGACTGGAGCCCAGTGTATGGCGACAGACTCGCCCCTTGTCACATTTGGGACTAAATATCGTCCGGTGAAGTGTGGGTATTGTATTACACCTCTGCCAGCCCCCTCGGGGGAAAGGCGTTACGATATGACGATGTTAATTAGATAGATTATAGCCTGCAATAGCACAAAGGATACTTTTTAACCGCGAGTTACACCGCAAACGAAGCTAATTGTTTAAAAAAAATGTAATGTATTAGCTTAGAAAACATAAATATGAGAGCACCGATAACTTCGACGTTATTAAAAGTTACTGAAAATGCGATTTTTTATGATTTTGTCAATTTAATTAACTTCACGCGATCATCTCCACGGATGCAAGCAAATAGCTTGCAATAGCAAGTAACAATAAAACGACTAGGTACCTACTTAAACATAAAAACTCAGCTGACGAGCTCGTCTCCGTCGGTAGACTGTAATCATTTAATTGCATTCAATTGTCCCAGAGTGTTAATTAACCAATTGGGATTAAACATCACACAATTACTGATGACGGGCGTATGGCCACTACCGCTAATGACGTAATGATCCTTAGTTACTTACTAGCACATAGCTAAGTCTGACGTCATACTTACTATTAGACCAGAAAATAGCTAACCCATCTTCTATGTAAATTAGATTTCTAAAAATAAAAGGTATGTATATGATAGACTAGCGACTCACCCCGGCTTCGCACGGTACCTATAAAACTTCCTTGAAAAATTATCTGACTGATGGTGAAAACTAAATTGAAAACTGCATCTAAATTCGATGCTTATTTAAGGAGGAGTTAGCGGATATACAAACATACGGGGCTATTCCTACGCGTGAGATGAGATGAGATTTTATCATGGTCACTCTCACATCTATGACTATTTAAACGAGAGCAACAAGAACGAAAAATGGTGAGATTGAATCTCAGTCCGTAAGAATAGCCCTCCAGACGCGGAAAGCGACTTTCATTTATACTATATAGAGAAGATGAACCAATCTCATGTCTAAACTAATTTTGTAACACTCATGATCCAAAAAAACAAGGTCTAGCTTCCGGGAGCAAACACGTAATGACGTCACTCATCATCGTCATCTATCTCTTTTGAACTATTTGACTTATTTCGGTCTTGCCGTTTGACGTCACTACGTGTTGCCCTCGTGACCGGAATGTTATACCTGGCGAAGTATATTATTTTACCATGGTAACACTGAAGTTCTCTCCCTCTTTTAGCTGAAAATAGAGCGAGACATACCCGTTAAACACTGAAATAAAATCTTATATAATATATATATAAATCTCGTGTCACAATGTTTGTCCTCAATGAACTCCTAAACCACTTAACCGATTATAATAAAATTCGCACACCATGTGCAGTTCGATCCAACTTGAGAGATAGGATAGTTTAAATATATATATATATATATAAATAATAAACGCGAACGAAGTCGCGGGGTGACAGCTAGTTGCTTTATAAATTAGTAGACCACCAGACTAGTTACACAGATAAATCGGCGCAAATACTATTTTATGGTACTTTTTACTTTGTGAGAAATATAATTTTACGTGCCGCATCCAATCAATGTCTGTCGATCCCTGAAATAGATGTAAAATAAAACCCTCTACGCGCCCAGAGCCAATATCCCGAGTTTTCATTACGCGGTGATAACGCGGAATTTGTGATGTCGTAGGTAACATACCGCTAGGTAAAGCCCCCGCTAGGTAAGGCCCCCCTAGGTAAGACCCTCTTAGGTAAGGCCCCTCTAGGTAAATATCGTTAGGTACTTCTCAGCAGGTAGGTATTGGCTTTCAAACTTGCGGAATGGACTATTCAGGCTATTTATCTTTGGAAATGTTGCCGAAATGGAATGTGTAATTTTCTGACTTGTGCCTGTGTGTTAGTGGAAAATGTGCAGTTCATGATTATTATTTCCGACTGCACAAAGAGGTGGGTTATGTTTTTAGAGTGTGTGTACTATGTATGTATGAGGTTTCTTTGGTACGCCCTACAGCGTAAGCAGCTTGATGGATTTCGACATGTGAGGTGTCATTTGAATAGTCTTGATAGTGGGAGTAACATAGGGAACCCGTGCAACATTTTGCAGCCGGGTTTTTTTTTTAATGTTACTTGTTTTAGTCTATGTCTTTACAGTTCTTTTTTGTGAAAGTTTCGTGGGTATTTGTTTGAATGTTGTTAAGATACTGCTTAGTAATTTGTATAATGGTTTGTAGGTTTCATCGCATCGTAAGTATCGTAACACTTTATGCCGCCCCGCCTGTGCACCGTCTTTTTGGTCTCCTTTTCGAAGTAAGACAAGCTCTTTTATAAGGGCCGCATGTTAAAACGACGCTCAGCCTTAACTCTCGATTCAGAACTGGTTTTACTATACAAAAACAGTTTTAAATCGAAATTCATGACGTCGTTTTAGTCGCCCTAACGCTTAAAGTCCTGTTCTTAGTGTCTGTAATATTTTCACGATTTTTTTAATGTTTATTTATTTTCCAATTAGTATAATATTAACTTAGTGAGTATTAAACTTCTACATGTTCATACGTCCAAGCGTAGATAAAACAAGTTATTATTTGTGCAATATTAAACAAACAATATCGCCGGATATCGGGCCGGCGAGGGCGCAGGGGTGCAGTGGGGTGCTGACTCCCGGGGGCGACTGCAGGGGGACTGCTTGGCAACGCCTCGGGCGCTTCTCCAATTTTGGGGATTTGTCATCAACAGAATTGCATGATTCCCTGCTGGCTCAGGTTGGGGAGATAATTCTGCAAGTATATTAAGTATCGAAATAGGTACTTTTAGAAAATTGAAATGGTTTACATGTCTGGTAAAGCCATAAAAGACATTTGGAATGACTTAAAATGAACTCTACCTCGAAACACAATAAGACGGTCAAAATCTTATCGCTAATTGCACTGAATATAGGAACTGCCTAAGTCCTAGCTTAACTAGGTTAAGCTACTCTTAGTTAACTCCTATCCTACCTACATTTTTGTGCCATTCCTTAGTAGACTCTTAATTTTATGTGCCCGATAAGTGAATATTTCGCTAGGAGTATATTTAACTAGTTAAGAAAGGACTTAGGCAATTCTTATATTCAGTGCAAGTAGCCATTAGTAGCTGAACATAATAGATGATTATATTGTAAATATTCTTCAAAGTCAAAGTCAAAAAGTTTTTATTCAATTTAAGATATCTATAGATTTTAGATATCTTTATGAACGTCAAAGTTTTATAATAGACTCGACCGCCTTGTTCGGAAAAAGAGCCACTACTCAGAAGGCAAGAAACTGAGATGTATTATTAAAAAAAAAAACTAAAAAATTATTTTAAATCTTTGTTTCCAATCCGATGCTAAAATCCTAAAATAGTTCAGTGACATTCGCAGTCTATGCGTCGTTTTAAGGTTTTCACATAGGTAGAACATTTATAATTATAAGAAGAGAAGGTCTCTCAAATTCCCAGCTCAGGGCGAGCCCACGAATTAGGCTGGACCCCATAAAGTGACCCTCCATAAAGCGCACCCGGCGGCATTCCATAACTTTTATTGTTCCGTGATAATTAAAAGAAGACCCAGAGATTTGGGATTTTCTGGATTAAATCCCACGAAGGTATGGCCAGTGGCGGATCCAGGATTTTGGTTTACGGGGTTTGACTTGGCTGAAGGTAAACTTTATCATGGTAGGTTAACACAAAAACAATAAAAAACAGACATTTTCGACTATTGTAGAGTGTGACTTACAAATTTGAGGGAGGGGGTGGGGCTTGATCCCCTTAGCCCCTTCCCCCCTGGATCCGCTTGTGGGTATATCCATAATCTAATGTTTTAAACTGAAACCGCGCGATTTTTCTATAATACATAGCTCTTTGTCAGATTTTGCTCATATTTGTACCTAAAAATAGTGTTACTTTTATAAAAAAAATATTGAAATAAAGAACGAGTTTGTCTGCTTTTCATACTCGTATGTAACACGGTTGCAACCATGGACATGAAAAAAAAAGTTTGAGTGATTGCAACGCATTGTCGTAGGAAGCAGGAAGGACGCCGCGATACTAAACTTAGAGCGATAATAATTGTCTTCGGTTGTGGTCGCGAAGATGTGCATCTATGCAAGTCGCAATAGAGCCTAGAGTGATGTGACAGTCCCGCTTCCCGATTTGCTGACGCGCAAGTTTGACCGTACTTTTACTTGTGTTAAACATCATACAATTCCATCATCACCTACACGGCGACGGGAAATCGATTCCTGAATGGATTCGAAAGAAACAATCGAACAGTAAAGCCCTTTCATTTGCAGTTTCGACGCCAGAGTTAAAGTTAAGAATAGGCCATTTGGCTGCCTTATGGGGACCTCCATAAGACCGCTGTCACGAAGTAAATAATACAAGTTGCAGTGCGAGATAGTACCTGTAGAAAGGACATTCACTTTTCACCCCGGCTGTACCTACATTGTATAGTGTACACTGCAGGCCATAGAGGTTCAGAGCTACAAAAAAAGTAACATTATTAAAAGAAAAAAAAAACCCGGCTGCAAAATACTGTACCTATGTCACTTCCACTATCAAAACGATTCAAATGACACCTTACATGTCGAAATAGATCAAGCATTTTAGGCTGTAGGACGTGCCAAAGAAACCTCATACATACAACATTTGTGTTTGTTCTACGTCTGGGTGTTAATTATTTGTGTATGTATATCAGTCTCTGGCCGCCATAGTACAAGCTTTGCTTCGTTTGGGGTCAGACGACCGTGTGTGCAAGAGTTCCGAATATTATTATTACATACCCACATACATACACATACATACATACATACTTACATACATACACTCGAAAAACATAACCCTCGGGTAAAAACACACCCAATCCAGTTACAGTCCGTTCCGTGCGCGTGCTGTAAGTTTGTCGTAGTCAACGACCAGTCCGTACGTCATGCAGCTACTGTAACGGACTAGAATCGGACTGCTTTCGGTGTGACTTCTTTCGTAGAATTTCATTCTGGGCCCGTACTGTGACGTCTTATTGCGATGACTTTTATAGGCTCAGCTGCCGACGCTATGCTAGACCATGAACTTTATTGCGCAGCGACACGATTCGCGGACGCGCAGCCTGTCATCTGAACCTAAAGACCATTCCAAAAAGATATCACGGTATAAAAGATATCACCCAGGGGGCATCTTATTGTCAACATAGTTACGTTTTGTTTTCGGCGCTGCACGATCATGAATCTTATTGTGCAGTGATACGATTCGCGTTTTCGCAGCGTTGAAAACAAAACGTAACTATCATGGCAATAAGATGTCATGGTAGGCCCCTTGGTCCTCGAAAATCGGACCGGAACGCACACGGACTGCAACTGCATTTCATATGCCCCAGCCTCTCGACTCTCGACGGTTGAGACAGTGCGAAATTTTACACCACTTCAGCGAAATCATAATTAAGGTAAATTATATACTTACGTTATCCTCATCACTAACTGTCTGCACTACAGCCTCAACTTTTTAACTAAAATAAGGTGTTAGCCTCAGATCAACCAAGATAATAAGATGGCGCACGGGGTGTGATTTAGGTGAAGCCAAAAACCATCCAAAAACTACGCTACAGTCGTATATGTACACAACACGCACACATTGACGCAAAAAAAACTACGCTACTTGCTTGGTCATTCTTACCTCAACATTATGTGCATTGGTTTATGGTATAATTTCGTGTACATAAATATACATATTGCATTTTAAAAGTGTGACCAGGACTACATTTTGAGGTTCTTTTTAAAAACTGTGCAGTTTTTTTAAAGTCAATTTCGAAAAAGTCATAACATTAAATTCTTACAAATATGTGCAGTTTTAGAATATTACATTTACTAAGGTTGCATATTGGAACGGTAATGGCTAACGTTTGGAAATTGATATTAGTTTTCGTGCAATTGTAAATGTGTTTCATAGCAACATTACCACGCACACAAGTTTAAAAAGAAGTGGCTTCAGCGAGATATAACGCAGTGTTCAATCTTTTCCTCCAGGTTGATCTGAGGTGTTAGCAGGACTCCTATTCTTGACGCGTGAGATGTTTCTTGGTCACGCTCACTCCTAAGACTTTTGAAACGAGAGAGACAATGACAAAAAATATCTCGACTCGTTAGCCCTCCAGATTCGAGAAGTTCCAGAGACTATACGTAACGTCAGCTAAGCTTTCGAATTAACTAAATACAGGTAAACTTTACCCTTCCCATGAGTTTTGTTGATAATTAACGTAAACTTTTTTCGTTTTCGTATGGCCTCATCATCGAAATATACACAATTATAGGGCAGATTGTATATGATTTAGATGTGGTAAGTGGGCTTCATACATTTCAATAAAGCAAAGTAAAACGAAAAAAGTTTACGTTATTTACGAAAACTCATAGTAAGGGTAAGTACTGGGGATAGAGCCAAAGAGCACAATTTTTTTTTCAAAATTAACATTGATAATTAAAATTAATCAATGTTCACTTCAATTAACAAACTCACTTTCGCATTTTTAATATTAGTTAGGATGGTACGGGACCCTTCATGCGCGAGTCCGACTCGCACTTGGCCGGTTTTTCAAGCTACATTTATAAGCTCGTGCTTTGTTACCTCATCTGCCCTACCAACAAATATCCCGTGCAGCGTTCACCAACCTTTTCCATTGTAAGTGGACCGGTGGAATCATAATGTCATAATCTGATAATGAGATAATGATATCTCGGCAGAGGCTGGCCCTCTAATTGTGATTTCCATGGCCCGTTGTATTCCGTAGTACTACAGTATCGAACAATGCAGTATGGAGAGAGTGGAGACTGATGAATCTGAATAAAAGACAAAAGAGCATCATCAATGAAAATTGCACACCCGAGATTCAGAGATAATTGGAACGTGAAGTAAAACTGTTGAACGAGCGGAGTGCATAGATAGATAAATACTTTATTGTTCACACCAGAAATAACAAAACAAAAGAAGAAACTTAAACTGTAGTGTAACAACTGGCGGGCTTATCACTAAGAGCGATCTCTTCCAGGCATAGGAGGGAGTGCGTAGGTATGCTCAGTGCCGTGTGAGCGCATTAGACTATGCTAGGTAGTTTTTAAATAAGCTTACAGCACATGATTTACACTAATATTACATGTACCTATACAATCTGCAGTTCTTACAAGAAAAGTTGACTTGAAACGCTTAGTGCGTTTTGGAGGTCCTCAGTTCTATTCCCGGCCAGTCTAATATTTTAATGATAGATTTTCTCTGCTTCAGTTCTGGGTATTAGTTGTGGCGTCTTTGTGTGTGTTTCATGATATCCTCAGCAAAAGGAAAACATAAGGAGTTGAGTGTAAAGGATTGTTTTTTTTTTACCACTTAAGGCATGCGTTTGACCACTGACTCGCCTGATGGGACACGACGACGTGATCGAAGGAGTAACAAGCTTGCCCAGGATATACCTATATATTCATTTTTCTCTTGAACATCCCTGGATTGTTTATCTAAGGCCGAGGCTTCTGGTTTAACTTTGGATTGAAGCGTGGCTTTAAATTGAAATTATTTGAACCTTATAACTTACTGCGACACATTGACTTCTATAACAACTTTATGTCCAAAGACTGATGATACACACATTGGTGTCTTTGCCCTTAGACCCAGATTGATGCAAACATGGTATAATAATATACTCCGCCAGGTACCGCATTCCGGTCACGTGGGCAACACTTAGTGACGTTAATCGATGCTTAAGCAAGACCGAAATACATAAGTCATTTACAACTAGTGCGAAAGAGATGGATGACGAAGATGAGTGACATCATACGTGTTTGCTCCTGGAATTCTATACCTCGTTTTTTTGGATCATGGATCCAAATATGACCAGTTTGTGGCAATACACTAGAGATTTGTCAAAGAACGCCTGATTCAATCAAATTATTATTTATCTTATTATGGAAACTGACATTTCACACATTATGATTTAATGGAACGGGAATAACTCCCGTGCGATTTAGTCGATTATTCCGACTATAGTTTCAACCGCATTCGGCGGTCTTTATCAAGGCGAGTGCGCGCGTGGCTGCGTCTCGCATAGCACCGAGAAAAAGATAGCACCGATAGGTCCTATGCGAGACGCAGCTGCGCGCGCGCATTCGCCTTGATAAAGACCACCGAATGCGGTTGCGGCTGCCCGTTCCATAAAGTCATAATTTTATTTATCTATGAGCGCTTCCAAGTTCCCTTACTGTTTCCCTCCGTACTTCCACGCTTCGTTCCGCTACGGAAGCTAAATGATCACATAATTGCTACCAAGTGAATAGCACACTATTGTTTTGACCGGCGTGTTTTGGAAGGCGTGGACCGCGCTGCTGTTGGTTTTCAATACGGTATTTAGAGCGAGAACTGATTAAAATTCATTGCTATTTATAATAATGATAGCTTTAAAAACATCGTAGAGAACAAGAGGTGTAAGTATGACCTACTTATCTGTTGAGGTGGCCAAAAGATGGAACTAAAAGTTGGTAGAGTTTTGTTCAGGTAAAACGTTGGTGGCACCCTCAAGACAGCCTTAGGTAAGTTTGTCGCATTTTTGTAAGCGCGTATCTTATACCTTTAAATGAGCAATTCTTGTATATATGTATATACAGTGGATTTCGGGTATAACGACAATGAAGGGACCACTCTATTTTTGTCGTTATATCCGGAAGTCGTTACAGGCAAAGGTAAAGAGATACAGACACGTATCAGCATTTCTTTAACAGTGAATGCGCGTCTAGCAGCTATACTTATTCAAAAGTTTACTAAACTCAGTTGCTACTCAGAATATCACTTTGTAACTGAACCATAAAAGCTCCGAAACGTACACGCTTCCCTACCTACTTAGTTGATATCTATAAACAAAAGGTAAAGGTCTCCACACTTGCTGACCATCTGTGTGCAATGGATGTAAACAAAAGATAAGAAATGTTTGTGAAAGAAAAAAATCTTTGTGTCTTTGGCGGCCGACTCCGGTCGCAATATCTGCATGGGATTTCTAGGAATTAGTTACAAATGATTCATTAAAAACAGTCGCTACACCCGAACTCGGCGTTACATCCAAAGTCGCTATAGCCACGTGAATTTTGTACTGAAGTATGCTTTAAATTCAAGGGACTTAGACTTAACGTCGTTATAGGTAAATGGTCGCTACAACCAAGGTCGTAATAAATGAAATCCACTGTATATATATAATAATTGTAATCTCGGAATCGGCTCCAACGATTTTCATACAATTTAGTATATAGGGGGTTTCGGGGGCGATAAATCGATCTAGCTAGGAATCATTTTTAGAAAATTTCATTTTATTCGTGTTTTATCGATGATCAACTTAAACATAAACTTGGAAGAAAAATAACAAAAAGGAGGCGTTTGAGTAGTCTCAACTGAAAAATATGACTCTTCCTGACATCTATTGGCGAATAATAATACTATTTTTTGTGAGCAACTAATTGCTTTAACGACACAACAGCAGATGGCGTTGTTAAGTAACACGAAGTCAATGAGTGTTTGCTTTGAGGTTAGACTAAAATCAATTGTTTATTTTCCAAAAAACACAATTAAAAAAAAAATACCGAGCAAAGCTCGGACATCCAGGTACTTTCTATTTATAAATGCAACGCTCCAGAGTATCTATTCAGCATTTCAGTCGCTTTCAATAAATAAACGAAGTAAGGTGTAGAATATTCATAAGCACTGATTCTATACAATACAATACAACTTTATACACACCAAAAAACTACATGAAAATCTTCAAAACTAAAATACATTTTTCGGGAGTACAAGGGCGACCTTATCGCCTAAAGCGACTACTTCCAGGTAACTTTTGGATGGACAGGAACTCAAAGAAATACGAAAAGGGTAGTTTAATTTAGTTTTATTAGTTCTCTAAAGTTTAACCGAGCAACTTATTCTTATTTGTGTTCTTATTACGATGAATACCAATAAAACCGGCAAAAAATTTAATTCTAGGCGCCGATCTCATTTTACCATCAAACATGATTTACGATTTTCAACTCTAAATGAAGCGGTTTAAGTAAACGTGTATGTGGGTAGAAACTCGTGGCATGACCGAGCCTTAATTATTACCAATTAGATTGCCTAATTTTCCTGATGATAAATACTATACGACTTATGATGAAAAGACTCGTGGAAATAGAAGAAGCGAAAGGTGTATGTATGCCAGGATCGTAGAAGGGGAGAGAAGTGGTCTCTGCCTATTCCTATGGGAAACAGGCGTGACTATATGGATGTATTATGTAAATACTTTGATTGACAAAAATTATTCATTCATACATTTCTTACCTACCTTTTCTTGGAACCGTACTCAGTTACGCAATATACTCCACCAAAAAAACAACAAACACGCAACCATCGATAAAATTACGTCAATTTTGAATAATCTATTTTAACCTTTAGCTCCTTGGAATATGAACCAAAACATAGCACGTCGATTGCGATCGAATCGAATTGCGCGATCTCGATTCTCGTAGCGTTCTTGTCGATATTTGAAAGTGAATCGCGACCGCGGGTACCAGGCTCGCAGCAACGCGAGGAGCCCTCGTCTCTCGCAGCGTGTTCGGCGTACTAACTGCTATCTGAGCTGTGGTCTTGCAACTGTCAAGTATCTGTGGTCGCGACGCGCTCGGAATTACAAAGGCAGTGTTACATCAGATGACTTGTAGATTGTTTACTTGTAACCTTTTCTCGCATATTATCGCGTCGGAGTCGTTGCGTGACTCAATAATTTCCGTAAAGCCTGTTTACTATAAATATTAAACAAATTGTATTTATTCATAAGAACGAGCTTTTGTAGCTATTTACTTTCAAATTCTAAAACAGTTTTATTTATGTCTTCAATTATAGTTTTAATCTCCATGCGTTGTAAGATTTTATTACGATAAAATCCGCAATTTATTGTTTCCTCTTGGCGCTCATTATTCTAATGCAATAAAAAAAAATGTAATGAATATCCGTCATCGTTGTCCGGTACTTGTGCGTTTGAGTGTTGGGAATAGGGTTGCCATTGTTGCCAAACTAATTTATAATTTTACTGAAAATATGCAAACTATCTTTTTTCAAAATAAAATTTCATTTCTTTAAATGTATGTATTTAAATTGAATAAATATTGTGTAATTATTTAGATCTGATGCACAAAAATGCTAGATACTTACGCACTTTAAAATAAACTGTTTTTTTATGCCCATTACCCAAATGGCATCCAATGTAGTCTTTTTTAAGGGTATGAGTTATGAAGAGTTATGAGTTATGTTGGAAATACCTATAACTATATTTTTACTAAGTATTTTAAAATACTTACACAACTAAATAAAATATATACATAAAAACTCGAAAATATTCTTAACGTAACGTGTAATTAAGTTCGCTATGCAACCAATTTTTGTGTTTGCAAATGTAAAATTTTGGTCCAGAAAAAACGGTTGCGGTTTTCCAAAACATTTTTAAATAGCTTCTAGCTGCCAACCGCTGTAAATGTATTCAATAATGCAATGTTATTGGTGACCCTATCAGTAATGACCACAGCAGCAGCTGATAGCATCGCGACGTGTCATTGAAAACAAAGCTTTAATTTATACTCACAGATACCGCTGTACTTGCATAACTGTTTAAACTTTAAATAGATTGAATGTGTAGGAATGTTTATGTGTGAGTGTTTGGTAATGCAACTACTTCTGAAAACCAGTAATTAACTATCAAAATTAAATGAAACGGTGCGCCCGCGGTTCCACCCGCGGTCCTACAGGAACCGTTAATTTTTTCGGGATGAAAAGTACCCTATGTCCTTTTCTGTACCCACGAAAACGTGTATGCAAAATTTCAAGATGATCGATTGAGTAGTTGAGGCGTGAAAGCGATACAAACAAACGAACTCACTTTCGCATAGTAGTTAGGATTCATTTAAGTTGACTTTGTAATGATTATCATTTTTTTCAAGATTATTTTTAGTGGCTAAATTCATTTGTTATGTAGGTATAGTTCATAGTCTATTTCTATTGACTTCCCTTATAGACTTCGAACAACTTTTTAAATGTTCGGCCACTTGAAAATTCTAATTGATATGTCACCTAATGTCACAATCGTAAATATCAGATATTTAATTTCTTCCATGAATTATGATAAAATACGTATGTTTCAGTTTCCGTTTCATGGAATGTATTATTTTTGTGAGTTCATTGATTTTATTACATTCTGATTTCAAACCGTTTTAAGCTCCTGTACCAGTTCAGTACAAGCACACCCGGTTGTGCTTCGTTAGATTTCTTTCATATTCCGACTATCATCTGTCAAATTCATTTGTTTGTTAGTATTTAAGCTACGCTAGTCTAGTTGGAGAAGGCTCGCCTTTCAAGCCAGAGCTCGATACCAGCCGCGCTGAAGGCCAAGCACCAATTAGTTCATTGTGTTAGCATAGCATACGGACTTATATGATGTCATCTGCTACATAACTTGAGCCCAATCTGTCCACGAACTCGCCCCCTGTCACAGTTAGGACTGAATATTGTCCAGCGAAGTGTGGGTTTTCCATACGTCTAACAGACCGTTCGAAGGAAAAACGTCATGATGTGTTAAACTACTTATTTTAAAACAATTATTTTCGTGTTTTTTATCAGTGTAAACGTGACGTATTATTTGTGTTGTTCACAGGTGGTGAGGTGGTACCACGCGAGAGGCGATGCTGGGCGGGGCGGCGGGGGGCGCCCGCTCCCGCCCGCCCGCTGACCTGCCGCAAGGTATGCGCTCCTGGTATTTCTCTCATGGTAATTTTAAAGGTTCTAGCTGAGACCAAATGAAAAAGTAAAGAAGCTGCAAAACAGCGAAGTGAGGCTGGTTGAAACTATGCCTTACTTTACATGTACAATTCTGTACACACGTAGGTACATAGAAACTTCGCCTTAACATTTTCCTATTTTATTTTTACTACTGCCACTACTTGTTACCGACGACTTATATCGGAACCAGGATAATTATTGTTGTTATTGTCATTGTTGTGATAACGTTATCTAAATCGGTAACGTTATTTTTGTCATCACATGTTTCTAGAATCAGCCTCACATCACTGTTTGCAGGGCTCTGTCTTTATTCTTTATTTGGTTTGGTGGTTCTATTGGAATCTAGTTCTAAAATTTATGTAGCTTTTCCATTTCAAGCAATTTGACAAAGAGACAAGCACTCTTAGGGCTGTCATTTAATATGGGTGGAAGGGGGCATTTTATCGCCCCCTCCCGCCTACCTTTTGATCTGCTGTAAGCTATGCGATCCTGGTGCTACGGTATCGTAATATCGGAAATATCGACTCTCGAAAATAGAAAGAACTTTTTTGCTAAAAAATATTATTAAAACTAAACTTATGTATCGCTTCCATTTTTTGATTAATTAACCAACAACACAGCAACTTATTCCAAGTTAGTTTTATATTTATCAAGTTAATCGTTAAAATAATTAATTAACTAAATTTGAAAGTTCGCTATGAAGTATTTGTAGCTTGCGTAAAACTTGCGTAAAGTGGGAAAAAACAGCAGAGCTTCTTAGTTTAGTAAAATAGAAGATTATAGATTAGTAAAATAGAATAGAAAGAAAAAAAACTTCATTCCTGTGTATGTGTAAGCTTTGTAACTTTGTTTTATTCTGCTTTCCTTGCTTGTTCTACCTTATTCGTATTTACTCGTAGTTTTGATTATGTAATCCACTGTCTAACAATCTGTAAGTACAACAGTAGATCTATCACCTTTACATTTGTTTATTTCCCACATTTTCTGTCCCAATTTTATGTTGTTGGACGTGTCCCGATTTACGTTATTTATGTTTGACCCAGGTGTTCGTTTTCCCCTCTACTCCCTGTTCCCGGCGCAGAACAATCGGCCCACTCTGCATAAAGGTGAGTCATTTTATGTTTTTTTTTTTTATTGCACGAAAAACACAAATTGACAGCCATTAACGTCATTTTTTTACAATGTTTTTTTTTTTAATTTTATTCGCCAAAAAATTATTTGGATGTTACCTATTTCATTGTTTAAAAAAGGTAATTTTGCGTTTGATTGTCTTTTAAACCGATAAAATATAATAGTAACAAAAGGCCTAACTTTTGTATCAGCCGTCAAAAATACCCCTCAAACTCTCAACTCTGACAGAACAGCTGCGGATCACAGTTGGCACAAACAGAGTACCCAATTATCAACAGAGTTGGTCAAATGTCAGAACTAAAATCTTCCACAGCTGGCTGTTAGTTTTGCTTAGTAAATACGATGGTATCTCCCCCATCTCGCTTGACAGATAAGTTGTGCCTTCAGAGCTCGCCGCGGGCGCGGGTCACAGTTGGTACCGTGTCTGTCTGTATGAGGTGTATCCCCCGATTACCTGCACGTCATCCACTGACGCAAACGGACAGACAGTGATGGAGCCCCACTTCTGTAGTAAAGGTCATTGCTTACAAATTATTAGGATGAATATTAAATGAATGACGGTTGTGTCGGGTTCTGGTACTTTGTTTTCGACGTGTATCTAGTTTAAAATCATGCAGACCCAAAAAATTGTCGCGTCTGATTTATAAAATCACTTAAATATTAGCAAGGGTTTCGGTAACATTTTTAAGTTTTAAAATTTAAACTAATATCGGATTTTTCTGTTTGTAATTTAGACATCTAAATAGCGAAAGACAGTTTTATTTGCTGTTATAATCTCTAACGGATTTTCCGATAATTTCAGTCAATGAAAGCCACAAATCTTCCTATTCCTTAACCAAACGGTCGGATACGCTTTGTATGTAAACAAAAACATAGTTCATACCAAATAGTAACATAAACACTACCCAAACCTACCCGTCTACTGTAATAATATAATTTATACCACTTTAACAGCCGTATAATCAGTCTAATGCGTCTGGGAGTGAATAAAACACGACCGTTGGGTTTGAGTGACACGCGTGAAATGGAAACGGACGGTGCGCTCCTTGCGTTTACAGATAAAATAAAGTATGCTAATAAAAAGAAATAAGAACGAGCAAA
This sequence comes from Peribatodes rhomboidaria, assembly GCA_911728515.1. NCBI lineage: Eukaryota > Metazoa > Arthropoda > Insecta > Lepidoptera > Geometridae > Peribatodes > Peribatodes rhomboidaria. Next base: position 16,462,389 of record OU452174.1, on the reverse strand, counting down.
TTAAAATGCAGAATGAAGGTTTTGAATTCGTGTCTGATTGGACATGCCGATCCGTCTGCGCTTTTGTGAATCTGGGAATTGGAGATACCATCTTTCTTTTTTGTCATGTTAAAAAATATAAAAGTTTTGCGTGAAAACTTATCTAGACTTTTATGTTTTGCCAAACACATAGTTTTAATTAGAGAGGGTTTTCAAAAAATAAAACTTACTTAAGCAACAATGCTATTTATTTTGTTTTTTTACTTTTATTTTGACTGTTCCATATGCTTTTGCGCCATGTTCAACAGAGTAGTTACACTAATATAAAATAAAATAACTATCTAGCTAGTTTTCAACTTTAAACTAAGATTTAAATGTCCATTTGTCAGACTAAATTTTATTTATTGCCATAGTACCTACTCGCATGTGAAGGCAGCAGTCACTTACTCAGGATTAGATCTGCATTCTTGGCACGGAATCTAAGCCAAGACACGTTGCACGGTCAGCTTTTGACAACATGGATTTGAGAACCAACCATAATGATCTTGTTCTTATTTTTCATAGTTCATTTGTTAACTACAGTATTTTCGGCCAGTGTGCTCTCAGGCTTACTGTTTATGTTAGGATTGACAAACTTTGCATTTTATGTGTCCCTAGTACTTATTCAACATCGATTGTTCTCTACACTGTTCGTAAAAACATGAAATTTAAGTCGTAGCGATAGCAACTATCTCTCTCCACTCTTACCCCATTGTACAGGTTCGAAATAGTTACAGTCTTTTTCGATGGAGTTCAAATATTTAAAAGAAAGATAAAGAGAAAATACTGTAACTATTCCGAGCCTATGTACGTTTATTGCTAAGTAGTCCTTGTGTAAACAGTAAAATTAGTCAAGTAGTAGCAATGTAAATATTTCAGGACCTATTATAACAGTATTATAGTAATAATTTTGTCAGTTTAGGTTCTATAGAAACTGACAATAACCGTACCCGATTTATGTCAAGTTTTGTGAAAAGACCCAGTCCAGTTCAAATAGGTACACGGCACGGCCATAAATATAATGTAACTAGCGACCCGCCCCGGCTTCTAATACTAAATTTGATATTGACTGACATAACTTTAATAATTTTAATAAACTAATATTTCGATTATAATTATATTAATTTTAACATATTCACATGTCAGGTTATCTGACAAATAGGCAGAACTAAATTATATATTGAAGAACTTTATGTACTTACCCTATTTAAGTGAATAAATACTTTGACTTTGACTAAATACACTACAGAAAAACTGTGAACGTTGTATATAAAAACATAGCGGCCCGCTATGGCTTCGCACGGGTATAAACGAAAAAATGTTATTGTGGGATATCCATAAGAGATAGACATACACCGTCGCGGAGTTTTCTGTAGACCTTTTCAATGTGTACAAATAATTATAGTACATTATTTTGATAAATCTCGTAGGGTTCAGCCTGCGTTTGCAATGTAAGCTGAAAAAATTGATAATTAACGACATCACATTATAAACCTCAAAAATAACAGTATTTCTCCACTATTTAATGGATGTTATTATACATATAAACCTTCCTCTTGAATCACTCTATCTATTAAAAAAACCGCATCAAAATGCGTTGCGTAATTTTAAAGATTTAAGGATACAAAGGGACATAGGACAGAGAAAGCGACTTTGTTTTATACTATGTAGTGATAAGGAGTATTCTGTGGGCACGGCGTACATAACGCAACGAACTAAGCTCAAAAAAATTAGCAACCAGGACATCATAACAAGCTCAATTTAGCCACAGAACAAATAATAGTCCACTTAAGGTGTCTGCAGACTCCATATTTTTTCATAATTGCATGTTACATCATCTGACGATATCAAACTGCAATGAGTCAACCGTACAGCGGTACAGCTGCTGTTTCATAGAATGATGATATAATGATCATAAAGTGGTTTACGCAAGGCCGTTTATCAAGTAGCTTTTGCAGACCAACTTATCTTAAAACCGAGCAAAGGAGCCACTGTCTTATTTTTTTAGCAAGGCTTACAGTCACTTCTCCTAGAGTCTTTAATTCCTTCATTTGACCATCTGTTTAAGTTGGTTGCATCGAATGCCACAGTTCAAAAGGCAAAAACGTCTTTGTTTTCTGGCATATCGCGAGCAAAAATACCGATGCCATCATGGCGTTTCGTCACAGCGTTGGGACCCGCCTCATGCGGTAATTGCGTTCGTAAATAAACTAAAATGAAACGTCGTCAAGTGTTGCGCGACAGCAACGTGGAGAGAGTCGCAGTAGTTGAATTCGCGCGTTTTTGGGGACGCGTCACGCACGTCCGATAAACTGTCAACGCAAAAAAAAGACTCTTTTGACAGATAATTCGACTTGAAGTTCGACAGAAAAACCAAAAACCCTAATTCCTGGCATCGGTTAATATCTTGTTTGTTTTCCATGTTCTAATTATCATGTTACAACATCAACCAGGTCATTATTTTGTGACCCCACTTACAAGTCTTGCTAAGATTCTCGAAAACGTGACTCACGCTCAGGAAGTTTATAACTTACTCAGAACTATTCAACAGAACGTAAGTCACTGGTAATAGTGGCGCGCACATGTGCGCGGGAGTCGACTGACGCGCAGTAATTAGGGTCTGTCCCTTGGGCCGACGGAAATAGACTCTTTGTTCGATGGTGGGAAATTACGACGCAGGGGGTGATGGAAATTGAACGTGTTTGAGGTCTCGATGTGCGAAAGTTTTGTAGGAACAGCTATTGCAAAAATTTGGAGTCTTTGAATACGACCTGCCTGTCGTAAGAGTTGACAAAACCGCCTTAGGAGTCGTGGGTGGCCAGGCTTGGGAATCTGATCACCTTTTCAAACGAGCCCAAGTCAGGTAACTGTGCGATGTGACTCGTATCGTTTGAGGACTAAGTAGGGATTTTTTCTGCTTTATTTTCTTTTGCTTTACATAGTTAACATGTAATTTTTTTTTGTTTTTAGTGACAGAGAGCCTGTTCTCGACGTCGCTCTCTGCGTTTGGCGTGCCGACTCCGCCGCCGAACTCTCCCTACTCTCCGCTGCAGTTGGAGTTGCTCAACTGCTCGCAGCGGGTTCTGCTTGCTGACAAGTGAGTGTACTCCTTCATCAGTAATAAGTCTTGGTAGTTTACAGGCTGCATTGCCATCGGGCCTTGGAATGGAATCTAAGAAGTTATGCCAGTTTTCCATACCTACTGCTAGATGAATTAAAAACAGGACGAAAATTTCAACTCTACGCTAACGTTAGCGCTAACTGGTCTAAATTGGCTAGATTTTAGTTGGGTTGAGTAAAACGAAATGAATACTAGCCTAAACAGCAAGACCCATAGCCATACACAAGTCAACCACCTCAACACTCGTGGTAGCAAACAACTTCACACAAGTAATAAGCAGATGTTTTCTGAAACATGAAAACAGACCGTAACCAAAGGTAATTTTCTCAATTAGAGGCAAACAATGTTGCATCCTCCGTGAATTTAAGTAAGTACTACGTAGCCAAGTATTCATTAGGCAAGTAAGTTGCGTGTCATTTGCGTGCGTTGCGTGTAAGGAACGAGAAACGACGCAGGACATGAGTTAACACATGCTGCCAATTGAACAGCCTGTTTCCTAAAGGCTTAAGAAATAAAGGACCGTCTGCTGAAAATGTTGAGGTTTGCACGCAGCTGCCGTAATCAAGCTGCTACTTCTATACAATATACATCTGGCATGACAATGGTAGATTATAGGGTGTCGGTCGTGGCACCAAGTGACAACAGATCTTAACATACGATTTGTGGTGTGATGGAGGATCATTATATGTCATTATGCTTTTATGAAACGGGAATTACTCTGAAAACCACGTGTGAAAACTACGTCAGTTTCAATATTATATGTCATGTTCTTAATGACATAATACGATGTGCTCCAGCATTAAATAAGATTTTGATAGGCTGTCCTTAAAAACAGCTACGCTACTCTATGTGTTAAAATTTAAAAAAAAATTGCTATCAAACACTGCTTGGTTTTTTGGCGGTACCCGAAAAGATGGTGTCGTAATTTTGTATTATTTTTTACTCTCCTCTATCATCTTCGTCATAGATTTAACATATAATGTACGGAAATGAAACGGATTACTAGGCGGTATGGCCATGTTGGCTACAGGGCAAAACAAAAATAAAACACTGCTTTTAAGCCCGGATAAAAATATAAATAGCCATTGCAGAGATAGGTAAGTTCGCTACCTACTGCAGGCCAGATCGATGCAAACAGTGTTATTGGCTCGAAGCGACCCAGTGACCTCCTTCAGCGCTCAATGCAAATTCTGCACACAAAATGCTGCTCTTTTTCACAAAAAAACCCTGCTCGGTGAAGCCTGAAACAAAACGAGAACTAGACCTACAACTCTGCGGCTGCGAACCGGGAGTTAGTTTGATTGCCTTTTTGCGTTGAAGGACGAATTTTAATTGATTTCCGATTGACGGTTGACTGGATTTGTCGAAGTCGTGTCGCAGGTCGGTGTTGAAATGGATTACAAAGTTGTAGGTTGTTTATTTATGACTTCTGGTTGGGCATCTAGCCAGTACTTGATTCTGGAACTTTTTTTACTATCAGATAATCCGCCAATAGCGTCAATCTGTAATGGCGCGGATCATGATACGGCGTGGCATTTGTGTTTTTGATCAATCCACAATTTTACATTTGTTAGAAAACCTATTGTTAGATTGCGATTATTCACACAGGATGTCTATTTTATGTATATCTACATTTATATCTGGAACTCATGCCCAATATGCAATCCTCAGGGACCACAAGATGGAAGAGGCAAAGCTGGGCAAATGCATGCCAGACCTTTGCTGCACAGACCAGCGGCAGATCCTCGAGGGCATCGGCATCATGCAGCCTCTAACCATCAAGACTGAGCAGGCGAAACGCGCGTGCAACACTTGCCTTACAAATTCACCTAAGAAGGTTAGTTTTTAACATCTTTTGAAATTCTTTTGTCAACTATTCCATTTTATGATACCCGATTTACACCCAAGATACACTTTTGTGTAACCTAGCTATGCCTACTCACGTAAGAGGCGTAAATCGGAATCTTTGGAAACTCCTTTTTCCATACGAGAGCCCATTTACTTAGACACTTCTAATGCTGCGTACAGACCAAAGTAAACGAAGGCCAACGATATGCTGCGTCTCGTTTTATTTTATTGAAACGAAACGGGACGCAGTGCATTCTTTGGCATTTGTTGGCTTGGTGTGTACCCATGTACTCCGAATCCCATTTCACTCCAAGATGAAAGAAGCAAAGCTTGACAAGACTTAAAGGTCTAGGATTGAGGCCTCTTCCTAATACTTCCTGAAACCAACTCTCTTACCGACTATGTATCAACATGGTAGTGTGGTCAGCCTTCCCCGCTTTTTTCTAACTCCTACACTTGCATCTTCGGAAACCTTTTCCGAAGACCACTAAAACATCCTATTCGCTCACGCTTAGAGTGCGCGCATCGTGCATTACCAGTAGGTCATAAACTAGGAAAAGAATTCCACAAAATGTTGATACTCCTAAGCGAAACAAACAAAATTTTGTGGCGCGTGCAAAATAAGGTGCAAAGCACAATTTGTGGTACGAAGTACAATTTCCGATTTCAAATTGCAATTAGTCTGTTTGTGGTTGTCGCCGATAATGTACTATTTATCGTAATGATTTCCAATAAATTCCTAATGGATTCCGTGAGTGACAAATATCTACTATCAGTTAAGTTTCTTATCAGCTAAGTATTACAGTATCTCTCGCGTCACAGAATGAATGATAGTACAACCCACGTGCTAATGCTGCTTAGAACTTTAGTTTTCTTATGTTTATTCTATTTTTTACTTAAATCAAAATAATGTTTAATACATCATTTGATATTTTAAATTGACTGGGCCACACCCACACACAAACAGGGCTGCTGCATAATTATTTAATCTGTTATATATTTTTTTGTAAATTTTAGTAACAAATTACATATTTCAAGTTCTTAGCTATTTTATTTTTTTGGTGCGTAAAAACATTAGTGTTATTAAACTTAGAGCCCGGTGCATGGCGACAGGCTCGCCCCTTGTCACCTTTGAGACTGTGTATCCAGCGAAGGCTGGGTGTGGCAATATTGCCACACTGCCACTGCACACTGCCAGCCCTTTCGAGGGAAAAGCGTGACGGTTTGACATCTCATTTTTTAATTCATTCCGAACTAAATTTCGAACCTTCTGCAATAGGCAATCTACTTGTTTTCATTGTTTACGTCTTTGCAAACTAATGTTTCAACTTCGCTCAATAATGTTGGTGGTGCAGGTGATCCACACGGACGGCGGCTGCAGCCGGACCAACCCCGTGACGTGGCTCGGGGTGGCCGGCCAGAACGTGCAGGTGCAGGTCAAGAGGGAGCCGCACCACATGCACATGTCGGAGCTGGTGGCCGTGAAGCTCGAGCAGGCTTCCCCTGGGAACAAGTCTGACCACCCGCCAGCCATCCCCTCTTCACTAAACAATGGTATGACTTCTTTTGATGTTCGCCTGGTGTAAACTGGTCAATTTAAAAAGAACCGCTTGGAGTTAGTGGCTGTGAAGTTCGAGCAGGCTTCTCCCTGGAATAAGCCCGACCATCCTCCGGCCATGTCCTCCTCACTCAAAAAATGGTATGACTTGTTTTGATGCTCGCCTGGTGTAGGCTGTTAAATTTAAGAAGAACCACCCCACCTTTTCTTTTGAGCCTATAAGCGGCAAGCCAGACAGAAAAGACGTAAGACGAGGACGAAACAAGTATGGCAGGCGGCTGTGTCCCTTCAATGTACAAATAGAAGGGAAGGGGCCCAAACGGGGCGTGGATGCGACGCTTCTCATTTTGTATGAAGGTGCCACATTTTGTCCCCATTGCATCTGTGTCTCATCGTCGTCTTAGGTCTTTTCTGTCTGGCCAGTGCCTAAAGTGTACAAATTGTGGATAATGACAAACGGGCATAGCTAGAACATTGCTCATTTATACCACGATCCAAAAAACAAGGTCTAGCATTCCGGGAGCAACACACAATGACGTCAATCATAATCGTCATCCGTCTCTTTCGAACTATTTGTAAATGACATAATTTGGTCTTGCTTAAGCATCAATTGACGTCACTATGTGTTGCCTACGTGCCTGGAATATTATGTACCTGGCGGAGTATATCATTTTATCATGATTTATACTAGCGAGACAGATGCATAGTAATAGCAAAGTTTCTGTGGTGCATAGCATAGCAAATGCATATAACAAACACTTCTCATACCGAACTTTGCATCGTCTATCCATGCCATTTCTGCATCACTCATCATTCATATGACACGACCTCTTGTAGTTCGATTCTCGCCTGGTACCGAATGGCTGATAACGTGTGAGATGGCGAAGAGTTTTGATACTGTAATCAGCATACGACTTCCCTCTCTGTCTGTCTCACGCAAACGCTACATTCGGATACATCGTATAGCTAGTCCTCTCTGACGTTACTGAGCTAGATCTAACTGTCCTTCTCTGGAGGGAACCGTCTGGCAACCTCTCACTATATAGGAACAAAAAATGTGTCCTGATTTTTTTGTTCTTTAATCCGCGGTCAAGGTCTCCGAGTACCTACGTTCGATCGTAGCGACGTAAAGTCATTGAAAGTTAGTCCGAACTCCGAAGTTTTTATAAACTCGTCTTGTAAAATGCCACAGTTTAACATAATCCCGAGAAAAATTCGTTGAAAGCTTTTTTAACTGAACACTATTTTTTATTCTGTGGCTAATGGCTATACTTACTATAAATTGGTATAACAGGTTCGATTCCCGTGGGGATTGCGGTCGCGCGGCAAAGGGTCGGCGATGCCGGGCTACTCGCTGCCTTGTCCCAAAAGGACAGCCAACGCATTCACGATATGGGTAAGTGCAGCTATAACTATATTTAAATTGTACAGAACTTAATGAACTCGATGGCGTAACCGCGTATACTTTTTGTCTTGCATGACTCGAGGCGAGTCGAATCATTCATTTATTACTCACCTTGTGTGTGTACGGCCGAGTACGGCGGCGGCGGTACACTTCACTATCTGCGCGGTCATTGGCAGACGATCGACGCCGATAGTGCTTGCGCCATCGGACACCTCTCACTTGTTTCTGCCTCCCTGGTACCTCTATGTATTTATTGTGATGCGCTTGCTATTGAAAAAAAAGTAAATTAATCTACAGCAAGGTCAAACCGGTATCAGACGAAATTGTACATAGTTACGTCATCGTTAAGGCTTAGTTTTGTTAGGCAGCAGGGAGTAGGCAGAGAAATACAGGTTGCTCCGCTTTTGAGTACGGTTATTAGCGCTTACTTGATCCGTTACTTTTCGAAAACGGCTTTTCCAGTGTACTGTAAAAATACAATAAAACAGAATGGTATCGAAATAATCGTAATTCAGAATCAATTGATTGCGAGTTCGGTAATACGAAATCACGGTGGTGTACAAGCATTTACCGCGGGCTTCGGCACAGATCGGAGCGAGCACGCGAATCTTGCATCTGAAATTATGTCTAAATTTATTGCCCTGAATGAATTTAATTACTTAACTAGACGGCTCTTGTTTCATTTTCGATGCGCATTGTGCATAACGAGTTAAATAACCTAACCTTCAATTACCAGTTTTTGTTTGATTCATTGTTTGGACTCAAATTACAGCGTCGGGTGTCATCCGCCTCGGTCTGCATCGCTCATTTATTTTTCTTTAAAATTAAACATTGTGCTTATTTGTTATGACGACAGTTAGAACTTGTTATTACAAAATTAACGAAATAATTAGCAATTAAAATGTTATACTCATATAAATAAAATATTTTTCGCCTTAAAAATTAAGATGATAAATGTTCATGTTCCATCCTAATTTAAAATTCATGAGGGTTTTATTATTAATCAAAATTTTCGGCTACTATCAGATTTAACCGATAGGCTGATGTGTCAATAACTGCAAAAAGGCCGAATATAAAAGAAAAATTAAATTAAATTGCGGATGTTATTCAGTAGGCTCTTAACATGTCAATGCTACCGTTTCGCTACCACATTTAGGATTGCGTGAGTTAAATTATCTTGATAGCCGCAATCTTGAATCGTTTTACTTTTTCACAGAGGTACTTTGGAATGTTCTTCATGCAAAGAATTTGATTGATGTGTTCTTACTTTCCCGTTGGTAGAACAAATCACGGTTGTTTTCAATTTATGACTGATGATAACATCAACTTTAATATTTGAAAATCTTAGTACAATCAAAATAATGATGTGCTTAGGTTTGCAATCTGACGCGTTTATATATATATATATCGATGGTTTCCAGCCAAAAGGTGATAAGCGACATTTTTTGGCAAATGGACTTATATATATGGTTGGAATCGTCTTTTTTTTTTTTTTTTTTTTTTTGCGTCGAATGGTCTAGGTGACATGTCTCTACGAGCAACTTTGATGTCGCTTAGGCGGTAGAAAAATCAGCGATTTTAGCAATTTTTTTCGTTATAAACGCCAGAAATTTTACAGTTTTTCCTTTTTTGGGGGTTACACAAACATTTTTATTTAAGAAAAGGAACTTACGCTTTTATAGCTTTCTGTTATGTTTTATTGTTTGTACCTTAACTAATTTTAGCTGGAAGTAAACATTCACAAATTTGCGTTTACGTTTATTAGCCTCTCAATAATTTGTTTTATTAATCCGTTTAGTACTTTTTGCCTGTTATTTCGAAGACTATATTTTGTCGTTTATAGCTATTAGGCCGCATTTTTAAGCCTTCATTTGGTGTTTAGGGTGTCATTCCCCGATAATAAATAATTAGCCAATTGGCGGTTACTACATATTGCACCTACAAATATTTCACAATAGTTTGTCGCTTATCCCTTTTTTCCCTCCCGATACTTAAATAATTTTGGCGCTTAGATAAAAAAGTAGGTCTAAAAGGTATCGGCATTTGTCGTTTACCTATTCAAAAATAATTGAAAATGTCGGGTACCTACATCGGTTTTTTGGAACTACGTGAGCAAGCGCCACGCGCTCTCGCGAGCCATTTTGACGCGTAATTTTTTTTTGTTTTAATGATAGATTTCTCATCAGGTAAGTGAAGTTAATGTTTTTTATACATTTTTACTAAAGTTATTCCATCGAAGTACAATCTAAAACTAAACTGTCTCCACTGGTATGTTATAAATTTCAACTACCTAAGACTTAATAACTAACCCCCCTCTACCTGTATTTCCTTTAAATAATAATTTAAGATATTTGTTAAAAAAAGTCACGGTCCCCGGAGTCCGTGAAGTGTAATTTTTTAAATAAAAAAAAAAAATAAAAAATAAAAAAATTTCAACTACCTATGTCTAAAGCAAACCACGATGATTTACTTAAACTTTGTCGAACTAATGTGATTCCTCCTATTTTTTATAACGATTAAGGATACACTTCCTAAGAAAAAAAATATATATTTTTTTTTCATTTTAACTTGCTTGTACTTTTGTAAGCTTACATTTTACAAAATAGATCGATGAACATTTGTACTCAATTTGACATTTCAAAATGTTTTATGGTGGTTCTATGGTGATTCGATCTCTGTAACTGTACGTTATAATTTATAGTAATTAATAGTAATAAGAGATTTTATTACGAATGTTTTTTAGTAAGTAATTAATATATTACATTTTATTAGCATGTGCCAAACGTCAATTAATACAGACTGATTCGATTCCTACAAGTCTGTTGTTTTAATCTTCAATTACTCCAAGACAAACCTGAAATCGTTTCAACACCTAATTAAATTAAGGAAGAATTAGCACATTGAAAATACACTGCAGACAAACTATTCTCAATCAAAATTGAACTTAATAGAATTTTGCACTTTGTCAATTTTTATTCAATAGTTGGTTGTCCCATATTTCTCCAATTTTATTTCTCAAAAACTTAAACTTATGCCATTTTTCTTCAATTTAAATGATAAATGAAATGCAGTTACGCAAGTTTTGCTGGAAATGCCTGATCATGTATATAGATTTACGAAATTTTGGCTGTTTGTAAAATTAAGACCTACTGGGATAAGCGACAATAAATAATGTTTGCAGGCTGAATTTCAAAAAAGTAATGATGCCATTCAATAGAAACATTAAATACTATAATATAGCTACATTTCCAGCTTTTCGGAAGCTATACTACGTTTTTTATGGCCATTTTTAATTATTTTTTAACTTTAAATCACTCTCCTGTAAAGTTTGTATAGTGGCGCTTATCACCTTTTGGTTGGAAGCCATCGATATATATTTATGTGTGATCACGCTTAACTTTTTACAGAGTAGGTAGTCCAATTTTGATAATTCTTTTTTTATTTAAAAAACTTGTCAGTGAATAAGATTCATTTAGCTTTTAACGCGACCGTTCAGAATAAAAGCATAAGGCAATGTTTTAGCGTGTACCTGCCTACTACCGTTTGTGTTCTTCTGTTTGTCAATTTCTATATCGATTTTCGTATGCAAGATGTCGCTGTATTCGTCTTTACGTCTAGTGTCTATTCTCATTGATTCCCCTACAATTTGCAATAGAATTTGTCGTTTGTTTTTTTTTATAAAATGACTACTTGTTTAATGGTAGTTATTCCCTTTTCTGTCACTTGCAAAATAATGTCTATTATTACCTAGGTATAGTAATTATAGTGTTTATTTACCAGGAAAACATAAAAAATATTTATGAAACTAACAGCTTAGCTTGCGGTTTTCCGCCAACGGCTAACCTGACCTTACAGTTTTATAGTGCGCGTACGCAGCGACCTTTAGCGAGATTTATGACTTGAAACCGCGCTTCTATCCGACAATTATATGCTAATCAGATGTAGGGGCTCGCGCAATATATTGTACACTAGGACGGCTTGTTTAGAAATGTCGATTTATTTTGCACTAGTTGCACCCTGCGGTTAATAAGTATTCTATGCGCTATTCTAGACTCTAATTTATCTCTGTGCCAAATTTCATCCAGATTTGTTCAGCCGTTCTGGCGTGAAAGAGTAACAAACATCCATCCATCCATCAATTTATACAAACTTTCGCGTTTATATATTAGTAGGATTTTTTAATAAAATGTTTCTTAACTTATGCTCTACCTAAAACGAGCCTTAACAGTAAAACATACATACAAATTGCGCCTAACATAAATACAATATAAGACCTCGCTTTCCTCGGCTAACAAAACACTTCTGCTTACAGCAGACGTCATTGTAAAATTAATTAACTTTGCATGTACTCGTACCTACTTTGGTAATTGCTCTGTAGGTAAATCCTGTTTGTTAAAATAAATGTGTAATAAATTATTCTGATAGCCAGAATATTATGCCTTCTGCTTATCAATCACAGAAGATAGTATCACTAAGTTAACCTAATACGAAACATCACATTCTCTCACTGAGAAACGTGCACATAATTATACTCATTCAAATAACTAGAGCTAATAATTACGCAAATAGCTAGCAGTTAAGAGAAAATTAAACATAACTCGATTTTGAAATGTGTCTTCTGTCAACATCAACATTTTCATCATACCGGGAAAGTCTCATAAAATCCAGGTGAGTGACTGACTGGGCAGGATTGAAGTTTGACAGTTTGGAGTAACTCGATTTGAAAATCTACTTGTCAACCTAGCTGCAGAGCCTGCAGATGAAATATGTAGTTGGATAGCTGTGTAGATCAGAAAGTTATTTGTAGCCATGTGTATCAAATCAATTCTTGGCATTTGCTATGCGCGTCAGCTTAACAATTTTGACTAGTCTTCTTCTGAGTTCGGAATAGGTACTTTGGAGTTTGAAATATCATTGTGGTTTTATTTATTGGCAACTTAACTTCATAGAATGAGAGCCAAATAAACTCAGTTAAGTACTATTATATTATTTGCCTTTACTCAGAATTCACCTTTTAATGCCGTGCTCCTATCTACACAACCTTCATTATCAAACTATTGTGCTGGGTATAATTTTTGGTTCTCTATCACCTGCCTCAATATTATTGTGAGTAATTATAATGACTAATTAAGTTAATACACAGTTACACACACAACATAACATAATAATTAGAATGTATAACACAGAACAAATAACACTGCGCTATAAAAATGTCCGACAACATCAACTTCATACCTAACAACCAGTAACTGATGTCTATCTTTGACAGGACAATAAAATCATTAAAAAACAACGACAGCTGCATTCACTGAATTAATATTTAAAATATGACCTCACTGCGCCACTACAACACTTATTACGGGCCGTCATACTTATAATCGACGAATAACAAATCGATCGTCTGTGACATGCTAACCTCTTGAAGGGGTGAACCACAGAATTTAAACAACGAACTCTGGTAGCTTTAGGTAACTGATACTATTAATAAAGAGGGCTGCTATTGATCAATCTTAGTACTTGTATGTAGTTATATTTTCATTGTATTGCCGATGAATGACGACAGCAACAGCGTTAGTAAGTTTCAATCTCACAACTAAAGTTGATTTAGTTGATAAATAAATGAAAAACATTTTTTTTGTCATATATTTATTTTCCATATGAAAAAAAAATCATATGGAATTAAGGTGTTTTTTGGTACTCATATTAACCAATTAAAAATGTAGTACTTAGTTTTAAAAAACTTTCCAAAACCTATGAAACCCTTGCTGTGTGATCTGAAAATAATCATTTACAGATTTGTAATAAACTATCCCATAACCGTAACTGAGCAACCCTCCATCATTTCCTTCCAACCGGATCAGCGTTTTTGAGTATTTTTTTTATCTGCATTCTTTTTTTTATCAGGCATCAGTTTGCAAGTTAACTTTGTCAAAACGTAACACAAGTTCCATATAAATTTTACAAACTTGCGCAGTCCTCGCATGTCTGTGAACGAACGATCATCAACCACCTGCCTCGACACACTGCAGGTTCCAATGTAAATTTCAATGACTACATTTCCGTAACAATTACATGATACATTTTACCTTTATCGTTTAACGAAGTTACCTGTATAGTAGGTAAGTGTTTTATGACATAATTGGAGGACAGGAATACTCGTAAGAACGCATGCATTTTGATTGGTTAATTCTTTATTATGGTAATGCCGTGGCCACTCATTGGTACAAACTCTAGTGTATTGCCACAGATTCGTCATATTTGCATCAATCTAGGTCTTGGGGCCAAGTCACCAGTGTGTGTCTTTGGACACGTAATTGAAATTGAAGTCAATGCAATGTGTCACGCAGTAATAAGGTTCAAAATAGGCCAATTCAAATTGAAGCCGAGCTTAGATCCAAAGTTAAACCAATGTGAGGCAGCAGCAGATATAAACGCAGATCGCGAAAGTTATTAGGATTCGTATCTGTGGGTATTCTTAACGATGCTATTAAAGTTTCCCTGCCTTTGGTCTGTCTTTTCGTGTATTGCAGCTGTTAAAATGTCAATCAGCTTACAGGGGACTGCTTGAAAAGTTAGCTAAGACTAGTTGCGTCCTGCAGATTTACCCACTATACTACAGAATTCGGAATGAACTTCTAAAACTCCACTAAAACACCTCAAACTTGGGTCCATCTCGAGCATTCATGCTCACTATCGAAGAAACCTTCTTGCGGCGGCGTCGTGTGTCGGGTCGTTCTCTTCCCTCAAATATGGTTGAGGAGAGCGATGGCTGGCACATGCGTCATACTCGTGATCGGGTGCTGCTTGCGGGTCGCTGGTCTGTTCGTGGTGTACTCACAATGCATTAAGTAAATCTGAAAACCTTTAACCTAACCTTAGATTAAGACTTAATAACTAACCCCCCTCTACCTGTATTTCCCTTAAATAATAATTTAAGATTAATGTTAAAAAAAGTCACGGTCCCCGGAGTCCGTTTTTTTTTTAAATTAAAAAAAAAAACTTCTAAAACTGCACATTCAAAACCAGAATTTTGCAGTAGCGTCAGAATAAACACAACAAGCTTTTCCATTAAACTTAGTATTGTTTCTCAAATTAATGTACATAGGTAATTAAAACGAAACGCGTACCTGCATACAGCATAGATAATGATCGCGAAAGCCAGCGGATGCGTTCTGTAGATCGTGCAAAAAGCATAATTACACGCTAATCACAGTCCACAATTACGATAAGCGAGCTCTTGTAATAAATAACTAATTTACACATATGAAGTGGCAGCGATATTCTGCAATATGGATAAAGGAACGACCATGCACATGTTGTTCAGTGCTTTCGTAATTTTTAAAAACATGTTATGATGCTTTTAAACAGCATATTTTACTACAGTTAATGAAAAGAGGGTATTGTAAGGCTAAGAATTATTTAGAAGACAAAGATGTCTGGAGCCTTCCACTACCGCCAAGTAGCCAGATATTACCTAGTTGTAAGCCAAAATTTGTGAGACTGTAATTTATTTTTTCTTTGAAAAGATAACGCCCCTTAGTTTCTTGCCTGTTCTTCTGAGTAGAGGCTCTTTATCCGAACAAGGCGGTGGAGTCAATTTAAAAAAACTTTGACGTTCATAAGTGTATCTTTGATACCTAAATTGAATGAAAACATTTTGACTTTGAATACTATCCCGACAATACTGGCAATATTGCCGACTGTAGCCCGGCCATCAGCAGCCATGCTAGTAATCATAGTAATGTATGACCACATGGCCTGGCCACACTCAAATATTGTCGCTATATAGGCCAGGCAGTCTTGCAGGGTCAGTATTACATTAAAAATATAGCCTGCCCAGGAGCAGGCTAAAATATTTACCAACTTCTCATGGTTTTTTTTAAATTTGCTTCTATTTTGAACAGAAAAGGTACCTAGGTACTTTAATTTACCTTAATTACCTATCTCAGACATAGGGAGTAGAGTCTTAATAAGTTTGACTTAACAACTTACGAGACAATTTTATGAACACGCTGTAGCTTATCACTCAAACCTATTTACGAAATTAAACGTATTTGAAATGAAAATCCTAAAACCCAAAACGGCTATATCCTTTAAAATAATTTAAATTCCGAACATTCCCAGCCACACTTTCGGTATCAATACACTTTCTCTCTCTAACCTTGCAACTTCGAAACTCGAAAACTTGAAAGACATCTCTATCGAGTAGATAGGGGCAAATAGGGGAGCGTAGTAATATTTCTAATCACGTCCCAGCGATTCGGCGCCCCGTCCCGCGCCCCTGCCCCCAGCCGTCACAAACATTTGGCGCGCTTCCCGCGCGTCGTGCCAGGGCTGGCGCGTTGAGCTTATTAATGGCTGCACTCGTTTTGATGGATGGAAATCGTTCAGTGCACGTCTAAAATAGAGTTAAGGATGATTCGCGTTACAGTAGAGCCGGAGGGTCCGAGTGTATTTTTAAAGTTAATTCATCAACAAAATCAACATTTATGATCTTCTATAAAAATCTCGAAGATTTATTTATTTTATTTACCAAAAAATAGATTATTGGGAAGAAATTGGGAATCGAATTTATTTATTTATCTATTCCTAATAGCAACAACCATTTTTGTATTAATTAATATTATTAAGTAAATACCAATTTAAAAGAAAAAGCGATGGCAGCCTAGTTGAGAGAAGGCCCGCCTCTTAAGCCAGAGGGAGCGGGTTCGAATCCAGCTGACCACCAAATATTTGTTCATTGTGTGAGCATTAGGTGCGTATTGTATGTCATCTGCTACATGATTGGAGCCCGGTGTATGGCGACAGGCTCGCCCCCTGTCACATTTGGGACTGAATAACGTCCTGCGAAGTGTGGGTGTTGTATTACACCTCTGCCAGCCTCTTCGGGGAAAAGGCGTGACAATTTAAAAGTAACCTACCCACAGTTTTTCCATGTTAGCACTCTCGCTCACATTATCATCAAAACAATCATATAAGTTAACAATCAAACAAGTTATACTGTAAATAGCAAAAGTATGGTATGTTAAATCTTATACCTTTAAATGAGCAATTCTTGTATATATATATATATATAATTGGAATCTCGGAATCGGCTCCAACGATTTTCATACAAATTAGTATATAGGGGGTTTCGGGGGCGATAAATCGATCTAGCTAGGAATCATTTTTAGAAAATATCATTTTATTCGTGTTTTATCGATAATCAATCTCAACTGAAAAATATGACTCTTCCTGACATCTATTGGCGAATAATAATACTACTATTTTTTGTGAGCAACTAATTGCTTTAACGACACAACAGCAGATGGCGTTGTTAAGTAACACGAAGTCAATGAGTGTTTGCTTTGAGGTTAGACTAAAATCAATTGTTTATCCAAAAAACACAATTAAAAAATAAAAAAAAATACCGAGCAAAGCTCGGCCATCCAGGTACTATTTATTATACTCGACAATTGAATGTAATCTAAACGGTATGTAAACTGATGTTACTTCAGCTGAAAATTATATCAAACGTTAGTATAACAATTAAATGTTTGATACAAAGAAGGTTATGTCACACCAAATTATTAACACGGATCGGTATGTCAAATGTCTCTTATTTCCAGTGAGCGGTATTAAAGTGAAAATATGACAAAAATATTTCGATCAAGTATGCCGCAGTCCTACAAAATAGCAAAAATGTAATAACTAAGATTAATAATTATTATTTATGTATTGTAAGTATTTCTGTATTTATTACTGTCGCTAGGTGACATCCTTAAAACAGACACGAGATATCTCCCGTGCGGCGAGTCGCCAGTGGGCGAGGGTCGCGTGCTGGAGATAGCTCCCGTCCGCTTCTGCGCTCCTGGTGCATTCCGTGACGTTTCTATCGAACAGTCTACGACAGCGTAGACACTGTCATGTCGGAAGAAGCCGTTTTGAGGAAGATTCATAAACAAACTTTTATTTTATGAATTTTTAGGATTTTATTATATTTTGTAGGAAAATCATAAAAATATACAAAGATCAAAATAATATTGCGTAAACACCTAGCCTACTAGGTGATCCACTCGGTGCTCAACAGAACAAAGCCAGTTGTTGTTTCGATTATTCGAGCAACATTGGAAACTAACGAATGGATTAGTAGTTTTTTCCAAGAAGTAAAATAATGTTCGAAAAGACAAGTACGAACTATGGCTATACATACATTTTGTATTGTAAAAAATTAAGACCAAAAATAAAGCTAAAAACACTACGTTTTGGACAATCGGTCAAAAAACCTCGAACGAAGTCATTTCGTAGACACAACACAGCTCCCGTAGTATTTGTGGTGTTAGCGGTAAACTCTTACGGTTGTATGAACTCCTAGTACATTTTCGAGAAGAATCCGTTCATCGTTCCGATTCAAATAACTGTCGGAAAGCATTCGGAAACTACTTATTTTGCTCGTTCCATAGTGTAGTGGCTTTGCGCTCTTTACATTTCTGTGTTCCTGGTACTTTTCAAATCCATGGCAGCGCATCATCTAGAACGGATTGGAATTTCGGAATGGACTTCATTTACCTGACTACAAAATAAAAAGGAAGGTTTTTAGGTTTAAATGTAGTTAAAATGGAAGTAATATAATAATTATGTTCTTAGATTGCAGTGTTTTAATTCAAATAGAAGTAGACAATTCTTAATTTTCCGAAATCTTTTATTTCATACTGACTTATTCTTTTCTATGGCTTTTTTAAAATAACCAGAAAAAATAATTAATCTATGTGTCTCGCGTTCACTTGTTCGGTGTCACGTGTCACACACATTCCATTCCCAGCTATTCCCAGATTCCCACGCAGGATATGACGTCACACTAAGCCCAATATGGCTATCTTAAAAACAACTGTTACTGACCACAGCTACTCTAAATAAAACACCACGAATATTATTTATTCTGTGACGTCACGCACTTACCAAACTATTTTAGGCTTGCTGTTTTTATACCATCCATTAAAGTTTTCAATTCAGCAAATGCCTGCTTTTCATACAATTTATTGGCATTATTTCAAATAACTATCAACTCTGTTGCTCTAAGAATAAGATTTATTTTTAACTACTCTGAGACCGGAGGGTAAAATAGGGAGGGTGATTCTAACGTTATTTGTACAAAAAATATTGACTTTACCATTAATAGGTATTGAGGGTGCATGTTGACATTTATTTGCATTGTAATTTCTGTGTAAGGGCAAGCAATTAGGAGTTTAATAAGGAGACAGTTAGGCTCTATTATATGGTATTAACCCAGACTAACCATTACTCATGTAAATCCTTTTTTTTATTTAATTTTCGTATTCAAACCAGTACTTACTGACAAAGAAATGTGCTGTCTTTCAGTCAGTATGCATCAAATAAAATTAAAGCTTGTGACGTACGCACTTGAGTATAAATCCGAACAGCCGACGATTGTCACATCTCGTACCTACTTTGGTCGCGTCACTCGAAATTGTGTTGCTTCTTGCAATTTCTGTTCTCCTAGTACAATCCTCGATGAAACAACGTAACACCCAATGGACAAATTCACTACTTGACTCGGGAAATCTTTTTATTTTAAGCTTTACTCCTTTTTGATAAAGCAGGTTTTAGTTTTAGTTTTCAGTTTAACTAGACTTCACAATGCTTCAACAGCTTTAATTTCATTCATAATTCGTTCACATAGTAGTTTTGTTTCGCTTTTAATATTCTTGAGTCTTTTATTTCTATTGTATCGTACGTCACTACAGTCTGTTTACAACAGTGAACAGAAACTCGAGGCTTTTATTGTTCTTATTTCAAATGGTTAGAAGTAAAACCTACTTCAGCTTATTATATTCTATTTTGTATTGCATGTATAGCATGCATTATTTGCATCTCCATAGCACAGATTACCTAATTAGTAATATTGCTGCGTAGTAGGGCGTAATACGGTAATACTATAGAGGTACTGCAGTACAGATATAAAAGAAATTAGGAACTATAAAAAGCATTAATTACCATTTCAATCTATAAATCAAACTTGCTAAACTACAACTGAAACGGGATAAATGAACAAGCAAAACTAATTGTAAGAAATAGACATGCGCAAATGAGGTGAGCGTATTTTTTTCGACAAGTACCTACATTAGATTTGTTGAAAGTAGTGAGTGTAGAATGTAGATAGATGTTCTGTCATGACCATGATCATATTGATCATTTATTTATTTATTTATTCAACATCATGATCATGACAGAAGACTAAAAGCGCGAGCGAAAAGGGATCACGAAAATGATTAGCTATTTCGATTTTGTTACGGATATTATGGTTTTCGGTCTTGCAAAAAAGTTAAACTCGTATTGAAATATTTTGTTTATTTTCAACTGTATGCGTATAGTCGACAGGAAAGATAATACGGTACACATTAATTACACACATTAATAATAATAGTACGGTTGGCAATCCTGAAACTTACTACATTGGGTTTGTTTTTAACACAATCTTATCATCATTTAGGTAAAAGTACTTATTAAATTTTCACTATTTTAAAATTTCTGTTGAATGTACTTCACGTAATTAAATATATTTATTATTTACCCAGTTACCCTGTTTTGTGACGAAACGTGCGATACGATTCGCGCACATCGAATGGTCGATACGATGAGATCGAGTCGAGTGGACATCGCCGATCTATTTACGCGTCACTACGGATCACGCTGCGTGCGCTTGCGCTAGCCGCGAATAGAACAGGGGACGTCGTTACCTGACCTAGATTTCCTAGCGCAATTAAACAGGGAAACTGCACCAGACATGATTTTCATTACCCACTTCGAAAGCTTCATAAATCACGGCAAAAATGTCGAAATAAAGCCATCGCCATTTCAACTCGATACATTGAAAACTACCGGTTTTTGAATTTTCGTCAGGTGACAAACGTTTTCGCGGAAAATTGAAAAATAGTTTACGCTCGGAAAATCTTAGATGCGTCCGGGTCACTTGCGTCGGATAAACCCTTTTCTTCAGCGCGCGTGATACTAGGGTAGCAGCAGTTGCGAAGAGGTGGACGTAGCGTCGCGGGTTTATTAGCTGTGCGTGTGAGCGAGAAGTATTTATGCGTGGAATGCTGGCGCGAGAAAGGGACGCTACCACACGCTTCGTCGAAGGTCAAGCGATAGTGAGTATAGAGTAGAGCGTAACGCAGAGGCAACAAGTATTATTTACCGATTTTTTTGTAACTACCGTTTTACTAGTATGTATTGTGTACGAATGTATGCGTGCTTTGATGGTATCTTTGTTTTAAGTTAAAAACAATTTATTGAAATATTTAAAGCCAACGATGTTTACAACGGTACACCAATTAATCAAAAATTGCAAATACTAGTGAAATACGATAACGAAATTGTTTCTATCTAAACAAAGTAAATAGTTGCATAGTTCCTAAAGTTTAAAAAAAATGCCTACTACACCAAACCTATCTAGTAAGCTCTGTGTGCCATCTACTCTGCGCTGCAACAAGCGGTCGCGTCATTCCGACAGGGATGACGCGCTACAAAAGAGCGAGACATCGATACCAGCACGTGCTTCCTTTCATAATGTTCGTGTTGGCTCTTCGCGCCACTGCCGCTCTGATATTACATCGCAGTGTGGGAATTTATTTCGTCACTTATTTTGCACACTGGTTGTTTTGCTTTCGTTGCCCAACTTTGTTTAAAATTAACCTTAAACTTATGTGATGATTAGTCATTAGAAGCTGAATAACATCGTACTGACTAATGAAGTAGGTAATAAAAAAAATATTGTAAAAAAATAATGCTTATTATGACTAAAATAATTTACACATCGACGAAAAATACAAGTCTATAGGTAACATAGTTAACTACAGCAAGCTCTATGTGGCATGGCGTTTACATTATACACTTCTAGGTTCTTTATTTAAAAAATTAAAGTCGTATACAATATAAATTACAATGCAAGTATTCATTTGTAAAAAAACCTTATGAACACTCTCTTTGCAGCCAGCTTGTAGGAAATAAATACTTAAATCAGTATCGGTTTGTGCGTTTTTTTATGATGCGACAGACACACACAGATACACACAGATACACACTTTAAACATATAACATCTCTCTGTTTTGCGTCGCGAGCTATAAATAACAAAAAAATACGTAGAACCTTGCTTATGCAAATTTTTCAAGTTTGTTCTTCAAACGCATTTTTAGAACTTTAGAATTTACTGTTCTAAGGCCTTACTCAAAACGCTAAATTGCTAAATCTGTCCTTGTCTAATACGTAATAACAAAGACAGGTATATTTTTAGCTAGTTCAGGTTCAGCAAGCGTTCTGAGTTTATTCGGCGTATAAATAAAATGGGTGCCTGAGGTGCCTTGCGAACAAGAGAGCTCATAATGTTGTTACAGCGGAACAGAATTATGAACTCTCTTGTTCACAAAATCGGCATTAACTTACTTGCTCATTTCTAATCAAACATGATTTGATACATTTTCTTAATAACTGAGCTAAGGATAAAACATCAATGAAACTAAAAATTAAATAAAAATTGCTGTTAAATATTTGGTTCAAAATAAATTATTTAAAATAATAAATAAGAAAATAAGGTCTTGGTTTTTTTATTTACAAGTCTTTACCAACAATACCGCGGTAGTGCGATAAGTCTAATTTAAGTTTGTATAAACAGTTAGCATTGGTTCCTGTTAGCTCTAACTAGAAATTCGTTTTACTGAACACGCTACAAAATTTTACCCGCGCGTCTTTAAAATCGAATCAAATATTAACCAACGGCATGATCTGGTTTAAACCGGTATGAAACTGGTTACGATCAGCTGGAGTTCGTTACAAACGCCCTGAGGAATGTGTTAGGTACGTGTCTATGTTATGTGGCTATTATTTTAACCGTTGCCTTGTTATGCTGAAGTTAGTTAGGACTTAGGAGCTGCGTGTTTATTTGTTTGGGTTCCGTACTTAGTTAAAGAAACTGTTGGGTTAGGTTGTTTGAGCTAGAATTTAGGCTAGTTTCTGTTTTTAGATATTTTTGAAGTCATTGTATACCTCCTTATACAATTCTTATAGATTATTCTTAAACATAGCTTACTACAAATTGGTGCGTGTTTTCGGCTGATATCGAACCCGCTCCCTCTGGCTTGAGAGGCGAGCCTTCTCCGACTAGGCTATCATCGCTAATCAGATCGCTCGCTTAATCAATCGCTAATAGATTTTTCATACTTACTTAAATTAATTCATTAAGTTTTTATGGAATACCAATGCGATCGTCCATTATTAACGGGATTTATTACGTATTTGTGTTTAGGGGGGTCGAGCAAAATCTTTTTGGATGAGTTTTGACTCTGCGTTCAAGAGGTCTCCGTAAATATCACGTAATTTTTTCACTGCAATAAAACTGGGTTTAGCACAGTAGCCTCACGATCGTTTAACCGGCACCGGTCAGCGAAACGCTCGACTAAAGAATGCCTTTTGAGGAACGGTTGACGTACTTAGGTACCTATATTAAAAAACGGATTAAAAAAATATCACGTCAGATTTGGGGCGGGGGAGGAAACAATACGATAATTATTTGTCATCATGTCGATAATCAACATTCCTAACCTCAAACTCAATATTTACTAACTCTTGATAAACTTTTTTGCCGAAGCTGATCTAACCAGTTCTACTTTTGCTTGTTTATGTGCTGAGTTTTACCATTAGCTTTTAGACGCAGTGTATCTAGTCCTTAGTCTAAGCTAATTAACTTCTTTCGGTGCAGAAATTACACATCGTTCAGCATTTTTGGCCAAGTGCCAGCTAGCGGTTTACACAGGTAATGCCAATGCATGCGCAGAAATGTTGCGCAAACGATACTGCTCTCATCGCGTCGCGTCGCCGTCGTTTGCCTTCAACTTTGCCCAGTCGGGAAAGCTGATATATTTAATGTTGCAATGCAACACGTAGTCATTATACGAATACCTACTTCCTACTTATCCGATGTTTCTTAAGCGGTCATCATCCAACTTCCAGGTATGGTAAGCTAGCGTGCTAAATTTGGATGGTGTAATATCAGTTAGACATGTAGCAATCCAATCTAGGGTAGCAAATTGAAGAATGGAATGGTGGCTTTAAAATTAAGTCATCCTGATAATGTCTACTCAATTAAAAAAATTTTTTTTTAGTATTCAACCACCTGCTAAACTAGTAGTTGGCTTCGAACTGAGATCTCACGATTCCCATGAATCTCCACAACCCGTCGTACGATTTGGCTTCAACAATTATTTGCATGAACTACTTACAAACAAAGTTTCATGAAGATCGGAGCCATGATACTTTAGTTGTCGTTGGAACAACTCTGAGAGCTTGCTGTCGGTCAAAAATAAGAAACTACCTCAACTTCACTGAAGACTGATTACTTATACATACGTACCTATTTGGAGGACACAATCATGGATTTCAGTAAATGTAGAATCTTGAAATGATCTCTCTCTTTCTAAAGTTGAAGAACTTAATTACGGTGCGTATGGTGCAGTTAATAACTTTGCAATCTTAAATCTCAAACTTAAACATCCTCCTTATTCTTATGCTATCTTCTGAAACGTAGCGAGCAAGTATTTTATGAAGGCTAGCATTAAAAGAAGCTGAAATTTGGCATCACAATAAACACGCTTTGCTAAGCCAAATTCGAGGGATAAAGACAGAAAGTAGTTACGTAGTAGCAATACTTATGTAGCCACGTACTTACCATCGTTTGCGTATCTAGATATTGTAAGTACATAGGTACTTCGATTGAATCAATTCTGTAATTCATAAGAACCTCAGGTCAATCCGTACCTGGGGGCTTACCACAACCTCTTAAAACATCATTAATTAAGCCTTACTTCGTAATTTCGTACCATGACCACCCTAAAAGTATTCCTGTTAAGTTTTGATATCGCTTAGCAGTTTTGTTGACGTCACTCGATTTCGTTCATTCAATCCAAGGAACATTTGTTTAAAAACCGTACCATGACCTCTAAAGTATTCCTGCCGAGCTGTCAAAATAGCAGGAATGATACAAATGACAACGATTGATAAAAAGTTGCTCTCCGTGTAACTTTTTCTATTTTTAAGTGAGTTTTTGCTGTGTTTCTGAGGTTCTATTTGTAATATTTAGCAAGATGGCCGATGATTTGGAAACTTTCGAGTTTCTCGAAGCAGATAATGGAAGCTCCGTACTACGAAGGACGCCTTCGGACGGGCTCCAGAATAAATTTCAACCCATTTTCACATAGATTTTTTGTTGGCTAATTCAGCTCCTTTTGATGCACTTGCTTCTTCTTAGAGTGAGCCTTCGCCTGCAGACTCCTATTAAAGCCCGCAGCGATTTCACTGTGGGTTTTTAAAAAGTCTCAGACTGAGACTCTGCGGCCGCTGTGACAAATTATTCTAAGCATTAAATTCTAGATATCACCAAAATAATTTTCACAAACTTTAATTGGATACAGCAATTGAATTTTAATTTACCTTCATGATCATAGGTAGATTTAATTTACGGTTTTGAGGGGAACCGAAAAGATGGTGTCATGATTTTGTATTATTTTCTAAAACGAAAACTCGCCTTTACTGAAAGAGGGAAAGAGGAGCGAGATTTATCTCATTTATCATCATCTTCATCAGAGATTTAATGAAAAATGTTATGACAAACATACGGAAGACTATGGTGGTATGGCTATGTTGCCTCTAGCCTGCCCTATGAGTCAAAACAAAAAAAAAACGTTTTTGACATTGTTCATTTTTTTTTTTTTTATTAATTTATTCATGACCATGGATACTCGTCCTTCAGTCGGATTCTTAGTAATATTTTTTCCTTCAGTAACAGATGATGGGATGATGATGATGAGGTGATGATGAAGACGATGAATCCCTCCTCTTTTCCCATTCCAGTAAAGTTATGGATACTTTACTGAAACTTTAAGTGAAGTTTTGTAGAGAACACGAAAAATCGCGTTTCGCGATGTTTGTATCATTTGCCCACACTCGTGCACGTTGACGAACCGGTAAACGTTAATAATCCACCATTATTACAATTTAACACTCGAAGAATCACAAGTTTTAGAAAATAATACAAAAACACGACACCATCTTTTCGGTTCCCGCCAAAACCCTCTTGACATTGTTCATTTTTTTTTATTAATTTATTCATGACCATGGATACTCGTCCTTCAGTCGGATTCTTAGTAATAATTTTTCCTTCAATAACAGATGATGGGATGATGATGATGAGGTGATGATGAAGACGATGAATCCCTCCCCTTTTCCCATTCCAGTAAAGTTTTGGATACTTTACTGAAACTTTAAGTGAAGTTTTGTAGAGAACACGAAAAATCGCGTTTCGCGATGTTTGTATCATTTGCCCACACTCGTGCACGTTGACGAACCGGTAAACGTTAATAATCCACCATTATTACAATTTAACACTCGAAGAATCACAAGTTTTAGAAAATAATACAAAAACACGACACCATCTTTTCGGTTCCCGCCAAAACTCCTTGACATTGTTCATTTTTTTTTTTTTAATTAATTTATTCATGACCATGGATACTCGTCCTTCAGTCGGATTCTTAGTAATATTTTTTCCTTCAGTAACAGATGATGGGATGATGATGATGAGGTGATGATGAAGACGATGAATCCCTCCCCTTTCCCATTCCAGTAAAGTTATGGATACTTTACTGAAACTTTAAGTGAAGTTTTGTAGAGACCACGAAAAATCGCGTTTCGCGATGTTTGTATCATTTGCCCACACTCGTGCACGTTGACGAACCGGTAAACGTTAATAATCCACCATTATTACAATTTAACACTCGAAGAATCACAAGTTTTAGAAAATAATACAAAAACACGACACCATCTTTTCGGTTCCCGCCAAAACTCCTGACATTGTTCATACAACCAAGTGTCGCCAGATGTTTCTTAGGAGAGATTGTACGCGAGTGAGGAAAATAAAAATTCTTAGGGAAGAAACTAATAATAAATCATAGTGTTTTTACTTGCAACTTGTAAAAACCGTAAGTGTAATTTCCCTGTATCGATAGGATATTGTAGGCACGATTTCGCTATGCGGTCGTACTATTGTACGACCCCGATTGTACGATTTTTACATGGCAAAAATCGTATAATTACGATTGACATCGTACATCTGGCAACACCACACTCCAAAATACGCAAAAGTACCACAGAGTGTATAAA
Organism: Peribatodes rhomboidaria; assembly: GCA_911728515.1. Lineage (NCBI taxonomy): Eukaryota > Metazoa > Arthropoda > Insecta > Lepidoptera > Geometridae > Peribatodes > Peribatodes rhomboidaria. The sequence continues at coordinate 16,435,235 of OU452174.1, read as the reverse complement.
AGCACTTGTATCGTACATTCTTTTGACATCACTGTAGCAGGAGTAATAACGTTTTAAAACATTATTGTTTTCAATGCTTGTGGTAGGGTACAAAACAATACTTATTAAGGAATGTAACAAAACGTTCCTGCGCAATGATGTTTTTGTAAAAGTTCATGATAAGCCCCCTGGACATACAACGAACGAGACTAACGTTCAACGTTATAAGGACGGCCAACCTTGACTAAGACCACTAACTTAGATATCATGACGTTTTTCTACTTGAAAACGTAAATTGTAAAGTCTTCATGTCGCAGCGTGCAATAGATGTAGAACCATTGAAATGCGTTATCGTATAAGTACCACGTTTTAAATCTTGATTACTGAAGCTATTATTACTCTGTTTATAAGTGGAGCAACCTGGTAAATGAAGAGTTAACTTTATTAGTAAAATCTCTTTCTTATTAAGTAGCTATAAGTATTTTATGTACAACAGTCTAAGTTAAGTAAAGATTGAGTGACTAAACTTAAGCTGAGCACTTTTTCACTAATCATGCATTGAAATATTTTGATGCTCTGGAGAAGCGCACAGTTTAAATGTTAATTTAAAGTGTAACAGCCAACAAAGTTAACTAGCGACTTACTCAAATAATTGCATTAGTTTCTCAATTCTTGTTTATCTAATACTTAATCTACACACCTACTAGATTATTATCTTAATAGATCATTCTTCTTTCTAGTTTAATAGTTTACTCTGTTTTATGTTTGACGTCAAGATTGCCTAAAAGAAAAAAGCCACAATGTAATCACCATTATTCACATTTTAATTTGTGACCGACAATATTTTTAATGTGTTCACTGTGTGTGCGTCAAAATTAAAATGTGTTGATCATTGCATCCTAGTCATTGTTCCGGCAGGCGCGGACCCGACGCAGGCGGCCATGACGGTGGGCGTGGCCAACGTGCTGTGCGACGACCGCCCGCCGCTCGCCTGGCCCGCCGCGCCCCCCGCCCCGCCCCCCGCGCCTCTATGGCCCTACCCCGGTAAGACACCTCCTCCTACAACTGCGCTCCTGGTAGCTACGCGCCAACTGCATTGCGAGACGGTGCTCGAATTCTTCCACCGCTTGACTAACAACATCTTCTTCTCATTTTTTTATGGGAAACAGAAGGAGATGGATAGAGCCCGACCTCGCGGTATGCTGGAGGTTTGGTTTGGTGCCGAATTCTTTGGCCTTCGGCCACAGTGTACGTAACAGTCGTTACGGCATTGATTACAGATTACGTAACAGTTAGTAAGCTTTCGTTCGGCGCCGCCTCCGGTTTATGGTGCTTTAGTAACAGCGTTGCAACTATTCTGCTAGATTGCCACATGAGACCCATTTCATTTCAAACAAAGTTCGATCGATATTTTATTCTTACAGAAAATAATAAATTATGACCAAATAAATACTATTTTCTGATACGTGGGTAAACTCTACAGAAAATCGAAACTTCATACATAATTTAATTTTATTTGCAAAAAGACTTTGCAAAAGGAAAGTACCTACCTAAATAAATACTAACTTAACTATTAGGTATAACAACTAATTTGTGCTTGCGTGTCAGCATACGTTTGTTATTTTGAATTAACTTATTACATTAGTACTGAATACTTGATCTATATCGGAAATAAATTAGTAATTTCAAAATCGCTTCATTCGTTAGTCGTATTACTCAAGCGTTTAGCTAATTCTAACATAACATAGGTTTCTGTAGACCCAATAAGTACATTAATGTCGCACTGTCGCTTACTTGGTTGTTTTAAAAATAAATAGTCTAAAAGTAAACATTTAATAGTCTTTTTGTGCTTTAATTTCTTTGAAGTTAAGTTTAAGTTTGTAAGTAAGTAAACTAATGTAGGTAAGTAAATTTGCACGTTTTCTTCCTAGGTTGAAAGGTAATGTTCCTAAATGGTAGCAACTTGCAACGTCTTTGATTATGTAACTAAGTAAACTTATGTTTTTTTGCGTTGCGTTTTTACGACGTAAGCGCTTTCTACGTTTTCTATTGTCTGCCTCGCAAAAAGTTCTTGACGTAAATACGAAGTAAGTAGTTTTGGTAGGTACCGTTTAAAGCCGGCCGAGTCGCTAGTAATGTTTAATTCTATAATTTATTCATTTTATTAGTTGCGCCTCGCTGTTTTACCTGTAATCGTAAAGAAATCGTTCAATTTTTCGTGTAAGAAGTAAAAAACTTCGTAAATTTAAAGTTGTTGGGAAGTTTAGCATTTGATTGGTTTCTTGTCAGGGATACTTTTTAGTATTTGAGTCAAAAAACAGTTTGGCGAAAACAGTGATTTGTCATTATAATTAAGTGAATTCAAATTAGGGATGGGAAAGTTCGCACTTCTCCCGATAGAAGTGTCCGGATAGTGTCCAGTTTTGTCTTGTTTACATTATGTTTTTATTTGCGAAATGCAAATAATTAGGTGAGTGGTAGTGATAAGCTTTAAAATCTTTATTTATTAGAAAAGGTAAAAGAAAAACTCATTTTTTAAAAAATATTTCGAAACGTCTTAAGTAAAATTTAACTTTCAAATAAAGTTGTTGGTTGTTGGGTATTGTAAAATTTAGATTATGTAAAACTGAAGAGGGAAACCTGAGATTTTTTTACGTACAAAGTAGGTAAGTTGGCTTAAATAATTATTTATCTGATTAAAATTACAATTGTTTTTGCTCACAAGTTAACGTCATGCTTGAATAGGTGTTTATCAGATATTACTATATTCTTAGAAATTATGTACACTAAGTAAATAATGTCAGTTATAAGTTAAGATCTAATCTGCTTCGAATTCAATAAATGTCTACCACTTATTCATAATTTATCGGAGTGAGATAAGATAATACTGTGTTCATTTCATCTAGGTAGGTACTGTAACTTTGTTTCTTACTAGCTGAGACCTGTGGTGTTGCCTGCAGTTTAAAAGGAGTCTATGAGTTAATTCAATGTTTAAGCTGCTACCATAATAAATATCAAAATCCGTCCATCCATTAAAGCGTTAAGAAGTAACAAACATACACACTTACACACTAACAAACTTTCGCTTGTAAAATATTAGTGTGAAGTGTGATAATTGAATAACATTTCAAAATAATTAGGAGCCACAATCGCAAATAATTTCCAAAATATAACAGAAAACATAAGTACTTACTTTTTCTACTTTTCAGTATAATAGAGTCTTAACTCTTTAGAAATGCCATGAAAAAATGGACTCTCGCTGCATCGCAATAAAGTTATCTTTAGAACGCACAGCGAAGTTTAACAACTCATGATAAATGTTAAAAGTTGCGCAACGTACGCGAGTAGGCGAGAGTGATCGCTTTGTCACTTTTTTGAGGAATAGTAGTTAATTTATAGAGTTTTTTCAAATAAATCACAAATAAAAAATATTTATTTGGGTATAAAAAAAACATGTGACAATTACAATTTTGATTCCAAAGGCTCTCGAACTAGTCAGAGCCTGTGTCGGGAACCAGATTGGTATTATTTAGTCGTACTTGTACGTGTAAGGTTAAGTGTGTTTTTAGGGGTCCGTACTCAAAGGGTAAAACGGTACCCTATTAGACTTCGTTGTCCGCCCGTCTGTCTGTCTGTCACCAGGCTGTATCTCTTGAACCGTGATAGTTAGACAGTTGAAATTTTCACAGATGATGGTATTTCTCTTACCGCTATAACAACAAATACTAATAACACAATAAAATAGATATTGATGGAGGCTCCTACACAACAGACGTGATATTTTGCCGTTTTTATAGATAATGGTACGGAACCCTTCGTGCGCGAGTCTGACACGCAATTGGCCAGTTCTTTTCGGATAACTTTGACAATCAAAATTATCTCGCCAGCTTTTTTAAGACAAGACAAGTTAAGGAACTCCCGTATCCACAAACATTACTATGAGCGCTCAAACACTCAGGGCACAGAAAATGTATGACAGCTCTATGTCAATGTACTGAGAAACATCACACTTAGCGTTTACTTACTTAAGTAATGTTTGTGAATACAGGGGTAAGTATAGTATATCTACAAAGTAATTACTTAATTAAGTTCGCATAAGTTAGGCTCAGTAATGTATACAGAAACCATAAAAATGTTAAAATGTTGCAAAGACACGAACACAGCTAAAAATATTACGTTCGCATAAAGTATAAAAGTAAGTACATATCTAATGTAATATAATTAAATTAGTCTAGGTCAAGGATGTATTAGGTCTGGGTTTCTATCGTCTGTAACGTAATTACGTACTTAATTAGCTATAAACAATGTCTATAAAGTAAGTAGGTACTTATGTGTGTATCGAACACTGTTCGCACATCATTATAGTTAAAAAACAGTGGAACATCGTCATAAATTCAGCATAATGACAGCTTGATAATCGTATCTTCTCATTTATTTCTGTTCACACATCATATTTTGCGTACTTATTAAAAATTACGCCTCACAAGAAGCAAAAAATAAGTAAACAACTACCGGATCCATCGCTCACTCGCATCCAAGCACTAAATCGGTCCGGACTCGCCGAACGGAACTGTCACTTCCACACCATAAATTATCCACCATCAAAAATAAAAAACAACAAAAAAACATGTTAAAACTCATTTATCGATAATGCCGGGCTCTCAACGCGTGCATCCCTAATTTTACACCCGTCCGCCTACTTCGCCCCTCCCACTTCGCGTCTCGACCAATCAGCGCTCGACGCGCCTTCAAAGGTCCTCCTTCATCTTCGCCGTTCCAATCTTTTTAGTGTTGGGAATTACTTTTTTGCGTTTAAGTTTTTTCCGGTTAATTTTAATGGCAATTTTTGTTGTGAAACGTTTGTTTGGCGTTTGACAACTCACGCGATGAAAAAATGCTATGCAAGAGGCGTGTTACGTGGGTTGATTGAGTATGAGCGAGTAGTGTAAAATGCAAAGAGATCGGTGAAAACTGCAGCGCGGTTTTTTGTACTGGTTTAATAATCATTTTACTTACTTGGGTACATATCTAAACTGAATGTTACTCTAAAGTTTTTTTTATAAATCTACGTAAGTAGGTACTTAGATATTAACTTCGTAAATGTTTCAAGGTCTCAAATTACAGTTAGACGGAATTTCATCGACGTTTTTTTAAATTAGATTAATAAATTAAAGCTTATCGTAACCTAATGAGATAGAAATAGTTTTTGCTAAAGCTAATCTAAATCCCTGGCAACGTAGGTACTTAATATCCCAAATTAAAGCAAAGTACTACTACACCATCTACTGGTGTCATCACTACATCACACTTAAGTAACCTCAATCGTCATCTTCTAAATATCCCTCTGATCCCTCTGATATAGACTACCTACCTAAATCCAAAAACCATAAAGGACGAAGTTCGTTCGTCTTTTTTTTTATTTTTTATTTTTTATGTAGAATAGGTCGACGTTTGACCACCAACTCGCCTGATGTTAAGCGACGTTGTGGTGTAAGATGGAGCACGAGGACCTATAAGGTACTTATTCACTCTAGCCTTGAAGTTTTGTAGAGTGAAGAAGTACAAAGACGGCAGTTGAGTGAGGCGCTACAAGATCCAAGATCCAGATCAAGATCTTTCCATTGATACCTCCAATCCTAATCCGCAAAATCTTCTTGAGACAAGTCTTAATTTGAATTAAGCATCTCTATCTTCTCTTCTCTACGTAGTATAAAACAAAATCACTATCTGCGTCTGTCTTTCCCTCTTTCTGTCTGTTTATCCGCTAATTTCTCCTAAGCCACACAACGGATTTTATTGCGGTTTTCACCATCAGCTATATAATTTCTCACGTAAGATACCGTGTGAAGCCGGGGTGTGTCGCTACTCGCTAGTAAAATATAAGTAGCCTAAGTAAAAACCGCTTTTCAATCACCAGCACACGTCTTAACTATGCTTAAATAACCAGCCAGTGTTAAAAAGTACTAACTTACCTACTTAGTGGAAAATAGTTTCCACGCGTTTTTGCTATGGTTCCCAAATGACATGACATATTATTTGAAATAGGTAGATACTTTGCGAATTCAGCTCGAAAGGTTGCTTTGAGCGAAAAATGTTAATTTAGCGAAATTTAAGCACGTATTTACTTAATGACTTATCATTGTTTATCAATTTTATCATTTTGAAACGTCAGTTTAAATGTTCGTGCTTGCACCTCGCTCCCTTAATAGAATATGCGACTATCGTAGACAGTTTCTTACGATATCTTGGAATGAAACATAGTAATGCACCATTACTCTCAAGATAAGCAAATTAACCGATAAACTAATGATTGCAGTTTTTACTGTCTAATTTGAGTATTCAGGTTGACTAAATACACTGACGAGCAAATTGTCTAAGACATTATCACGTACAATAGCTGCCCGGTCTAGTTCCAAAAACAAAACAAAAACAGTTGTAAATTTAAATTTCGTTCAATAAACGAAACAAATCACCTTACGTACTATTTCTTATACCCTCTTATACTTAACTTAAAACCTATTTAACATTCAATAGAACAACCAATTTAAAACAAATCAACTCAAACAAGTCCGAAGCCTCGATGCCGACGACGCTGACGCTTTTGGAACCAAATAAAATTAAACTATGCTAATGAATAGAGCTGTCCTTTTTACTCGTATAAGTAATTATATCTCTATCCCTGTCAAACTGAAGGGATGTGAAACGAATAATGCATTAGTTGGATAACCGATGCAACTCATTAGGTTTGTCTGAGAACTTTTATGATCGAGTTTTATTGGACTTGTTGGTGGCTCGGAGGAGAAAAGGTTCAGTTCTTTAACTAATTAAGCATTGTTCGGGTTTAACTATAAGGTACTAGTTTTATTATGCTGTTAAAGTATTCTCAGCACGTAAACCTAATTAGATGTACGATATAGTTAAAGTTGGTAAGTAGTAGGCAGGTCAAGTACGCCTGTAGCGACGCTGGTACAATCTACCTAAGTTTGAAAATCAAATTAAATTCTCCTTGCAAACAAAACTTTCTTCTTCAAATAATGTCAATCGTTCCATCGAATCATAATACTTAAATTACGTAATTACTCTGCATAAAAAACAAATAGCTATAAAAAACCTATTCAATTCAAAATTATAAGCCCTTATTCAATTTTTAATAGCGTATTACTACGAAATCAAACAAAAAGTGACCGCCTGCGCCTGCGCACGAATTCCCATCGAAAGTATAACATGCCTGCGCGGCTCCGGAAACGCGCGGTTCGAATATAAAGCGACACGCGCAGGGCTGTCACTGCCAGACATCCTGATTGGATTAGCATGGTAGGGCTTTACAGTTTTAAAATGCTAAGAAATTTGATAGATAGATAAAAGTTTTTTTGTTAAAACCGGAACCAAGTACTAATGTTAGTATTTTATTGTAAAATTGACAGCTTTAGCTTATTTCAAAAGTTGCCTGAGCTAATTTAAAACGTTACTTTAATATCGGTTGTAAAGGCCGCTGTGAGCTACAATTTTTAGATAAATAAATATTTACTTAGTTAATTTATTGATTAGGTATCGAAAAAAAAATGCCTCATAACATAACATATCGTTATTCGTCACGCCTTTTCATCGAAGGTGCTGTCAGAAGTGTATTGCAACACCAACACTTTGCCGGACGGTATTCAGTCCCATATGTGACAGGGGGGCGCCTGTCGCCATACACTGGGCTCCAGTTATTTGTAAAAGATGAAATTAATTATGCACATAATATATTGTAAACAAAAAAGCTCTCAGACATAACTAACATCTCACATCATTACACCTATTCAGAACACATTATTATCGTAATTAAAAAAAAAAATTATTAAAAAAAAGTTTTTATTAATATTTCTTGGTAGCATAGCAAGTGGCAACCCTAGATGTGCATACGCTAACACGTCCGCGCATGCATATTGTTGTTAAGTGGTAGTGACGGCAATCTCTTCTTTTTAACATGGCGGAATTGAATAATGGAATTCCCGGAAACCAGTTTCGATGTCATTGAAAATCATTATTCCTTTAAAAAATAGCTTTCGTGTTGGAATACAATAATGTTTTAATTATATCTCGTGCTTAAATTTATTTTATGTTATTTTTTTGTTCAATCCGAACTTTTTCCCAATCCGAACTTGATGAACCCAATCATATCGGAATTGGCACGTTTATCGACAGTTTCCCCTCACTAGTTCTACGCATCCACTAGGACCACAGCGTAGGTTATAGTGCCCCTAGCATAATCATCTGCATTGTAATGAAAACGTGTGTGGTTTCATTGATAACGCAGCGTATCCTGAGCTGCAGCCATCTTATGAATATAAATTGCATCTAAATTGGTTTAGTTCTTGTAAATCGATGGATCGTTTCTATTACGAGAATGCGTGGCTTGCACAAAGATACTGGTTTATTACCTACTCGTACATGTAGATACTTATTCGTGACTTATCTGTATAATATGGTTTCTAAATCCTACTTATGACGTTGATATAATTATAAACGAAACTTATCTGACAAGTTAAAATTATTTAACTGCGTCTCTTTTTATTTCTAAAAGGTAAGCTATGCACGGAAAGGATTGCTCACTGTACTAAATTGATTCATTTCTTTTCTTTTCAGCTCAAGTATCAATGGAGAGCATGATGGTGGGCGGCGTCGGCGTGGGCAGCGTAGGGACCGTGGGCGGCGGCGTGCCTTCCATGGGCGGATATCAGCTCGTCCGGGAACCAACGTCCGGAGCACTTCTTCTGTTGCCTGCGCCGCAGGATCTGCCGCACACCGTCGTCTGGGGCGGCATGCCTTACCCTTCTGCTCCCCTGATCCTTCCTCCCGCGCCTCACCCGTCACACCACCTCCAGCTACTACAAGGAGACCTCCTCGCGTCAACAGCTACTCTCCAACACACACACACCCACTCCACGAGGCTCGTGACGTTGGCACCCGCACCGCCAACACACGATAAACGGAAACCGATCATGCAGCCAATCATGACACCGCATTTGATAAAGATCGAGCCAGAGCCGCCTCAAGAAAAACCCCCAACGTTTGCCCCAGAGCCGGTCCCACAGCCGATGCTGACGACGCATCTGTACTACCAGCCTGAGTTCAATGACCAGCCTTGTAGAAGTCAAGCCACATCCCCGGTAGCGCCACCGACGCCACCACCAGAAGCTCCCGAAATGCCTGCCCATAGAGACGCTTCCAACCAGACAGACCACATCGATGACGACGATGAGCTGCCAAATAATGCCGATGAAGACGAAAGGGTAGCGTGTGTTGGTGTTGCTCACTCACCTGAGGATTCTATGATTCACCATAGTCAGGTGCTTCATATGCCGTCGATGGAGTCCGAAGAGTCATCCTCTGAAGCTGTCGCTATGGCGGGTGCTGTTGAAAAAGCAATAGATGCAATAGAAAGGGATGAAGCTTTAGACAGTTCTAGCAGTAGCGGATCCAATGACATGGTCATAGATACTGCGAGAACCACACCGGTCCCACAAGTCCCGAGTCAGCCACCCCGACTCCCTGTGGACGTCAGTGGTCTTGAGCTTCTGTCGAACAGCATCGAAGAGTTTGAACGAGCAAAACCTGGAACAAGTATGCCTTCACTTGATACTACACCTTTGACAGTTGACACGAGAAGCACGACCAAATTAAATATTCATATAAAGACATCTCCTAAATCACCACCACGAACGGATGCTGAACCTCTCAGAAGGTTCGAGTTCCCTTCAACAGCTCCCAGCACGAGTGAAAGGGCTAAGCCGTCTCTGGACGGCCTAGGACTCCTGTGTGCATTAGCGGAGCAAAGATTCATGGAGGAGGTAGTGGAAAATCCTTCACAACCCCTACCCGCACTCCGTCCGTTCATAAAAAGCGAGTTATTGAGCCCTACTGAAATCCCGAGAGATACGAGTAGATCGACAGAATCTTCAAATAAAAAAGATAAACATAGACATAGAGATGGAGATTCACCAGGTGAAAGTAGAAGAAAAAGAAGTCGTGATAGAGAAGATAGGTTACGTCACAAGCTTGAAAAGATGCGTCGACAGAAACGCGAGAGGGATAGGGATGAGGTGAGAAACAGTGGTGGGGAACTGGAAGCTAGTTTGCGTCGTGTAACAGCTTGCCCGTGTGGGCTTTTGCCATGCCCTCATACAAATGCTGTCCCTTCAGCGCACGCTCTTGTAAATGCAATGGAAAAAGATATGCGAGAAAGGCTGCAGGATTTACAAAGACAGTTTGATGAGAAAAAAGCGCAAATAAATGCGCTTACACCACCACTGCCACCTCTATCTACTTCGTCTACTCCGTCAACTCCTGCCTTATCACCGGACTCAGACAGAGGATCGTCTCAAAAGCGTAAAGTTGGAAGACCAAGAAAAGTCTCAAGCCCTGATTCGACAGAAACTATCGTCGCGAAAAAACCAAAATCAAAGAGTAGCTTAGTAGGATTTTTACTGGCAAAGCAGAAACTAAAAGGCGGGATCTTGTGCACGAGAGGAGAGCCTTCACGCGAAGATATTAATCGGACAAGCAAAGTCCGCCCAAAGCTAAAAGCTGAGCCCATTCTTAAAATGCATTCAGATCAAGAAGAACGTGAATGGGGCTTAAACAGATCAGCCAGTTCTTCTATGGAAAGCTTGAACGAGGTGCGGCAGAAAAACCGAGAGAAAGTCGACAAGTTGGTTCGGAAGCATTCGAGAGATGATCTTCCCGAACTAGAGTTCGCGTTACGGCGCGCCAGTGCTTCCAGTGACAGTGAGAAAGAGAGACGTCGTGCGAAAAAGAGACGAAAGAGTCTTAAATCTAAAGAAAGAAGTGAAGGTGCCAATTCGCCTTCTCTCGTGCCTGCACCAGTGTCTACGTGCACTTTGACAGAAGACAAACTTGACTCTTCACCAAGAGTGCTGACTGCTATGGGAGGATTGTTCTATGCTGGGAAATTAAGTGCAGTTACAGCGCCTGATGTTTATGCCATCACTTTAGATGGAGAAAGAGGAAACAAACCTCATATTATGTCAAGAGAGGAGACTTTAAGAGATGCTGTAAGTTGGACTATTCATACTTTTGATTTTAAAAAGCACCACCACCAACAGACATACTAATAAACTTAAATTTTTCAGATTTTGGAAGTCAGTCCAACGTCAGTGACCGAGCTGCCTTCCGGCACCAGAGTGTGTGCGTACTGGTCACAGCAGTACCGTTGCTTGTACCCTGGTACAGTTGCGGTTTCGTCACCAGACCCTCATGATGATAAGTTCGTGGCAGTGGAGTTTGATGATGGAGATTCGGGCAGGATAGCGATTGAAGACATAAGGTTCTTGGAGCCGAACTATCCCGTTGTTGGTAAGATATTTGTTTTTTGACCCGACTCACAGAAACCAAGCAGAATGTTTTTTTTTTTGTTCAATTTGTTTTTTTTCCTACCCAAAATACGCTGTTCGTCGTTTCGTGTTAAAGCTTTTTGAGATTTTAACACGTAGGTGACAACACCTAGGTACAGTATAAGACACAGTAGGAAAACAAAATTTTACGTCGCGACTTTAAACGACATTGTCCTTTAATTTCAGAATATGAAAACCCGTTGTTTACTCTCGGCAAGCGAAGAAGGAATACCAGTGTCACAGAAGATAAGAAGCTAGTACTTTCCGTTAGTGCCGAATCAAAGTTAACCACATCTGAAGCTCCATCAAAACCTGACGAAGAAGACCGTCACAAGGACCGGAAGAAGCTCAAGAAGCATAGAAAAGAAAAACTAAAACGCCATTCAAGCGAAGACGACCCAGCATCAGCAGATTACGTCAAGAAAAAGAAGAAGAAACACAAGTGCTGCGAAGACCACTGTAAGCACAAAAGACACCACAAAAAACACCACAGGAAACACAGAAAGAGACACCATTCTGGCAGCAAAGAGCCAACCAGCTCTTCTGGAGAAGAACCGCCGAAACTCAAGTCTTCTTCTGACTACATTGACTCCAACAAATCTAACGAAGATTCCGTAGACTCCAACGACAGATTGTCAACCCTGATAGCAATGGAAAAGTCACCCGAAGAGAAAATGAAGACTGTGATAAAGAAAGCGGTGTTGTCGAAGAAGGCGTTGGTGAAAACTGCTGTATTAGACTTTAGTAGCTTGAGCAAATTTACTGCAAAGAAAGACGAGGAAGGAAATGACAATTTGAAAGACAGTGGGATCGTGATGGATGATGAACCTGGTCCATCTACTAGTGATGTACCTAAGAAGGTGAGGAAAACATTTTGCTTCGTTTTAGCATTGTTGCTGCTCAATGTACTGGTGGCATCAAGTTTTAGTAATGCCACTTGTAAGTTCTTACGTAAAGTTGCAGAAGATAAAATATCAACGTCTCATCAGATATTATCTCTCATAACATATTATCTGATTAGTATCATAACGTTGCGCCTTGCCCCATTGGGGCTGGCAGCAGCGTATTACAACACCCGCACTTCGCCGGACAACAATCAGTCCCAAATGTGACAGGGAGCGAGCCTGTCGCCATACACCGGGCAATAATTGTGTAGCAGATGACAAAAATGACAAATTTTAATCAAAAATTTCAGAAGGCGAAAAAGCGAACGGTCTCATCTACGTCTTCGGAGTGTGGAGCCGGCGGCGGAGTGTCCAAGATGGCGGCGTTCTTACCGGGAGGAGCGCTGTGGAGGTGGCGCGGCCCGGCCTACAGGAGGACCGCGCGCCCGCGACACAGAAAGCTGTTCTACAAGGCCATACAGAGGGGAGAGGAGACCTTGAACGTGAGTATTAGGGCAGCATACTATGCACACTGACATATTGTCACGCCTTTCTCCTGAAGGGCTGGTGTGGTACACACCCACACTTCGCCGGACGATATTTAGTCCCAAAAGCGACAGGGTGCGAGCCTGTCACCATATACCGGGCTTCAGTCATGTAGCAGTTGACATACAATACGCACATATTTTCACACGATGAACAAATTGGTGCGTGCCGTTGGCTGGGTCCGAACCTGCTCCCTCTGGCTTGAGTCTTCTCCGACTAGGCTATCATACTGTACCTGTGTTAGTATTTTAGTTTCTGGTAAAATGGTGTTCCATCAACTAAGAGTCATTACAGTCTTTTACGTCTCACTGTGCAAGGACACCAACCTACCCTACAGCGATCGAAGTTCGCCACGATCGATCGTTATTTGCCACGTTAGCTCAGTGCGGGTTGGTGAATGTCATGCCTTTCGAATTATTAATTCTAGGACTTGTCGGTTTCCTCACTATGTTTACCTTTACCGTAAGAGCACATGTCCGTGCACCAATGAACTCTTTTCTCGTAGAAAATTACACTGGTGCACGGATCGAATCTACGCCCGGATCAAGGGATAGTCCATCCAAGACGGCCATAGTAAAAACAATACATTTATTAAGACTAGCTCCACCTAACCCTGCGACCCTGTTCCCCAGGTGGGCGAGGCGGCGGTGTTCCTGTCGACGGGCCGGCCGGACCGGCCGTACATCGGGCGCATCGTGGCGCTGTGGGAGGCGCGCGGGGCCATGGCCGTGCGCGTCAAGTGGTTCTACCACCCGGAGGAGACTGTCGGCTGCACCAACCAGCTGCACTACCCGGTAGTTATGGTTTCCTAGTATTAGCTTTTAATACTTCAGGGCGTATCGAGGCGTTGTGAGACATTCACTGCTTTTAAACCGACTTCAGAAAATGAGGAGGTTCTTAATTCGATTGTATGTTTAAAAAAAATATTATGACATTTTTTTGTGTGTATGTCACGCGATTACTCCGTCAGATTATTTGGTATTGTTTGGTAGATCATACTTTAGAGGTGGTCCCATTTGAATTTTATAGAAATCGGTCAAGCAGTTTTTAAATATCAACGAAAGTCCATGTAAACAAATTTTATGTTTACATGGATGACGGGAAGTCGGTTTTAATTATATTCTGTGCTTTTACCCTATTAAACTTGTTTTAGATCCAATCTTGTTCTAATTTCCCACAGCCACGTAGATTTGAGTAGTTATTTTTGACCGAGCTCAAGCGAGGTCACAGAGTACTGGGATCAGCATTCGTTTTCGACGGTAACTTGAGTACCGCTGATCTCTTGTTAATCTGATCCTAATGAAATATCGCAGGCAAGTATGCTCAGCTCGTGCATGTTATTGCGTGCAACTTGCACTGTCAGATCCACAATATCAATCGATTTTTGACAGTTTTTTCATTGTATCAATGCATGCTGACGAAGTTCTTATGGTTCCAGGGTGGTCTCTTTGAATCCCCGCACACGGACGAAAACGACGTCCAGACGATTTCCCACAAATGCGAGGTGCTACCTCTGCCGCAGTACAAGGAGCGCATGGGCGATGACCCCGTCAAGTACAGCACGGTGTACGACAACAACGACGTCTACTACCTGGCTGGACACTACGACCCCACGCAGCAGAGCTTGAAGATGGAACCGGACATTCCCTTTGGTGACACACCCATCGCCTAGTAACTATGGTGCCTTGGTACCTACATGGTATGAAAATGTACTTAGCCAGGTATAGCGTTCTGGGACCGGACATTCCCTTAGGTGACACACACACCCATCGCCTTGTACATATGGTGCCTTAGTACCTACCTATATGGTTTAATAATATCCTACGCCAGGTATAAATATAGCGTTCCGAATCAAAAAAGGTCACGTGGATAGCACACAGTGACGTCAATCGATGCATAAGCAAGACCGGAATAAGTAATTTACAACAATTTCGAAAGAGACGGTGGCGATGACGAGTGATATAGTCGGGTGTCAACTCCTGGAACGCTAGACCTTGTTTTTTTGGATCACGGGTATATATCCAGTCCAAATCAGACAAGATGGTGTGTCATTCTGTCACTTTGACACTTCAATATTATTTACAGTGCAATCGAACGTTTTTGATCTTTTCAAATATTTAAACGCAATTTTTAATAATCTCGATGTTTAGAGTGTGTTACAGTAGATTTTTTTGCCAATTACGTGTGTAAGTAGCTTGGATCTATACAGGTCTTCAAACTTCTAAAGTACAATGTAGAGGTAGATTTGAGGCTCATTCGCGACGATTTCTCTGGTCGTCTCTGTGGCGTGTATTGACTCAATTATGTTGTAAAGTTACCTTTGTTACGTTATTTAGTGGTATCTGTTTGGAATGTTGAATTTTTTCTGTAATAATTATTGTACGGGCCGAGTTGTGGGGTATTACGGGAATGTCAATTTTGTGGTTGAGTTGGCATCAATGACATTTTAGAGAGGTGATAGGTATGTGATTATTTTTATACATGAAACGCTGTAATCTCAGTGTGTAGGTATAGTTGTATCCTTCTGTATTGTAATATTATATTTTCTCTTAGATTTATATAGTATATGTATACGTAGTTTTCTTAATATAAATGTCTATTTTATATGCAATACTGTTTCAGCTAGTCCCTTATTTTATTCAAAATTAACCAGTGTTTTATTTTAGTCACATAATTTTGGAGAAATATTTGACAAAAATCTTGGATATCTAAGGTTCTTGGAGCTGTTTGTTATTATTGTTTATGCGATAATTTTTTTATATTTTTGGTTGATAATTTTATGTTGATTGAAGTATACTTTTATATCGAAATGGTGCTAGACGCTAATACTACTCGTTTTTTTCGCTGTAGTTAAGATTGTATAAATTTTATTATCTATATAGGTTTTTTAAAGGAGTTTGCTGGAATTTTAAAACACCGGAAGAAAATGGCTTTTAAAAAAATTATAAATTTTATTGTCTACCTTTACTCCTAAATCGTTGCCATCTTATAGTTACATTTACTTATTAATTATAATCTATCGATATGTATAATTTTCTTAAACCTGGTTTTTCGGATGCTGATTATTTCAAGTATAAGCAATTCTACAGATCTTTTTTAAACACAACGTTAAAATTCAATTTAGATATGACTATGATTACGATTTTGTGTTGTGTTTTGGTGTCCAATTTGTCAAAAAGACACTTTTTTTAAACGATCTGTGTTTGAAAAGCCAAGGCATCAGGGCATAATTTGAAAAGGGTGTTTTACCCTTCTTTTTAACCTTTTTATTACGTTTGTTGGTCTATACCTAAGGCGTTGGCGGAGTTTTGGAGGCCTCACAAATGCCATAAAGTTGAGGTTGCGAGAGTTGAAGTTGGACCTTATTATTCATATCTTGGAAGTTTATAGAGGGACTGAAAAGACAGGGATGTAGGTAGATTGACCGGCGCGGGCGGGTCTGTAGGGTAGGTTTTGTATGAGCGGCCAAGATGTCTTACTCTTTATAATTATTGCGTTGCGACTCATTTAGCCTTAAATAACGTTTATTACAGCGCAATCATGTGCTCTATTTACGTTTGTCATTATTTTATCATCAGAATTAGAAATGAGTAATCAATTTAAGGGCAGGCGAGCCTTCTCATATTATAATTTGACAGATTTTTATGTCTTGCGCGTTTAGTTTTAGATTTGATTAAGTTCTAAGTAAGGAATTGTATTAGGAATTTCAAGTATAATTTTACACCACAATTAATGTTTATATTGGACAAAAAATTTGAGACAAATAAAATTAGAAACAAAAGTGCGAATTTGAAGAATGTTAAGAGTGGTATTTTTGTATCTATTCGTAAATGATTTTATAATTTAATCTTAGAAGGATGTGAAGAAAGTTATTGATAAGTACAAACCAGTTGCTGAATGTATTTGGCTCGGCCCAATGTATGTATACTAACATCGGGTAGGTTCATCAAACATTACGACAGCACTTCCTGTAGGCTGCGTGAAGTTCAATGAATCGTCCCTGTCAATCGTAGAATGTAATCTATATATGGGAAAGCCATAAATATTAGGGTTAAAGATTAATAATATATCATCATCGATAATATAAAAATTATAAATACGCTTAAATAAAATATTTTTGGCTGATTTCTGTGTTTTATTTGGAATACCAACCAGTTTTATTCATTAAGCTAGGATTTTAATTTAAATAAAACATTCTGGGCATTTTTGCATACGCGACCGTCATTTTCGTCATTTAACAAAGTAGCGAATTACGAAAATCTGACTCGACAAAAAAAGTCTGTTAAATTATCGAACCTGCTTACAAATCATTTCACGAGAATCGGTTGAGGAATGCGACCTGTAGATGAGACAGCCGTCAGCCGCGAGGTCTACAGTTCAGAACCACTACTATAATAAGGATTAATTATTTTACCTTACAATATACTATATAATACACTGCTTAACTAGAAACTTTTAAATAAGAAAAAGAAACACAATATTTTGAGCAGACTTTATTGAAATGTTTAAAAATCATAATACATGTCTGTTAGTAAATTAAATTAATGAAAATAAATAAATTTAAAATAATTACAAACTAAATTATTAAACCGACCAGCCCCATTACGCTTCAAATAACACCATATTTCATAATTATTGAGTAGAGAGGTACCTATGTTATTTAATTAAGCTTAACAAGTATTATTATATTAATAATTAATTAAAACAACTTCGCATTCAATTTCCGCTCAAACTTCCAGGTTTCAAATTACATTGGTTGCTAATAAAATAAGCCTTTTTTTTTGCGGACAATACATTTATTCGGGATGAAACTAAGGTATTGTATCTATGTCCTTTTCTGTACCCCTGGTGACATGTATGTAAAGTTTAATGATTATCGGTTGAGTAGTTAAAGCGTGAAAGCGTTACAAACAAATGAACGAATAAACTCACTTTCGCATTTATCGACCGAGCGAGCGTTAGCGAACAAAGCGTCTTTGCTTCAGCTTCGACAAAAGTAGTTTCGTATGTCTCAGTTCTATCTGGATTTCTGTTATCCTAATAATCTGTCGCATTTTTAATTTCAAATTTAACGAGAATCGGTTGAGGAATGATACCTGAAGAGGAGACAGAAGCCGGCTGCAAGGTCTACAGAGCTAGCTTACAGAGCTTAGTGATATGTATTAGTTATGATTAAGATGAAGTACCTACGATCTATGGCATTCTGAAAAATTAAAATTAATCAACGACACCTCACAATGACATTATAAAATCGGTTGTTAGCTTTAGAAAATTGTTGTTAGAAAATAGTTGGCTTTCACATAGAAACGTACACACACACATTTACCCTACTTTTGAGCAGTGGAATAAAAGATATCTGAAGA
Organism: Peribatodes rhomboidaria; assembly: GCA_911728515.1. Taxonomy (NCBI): domain Eukaryota; kingdom Metazoa; phylum Arthropoda; class Insecta; order Lepidoptera; family Geometridae; genus Peribatodes; species Peribatodes rhomboidaria. Next base: position 16,417,067 of record OU452174.1, on the reverse strand, counting down.
TTCAATGAGCTTTAAAACTACGTATAGAGAAGACACCGCACATCACCACTATGTTCCGTTCAAATGCAGCCAGCCGGCCGCACTTCACTTAGTTGCTTGCTAGCTCTCGAGCGCCCAAGTCACTTTCGACACATTGGTCTTAAGAAAGCTACGCCTTAAAGCTTTCTAGCACTGTGTTTTTGTACTGTGTGGTTAGACGATTAACTATTGTTTCAGCGCTGCAGCAAAATTTAGTTTAAGACTCTCAAAAAGTGACATTTCCTCATGATAGCTTTCCTATAGATAGTAATAGAAATCAATGCTTAAAACTATCCTTAACACTAAGAATTACAAGTTTCTAGGCTTTAAGGTCAACAAAGAATCTCACTTTTCCCATTACTAATGACTTCGTAAGTGTTGTCATCAATGATATTGTACTTGTCTTGCCGGTAGTGCTTCAAGTTGTGGAGGAACCTGAGCGAGGACTCTTCTCGAATTTTAGTGATGACAGGTGGTAGGTTCTCGATGCCCGCCTCGGAAGCCAAGGAAGCGTAGTATTTTTCCTGTAACAACATTTTATAAATTAAATTCAAATACAAATTCAAAATCATTAATTTGCAGAAATATAGGTCCATACAGGATAGTTGGTCATAAATAAGAGTCTCACTATATTCAACCCCTAAGGAGCGTGCAAAAATTAGGAAATAGTAGGTGTAAGCCAAAATTTGTGAGACTGTCATTTATTTATTATTTGAAAAAATAATGCCCCTCAGTTTCTTGCCTGTTCTTCTGAGTAGAAGCTCTTTATCTGAACAAGGCGGTCGAGTCTATTTAAAAAAACTTTGACGTTCATAAGTGTATCTTTGATACCCAAATTGAATAAAAACATTTTGACTGACTTTGAATTGAGCGAGAGAAGGGAGTTCTCGGAGTCGAATGTGACATCCCATTCGTTTATTCGTCGAAAACTTGAATATCGTTGATCTAATCTTCACGAAATTTAGCAGGCAAGTAGTTAATGCAAAAATAGTGTTTAAGTTTGAATATGAGCGAAATCGGACGAGAAGTTATAGAGATATTATGTGTGGTCTGCGTTCAAGGCGAACTACTAGCTAGTACTCGTATCTAGCTAGCTCGGACGGATGCATCCTATCGACGTTTGGGAAGTTATCTATCGTTTATCATACATAATCATTCGTCTTTAAGATATTAAAATGGCAGCAACAGAATAATTAGTAGTACAACAGTAAGCTGAACTTTAACTGTTTATCTGAGATAGCAACAGTTAAATGATAGTAAGTTATTGAGACGGCTGTAAGTAAATCAATTGACAGTATCTAGGTCAATAAAGGTCGATATCGTTTGATGAATAGTAAATATCGAACCCAACAACAACAAAATCTCTAGTATTTATTTTTCCTTCTCCCCCAGTCAGAGGAATTTGGCGTCGCACGTCATGTGCATTTGCCAGTGTCAAGTACTGGGACCCTATTCGGAGATTTGAGATTCTCATCTCACCTTTTTTCGTCCTTGTTGCTCTCATTTAAAACGTCATAGGTGTGAGAGTGACCAAGATAAAATCTCACCTCATCTCACGCGCAGGAATAGCCCCCCAGATCATTCGTTTTCACAGATGATGGGATGATGATGATGATGATGATAATGATGATGTGATGATGAAGATGATGAATCCTTCCCTTTTCCCCATTCTAGTAAAGTTAAGGATACTTTACTGAAACTTTAAGTAAAGTTTTGCAGAGAACACAAAAAGTCGCGTTTCACAATGTTTGTATCATTTGCACACACTCGTGCACGTTGACGAACCGGTAAACGTTAATAATCCACCATTATTACACTTTAACACTCGAAGAATCACAAGTTTTAGAAAATAATACAAAATCACGACACCATATTTTCGGTTCCCGCCAAAACTACATCTCTAGGTCTTTTATGCAGTACCTACCAGAGGTAGGTACATACATAGTACATGGTCTGTGAGTTAAGATAGCCTCATATGAGTGCATATTCCAAGGCACCAAGGCAAGCAAGAGATCTATTTACAATACGATAACCTCTCGCAAACTGATACTTAAACGTTGTCTCTTGCACTTCGATCTCATTGTGTAGTGGAACATCAAACAATCATTAGTGCAGTGTATTGGCTGTGGAAGCTCGGAAATGGATCAAAACTTATTGGGTGGAGTATGCGGTCTTCAAACATTTGTTTAGAGTTATGATGTCCTGGTACGTTTTTGGAAATATTTCGAATATTTTGTGAAAAATAATAAAGACTTTTGTTGTTTTGTTTTTCATTTCTAATTTTGCTATGTAGGTACGAGTATCTGTTTGTAAAATTTCTAAAAAGGCTTTTGTTTCTATTTTTAAGTTTTTTTTGTATAAGGGCTACTTGCAGATAGAAGCTCGGGTTATCTTTTTAACTTGGAGTTAACTGCTCATTAGAGGTTAAACTGGTAAATCGTCTTGGGCCGCCAAGAGTTAGTAGCTAACCTTGAGTAACCGCTTGCAGAAGTTCGGTCTGTTTTTTTAACTCGGAATTTAACTCATCGGAGTTTAAATGGATAAATTGTTTTGCACCACCAAGAGTTAGAAGGTAACCTTGAGTTAACACAATATTAGAGTGACAATTATGACGTTATAACTCCGAGTTAATTAGCCCTGCATTTGGTAATTTAACTCCGTATTTTCTGCAAGTAGGCCTAAATAGGACAACATAGCATAATTAATAGGCCTACTTGTAGAGATTGTACGGAGTATTTTTTTTAAGCACGGGGCTAATTTATTCAGTGTCAAAAATATGTTACAAATATCACTACATTATGCTATCTCAATATTGGCTTCTGACTAAAAACTACATTAATGAAAAGAGGATATTACTTAGAAGGTTAACAATTATTTAGAAAACAAAGATGTTTGGAGCCTTTTAGTTCCGCCAAGTAGCCACTAGTGCATAGGTGTAATATTATGATGTTAGGTACCTAGTCTTAAGCCAATAATAGTCATAGCAGGAAAATAATGGCAGATGAAAGCGAAGGACCGAGAGATTTCGAGTAAACTGGAGGAGACTATACCAGACTAAGGTTCCAACTTCAGATAACGAAATTAAAATTAACTTATATTAAATCATATTTAACTACGATTTGTCTATAAAACATTCTAGATTATAAGTAAAATTTGTTTTCAAGGTTGTTGGAAATAAATGGGCTTATCATTATTTTAACTTCCAGCTTTGATAACTGATATGTCCAGATGGACTGAAAAAACACTGCTTGGGCCAAAAAAAATAACAAACTGCCAGCTGTTAGGTTCTAAATGAACAAAATGTATGACGCACTCCTAGTAATAGATGTACCTGTTACGCACACTAGTATAAAAAAGTTGGCCTGTCACTGTTCGTTCTCAAACAGTACGAAACTCTCTCTAGACATATAAGTACTTATAGACTCCCAGCTAAAGAGATAACCCGAGCTTCTATAAGTGGCCCTGAATGAAAAATCATAAATAACAAATAAGCAATCCGTCTTCGTGAAAAAGTCAAGGGAAAGAAGTAGGCTTAAACCCAGCAATAGGACAAAGCAATTCACTGATGATGAAGCATCAGCTTCGGATCTACGATTTCTCCGAGCGGGGTTCAAAACTGACTACGCTTCCGGCCTCGACCGTACTTGTGTCTGAGATTTACCAAGGGTAAGTTCCATAAATCCCCACTAGCGGTTGGCAGTGGACCTTTCTTGAATATTATTCCCGAGCCCCTGGAATATTAATAGGGATGGTGGGGATTACGGGAATATACCTAGGGCCCCTCAGCCCCAGCATTGAGAAAATTGGTAGGTACCTATAACATGGTCTGTGGGGTAAGTAAGTTTAGTAAAGCAATTAAACCTAACGTTAAATGGAATTAATAGGCCTATTTTGGCACGTTCTATAAAAAAAAATATGACGTAAAATTAATGCTGGAAAAAAGTGAAGAATTTAGTTAGTAGTAGGTAGGTTGCTAGGACCTCATACCACCAAATACACCGATAAATCGTCTAGCGCGTAGCTTGACTGCCAGCGTTCTTTGTACGTGACGCGAACTATACAGGGTTTCTGGTAATCAATTGTCATAAAGTCAATCTTAAAAACCTTTTAAGAGCATATTCTGTTCTACAGCTTTTCCCAAAACTCAACAACTTTCCCAATAATTTTTAAAAAAGTTTTTGTGGTTCTGTCTACGAGTAATACTTCATAACTCTTTTTATAGCACCCGCTTGCCGGCTTGTCGGCACGCGCCTCAGAGTGTGGGCGCGCTTTTTACGTAGAATTAATTAAGAAAGAAATAATTTTGAAAATGAACGAAATCAGACGAGAAGTTATAAAGATATGTGAGGTCTTTGTTCAAGGTAAACTACTAGTTTACTGATTTGAGTTTAAAAAACAAAATTAAAATCTTGTTATTTAGTTAATTATTGGATGTTATGTTGGATTTAAATGTAATTGAGGTAGGTCTAGAGAATAAATCAGCCGACTACACAAAGAAATAGGTACTTACACTTAGGTATAAGATACGATTATCTACTTTTATTTAATTGTTACTATTACTAGTAGGTATGTATCATGTCATGTATACCATACTATGTATGATTAGTAAATCATAGTACGAAAACGAATTTTCATTATTGATGGATAAATTATTATTTCTGTTTTATTTTAGTAGATAGTAAAGAAAAATATGCAAACAATGAAATTTTTAATTTTATTTTATGAACTAGTTTTAAGAATAAACACAATTATGGCTGTAGGTATAGTACCTACTAAACTAGAGGCTACATGACTTTAAAAATAAGATTATCGCAATAAAAAACTATAACCGATAGGAAATAACTATGAAATATTAAACAAACTAAATAAATTCCTGTTAGCAAGAAAATAGCATACAAAAAATATAGTGTTTCTCTAAATGACAGACTTATTCTAGGATGTCATTGTGCTTATTATGTTAACCAACTTTTATTAGGAGATCAACTCTGAAATAGCGAAAAAAATATCAGCGGTTCCATATATTTCATCTCAGGGCTTTTTGTATGAATCACCTGATTTTGATCACGATTTTAGGTTGGTCATAATTTAAATGAGTACAATGATATTCTAGTATATTATGTCTGTCGTTTAGATAAACACTCTGTAAAAGCAATAAAAAGAACCGGTCCCATCAAACCACCTTGCGGTACCCCCTACCATTCCCTAGAGAAACAAAGAAAGTTGTCCCTATCAATGACTTTATAGGTGTCCATTCTGTAACCCGTCAAATTGTCGAGGAACTTCTGGCTGCTATCGTTATGGATCTTGGTGAAGACTGGTGGAAGTGGAGTGGCCCCGGACTCGCGTGATAAGCTTTCGTAGTATTCCGCCTGATGCATTTGAAAATAGACTCTATGAACACTGATTAAGAAGCATTCGCTGAAGCATACCTACGGCTACGTTTGTTACAATAGCTATACAGGGTTATCAGGAAAGAGTGTACTAAGCCGAAAAAGGGTCGTTGTACTCATTATTATGAACAACTTTTACTATGGGGTCAACCCTGAAATCGAGAAAAAAATTACAGTTGTTCCATACATTTTGTCGACGATCAATGAGCTTTTTATTATGGAACAGCTGGTTTTTTTAACGAGATTTTGGGTTGGTTCCATAATAAAAGTTGTTCATAATGATGAGTACAATGACCCCCTTTCGGCTTAGTTACACCCTATACCGATAACTCTGTATAGTAATGTTCGTGATTTCGTGTGTTTGGTCCTGCGTTAGAAAATTTGTTGTATTATGGATGTCAATCCACTTCATTGTTAACCGACTTTAAACAGGAGGAAGGTTCTTAATTCAGTTTTTTTTCAATGTTTGTTACCGCATAACTTTTGTGCATTTATGAACTGATTTTGAAAATTAAAAAAATGTAAACACTTATAGACTGATTTCATTTAAAAAAAAATCTATTCGGATGACGGAGAGCTCTTTATTTTAAAAGATTATTTAATTCACTTTAATTTTGTAATTTTTGTAAACACTCCGTTTTCGCATAGCTTTGACTTACCTTACAAGATACAAAATGCCACTTACCTTTTCATCCTTCTCTTTCCCAGTCCTTGGATATCCCAATGACAATGTCAATGATTTAGATATCCCAATGTCAAGAACATCAACAATTTCTAAACCTAGTTTAACTTCCATTTCAAGTCCACAAAGTCTAAAATTACCTGATCAGGTCCCATCATATGCGCCTGCCGTTTGGTGTACCCTCGGGCAGTTCGGTCCCTCTTCTCTTCTTCCCAGTCTTCCATCATCTGCTCTGAAGAGGGGAGCTTGAAGGAACCGTTCATTGAGCGGATGTAGTAGCGGACCTGTGGAAAGAAAGACCAAATTAAAAAAAACTGTGAAAAATAAATAAGTTTTGAATTTTGATAGCCAAAGTTTACACTTGGGACGTTCGGTAATTGCTCAAAGTAGGAGGTTTGCTTAGGAAATACGGCTTCCCCACTCCTAATAAGTTGACCGATTTGCACGCTGATGGAAGAAGATTAGATATTGATAGTATATGCCAAGCCTGGGGCAAATCAGTTGATAGTAGAACAAGAGGGAACGCTAGATTTCTTGATGACGATCCAAAGAAAAGAAAAACAAAATAGTTGTTTAAATAATATTTTAGTCATGCATTCTTAAATCATGATCAAAGTGCTAATCATGGAGAACGATAACAACAATGTTTTCCAAGTAGCAACAGCGGGAATATAAAAATAGTTTCAATGTATTTTACTAGATAGCAGCACTGTATACGGGGAAAAAGGGAAACATTATTTAAACGGGAGACAAACTTTAGAGACTTGTAGTTCCACTTGTGTTAACTAGATGTCTTAAACAAACGAGCCCAGTTTTTCTGAATCGCGGTGACGAGATTCTCCGCAAATGAATGGGAGTATTTGTATTGTGTTTTGTCTGTATCGCTTCTCGGCCTTTTGGCTAAGATCAAAGTGTAGTATCTGTTCTTTTCAGCTTAATATCTGAAAGTTCCCTCATCGAGGGACCAGTATATTAAACTGATTTTTTTAACTCGACGGGATGTTCGGGGCTCGCTCCACTCCCGTCACGGGTCGGCCCGGCATTGCAGTGCCGCCGGGATCGGCCCACCAGAAACTATTTGAAAAGCGAAGTCCAATGTGAAGTCGAGCGACTAATCACATTGGGTTTCTTAAAATGTAAAAAATTGCTTAGCTCAATCAGGGCTATTCCTACGCGTGAGACGAGATGAGATTTATCTTGGTCACTCTCACACCTATGACGTTTCAAACGAGCAACAAGGACGAAAAAAGGTGAGGTGAAAATCTCAAATCTAATCGGGCCACTGATTGTTTGTAAAGATTTGAGGTGGCCTACACTTGAATATTTAAGTCATGTTATCTTATAAATAAAATTGATCCCGGAAATTGCTAATACCTGCTCTGAGCCCGTACCGTGATATTTCGTTTGGTTACGTTTTGTTTCCGACGCTGCGTGACCGCGAATCGTAAGTCAGCGAACATAAAGTTCATGGTCGCGCAGCGTCGGAAACAAAACGTAGCCATCATGACAATAAGATGTCATGGTACGGGTCCTGATCCCATGCTCAGATCAAAGATCATCAATGGTGCATTAAATATGCTCTGATAAATTATTATACCATGTGATAAACTAGTATTTGCCTTCACACATGTCCATAACTTCTCATTAGATTTTGATCATTTTCGAACTTAAAAACTAGACTACAGATAATCGACTAGCGTCTATGTTTCAGCTTCGACAAAAATACTTTCGTATGTCCGCTTATAAAATTTAGCTTTCGGTGATTTTACATTTACTTTTTATAAAATTTCACGAGAATCGCTCGAGCTGGAGAGCTGACGCGCGCACTGCGTATTCTCAACGTTGTCGCGGGTGATACAGATTTGTTCTATTGCACTCTGGGTGAATTCACAAAGATAGCACTACATATATTGTGTTACCGTAAGTTTCTTATAGGATATAGTTAGTTAGTACTTATTACTACACTATCGCATTAGGTATACCTGCAATGACAGCTGTAAGTTGTAAAACAAATAAATAAATCTTTGTCTCCAGCTCGAGCGATTCTCGTGAAATTTTATAAGCGTTCAGTGATTATACAGGGTGTTTGATCTAGGGTCTGACAACCTTTTTTTTACATTTTTTTTTTAATTTTCTGTCATTTTATCTATTACAAAACACAATTAAAAAAAAAAAACTATTTGGGATGGGACCTTTTTATTTGAGTTTGGTCTCCAATATATTTTCGGGCTGTAAAAGGCAAAATTAGAAGCAAACAAGGACTAATAATTCGTTTAGTGTTCATACAGCGTAAAAAATAATAAAGGAATATAACAGCCATAACTAAAACAGCTCCGTTTTGTAACACAATTTGTGGTTGTTTAAAAATAAAATTATTGTACTCTGTATCTTTGTTATCGTTTTATTTCATTGTTTTTACAAAGTAATAGCATTTTTTAAAATAATTTAGGATACTGTTGTGATAAGGAATAACTAGAAAAGTGTAAAAACGTAAGTATTGAAACTTTAGGAATTTCAAGCGATTCTGTGATGTTTTCAGTATAGGAGCCCTGATCGAATTATTTAGTCCTTGTTCGCTTCTAATTTTGCCTTTTACAGCCCGAAAATGTATCATACACAAACCTAAATAAAAAGATTCTATCTAAAAACAGGCTTGTAAAATGATGGTGAGTAAATAGGTAAAATTTTGGTTAAAAAATATCAGAAAAAAATAGAAATACAAATGGGAGACTGGGATGTTTTTTGGCGATCTTGTATTTTCTAAATTGGTCACCGAACACACCCATTCGGGTTATCTAACCTTAGACCAAAAACCCTGTATTTAAATTTTGTAAAGTGGTATTTTTTATTACGAAGATTTTATATTTTACGTTTTCACGAGTTTTCGGCTCACACAGATAATTAATTGTTTTGTTAATAGTTTTGTCATTCTCATAAATTCATGATGCCAATCGTAGAGAACGATAACTACAATGTACTGCAGGAAGCAATCGCAGGTAGGAAATCGTTTCTACATAATTTGCTAGATGGCAGCACTGTATGCGAGTAAGACGGGAAAAATAACGGCAATGGAACTGTACAGAAGACTTGTAGTTCCACTTGTGTTAACTAGATGTCTTAAACAAACGAGCCCAGCTTTTCTGAATCGCGGTGACGAGATTCTCCGCAAATGAATCGGAGTTTTTGTATTGGGTTCTGTCTGTATCGCTTCTCGGCCTTTTGGCTAAGATCAAAGTGTAGTATCTGTTCTTTTCAGCTTAATATCTGAAAGTTCCCTCATCGAGGGACCAGTATATTAAACTGATTTTTTTAACTCGACGGGATGTTCGGGGCTCGCTCCACTCCCGTCACGGGTCGGCCCGGCATTGCAGTGCCGCCGGGATCGGCCCACCAGAAACTATTTGAAAGACGAAGTCGAATGTGAAGTCTAGCGACTATCACTTTCGGTTTCATAAAATGTAAAAAATTGGTTAGCTCGATCAGGAACCCTATTCGGAGATTTGAAATTCTCATCTCACCTTCTTTCATCCTTGTTGCTCTCATTTAAATCGTCATAGGTGTGAGAGTGACCAAGATAAAATCTCATCTCATCTCACGCACAGGAATAGCCCCCCTGGAGGCTATACCTACACGTGAGATGAGATGAGATTTATTTTGGTCACTCTCACACCTATGACGTTTCAAACCAGAACAACAAGGACGAAAAAAGGTGAGGTGAAAATCTCAAATCTCCGAATAGGGCCACTGATTGTTTGTAAACATTCGCGTTCAGTGATTATACAGGGTGTTTGATTTAGGGTCTGACAACCTTTTTTTTTTTTACATATTTTTTTAATTTTCTGTCATTTTGTCTATTACAAAACACAATTAAAAACAAACTATTTGGGATGGGACCTTTTTATTTAAATTTGGTCTCTAATATATTTTCGGGCTGTAAAAGGCAAAATTAGAAGCATACAAGGACTAATAATTCGTTAAGAGTTCATAAAACGTAAAAATTAATAAGCGTATAAATATTAATAATTATTAATATTTTTAATATTTTTTTTAATTATTAATATTTTTTTAAATTATTAATAATTACATATTAATATTTTAATAAGTATGAATAAAGCGTAAAACAGACATAACTAAAACAGCCCCGTTTTAAAACAAAATATGTGGTTGTTTAAAAATAAAATTGTTGTAAGTACTCTGTATCATTGTATTTGTTTTATTTAATTTTTTTTACAGAGTGATAGAGTTTTTTTTTATAAAATAGGATACTATTGTAATACGAAATAACTAGAAATGTTTAAAAAAGTAAGTATTGAAACTTTATGAATTTCAGGCGTTTCTGTAATGTTTTCATTAAAGGAGCTCTGATCGAATTATTTAGTCTCTATTTGCTTCTAATTCTGCCTTTTACAGCCCGAAAATGTATCATAGACAAACCCTAAATAAAAAGATTCCTTCTAAAAACCGGGTTGTAAAATGATGGTGAGTAAATGGGTAAAATTTTGGTTAAAATGAAAAATATCAGAAAAAAGTTAAAAATACAAATGGGAGACTGGGATGTTTTTTGGCGAACTTGTATTTTCTAAATTGGTCACCGAACACACCCATTCGGTTTATCTATCCTTAGACCAAAAACCCTGTATTTAAATTTTGTACAGTGGTATTTTTTATTACGAAGATTTTATATTTTACGTTTTCACGAGGTTTCGGCTCACACAGATAATTATTGAGGTTTACTTTGCTTACTTCCACAGCATGATGTCATATGGCATTTTGCTGTGGGGATCAGCTGCTGAAGTAGAGGCCATTTTTATTTTGCAAAAGCGAGCGGTCCGCGCTATCTACGGAATGGGTCCCCGTGAATCATTGAGAGATTTATTTAAAGAAATAAATATATTAACTTTACCTTCTTTGTATATCTTTGAAAATATTATGCACGTTCGCAAAAATCTACATAAATTTAAATTGAACAGTGACTATCACAATTATAACACTAGAAATAAGGATAGGATAGCTTTGGGATAGCTGTACCGAGATTTAGACTGACTAAGTCAAAAAAGTCATTTTTAGGCAACTGCGTTAGTTTTTACAATAAAATTCCGAAAAATATAACAGGTCTCACCAAGGGAAAATTCAAATCACATGTAAAAACTACATTAATGAAAAGAGGGTACTATAAGGTTAAGAATTATTTAGAAGATAAAGATGTCTGGAGCCTTCCACTTCCGCCAAGTAGCCACTAGTATTTATAGATATTACCTAGTTGTAAGCCAAAATTTGTGAGACTGTAATTTATTTAATATTTGAAAAAATAATGCCCCTCAGTTTCTTGCCTGTTCTTCTGAGTAGAGGCTTTTTGTCCGAACATGGCGGTCGAGTCTATTTAAATAACTTTGACGTTCATAAGTGTATCTTTGATACCTAAATTGAATAAAAACATTTTGACTTTGACTTTGACTTTGAATTGTTTTGTCATTCCCTCATAAAGTCATGATGCCATGACGAGATTCTCCGCAAATGAATGGGAGTATTTGTATTGGGGTCTGTCTGTATCGCTTCTCGGCCTTTTGGCTAAGATCAAAGTGTAGTATCTGTTCTTTTCAGCTTAATATCTGAAAGTTCCCTCATCGAGGGACCAGTATATTAAACTGATTTTTTTAACTCGACGGGATGTTCGGGGCTCGCTCCACTCCCGTCACGGGTCGGCCCGGCATTGCAGTGCCGCCGGGATCGGCCCACCAGAAACTATTTGGAAAGCGAAGTCGAATGTGAAGTCTAGCGACTATCACTTTCGATTTCTTAAAATGTAAAAAATTGGTTAGCTCGACCTGATTGTTTGTAAACGTTTAGACGCAGTCTTTCCAACACGCAATCCGTCCTAATTCTATATCATTGTCGCAATCCGTCCAGCACATTGGCCGGAAATTATACAAAATTTAGAAAAAATAAAAACAATCTAAATAATAACTTAGATTCAAAATCAAGATTTAAAATTCTAACCCATGCTTTGAACTAAGATCATCAACGGCATATTACATTATGCTCTGATAAATTAGTAGTGGCTCTCTGAGCTGTAGACCTCGCGGCCGATGTCTGTCTGCTCTACAGATGTCGCATTCCTCAACCGATTCTCGTAAAATATTGTATGCAGGTTTTTTGAGAAAAAAAAACAAATCTCCGCAATTTTGAAAGATTTCCAAAAAATTATTCGGCAAATCCTACTAATATTATAAACGCGAAAGTTTGTAAGAATGAATGGACGGATGGATGGATGTTTGTTACTATTTCACGCCAGAACGGCTGAACAGATTTAGATGAAATTTGGCACAGTGATAGACTATAGTCTAGAATAGCACATAGGATACTTTTTAACCGCGGGTGAAACCGCCGGGCGCAACTAGTATGTCATATATGTAGTCCACGCCCCTGAATATTGTTTTCGCTCACGACTTACAAGGGGTCGTCGTGAACCCCTGGAACCACATTCAGACTATCGTGGGCTCGTTTGTATTCCACGCTCCTAAATATAGTTATCGCTCACGAGCTACAAGGGGTGCATGAGTGCATGAGAGCTAGAGAGAGCCGCGCACCTGCAGGTCGAACATGCTGAAGGCGCACACGTAGTAGGGCACGCCCACGAAGCACATGGAGCGGTGGCGCACGTTGACGAGGTGCCGGTACAGCGGCTCCACGCAGTTGTCCTCCACCGACACCGAGCACGCGCTGTGCAGGAACGGGAAGTTGTACAGGTAGCCTGCGCACAATACACCAAGACGTTTTAAACATCATTCTATTTAATTACTAAGCGATGATAGCCTAGTTGGAGAAGGTCCGCCTCTCAACCCAGAGAGAGCGGGTGCGATCCCAGCTGACGGCACAATCAATATTTTTTTTTGGTATTGTTTTAGTTAAGAGATTTCACCCCAATGTCACAAAAACCTACAGTTACAGCACAGAGGAAGAGAATTAAAAAATATACATTATCAAAAAAAAAAACACAGACGAATTGAAAACCTCCTCCTTTTTGAAGCTTGGTTAAAAATTAAGGTTTAGTTTATTAAGCGTAGTTTCTAATTCATAATTTTTTTTTTACACTTACACACACGGTTGTCTGACCTTAAACTAAGCAAAGCTTGTACTATGACGGTAAAGACTGATATGCGTAGGTACATACTCGTAATTTTTTTTAATGGATACATAGATGTATAATTAACACCCAGACATAAAACAAAACACAAATGTTTATACATGAATGTTTGCCCTAGGCGGAAATCGAACTCACGCCTCCTAGCTTAGAAGGCAGGTTCACTACCGACTGACCCACCACTTGTGACTTCACAATAATGTCTAACTTTCGTGACAAACCCATACTTCGTGTAAATTTAAAAGTCTCACCAGTACACAAGAAGACCACGTCCACCTCATCCTCGGTTCCATCTTGGAAGTAGACCTTCCTCCCCTCCAGCCGCACCACGTCCGGCTTCTGCAGCAGGTTGTCGGGGAACTGCGTGCGGGGCTGCTCCTTGAGGTGGTGGCTGAGGATCACCTGGGCCACAAGAACGAGATCAACATTTTGTTATCGTTCGGCGAAGAGTGGGTGTTGAATCCTGTCAGCCCCTTTCGAGAAAAAGGTGTGACGATTCGGGATATTCGGGACATTTTTTCGCACAAACGGCCCCCAAATCCCCTGACCCCAAACAAAGCAAAGCTTGTACTATGGCTGCCATGGACTGATATCCATACATATAATACATTTTTAAATAGATATTAACACCCAGACATAGAACAAACACAATGAATGTTTGCCCTAAGTGGGAATCGAACCCACGCCCCTGGGCTCAGAAGGCAGGTTCACTACCAACTGTGCCATCGAGACAGTCGAATGGCGATATGTTGTATTTATGTTACGCGATTACTTCGCCAATTATGAATGCGTAACGGGACAATGAGTCCTCTTTTTCGTGCGAGCAGCCGGCGTTCATCGATGTATTAGACGTTGTAACGTCAAAAATGAGGTGCTTAAAAAATAGTGCGTAGAGTCCCTCCGCGCGGAAGAAGTGAAACTTCTGTGTATCTTTCACGCATTCACTCTCGCTCTGTCTCTTTCTATTCCCCTCCCCAGGCCGTAAAACGTTTAACGCAACCTTGTTAGAAGTCGCATTAGAAGTTTTACTTCAAAAAACAAACATGTAGCTTAATGGAATCCTGTCTAATGATCAACTAATAAAATATTATAAATGCGAAAGTTAGTTTGTTTGTTTGTTAGTTCGTTTGTTTGTTTGTTTGTAACGCTTTCACGTCTTAACTACTTAACCAATCCTCTTGAAATTTTGCATACATGTTGTCTGGGGTACAGAAAAGGACATAGGGTACTTTTTATCCCGAAAAAATAAACTGTTCCTAAAGGACCGCGGGTGAAACAGCGGGGCGCAGCTGGTAAAATATAATCAAAGTCATGAATAGATCGTGTACCTTGGGCGAGACGGTGGTGATCTCGAGCGCGATGTCCATGCCCGAGGGCCCGGCGCCCACCACCAGCACGCGCCGCGCCGAGAACACCTCGGGCACGCGGTAGTCGTGGCTGTGCACCACGTCGCCTGCGTGGTACATACACACACTACAGGATTACGGGAACATATACAGATTTGACATTAAACGCGCACGACTCATTTAACTTTACTATGATAAAAGCCAGAGTGTGTGTTCAGTGACACTCATAATCTGGGTGTCTTCAGGTCTCGAGTGAATCGGTTTCTTCTAGGCAAGCGTGCTCCATCGTAGGCCGCACCACTGCTTATCATCAGGCATGTTGGCGGCCAAACGCAAGCCTTTTAGGTATCAAAAGAAAAACCGGAAGAAAATGACTTTGTCATTCTTGGAATGAGCAGAGCTTCATTTTAATACCAAAAAACATCTTAAACACTCTGTGGAGCCAACATTTCTGCGGCCGCAATATTAACTTCGTGAACCAAAAGGAGTTCTACGGTGCACCTCAAGGGCGGATCCAGGATTTTTTTCTGGGAGGGTCACAAAATTCTTAATTCCAGCCACAGATAGAAAAAAGATTCACTCATGTTCTTTCTGTTATTTTCATTCATACATATATTTTAACAACTCTGCGAATTTGATTCGTTTCAAGTATGTACTGTGATAGAAACTTCACAATACATGAAAATACTTTCTTGCACGTGCATTATTGTTTTAAAAAAATATATATAAATTACTTTCCCATAAATTTTAGCTTACAACTAGGTAATATCTATGCATACTAGTACTGCACTAGTACTACTACTGCAACTTGGCGGAAATGAATGAATAAATAAATAAATAATGAGTAAATAAACATACCTTCAAAAGTTTTCAATCCCGGTATGGTCGGTATGAAAGGCGTGTTGTAATGCCCGTTACACACGAACACGTAGTCGTACTCGCGTGTTTGTGAGACGCCGCTCGCGATGTCTTTGTACGTGACGTCCCAGAGCTCGCCTGACGGGCCTGCTTTTGGCTTCACTAGCTGGACGTGTTGTTTGAACTGGAAAGGAATGTAAAAAAGTATTATTTAGTAAAAACACATCTGCTTACTTCAAAGTTAAGGTACATATGCTCATTACTAGCATGAATGATAGTAATGAGCATATGATACTAGCATTGATGAGCAATTGCTACTCAGTGGTATGTATGTCAAAGTGTTGCTAATAATCAGCACGCTTATTACGAACATGCTTAAAAATCACCTGTCGTTGAATTTAAGATTTTGTTTTGTTTAATTTCGTTTGATTTGGCAGAGCGGCATGATTCTTTTTATGCATGTCTATGTGTGCTGTACCTTTACAGTTCATATGCCATGAAAAAGTTGTTATATCTGTGTAAAAGAGTTCATAAAATTGAAAAGTTCTAGAAGCAAACGATTAATCCCACGATGATCTGTGGTTTCAGGTAGAAAATTTGTTGGGGCATTAATAAATTGTATTCAGATCGTATTTAGATCCTTACTTTGATATGTTCGGTCACTCCGTGCTTGTCCGAGTATAGCTGTAAGAAGGCGAGCATATCTTTGGACGGCAGGTATGACTTTTCATTCTCGGGGAACACTGGGAAGTCGGGGAAGCCCATGATTTCTTTGGGAAGGTTGGTCCTGAAAAGAATACAATGAAAGTTTGACAAATATGTTCAGAACAGCCAAATGAAAAATTACAGGGATTAAATTAATACAGCAGATTAAAAAATGTCTTGGATGACTAAGATTTTCTTTGGGATTTTTTGCGCACACTCCAGCTTTGAATTCATCATCATGTTAGAACGGACGGTTCCCTGGGATAAAATGAATAAGGTATTCTATCTTATCTTATATCTTTAAATGAGCAATTCTTGTATATATATACAGTACCTGGATGGCCGAGCTTTGCTCGGTATTTTTTTTTGTGTTTTTTGGATAATAAACAATTGATTTTAGTCTAACCTCAAAGCAAACACTCATTGACTTCGTGTTACTTAACAACGCCATCTGCTGTTGTGTCGTTAAAGCAATTAGTTGCTCACAAAAAATAGTAGTATTATTATTCGCCAATAGATGTCAGGAAGAGTCATATTTTTCAGTTGAGATTGATTATCGATAAAACACGAATAAAATGATATTTTCTAAAAAATATGATTCCTAGCTAGATCGATTTATCGCCCCCGAAACCCCCTATATACTAATTTGTATGAAAATCGTTGGAGCCGATTCCGAGATTCCAATTATATATATATATATATATACAAGAATTGCTCATTTAAAGGTATAAGATATATAATTGGAATCTCGGAATCGGCTCCAACGATTTTCATACAATTTAGTATATGGGGGTTTCGGGGGCGATAAATCGATCTAGCTAGGAATCATTTTTAGAAAATGTCATTTTATTCGTGTTTTATCGATAATCAATCTCAACTGAAAAATATGACTCTTCCTGACATCTATTGGCGAATAATAATACTATTTTTTGTGAGCAACTAATTGCTTTAACGACACAACAGCAGATGGCGTTGTTAAGTAACACGAAGTCAATGAGTGTTTGCTTTGAGGTTAGACTAAAATCAATTGTTTATTATCCAAAAAACACAATTAAAAAATAAAAAAAAAATACCGAGCAAAGCTCGGCCATCCAGGTACTATGACTGAACAGCTGAACATAGAAAGCTTTGAAGACATTGTAGATTGAAAATCGAACGTACTGATATTTTTAAGAGAATCAGTAGGAAATGTTGCATCAAACATTACCTATTACGATTACGGACACAAACATGTTTACAAAACATGTTCATCTCTTACGCGGGATTACATCTCTTCAGCTGACCCTTGTTGTTTGTACGTTTTATCTGTTATTGGTAATTATGATCAGCTGAGCTGCCTTGAACCTTCGGACGTGATATTGTTGTACCTATTTCTGGTATCCTGGTGGAAAATTCTGGACCGTCTGCTGTTATTGTCTACCAGCGTAAAACATTTTTTTGAAACAGCGTTATTTTATGCAGTAGATTCGTAATAATTTACGACGAGACTTTGTGATACATTATATTTTAAATATTTTTTGAGGAGTAATTCATTAGTGAGTGGCTTTAGCTAGATAGATAGATAGATAGATAAACTCTTTATTGTTCACACCACAGATAACAAAACAACAAGAGAAAAATAATGTAGCTCAGTATTTTTTAGTTTTAACTCTGTTTATAACTCTTTATTTTAAACCTTTGTCTCTATGAGAATCCTAACCAGTCAGGTACCAGGATAGCATAAATAGAAAGAGCTTCGAATAACCACGTGACGTTAGAAGCTTCGATAGCCTCTAACCTTACAATCTCTCTCAGCTCGACTAGTATCGTTGCTAAGTCCGATGTTTTAGTAAAAACCGACTCCAATAATCAATATAAGATAAAGAAGAATTTCACAATCGTGTCGTAGCTATATTGTTGCACTAACTGAATGTGTTTAAGTTATCAGGGAGACCTTTTATCGTACACATGTTGAGACTATGCACTTACTATTTCATCGGAAACAGGTGGTTTGGGATCATAAAGTCCAGATAAGCTATTAGAAGTGAATAATTGTAAGACTAATTAGACATCGCTGAAATGATTAACGTCAATCAATTTACAATATGTTTGTAGATCGATATAGGTACGTTTAATTTTTTTTCTAATGTCTTTACCCGACTTCGCAAAATATATGTCTTTGCCTATAATAAGCATTTGTGAGGAGTGTTATTAGGGTTTACAAATATTACGAATATGAGAGAAAGTAAGTAGGTACACGATACTGTGAAGAATGAGGAAAGCAGTGGATGAAGCTGGCATTGAACCAGACAAGATGCCGCGCTGACGATGAGACAGACCCAAGACAAGTTGGCATTTGCTTTCAAGCAATTCTATTTCTGCAATTGCTAATACTCAAATGTCAGCTGCCGATTGGACGATATACGAGTTGGGTATAATAAATATTGTCAATTTATCCAATCAGTAGCTAACATTCTAGCGTAAGCGATTGTAGAAATGGAATCTCTTAGAATTACCACTTGTCTAGGCACCCATAACTCAACAGTGGGTATAAAATGCTTAATGATAGGTACTGTATGCTAACCTTAAACTCTTGTACATGCTAGTGTGAATAGGCAGTCCGAAGTCGTCGTAGCCCACATTTTCAGTGTAGACCCAAGTGCCTCCCAGCTGCGACGATTGCTCTAGGATGTCTACTTGTTTGACGCACGGCTCGACCAGGAGGTGCCTCGCCGCGCACAGACCAGCTGCGCCAGCGCCGATGACGCACACACGAGCCATGGCTGAAAAGAGTGGAAAGAGATGCTTGTTGGTTATGAGTTCCTTGTAGTTTGGCATGGTACAATGAAATTCTCAGCCATGTATAGCGTCCCAAGACAAAAATGGTCACGTGGGTGACACGCAATGACGTCAATCGATGCATGAGAAAGATCGAAACAAGTAAATACATAAAATTGATAATATTGAGATTGAGACGATAACAATGACGACTGACGTAGTCGGGTGTCAACTCCCGGAACAAAACCTTTTTATTTGGATGATGATTTAGAGCTAGTTCATCTTCCAAAATAGTGTGTATAGAATGTTCACCACACGTCTCTTCAGAGAAGTATTTCCTAGTAATTAATAGTATTTTCTTATACTTTTGTATTACATACAATTCTAGAAATATAAAACAAAAGTTACAAAGGAAATCCTCAGAGATTATTGCAAGTGTAGGTATTGTAATTGCCAATGATTCATTCATCAGCAACGTCAAAAATCTTAAGAATTATAAGAAAAATCAGTTACAATCAATTAACCCTGAGTTCGAGTGGAATCTTATAAGTGTAAATATTTTCATAAAGAATCATAATAAGTTGATAGTGTCTAAGTTTCCATGTCCCTGGAGACAGTTATCTGAACGATTTCATTGTTTGTACATAATGTGGGCTGTGATAGTGACCTTAAATTCGAGAAATTGGTTCAACAGACAGCTAGACAGACAGAATGTAGAATCTTTATATTATCCTAAGTAAAATAGAGGTCGGTGATCTGAATAGATAGAGTAATCTAGGATACCTACTTAGGATTATCAATTAGATTTTTAATTAAGACTAGGAGAATAGGTACTTTAATTTTTTTAAATCTTTGATGAAATAATCTTTGTAAAAAAAACTTTGTGTAGACTTCAGTAAGTTTCATAGATGGTAGGTATAATTGATGGTCAGGTAGCAGAAAAGAGAGGTAGAGGTAGATCTCCTACAGTCAGGACGGATCTCATCAAGACGGCAACTAAGGCGTCTATAACAGAGTGTTCTCGTAATGCGACATACCGTATAAAATGAAGAAGCATGTTGCATGAGCAGTAACTACCATCGTCTGGAAGACTGACGACGTTGAGGACCGATCGTGTATCACTATCTTATAAACCACAACCACTGTGCCAAGAGTGTCCGATAAAGAAGGAGATAATTGAGAAATAAACATTGATGGCTCATCAGCATGAGCGTACCAACGATGAGGCAAAGTGGAGCATCTGCCTCACCCTGGACCCTAACTCGATCAAAATGTAGGCTTTTCAAGTAAAAAGAGTAAGTACATTTACTTTTGCCCTACCCCTAAAAAAACATTTACTTCTGCATTATCCTTAACGTACTCCCGTAGGCTCATGCAACTTTTGCATCGATTCGCGGCTTGCGTGCGAGCGTTCCTCTTCACTATAGTAAACGGGAGAATGGCCAATGGCGAGAAGAGAATATATGATTTGTCATTTACACAAATTGTCATTGAATATCACAGTGTGACAATGCATGTTGTCAAAAATGGAATTGCCTTTCGTTTTACATTACTACTTTCCAATAAACGTTTAAGTATGTTGTAAATAACTTAGGACTCACAAAACTTTGTGAAGCGATTTATTATGTAGATAACCATATATTAATTGAGTGCTAATCTCATAGTAACTCAATCAAAAGTATCGAAAACAAATTAATATTATCAATATGTACACGAGAATAAGCAGTGGATTAAATCCGGTTACTAGCAGACCTTACTAACATAGTGAGTAAACTATTATGTACCTACTTATCTATAAAACTGCTTTCGCAATACCTATTTTAATACCTATATAATCAAATACTAAGTACTATCAATCAATCGTAATTTCTAGAGTAATTACTTGTTTACTTGCATGTAGGTACATTTACAACTTGGAAAATGGACAAAGTTAGGAAGGGGACCAAACTGACAGGAGGGATTTTATTTTGAGCTAATTTTATTCTAATTTTGTTTTAACTTGTTTATTTATTACTAGTATATTATTATTGTATTTTAATCAGTATTCAATATAGATATAATTTGATGGATGAAGTCTGGTCAATCATTTTTATTGTTCGCGTAATTCAGCACACAGCAGCGCCAGCGTAGCAGAGGCTTAGGCAGCGACTCACCAATTATAGGTGAGTCGACCACTCCACCAATTTGGTAGGGGTCGACTCACCCACTGTTGTGTGTTGACTGCCTCGGTGGCTCAGTCGGTAGTGAACCTGCCTTCTGAGCTTGGGGCATGGGTTCGATTCCCACTTAGGGCAAACATTAATTTGATGAACATTAGTGTTTGTTCTATGTCTGGGTGTTAATATCTATTTAAGTATATATTTAAAAATATCTAAGTACATATGTAGTACAAGCTTTGCTTAGTTTGGGGTCAGACGACCGTGTGTGGAAGTGTCCCGAATTTATTATTATTATTTATTATTTATGACTGTCTGAATCTCAGATGAGGTTGGTGAGCAGAGGTAGGTACAGTGTCTACTTACTCGATAAGGTCATTTCTGTGTTTTGATAATACTTTCTTTTAGGATTCATTCATTTTACGCCAATTAAATTTTATCAGTTAGACAATTTAGAATAATTATTTATAATCATGTTACCTACTTTATTAAGTAGGTAATCGTAAGTATTGGCTCTCATTTTGGTAGAGGGAAAAAAACTCGGAAACTATGAGAAAGTTTTCGGAAACCATCACTTAGGCCCCAATTTTTATACGTAGGATTAACGAACCCCGCTTTGAACGCGTTCAGTTAAAAATTATCTAAGTGATGGCGAAAAGAGCATCAAATCCGTTGCGTGGTGTTTCCAGATAAAGACAGAGACACAGAGACACAGAGAGACGCAGATAGCGACTTCGTTTTATGTTGTGTAGAAGAAGAGAATAGAGAAGAGAAGAAACATATTATATGCTCATATAAATCAAATCAAATCAAATCAAAATGTTTATTTAGGCTAATAAATTTACAAAAACATTTAGTAAGACCTGTGAACCCCAAACTCGGCACAGCCGGTATCTTGGGGTTCGGTGTTAGAATTTTATACAATAAAAAAAAAGTAGTACTAGCGCGCTTACGATAATAAAGTTAGCTTATATTAAAGAAGTAAGTAAGAATAAAATTGAGTAAATAGCGAAGAATAATTAAATAGATATAGCTGCATTAAACCACTGATATAATTAAATTAACAATTACAATTAATATTAGCAAATTAAATTCAAATAACTAAAATTTTAAAATACAATTGAAAGACAGGGAAAAACAAAATTTTAAATGAATAATTAGGGAGTAGGTAGTGATTGTGTACGTGATGGTGATTGCTGTAGGTATGTGAGGTGTTGATTGGGTTATCACCGCGTAACGGCAGCCTCGAACACAGAGAGACGCAGATAGCGACTTCGTTTTATGTTATGTAGAAGAAGAGAATAGAGAAGAGAAGATACATATTATATGCTAATATAAATAGGTTAGGTACTTTTTACTATTATAATAATACTAGCTGCGCCCCGCGGTTTCACCCGCTGTTAAAAAGTATCCTATGTGCTATTCTAGATAGGTATATCCTAGATATCTATCTCTGTACCAGATCTATTCAGCAGTTCTGGCGTGAAAGAGTAACAAACATCCATCCATCCATCCATTCTTACAAACTTTCGCGTCCTACGTTTGCAATGTATAAACGGAAAAAAAATGATAATTAACGACATCACATTGGAAACCTCAAAAATAACAGTATTTCTCCACTATTTAATGGATGTTATTATACATACATATAAACCTTCCTCTTGAATCACTCTATCTATTAAAAAAAACCGCGTCAAAATCCGTTGCGTAGTTTTAAAGATTTAAGCATACAAAGGGATGTAGGGACAGAGAAAGCGACTTTGTTTTATACTATGTAGTGATTTAAAATGCGAAAACTTGGATGGATGTATGGATGTTGATTACTCAATCACTCCAGAATGCCTGGGCCCTTACCATGACTTTTGATCGTTACGAAAACTGTTTTCGTTTTCGTTTAGCTCCACATGATTCAATAAGACACCCCTGGCGGAAACGTTACGGAACTAGATTAGATGTAGGTATAGAGCCAAACGAAAACGAAAAAAGTTCTCGGTAAGTCCCCTGAACAGATCTGGATAAAATTTGGCAAAGAAATAGATTATAGTCTGGAATAGCATATAGGCTACTTTTAAACCGCAGGTAACTCCGCGGGGCGTAGCTAGTTCTATATAAATTAGACATTGAATTGCTGGGCAAAATAAATTCATGGGTTCGTTGCAAAGGGTATACTTAAGTATAGTACTCACTTAGCAAATTAAGCGTACTTATGTGCATGTATAGTCAAAAGGTCAGTATCCTATCAGCTGCCGTAGCCTTTCTAATCTCGTGACTTAAGTTGCATCAGATGTCTATGATCGTTTCACATTTTGACCCAAGTAGGTGTTTCTAGCCCTATCTATACAGGGTTATCAGGTAAGGGTGTACTAAGTCGAAAGGGGGCCTTTTTACTCATCATTGTGAACAACATTTACCATGGGGCCAACCTTGAAATCGAGTAAAAAAACCGGCCAAGTGCGAGTCGGATTCGCGCATGAAAGGTTCCGTAACATTATCTATTAAAAAACGGCAAAAATTTCACGTTTGTTGGATGGGAGCCCCTTTAAGTATTTATTTTATTCTGTTTTTTAGTATTCGTTGTTATATAGTGGCAATAGGCAACCTACATCATCTGTGAAAATTTCAATTGTCTAACTATCACGGTTCATGAGATACAGCCTAGTGACAGACGGACAGACAGACGGACGAACAGCGGAGTCTTAGTAATAGGGTCCCGTTTTCCCCTTTGGGCACGGAACCCTAAACAAACTGTTACATACATTTTGTCGACGATCAATGCACTTTTTGTATGGAACAGCTGATTTTCATTCACGATTTTCGGTTTGCTTCATAGTAAAAGTACTCTTAACGATGAGTACAATGGAAATGTACTCTAATATCAATGTATGGAAATGGAGCAAACGGAGTATGTTTAAAGATAAACCTTCATAAATAACCCATGGATGCTGGCAGGGGGCTGAGCTACCCACGTCCGTAGGAGTGTACTCTATTCTGATTCCCTACACGTGGTCCCCGGGTAGTGCTAACCGGGTAGCAAACTCTGGTGACCACCCACCGGACCAAGCCATGCCGTGAAATGACCTAGTCGTGTTTCGGGATGTAGTCCGGTGTAACCGTTCCGAAGACGGGTCTGAGCAGTAGCGCACTTGTAGCGCCTCACTCAACTGCCGTCTTTGTACTTGTTCACTCTACAAAACTTCAAGGCTAGAGTGAATAAGTACCTCATAGGTCGTCGTGCTCTATCTTAGACCACAACGTCGCTTAACATCAGGCGAGTTGGTGGTCAAACGCCAACCTATTCTATATATAAAAAAAAAGGATTACTTTCAGGGTGGTGCACCAACATCTACACTAACAAACTTTTAACAGCTATAGTAGGTAGCTCTGTGCGCTGAAGACGTCGCGGCAGATGTTTGTCTTCCTCTACAGGTCGTATTCCTATACCTATTCCTATTCCTATATATATGTGAAATTTCGTGAACAAGTTCGATATTTGTAAAGTTTTTTTTGCCGAGTCAGTATTTGGAAATTTTTCAAAATAGCGGAGACATGTTTTTTTTTCAAATTTCGACATGTAGAGGAAGACAAAGATCCGGACAGAAATCGGACATGCGTAAGCATTTTCATCGAAACTGAAGCTTAGACGCTTCGCTCACTATCGCTCGCTTGGTCTATAATTTAAATATTATTACTAAGATGATTAATTATGTAACAAATTCGGACAGCAACCTAGACTCATCAATGTATCATCATCTCATATACTTCTTTATGGTATTCTTAGCCTATCTATGTTTAACCCCCGACGTAAAAAACGACGGGGTCTTATAAGTGTGACGTGTGTGTGTGTGTGTGTGTGTGTGTGTGTGTGTGTGTGTGTGTGTGTGTGTGTATGTGTGTGGCAATATATATCCCATAGCTCCCGAACGAATTAACCGATTTCGATTATTTTTTTCTTGTTTGAAAGGTGAAATAGTCGGGAGTGTTCTTAGCTATGTTTGATGGAAAGCGGTGTTAAATTATACATATTAATAAAATAAAAAGATAGGTACGTGAAGTTTACAAACTTGCATGTAGGAGACTATCTCAGGAAGAACTGGTGCCATTTTAAAACATTTTTAACTCATACTAAGCTTCACTGTCACTGAATGCTATAGATAGGCTATGAAATGCGAGCAAAGCCGACTGTAACTATACAAATTATATAGTATTGTAACTATTACAGTGATTAGTGGAATATGATACCTACGTATCGCGAAACTGAGACACTTAGTGAACCTTGAAGAACTGAAGAGAAATTACCTGAAACTAAACTTTTTTCTGTACCAAACAGATTGAAAAAGTAATTTCCGCGTTGAATACATATGACAAGAAAAAACATGTTGAGTTTAATAAAATTGATCGATGATAATATTTTACTTATCTGTCTCATAAATGAGATCTATGGAACCACAGAATACAATAAAATATTCCTACGTCCACGGATAATTATTGAATTTAATAATGATTGAACTTCCAGGTGTTTTCTAGTTTAGAGTTTTATATATCTCTAGGAAAGGGTTTAAAATCCACCACCGTCTTACTTAATGATACATTAATCTCGCATCGAATTTTTATTACTTAGATATAAATTATCTATGATAAATTGATATTATAATCTATCTTTCTTACCTTTTAGTGATCTTTCAAAGTTTGTAACCTTTAGTTTATTTGGCTATCCCGAGATTTGCTACAACTGGGAAAGTTTGAAAACTTAATTTGGGTTACCTTTACTTACCTAAATTGGCTAGACCCACTTCTATGACTTACTTGATTGTTCCAATTACGATTACGATAAAAGATAAATCCAAAAACTTACCAATAAAAAATTAAAATCCACACAAACACAAAAATAAATATCACAGGTAGCTTAAAAAGCTAGACGAATTCGTCGCCTTAAGAGGGTAGGTGCACACAGCGTCGCTTTTCGCAGGGCAATGACGCGCAACC
The DNA here is from genome assembly GCA_911728515.1 of Peribatodes rhomboidaria. Lineage (NCBI taxonomy): Eukaryota > Metazoa > Arthropoda > Insecta > Lepidoptera > Geometridae > Peribatodes > Peribatodes rhomboidaria. Next base: position 16,391,031 of record OU452174.1, on the reverse strand, counting down.
GTCCACACTCTCCTATTTATGTGTCCCTGGTATGCGTTCATATTAATAACGTAATAAAGTAAACAAAACTAATGTTGCATGAGAAATAATAACAATATTTAACATACTTAACTGTATTAAACTTAATTTCTATGTACTATGATTCTATGAATATATAACTTGTCAAATGATATTGTAAAACTTGGCCACAGTTCACGGAAGCTTAAACAAACGATACATTTTTTTTCGTTCCCCTATCCAGGATTAATTAAGCGTTGCACGTCTTGTGTATTCGCCAGCGTCAGGTTAATATAACTTTTACAGATGATGGACAGATAGATAGATAAACACTTTATTGTTCACACCAGAAATAACAAAACTTGAACTTGAAAAAAAGAGAAAAAACGTATACTGCAGTGTAGCAACTGGCGACCTTATCACTAAGAGCGACCTGTTCCAGGCTGATAAGGTGATGATGACAATGATGTATTCCCCATTTCAGTAAAGTACTTTACCCCATTTCAGTAAAGTAATGAATACTTTATACTGAAACTTTAACTGGAGTTTTGTAGAAAACACGAAAAGCCGCGTTTCGCAATGTTTGTATACGAATATAACGATAAGTAAAATTTTAACCGACTGTTTTTGACAGCTCTTCAAAAAGTTAAATGTCAACGATGGACAGTTTAATAATAAAAAACCTAATGAAAGGTTAACATGGGCAAGTCAGAACTTTTAGGAGTCAACTCTGACTTTTTTAGTTTATTTATGTGCCACTAAAGTGTACTAAGTGTACTGAGCTGAAAAAATATCAACTGATTCTGAAAACCGCTTCAATATCCGTTGTGTGGTCGGGAATAGCAGGAGCTAGTTAGCGGATATACAGACAGAGAGACAGAGGGACAGACAGATACGCGGAAAGCGACTTTGTTTAAACTTACTAGGTATGTAGAGGCAGAAATAAGCGTACTAAGCATGTGTGGGTAAGAAAATATAATGAACTTAAGATATGGTAAAACTAGTGGTTTATGTGTAGTCATTTCGCAAATGGTTCTTATAAACTAGAGACCGGTCGTCCTAGCTGTGAGGTTCATAGCATCGTTCACTAACATTCACTAAGTTCAACGTTTATTTTGACCTACAGCACCTGCGCGCTACCGGAGGTACTGTATGTCTCCATAATTACATGGATCAAATCAAATGTTCTGCAATAAAGTGTATGATAGAAGAAGCTTGTGATTCTGAGCCTAAATAAATACCTACAAGAACCCTTACTACAACTACTTGCAAACCCCTCTTTCCCAGTGGGCACTTTGGGCAAGTGCCCAGGGCCCCGCGATCGATCAAATACAATGATCCCCTCAGATCAAATACAATGTCCTTAGGTCCTGTCAGATCACCAAACGAAAACCAATATTTATTACCAAAAACATATACCTAATTCGAAGAAATCGAACCTAAATTGCTGACAACAATACCAACTTATACTAGCTATTACTTGCGCGAAGCTATTCTACTCTCGGCCAAAAATTAGGCTTTCCGACTTCAGAATGCATGTTTATCTACTTTCTTTGTCTATTCTAACAAAATAGTGTTCTGTCAAAGTCATATCCCCATTATCCTAATACGACCAGGGCCTCCATCACATTCACCATCCTGCCTAGCATCTGCACGTACATCCTGTTTGGCAATCCTGCAAGCAATACTGCAAGGTAGGATGGTGAATGGTATCTTTAAGTACTATATTTATCCTGTGCTACAATCTCCTTAATAAGGCGCTGACCAGACAGAAAAGACGTAGGACGAGGACGAGAAACGGACGGTGCGGAGACAAACAAAATCATCACCTTCAAATACTGCGTGCGTCTGTGCACCCCGTCTCCTCAGTTCTCTGTAAGTACGAGTACATATGTGTTGCTTCGCGTTTCTTCTATAAATTTTGTATGAAAGTACATTGAAGGCACGCCGCGTCTGCGTCCCGTCCGTGTCTCGTCCGCGTCTTTCGTCTTTCCTGTCTGCCTTAAGCGGCAAATGTGCTAGATGAAGCGTTCAAGTTCAACATGTCTCATTACCAAAATGTTACTTAGTTCCATAATGTCTATTTCCCAAAATGCTTTCTTCTAAATTTCCCTTTTCCAAAATATAATTTATTCGTTTCCGACTGGTTTTACGTAGTATTTGACATGGTTTACAAATTTGCAGTCTAAGCAACGTTCGCTGATGTAAATATTCACTATACGCCATCAGCCATTCATAAACAAATCGGACCGACTTTGCTGATCTACTAAGACCGCCTACTCCACTACTAGAAGTGCTGTATCTTAGAGACATGATGGTTACGTTTGTTGTTGACGTTGCGCGACCGCGAATCGTATTGCCGCGCATTAAGGTCCATGGTCGCGCAGCGTCGAAAACAAAACGTTACGATCATGGTAATAAGATGTCGTGGTAGACCCCAGTGTAGTGGCATCGGATGACGAAACTAGTCTTGAGGTTTGGATAAGCGAGATAGTAATATAAACATTTAGGCCATCTCTTTCTTTCCTTCAGAGCTTTATTTTGAAAAATAACGCTTCAATTCAGAACAATACTTCTAAAATTCGATAAAGTCTTTAAATAGATAAATTGCACTCACCAGAAATTGCAAAAAATAAATAAAAGGAGACTAGTGTTACAACTGGCAGCCTTATCGTTGAGAGCGATCTCTTCTAGACAACTACGTAACAAATAACTATACATAAGTAAGTACAAGTATCGAATTGCAAATTCTAAATTTCGAAATTGATAAACAGCTGTTTCATACGTTTTGAAGATCAATGAATTTTTTTTATGAAACGGCAGATTTTTTTATCGCCATTTCGGTGTTAGAGTCCTTTGGTAGATATAAATTACTCGTAGCTACAATGACGAGTACCTGTAATGATATCTTAAAATATGTCTGTCCTGTTAAGAAACGCTATAATTTGTCAATTATTAACCTTATATATAAAAAAAAACACTTCCCGTCATCCGAATTGGATGTTTAAAAAAAGTGCTGGATCGATTTCGACAAAATTTAAATGGGATACCTAGAAAGCATACTCTTTGAAACAAAAAAAAAATTCCGTATCGGTTCAGTCGTCTTTGAGTAATCGAGGATCATAATTAAAAAACCGACGAATTGAGTACTTCCTCCATAAGTCGGTTAAAAATACCTATAACTATTAACCTCCTATTTACTATGGGACACTCCATCAAAACATAAACAGTCTGATGCAACGCGCGCCCGTCTTGCACCCATTCATCTATTTAGCGCAGGTAAGCGCATTCTTGAAAAGAAAGAGATGATGTAACCGTAGACGCGTTTTACTATATCTATGGAGTTAACTGTGTCAACTCTTATTTGCATTAGGTAATTTATATTCAATCTGGTGGGGAAATGCTAAATAAAGCGCCTGACACAAAGCCGAATAAGCTTAGCTTTGAAAAAATAGTTGAATCATTTCAGGTTCGTAGATCACGTTTTCAGAAAAAATACTCGATCCCTTCAAAGCTTAATTGTAAGATCTGTATTTTATTATGATACGAGAATTATGATAAGGATTTCTTTTATAAATCAAAAACTAACGCAACAAGTGGACATTTTATCGCTAAGGGCGATCTCTTCCAGTCTACCTTTGGGTAGAGAGGATTTCTAGATAAAGTACCTAGTTACTGTTATGCATGTTTCGAGTGAAAAAATGTCAATGTAATTTATGCTAACTGTAATTTATGCTATACCTTAACTTATGCTAGTAATGCCTGGAAGTGAGAAGAGTTGTTCTTTTGTTTTTTTATCATCTATAAAACGGTTAAAATACTGGCTGTTGCCCGCAACTTCGTTCGCGTTTTTTCAGAAAATAGAAAAGAATCCATAAACCCTCCTCGTGATATACTGTAACTAATTAGGAAATCCTATCCTACTAATATCATAAATGCGAAAGTTTGTAAGAATGGATGGATGGATGTTTGTCACTCTTTCACACCAAATCGGCTGAACAGTTTTTATTAAATTTTGGCACAGAGATAGATTATAGATTCTAGAATAGCACATACCAACTACGTACTATTCTGTGAAGTTGTCTGGCGCATTTGGAAAGCGGCGCGTTATTTTTTTATTAATTTACAGAATTTCATGTTAAAAAGATTTATTTATTCAGAAAAAAGTATCCAAAAATTCCTTGTGATATACTGCAACTATTTATCAAATTTCATCAAGATAAGTTCGGCCGTGAAAAGCCTACAAACAGACAGACAAAGTTAATTTTGATTTTATAATTAGTGAGTAAGGATAAAGATAAAACGGTTTAAGTAATATACTTTTGTAGAAGGACAGGCCGTTTTTTCCCGTGTATGGCCAGGGGGGCTATTCCTGCGCGTGAGATGAGATGAGTTTTTATCTTGGTCACTCTCACACCTATGACGTTTCAAACGAGAGCAACAAGGACGAAAAAAAGTGAGATGAAAATCTTAAATCTCCGAATAGGGCCCCAGGTAGTAAGACTTTCGACGCTTACTAACAACTTTCTGATGTAATACCATTAGAATCTTACAACGAATAAAAGCAGTGTGAACTTGAGCCGTAAACATTGGACCGTTGGACAAGCATGGCGCAAGAGAATTTTAATTGATGAATTTTAAATGGCTCTGATAAACGTTAGGATAGCTTTTGAATGAATTGTTTGCTGTAGGAAGGTACTAATTATAAGTGAGGTACATTTTGGATAAGCAGAGGCGTAGGTAGCTAAGTAACCAAAGGCCCTGGTGAAAAAAAACTGGGGCCCTAATTAACCTCTTTAGGTTTGGCGGTAGCAAACCTAGGTATAGGTACAATCAGAGACAATTCAAACATGTTAGTAATATAATCCTAATGCTAACTTCTCTAACATTACAAACTAGCTGCGCCCCGCGGTTTCGTCCACGGCTAAAAAGTATCCTATGTGCTATTCTAGACTATAATCTATCTCTGTGCTAAATTTCATCCAGATCTGTTCAGCTTTCTGGCGTGAAAGAGTAACAATAATCCATCCATGCATTCTTACAAAGTTTCGCGTTTATAATATTAGTAGGATAGGATAGTATCTGGAAATGAGTTTGTTCGATTGGATATATTTGTTTGTTTGTTGCGCTTTCACGCCTTAACTACTTAACCGGTCATCATGAAATTTTGCGTAGGTACACGATGTCAGGGATGCAGAAAAGGACATAACAATATAAGGACACAACCTTTCATCCCGATAAAACTATAGTGGCTCTGTGAGTTGTAGACCTCGCGGACGATTGTCTTTCTATTTAGGTCGCATTCCTCAACCGATTCGGTCGAATCTGTTTTATTTTTTTTCTAAAACGACGGATTTATGTTTTTTTTATTTTTTATTTTATAAAGAATAGGTCAACATTTGACCACCAACTCGCCTCGCAAAAAAGGTGAGACGAAAATCTCAAATCTCCGAATAGGGCCACAGGACAGAGATCTAGACAGAATTTGCAAATACGAAAGCATTTTTGTCGAAGCTGAAGCGGAGACCCTTCGTTCGCTAACGCTCGCTCGGTCGATTATAACGATTCCCACGGGACCGTGGGTGAAACCGCAGGGCTAATGTACTAAAGAATAGAGCATTTCCCAAGTGCAGATAAGTGAGCAAGTTTAATAGGTTTGGTGGTCAAGGTCCGAGGGCCCCGTGTCTCGGTGCCACCTTCTAGCACCTTTCGATGGATACATAATTGCAAGTAGGTGCATAGAATAAAATATAATTTATTAATAAACCACTGTATTCACCGCTTCTTTGAACAAACTGAGACGAATTTATCCGAATAAGGTTTGCGCCGCCGCCTACGACTAACAATCCGATCCGATCCGATCCGATGTGACCTTGTATTAATCCTATCCTATCGTACTAATATTATAGACACGAAAGTTTGTAAGAATGGACAGATGGATGGATGGATGGATGGATGTTTGTTACTCTTTCACGCCAGAACGGCTGAACAGATCTGGATGAAATTTGGCACAGAGATAGATTATAGTCTAGAATAGCACATAGGATACTTTTAGTCGCGGGTGAAACCGCGGGGCGCAGCTAGTTAGTAAATAAGGGTAAGTGATCTTTGCTTAACCCTATGGGAAAGAAGTATAACTATGTCTGAATGTAAGACGAAAAATATCGTTGTCCTAGGTCATGGTAGGTACTTAGAATAATATACTCCGCCAGATAGAGCATTCAGCAACACGTTGTGACTCGATGCTTAGGCAAGACCGAAAAAAGTCACATACAACAAGTTCGAAAGAGACGGATGACGTAAACGTAATTTTTTTTGTATTTTTTAAGATTATGCTTTAGGCGAAATCGGCTCGATAGTCAGTCGAGTAAGTACATAGGTAGGTACTTACCTTTATTTAGCTGGACTATTTTGTCCAACGTATTTGTCTTCAGCTGTGCATGATGTAGAAAAACTTCGACTAGGTACTTGTTACATGTTATTGACTTATCTATGGAAATTAATGAACTGTTGACGTAAATAATACTACATATTATGATTGTCAACAAATTACTCATAAGTTCTATTAGATTTCAAATACAGCTTCATAGATGTTTTGCAATTAATCGATCGCTCTCGAATCTCGATGTTTTTGTTTGTTTCCGAAGTTTCCGATTCTTATCTCCTATTACGCACTCGTAATACCCTCTGACTTTTTTCTGCTCCAATTCTTTATTTATTACTTACTTACCTAATTTCAGTGTATTGCAGATCACTCGAAATTATTAAGAATTAGCGTCATAGTTTTACAGAAATTGAATGTGGCGCGAAGTACTATTTACCTACATATCTGCAAAATAATTGGAAACTTGCTTCCTTGTCTTAATATCTAGGTACTCGAAGAAATTGCTCTGATAGCCGATAAGGCCGCCAGCGGTGAACGGAGAAAATAGCCGCCAGTGGTTCCTCTCATTTTAGTCCTAGTTTCTTTATTATTTCTGGTGTACACAATACCTAGTTTATCTATGTTTGACTAAGTATCCATCGAAATATTATTTAGTCATCGAAATTGTATCTAATAATGTGAGTATATTTATTTTTTACAATCTGATACTTTCATTATCATGATCAATTAAGCGCTAAGATATTATGCGCATACTTCTAGGGCATACTTCTATTTTAATTTTTTCCTCCATTCAGGGTAATTTGGCGCCGCACGTCTAGTCCATTTGCCAGTGTCACTAATTCATACCAAGTAAAAATTGACTTTAAGACATAGTGTAACTGGTGAGTGTCACCTTTCAACGGTCATGTCCGGCCGATTCCGGTTCCGTCCACCGGCCAGCGCCGGGTTATCGCCGGGTTCGACCGAACCCGTGCCGACCTATTTACAGAGCGCTTGCCAAATGATTCAACTATGTACTTACATAAACTTACCTATCTATCTTCTTATTTCTTCTTTCTATTTGCAAGGAAAGAAATAAAGAAAGATACATTTATTTTGACATACAAGACACTACAAAGACAGTGACAATACTTAATACCAATACACAAATTAAAGAAAACAGTGCTATCACTCTAGCGTCCAGGGGGGCTATTCCTGCGCGTGAGATGAGATGAGATTTTATCTTGGTCACTCTCACACCTAAGACGTCTCAAACGAGAGCAACAAGGACGAAAAAAAGTGAGATGAAAATCTCAAATCTCCGAATAGGGTCCCAGTGCGTTAAAAAAGGTCGATGCTCAGCTATAATGCTGAAAATTTCTTCTCAGCGCTGATTTTCAGCATTGACCATAAGAGGCGAAAGGAATACAATGTACAATTAAAATAATACAAACACTAAGCAAGTAGAGGAAAAACACAAATAAAAATAAAATGTAAACATTAGACAAGAGAGAAGTAATATAATGGTACAATAAAATAATACTTACTACGAGTATAACATTCTAAAAGAAGACACGACTTTATACATAATACGGTTACAGAGATAAATAAATACCACAAAACAGCTTTAAAAAATATTTTTTTGTTAAAATCTATTTTGGGCTTTAAGAAAATAACAATAAAATATAATACCAGTACATTATGTTGGAACAAAAAATTAAAAAACATATAAATTCTCATTCAATATTTAACTATGTATATGAGTAGGCAATACAGATGGTGACTGTCTATTGCGTTCATTTTACACTAGCTGCACTTACGGTGCTTTTGACAATCATTCAGAAACGTTTCCGATCGGATTCCACAAACAAACTTAAATTGTTCGAATCTCAGCAAACTTTTATAAATTTTGGAATAGGGAATCGAGTCTATGTATATCGGATCGGAAGAATGAATCACGTTTAGAAACTTATGAATACGGACTAAGATTCGAATAATTTCAGTTCAATAATTTTGGAATCACACCGGAAACGTTTCCGAATGATTGTGAATACCTATGTTGTAGGCCTAGCATAAGCAACGCAACAACGGTATGTCGAATCTTTTTTAGCGAGACAGACGTATGTTTTCATAAAGGTAAGCCCAGGGCTGGATTTAGGGGAGGGCAGGGGCACCAGCCCCGGGGTCTCCATAAAAGCGAGCCATCCCAATAGAGATTAAAAAAAATACTTAAAATGATTTTTACTTAAATACAAGTTTGAGTTAAATAATTTAATTTTTTTCTATAAAATTGCAATACATTGTTGACTGATTTTTCGTTTTATTCGAGTACGTAATAGTTAGAGGCCTCCACTTTCCTGTTGCCCTTGGGCCGACACACCTCTAAATCCTGCCCTGGGTAAGCCATCTCCATTTCGAATTCCATCCAAACTCGTTAATCCGTATGAGCATGATGAAGTAACGAACATACACACAGACATACACAAACAAACAAACTTTCAAATTTATAACTAGCAGCACCCCTCAGCTTCACTCACTCGGTTCTAGAGGACCCGGGACAAAAGTAAGGTACCTGCCTACCCTATGTAGTAAGTACCTACCAACCTACCAACTTATTCATTTTTATGTATTTTTCTATACCAGACAACATGTAAGTATGAAGAAGAACAAATCAGATGAACTTACCTAGTCATGTTACGAGGTACCTTCAGCTCTCTAAGCATCATAGCTTATTATGAAAAAACAAGCCAGCCCTCTCCAGATCAGAGTTATGGAGAGGGCTGGCTTGTTTTTTCGTAATATATTTTTGCTGTTGTTGAATCTGTTGATGAACAATAATTGTACTTCCATAATCTGAATGACAATAATAACATATTCAATATTAAAAGTAAGTTTACTTACTACTTAAGTTTTGGTTTAGTTTAGACTTAGTAAAGTTTCATTTCAAACATTGGCGCCAAAATCCTTTGCGCCAAAAACATTGATGTTCGGATAGAGTAAAAATTTGTTACCGAAACGTACAAAATGAATAAAAAAATAATTGAAATCTAGCACGAGAAGCTTGCTTGCCATGTATGGTTTTCTGTTGTTTCAGTTCACTATCATATAGGCATTATGTAGGCTGGACGAATTTTTCAGTTTTAAGCTATTGCATAGCTTCTATCGCGGGCCTTGAGCGTGGAGACCGAATCAAGAATAACCTATCACCCTCCACTGCATAAATAAATAATTATAATTGCATAGGTTGATAAAAAATGCTATGCAATAAGTAGCTTAACTGCGGCAGTCTCCGAGTGCCACACGTCTTTTCTTTCTTTTCTTGGCTAAAATCCTAGACAGCATACAGTCTACAGTTAAAATCGTGCGTAGCCAAATTAAACCCAGAATTGAGAGATAAATGATTTTCACTACTGTCAACGTCAATTTTGACAACAAATTATAAAAAAAAAGAAGCATTGTTGCCAATTAAAATAATTTTCCTTTCAATTGTGGGAGTTTTGATTATTCAAATGATTTTTTTCCGGATTTCTTGATGTATTCATGTAAACAAAACTAATAAGATACATATAAATTGACTTTGTTACAATAGTATTACGTCACGAGCAAAAAAAAAAAGAAAAACAATATACTTTGCCAGATTTTTAGGCTGCACAATAGAATCGTCAAGGCAATTCAACAGATGTTAACCCATCTATATCTGCTCTAAATTTTATTGCATCTATACCCTTCGCACCGTCTCACAGACCAAAACTTTAGATCCCAATATCTCAAACTTTGTTAATACACACTACTAAACAAACACTCCCTACTTGCCTACACGCGTGCTGCCTACTGAAATGAAGCTAGTAACGTATCATGAAGCTAGCAAAAAGTCCAAACTCCTATAATTTCTGGAGAAAGAGACAATGAGACAACATGAGAATAAATTTTTCGTCGGTTCCACAGAGCAACGCGTGGGTGTTAGAAATCTTTTGGAAAATCCACCCGTGTACTTGGCAATTCATATCAATCCTTCAAATTAAAGTCAATGTCATTTTGAGTTATATGTCAAAGTCATGCTTTAAAAGTTTCAAAACAAAACTTGCAAAAAATATAAAATGGTAAACAAAGTAACTACGAGATGAAACGAATAGTAATTTGTAATTCAATAGGTTTCCTAGATAAGATTGCAAACTATTTATAAATGAGGACTTTTAATCTAGGTCCTGATATGCTGTGATAGGTTTTGGTCTATGACAAAACATGGACACAGACGACCCGAGAACACCGCTGCTTGGTAAGCAATTATATTGCATGAATGTCTATTGTTACAATTATTATAAAATATTTACGAATTTAGCTTTCATCTATGACTAATGTTCTGTTATCTATGTAGCTCGTGCAAAGACTATGATAAAAACCCTTTTTGCGCGCACTTACCACAGAATTTTATCTATTACAGTGACGCACATGGACCTATTTTGTTGTTTTAAGGTTTTATTTACCAAAGACTATTCATTATATATTATATTCATTAAAACCTATTCTAATTTTCCTTATTATAATAATGCACATTAACAGCTTATTACCTAAGTAAATAATATAAGTAAAACTGCCTATTCAATAAAAAAAATACTTTAGTAGGTACTATAAAAATATCGTACTAGAGCGGTCAAAGATCATCCGATTGTGAATAGATTAGAAAATGTTCATTAGTATGTTCACCAAGCTTGAAAAAATAATCTGTGAGCCTATTAGGTTGTTAATTATTACAGAATAACAACCTCAACTAGGAGGATAAGTAGTTAGAAACTGCAAATGATGTGAAAAAATGATTTAATTAACTAGTGGCTTTGTGAGCTGTAGATTTTACGGCCGGCATCTGTCCTCTACAAGTTGCATTCTAGTTTCAAGAGAATCATTCAAGAAATGCGACCCATAGACGAAGGCGAGATCCGGACAGGAATCCAGACAGAATACGGACATATGAAAGCATGTTTGCGAAGTATAGAGGTTACGCTCCCTAACGCTTGCTCAGTCTCAGAACACTTTGAGCTACGATTAGAATTTTAATGTACAATATCAACACACATGCAAGTAGGAACTAGAACTAATAATTTTCTGTGGCCTTTACTGAATCTGTATTGACGTCTTGGCCCCAATTACTACATAGACCATATTTAGCCAAGGTATGGGCTGAACGGTGCATGAGCATTAAGTTTCGATAAAACAGTACATTACAATACACACACCACACTCACACTCTACCCAAGCAGCTTACTGGTGCGCTGACCATAATTCTAAGATTCTATCTATTTTTAATAATGAATACCACAAATTTAGGTAATATAGATGTATATAGTCATGAATATAGTCATGGTCAATTTTCGAGGAGACCTCAGAAAAGGATCCTTAAAGATACTAGTAGCTAAATAATTTACTAATATTAAAAAATAAGATACAAATACTACTAACATACTAACAAAATATGAAAATGTCAATGTTTATATGAAATTAAAGGCTTTATTATTAATAGCTGCTGTAAGCTGTAGACCTCGGGGCCGACGTCTTGAATAGGTTCAATAATTATATATATTTTTTGTTGGTTTTTGGAAACTTTTCAAAATGGCTCAGATAAGATTTTTTTGGTATAAAAACCATTAATAATAAAGTCATCATCATCAAGACTGAGCTAAGGATAGAGATCCAGTCAGAAATTGGACATCCGAAAGTATTTTTGACGAAACTGAAGCATATACACTTCACTCGCTAATGCTTGCTCTGGCAAAAATACCTCCAAATGAACCAAATGACCGTAGTGTTCTCTGGCCTTGAACTTAGTACAAAAACAATTTCTCCACTCATCTCATAATCTTCAGATTGTGATAAGGAACACAGTTTGCTTACATTACACACACAATTAAATCTCCTTCACTGTCCTCAAATCTGTGCTCTCTCGACTATCATGATACCTATCATAAAGATAAAACACAGATTAAGATGTAAATAGTGCCTTAATGTAAGCTTAAGTTGAAATGAGATTTTGTAAAAATCGTTTAAGACTAATGGCTGCTACAGAAGACAAGAATGTTAGTCCAGGCGGCCTACAATGACATCTAAATTGTCATGATGGTTGCGTTTTGTTTTCGACACTGCGCGACCATGCACCATGTTTCGCAGCGAAACTATTCGCGGTCTCGCAGCGTTGAAAACAAAACGCAGTCATCAATAATATGTCATGATAGACCCCCTGAAGTTACATTGACACCTACTGTTTTTAGCCGACTGCGCAAGGAGGGTTATTTTTTTCGAATAAGTATAATATGTAAGTATGCATGTGGGTATGTATGTATGTACGTACTAGCTGCGCCCCGCGGTTTCACCCGCGGTTAAAAAGTATCCTATGTGCTATTCTAGACTATAACCTATCTCTATGCCAAATTTCATCCAGATCTGTTCAACCGTTCTGGCGTGAAAGAGTAACAAACATCCATCCATCCATACATTCATTCATTCTTACAAACTTTCGCGTTCATCTTAATATATATAAATCTCGTGTCACAATGTTTGTCCTCAATGAACTCCTAAACCACTTAACCGATTATAATAAAATTCGCACACCATGTGCAGTTCGATCCAACTTGAGAGATAGGATAGCTCATATATATATTTAAATAAGAAACGCGAACAAAGTCGCGGGGTGACAGCTAGTAATATTATAGTAGGATGGTCCGTTTTGTCATTTCTGGCATACAAAAAGTGTACATTAGGGGCAGTTCATTAACAACGCGTCTGTCTGTTCCTCTGTCTATATGTAGCTATATCCGCTAATTCCTCTTAAACCACGCAAGGTATTTTGATGCTGTTTTTAACATCACCGGGGTCCAGTTATGGAGCAGATGACACTGCTTATGCACACGATGAACAAACTGATGCGTGCCTTCGGCTGGGATCGAACCTACTCCCTCTGGCTTGAAACTGGGCTACATAACTGGAGCCCGGTGTATGGCGACAGGCTGTCACATTTTGGTCCATTTTGGTCAATATCGTCCGCCGAAGTGTGGATGCTGTGATACACTTCTGCTAGCCCCTTCGGGGGATAGGCGTGACGAAATGTTTCAACATCAGTTAGTTACCACCCACCGGACCAAGCCATGCCGTGAAATGACCTAGTCGTGTTTCGGGATGTAGTCCGGTGTAACCGTTCCGAAGACGGGTCTGAGCTGTAGCGCACTTGTAGCGCCTCACTCAACTGCCGTCTTTGTACTTGTTCACGCTACAAAACTCCAGCTAGAGTGAATAAGTATCTTACAGGTTGTCGTGCTCCATCTTAGACCACAACGTCGCTTAACATCAGGCGAGTTGGTGGTCAAACGCCGACCTATTCTACATAAAAAAAAAGATACTTTTTTCACGTAAAGCTTAGACGTATCGTGCGAAGCCGGGGCGGGCCGCTAGTACCATACATTGTAAATGTAACATAGATATCTCTGCACAGTGCTACTAGCTAGTCTCAACCCCTAAAGGACCCCACAATAATGCCGACTCATAATCTACTACCATAGCTAAATCCGCCCGCAGACAATCAAATATTTACTCTCGGATTCCAAACTATACAAATTATACTTAATTTCTTATAGTTCAGTATCTTGTATCAAGCAAATCCCTTTCTCACAATCTGAGACAGTATAGATTAGTCTAAATTAATATTTAATCTGCTTCTAAGTATTGTTAGGATTTGCTACTCTGGGAAAGCTAAGCGAAGCTGAATAAACTCCTTACTCATAAACGTTGCATAGCTGAGACCGCTATCATCACTTCGCGCCTTATCACAAGGCGCCGGGACGGGATGGCGGGAAAGAGAGACCTGCATTTACCTGAATGCAATGCTGAAGAAAAATTTCCTGCAGGCGCAGGACATTTTTCTTGTCCTGAAGGAGACAGATCCTGACGACGTGCCTACGTACGTGGCGACCTGAGTCGACTGCCGCCTGTCCCGTCGCACTACGTCGACGTCACCCGGTTTATGAAAGACATCCTGCAGCTGAGAGAGGAGGTTACAGGTATCCGGAAGAAGCTGGAAGAATCCGAACAGAATATTGCCGACCTACATAGGGAGCTGGCGACATTGCGAACAAAATGCTGCGTCGACAGTTGTTGCGCCGAATACGTCATCGCAGCGCATAAATACGAGCTGCAGCGGCTGCCGGTGCGATATTTCGCCGGTCAGCATTTCCCCGAGCGCGATTGACACCATTTCGCGGGGCGATGACCCCCTCACTTATGCAGTTCGTGTAGTTCAAAGTGTTCTTTAATTTGTTAAGACGTTACAGCGTGGCGCACAAAGATACATACATAATCATAACAATACAATACAATACAAAAACTCTTTATTGACACCAAATAGGTACAAAATAAGTCTAAACTAAACATTCAAAAATATAGGCGCAATGGGCATGTCATAAAATGGCATGTCATAAAATTATTAGCTGATCCCCGCGGTAATCATCCTTATCTGTGATTTGTTTGTTTGTTATGCTTTAACGCCTTAACCACTCAACCAACCATCATGAAATTTTGCATTTTTGAACGGGTTATAAAGGACCGTGGGACCCGCGTTCTCCTAAGAAACGTTACATTTTTCAGGATAAAAAGTACTCTATGTCTCTTTCTGAACCCCAGAAAACGTGAATGCAAAATTACTTGACGATCAGTTAGTGAGTAAAAGTTAAAGAGTTAGTTAGTGTAGTAAAAACCGTGAAAGCATGATCCAAAAAAACAAGGTCTAGCATTCAGCAAATACGTAATGACGTCATCGTCATCCGTCTCTTTCGAACTTGTTGTAAATGTCTAATTTCGGTCTTGCTTATGCATCGATTGACGTCACTACGTGTTCCTGAATGATATACCTGGCGGAGCATATTATTATACCATGCGTGAAAGTATAACAAACAAACTAACGAACAAACTCACTTTCGCATTTATAATCGACCGAGCGAGCGAAGCGTCTATGTTTCAGCTTCGACAAAAATGTTTTCGTATGTCCGAATCCTGTCCGGATCTCTGTGGCCCTATTCGGAGATTTGAGATTTTCATCTCACCTTTTTTCGTCCTTGTTGCTCTCGTTTTAAACGCCATAGGTGTGAGAGTGACCAAGATAAAATCTCATCTCATCTCACGCGCAGGAATAGCCCCCCTGTCTTCCTCGGTTGAGGAATCCGACCTGAAAAGGAGAACAGATGTCGGCCGCAAGATCTACAGTTCACGGAGCCATTAGTTATCAGGAAGGATAGGATTAAGATTTCGATATAACACTGCTCATGACGATCTTAGCTTTCCATGGATACTTAACCTTAGACCAGTGAGACTTCTCAATTAGCTCGTTTACTGAGTTTACTACCTCTTACTACAGACTCACTGCGTCTCGAATCGTGGCCCGCGACCGACGCGAACACACGTGCCGAATAGTTTTATACAAAACAGTAAACCGTAGTTAAATATCTATATTACATAGTATGTAGTGGTATTTTGTTGTGGTTTATTCAGTGCTGTGTAAAATGATTATTGCTGCGGAAGGTACATAATTACATGTGATTTGTTTAAAAAAATACATGACACACAGAAAAGTGTTTTGAAGTTTGATAATCGTATTGTTCGTTAAATTGTCTAAAATACGTTATTATAATCCAGACTGTCTCGATTGCTCGGTTGGTAGTGAACCTGCCTTCTGATCTTGGCAGGGTGGGTTCGATTCCCTAGGGCAAACATCCATGAGATAAACATTTGTGTTTGTTTTATGTTTGTCTCGGATGTATTTAATAATAAGAGAGTGGATATTTGATGTGAGTGCTATCCACGACGATATCCACGACGCAACTTTTTCCAGGTGTTCCGCCCCGCAGGAGGTTCCGATCTGCCGCTGCGAAGCTCTGCAACGCCCAGTCCTGGAGGCGACGGCTGCCCATCACGATATGGCTGCCCAAGTACAACTGCGAGTGTCTCCTCAGGGACGCCATAGCTGGTAAGCTGTTCCCTTCAGTAAGTCACGGTCACAGCTGGTCCAGCCCTGCTGGAGACAGTTTTTTTATGTATAATTTTTTATGTATATTTTTGTCTCTTTCCACCGTTTTTATCTCGTGGGAAAGAGACAAAAATATCCGTATTCTAGCTTTGTCACATCTAAGCGGGGATAAAAACGAATCCTGAATATTAGAAACCCAGTTGTACCTGACAATAATCGTCAGTATCGAGAAAGACAGACAGTACAAACGAGGCCCGATCTTGCAGTCCTTGCTCTTGGTTCATTATTTGTTGCGACAAAAAGAGATAGACGTATCCATATTCTAGTTTTGTTACGTTTACTTACGATTAAAAAGGTTGGCCAACTTTTTTATGCGCCACGCTCGGCTCGGTCAGCTGCTGCGCTCGTGCAATGTGAATCGTGCTTTACCCGGTAGATTACAAGACGTGCATGTTATAATGCAACAGAGAGAAAGTCCGAAAATTTCCGGTTCAAACACTAATATCTGTATAGTTTTGCACATTTTAATAATTGATTATGTATAAGTGTATCTGATTAGATAACATATAGACGCTACTTCCGAAAATACGTTTAGTTAAAATGATTGGGATATTTTACTGTTTTTATTAAAATGTATAAATTTATTTTTAACCCCCGACGCAAAAACGACGGGGTGTTATACGTTTGACGGGTCTGTGTGTGTGTGTGTCTATCTCGAGGTAGCGCAGCTCCCGAAAGGATGAACCAATTTTGTTTTTTTTTTGTTTGAATAGTGAACGAGTCGGGAGTTTTCTTAGCTATATTTGATGAAAATCGACGTTGATGAAAATTTATGTCAGGGGTTATTAAGAGGGCCGCGACGTTCTGAAATTTCCATACAAACACGCTACTCAAATTTATTGAAAACCGTTTGTCAGATTATGATGAAATTTAGCATGTACAATTAAATTAACAATATCTTCGCCCCTATGTTCTTGGTTTTTTTTAAAAACGTTCTCAAACGAAAATAGAGCTGTGAAAAATATCCGCATTTTAAGGGGTCATTTTGACTGATTTATTCAATAGGTAGACAAAGCAAATCAAAAATTCCATTACATAGGGAGGTTGTCTACATCATTAGCTGTTAAATGAATCCATAATACAAGGGACATTCTTAGTTATTTAAGAATGATTACAGAAGTGCAAAAGTCATCAAAAAAAATTAAATTGCACTTTGTCACTCTGTAGGCAACTTTAGAGGCTCGTCAGTATCATTACTCGCTCTCTTCACTCGTCTTCTTCTTCTAGACGAAATGGCGATAGAATACCTTAAGCCAATGCGGAGTTAGTCTAGGTCGCCTAGGTCGAAATTAGTTAGGTCGCCGGACTCTTAATTTTTTAAATTTATAATTGTATAACGCATTAATTAGCTCTCGTGTAACTAACTAACTAATAGACAGTGTAAAAGAAGTCAATTTAGCGTACCTAAGTATTGTAGTTTGAATTGGAATTGAGTAATTTTGAAATTAGTAAAATTGAATTGAATTTTTGAATTTTGTAGATTGTATGTCAAAATAATACTTTAGTAATTCGGAGCTGATCATGATGATGGAGTCAGGAGATGAAAACCGTTTTTTTTTACCTGACTGCGCAAGAAGGAGGATTTGTTTTTGTATCGAAATATTAAGTATTTATACTATTACTATTAAGTATTTATACTATTACTATACTATTTTTATTATAATTTCCCCCTTATTCATCGTCTATCAAGGTCATATCGTCAATCTATTTATTTCTTCAAACGGCCCGGTCGAGCCGGTCAATAGCTACTTAGCCGAGCTCGCCGACATGCCTAATTCATTGGCCGCCGTTGAAACTAGAATAGACTAGGTATAATAGATTTTATTTTATTATCATACAGCAACATTCATAGGTACTACATTCATTCTTCCATCTACTTTCAAAGCAATTTCACGACCAAAGAAATATTGTGAATGGTTCTTTCAGATACTTGTTATACTTAGACAACCGTTTATATTTGATTTGTTTACGCCATTATACTATTATATTATACGCTATCATAGGTATACTATACTAATAAGTAATTATACTGAGGAAGCGAATAGAAATAGTGGTTATGTGAGCTGAAGGTCTCGCGAAAACGTATTTCCGCCATCCAAAATTCTGTCTTATTATCGGTTGTCTGCGACACTGACACTAACTGGTCTAGCTCCTAAACGACCATTATGGATCTTTGCAAGGATTATCTACATATTATTGGCTAATGATTTTTGAAAGAGAGGAAAGCATG
The DNA here is from genome assembly GCA_911728515.1 of Peribatodes rhomboidaria. Lineage (NCBI taxonomy): Eukaryota > Metazoa > Arthropoda > Insecta > Lepidoptera > Geometridae > Peribatodes > Peribatodes rhomboidaria. The sequence goes on along the minus strand of OU452174.1, from coordinate 16,372,380 downwards.
ACAGTCTGTTCAGTTCTGATTGAAAGGGAAAGAGTGGAACAAGTGAAAGAGTTTGTGTACTTGGGATCAAAGTTTACGAGAGATGGTCAGTGTGACTGTGATATTGAGCGTAGAGTTTTGGCAGGTAATCGAGTGAATGGGGCCTTACATAAGTATATGAGCATTGAGAATGTTTCTGAAAGAGCACGTCTGGCTGTTCATAGAGGGGTTCTGGTGCCCACTCTTGAATGTTGGGTCTGGAAGAAGAAGCATGAAAGTAAACTGAATGCTGTGGAAACGAGAAGTTTGCGAAGTATGGCTGGAGTGATTCTGATGGATAAAATGAAAAACAGCGTTATTAGAAAACGTTGTGGTGTGAAAGATGATGTAGTGTTAGATTAGTAGAAGAAGTGAAAGATGTATGCCAGGATCGTAGCAAGTGGAGAGTAGTGGTCACCGCCTACCCCTATCGGAAACAGGCGTGACTATATGTATGTATGTATGTAAAAAAAAAGTTAAAAAATTAAGGCTTAACTGAAATGAAAGTTTCAAAACTAACACTACTGGATCTAGCAGTTAACCACTGGGGTGCAAAACGATGCGATTTAAAACCGAAAAACTTCTTATTTTATGTGTAAAACGAAACTAATAAAAGTAAAGTAATCAAACAAAACTACAATACAAAATAAGAACAAACTGAACAGACATAACTGTTTCAAGATTTTGGTTTGTTTGCTGGAAAATATTTCAAAATTTTCAATATATTTTTAGTATGTCCTGTAACGTAAAAGTAATATTTTAAGATCATGTAAATGGATGTAACATGAGAGGGTCAAAAGTAACGAAAAATGTGACAAAAGTAACATTCTGGCGAAGCTGATAGAAAGTCAACAGTCTGCGGGAACTAACTGTCTAAGTTACATAAACATGATCTTAATTTTTATAGTAAGGCTGTTTCCTATGGATGTCAAATAAAAAAACTGTACAAAAGATAACATATCGTCACGCCAATGACTATGAAACCTGCGTCACGCCTTTGCCCCGAGGGGGCTGGCAGAGATATACTCGTAATACAACACCTACATTTCGCCGGACGATATTCAGTCCCAAATGTGACAGGGGGCGAGCCTGTCGCCATACACCGGGCTCCAGTGTCATGTAGCAGATGACAAACAATACGTACATAATATGTTCACATAATGAACAAATTGGTTTCGAAAGTTACTCTGTCTATTTCATTATTAGATTCAGGTAGATATGCCAGGTTCCGTAGAAAAAAGTGCGAACCATTTGCCAGCAAAACTACACAGCCAGCAAGCAAGTGCGGTTATTCGTACTTAGCTTGGGCACCAATTACGTAACTATGCCACACACATAATTAAGAACTTGTTTCTATGCTAATTGAGCGTATGCGCTAGTTAGACTAGCAACTAGTGCTTATTCTCTGGTACTAAAGATGCACTAGTCCCGAGCCAGTAGTTAAACGTTAGCTGTTTCATAAACAGTATGGGAAATGGTTAATTTAGATAATTGTTATTTAAGTTTTTTTCTAGGCAAGCGTACTCAATCGTAGACCGCATCAAACAAGATGTCAGTAAAACCACAGAATAAATAATAGTACTACGGTAAAACTCAAGCCTATACAAGGTTATCAGGGAAGGGTGTACTAAGCCGAAAGGAGTCATTGTACTCATCATTATAAACAACTTTGACTATGTGGTCAACCCTGAAAACAAGAAAAAAAAAATAGCATCTGTTCCATACATTTTGGCGATGATCAATGAACTTTTTGTATGGAACTTCTAGGTTGATCTGAGAATGGAACAGCTGATTATTTTACGAGATCGACTACAAAAATAAAGGTTGTCCCATAGTTTATTCGTGCTCTGCTAGTGGAGTATAACTACCTCTACAAATTCGGCGGGAATGCAAAGCAACACGTTGTATAAATAAATTTTCATCAAAATCTGTCAATCCGATTAAGATCCGAAGAAGTAACAAACATACTTCGTCTTTATAATATTACTAGCTGCGCCCCGCGGTTTCACCATCGGTTAAAAAGTATCCTATGTGCTATTCTAGAGTATAATCTATCTCTGTGCCAAATTTCATCCAGATCTGTTCAGCCGTTCTGGCGTGAAAGAGTAACAAACATCTATCCATCCGTCCATTCTTACAAACTTTCGCGTTTATAATATTAGTAGGATAGTAGGAAGTAGGATAATACACCAGCTGCGACCCGTGGTTTCACCCACGGTCCCACAGGAACCGTTGATTTTTCCGGTATAAAAAGTACCCTATGTCCTTTTCTGTACTCTAAACAACATGTATGCAAAATTTTAAGATGATCGGTTGAGTAGTTCAGACGTGAAAGCGTTACAAAGAAACAAAGAAAATGAACAAAGACTCACTTTTTCATATTATATGTAGTACCTTTGATTTTAGTCTAACCTCAAAGCAAACACTCATTGACTTCGCGTTACTTAACAACGCCATCTGCTGTTGTGTCGTTAAAGCAATTAGTTGCTCACAAAAAATAGTATTATTATTCGCCAATAGATGTCAGGAAGAGTTATATTTTTCAGTTGAGACTACTCAAACGCCTCCTTTTTGTTATTTTTCTTCCAAGTTTATGTTTAAGTTGATTATCGATAAAACACGAATAAAATGACATTTTCTAAAAATGATTCCTAGCTAGATCGATTTATCGCCTCCGAAACCCTCTATATACTAAATTGTATGAAAATCGTTGGAGCCGATTCTGAGATTCCAATTAGGTATATTATATTTACAAGAATTGCTCATTTAAAGATATAAGATAATATTGTCATATTTTTCGTTACAGGAATCACTGTGGGACTGACGTCGATACCACAAGGCATCGCCTACGCTATCATCGCTGGTTTACCGCCGCAGGTATCGCATTAAATTTAAGTCAGCCGCCATTAGATTGAATCAGTCTATACACACGCCGCACTGTTCGCACTGAGGCGCTTTGTTCATTGACTGTTTGCCGACATACGCTGCCTCGCCCTCACTCACGTAGTACTTGCTTCACCACGTATATGAGGGTCCACACATCACGAGGTATGCGTTGTACGCCGTGCGTGGCGCACGCCTCGCGACTTTTGAATCCACCTTAAACAAAGTAAGCCAAATGGTGTACCCTATGTCACTTCCACTATCAAGACGATTCAAATGGCACCCCACATGTCGAAATCCATAAAGCTGTAGGGCGTGCCAAAGAAACGTCATACATACACTCACACTTATATGCATACATACATACCTATGTACATACACTCGAAAAACAACCTTCCTTCTTGCGCAGTCGGGTAAAAAACAAAAAACCCGGCTGCAAAATGTTGTATCCTATGTCACTTCCACTATCAAGACGATTCAAATGACTCTTCACAGTCATGTTGAAATCTATCAAGCTGTTTAGGCTGTAGGGCGTGTCAAAGAAAACTCATACCCACATAAATACAAACTTACATACATACCCTCGAAAAACAAAACCCTCCTTCTTTCGCAGTCGGGTAATGATTATCGCTCGTATTCAAAATATTTAATTGTTGTCCCCATTTTCAGTTTTATGTATTACGTACATTTTTATTATAATTAATCGAGAATGTAATATAATATAATTTAAACAATGTGTGCTGTTATGATGGGTGTCATGCCTGAAATAAATTAATTTTGTTTTTTTAAATGTCATATCAAGATGTTTTTTTTTACTATTATTTATTCCAGGTGGGTCTGTACTCCAGCATATTCCCCGGCATAGTGTACGCCATGCTCGGCAGCTGTAAGGACGTCACGGTCGGCCCGACGGCGATATTAGCCGCCCTACTAGCGAAGTACGTCGCTAAGTCGCCGGACTTCGCTTACCTAGCAGCTTTTTTATCTGGCTGCGTTATAATGCTGCTTGGGATATTGCAATTAGGTAGATATGCTACTTTTTTAACCCCCGAGGCAAAAACGAAGGGGTGTTATAAGTTTGACGTGTATGTGGGTGTGAGTGAGTGTGTGTAAGTGTACATTTCCTCTATACAGGGTTATAGGTAACTTACGAAAAACCTATTAAGGGTTCATTGTACTCATCAATTTGAACAACTTTTACTATGAAGCTAATCCTAAAATCGCGAAAAAAAAAACATGTTCCATACAAAAAGTTCATTGGTCTGAGACAAAACGTACGGAACAGCTGATTTTTTTGCGATTTTAGTGTTCACCCCATAGTAAAAGTTGTTTATATTGATGAGTACAATGGGGCCTTAAGAGTTTTTTGGTAAGTTACCTATATAACCATATAAATATACCAAAATATAATAAACCATATATAATATAAATCTATATATTATAAATACACTTACACACACACTATATATGTATAAAAATCAATAAAATCATATTATGACATAATATTATAAGAAACTATTTAAATTCATTGTAAAAAAATTATTTTATTGAATTTTTATTTTTTAAATGTATTAATTGACCAGCTATCGTGCATTGTAACATTTATACATTTTTGGTAGTTTTATAAGACATGTTTTTGGCAACTTGTGTTGATAATTTAGTAGCATTTTTTTTGACATTCATAAGTGTAAATTACCAATTATTGTAATTATACCCATTTGAAACAATAAACTGAAACTGAAACTGAAATGTCCATATATTATTATGTCTTAAGCGGTCATGTAAGCATACAACTGTGTGCAGGTTTCCTGCTGGACTTCATATCGAAGCCGGTGATCAGCGCGTTCACGACGGCCGCGGCGCTGCAGATCAGCGCAGCGCAGCTCAAGTCGCTCTTCAGGATACAAGGTGCACTTGCTTCTAATCCTTCCTTACTAATTGTATGTCATCTACTACATGACTGGAGCCCGGTGTATGGCGACAGGCTCGCCCCCTGTCACATTTGGGACTGAATATCGTATATAATCCAAAGGTTACCTGGAAGAAATCGCTTTAGGCGATAAGGTCACCCTTGTACTGCCGAAAAATGTATTTTAGTTTTTAAGTTTTTCATGTAGTTTTTGGTGTGCAATAAAGATGTATTGTATTGTATTGTATAATATACGTAATATACACACATACGTACTTACATACATATACATTCATATAAACTTACACATAAACATACATATATACACTCGAATAAGATAACTCTCCTTCTTGCGCAGTCGGGTAAAAAAAGAAATAATCGGTTTCTAGCTACAAACAGACTCCAACTAACAATGAACTTGATTTTATACTGTATTTTTAAACATTGTTTTGTACATATAAATGTTCCAGGGTCATCGGGCGACACGTTCATAGAAGCAATTATAAACTTCTTCCGGAACATAGCCACAGTACAACTGTGGGACACTGTGCTCGGGGTCACATGCATCATAGCGTTACTGCTTCTAAAGGTAAATATACAGACTAGTACATTGCGCTGAGGCGCGGGCCGCATGCAGGCCGAATTATAACTTATTTTTTTACCGTTTTTTTTAGCTAGATCGGGTAACAACCCGATCTAGCTTTAAAAAAAACGCTTAGTAAATTATATTTCGCGCCATGAGCGAGGCGTATGACCTTAATTTACATTAATTTACTACAAGAAAAATCGACGCCCTTCGTGTCCAGTTTAATAACGCGTTCAGAATGATGTTGGGTCTCCCCCGGTGTTGCAGTGCGTCAACAATGTTTTCTGAAGCTCGTGTTGACTGCTTTTATGTGACGATGAGACGCGGACAGACTGGACTGTCCCTATTTATAAGTCCCTAGATATCGGTTACTCATGAAAAACCTCTTAAAGGTTCATCGTACTCATCAATATGCAATATGAACAACATTTACTATGGTCCGAACTCTGAAATCGCAAAAAAAAACTCAACTACTCCATACTTTTTGTCTCAGGCCAATGAACTTTTTGTATGGAACAGCTGTTTTTTTCACGTTTTCAGAATTGACTTCATAGTAGAAATAATAATAACATTTAGGACTTTTTCACACACGGTTTACCTGACCCAAAATGAGACTGATATACATGCAAATACATTTTTAAATATATACTTAAATAGACCAGACATAGAACAAACACAAATGTTTATCACATGAATGTTTGCCCTAGGTGGGAATCGAACACGGCCCCAAGCTCTGAAGGCAGGTTCACTACCAACTGAGCCACGATGGCAGAAATTTAAAGAAAGATAAATATTTATTTGGCACACACACTTATACAATAGATACATTTTGACAAAAATGATGGATATTAAAGATATAATGTACATAATTATAAAAAATTAAAGAAATAAATTCGAAAATGCTATTTATTCTTGCAGAAATCAAATTTCTCGGCGACGAATACAGACGCGCGCGCCCGTATCTGCCTGTCTCAAACTTGGACCTACGTGATCCGAGCTAGGAACGCTCTGGTTGTGTTCGCTGGAGCGCTGGTGGCGTATTGTCTGGAAATTAATGGACTCACACCGTTTGCGTTGACTGGTATTTTAATTTGATTTAATAATTTCATTTACTAGGTATTTTAATGAATATACTCTTGTCTATAGAAATCTCTAAAGGAAATAATTTGACATAAAAATTATTAACTTAAAATAAACTGCCTACTTAAACTTACTAAAAAAAAAAAAAAAAAATTCGGGACATTGTCACACACGGTCGCCTGACCCCAAACTAAGCAAAGCTTGTACTATGGCTGCCAGAGACTGATATACATACTTAGATATTTTTAAATACATACTTAAATAGATAATAACACCCAGACATAGAACAAACACAAATGTTCATCACATAAATGTTTGCCCTAGGTGGGAATCGAACCCACGCCCCCAAGCTCAGAAGGCAGGTTCACTACCGACTGAGCCACCGAGGCAGTCGACTACTACATTAACCTTACCTACTTAACTAACTACTAACTAAAAATTACTAACTCATAAGAATTCACACCATACAACCATATATAAACAAATAACAACAAACACAAAAGCAATAATTATTAATAAGTAATTGCTAATATAATCGACGGTAACTTTGTTAGTTTTTGGTTCTAATTAAATGAATTTTATTATTTACCTAAAGTTCACTTTTTCCTGTCAAAGTCTAAGGAAGTATGGAAGCGACTTATCCCAGATCCGTATACGTTCGGTTACGTATAGTTGTCCCAGCTTTTTAAATGAAAACTAACTGTTAAACCGAATTACCTTAAGTTAGCAAAATAACTTAAGGTAATTCGGTTTAACAGTTATTCAGTTAAGGTTGTTGTATTAGTTTAGGTTTAAATCCTCAACTATATATGCAAGAATGTGCCGAATAATTATTTATTACTAGCTGCGCCTCGCGGTTTCACCCGCGGTCCCACAGGAACCGTTTATTTTTTCAGGATAAAAACCCGAATGTGTACCCTATGTCCTTTTTTGTACCCCAGACAACGTGTATGCCAAATTTCATGATGATCGGTTGATTAGTTAGGGCGTGAAAGCGTTACAAACAAACGAACAAACTCACTTTCGCATTTATAATATTAGTTAGGATTAGTTGTTACCCGCGAGTTTATTCGCGTTTATTCAGTTTATGGAAAAACCTTCCTCGTGATAGACTGTAACTAATTATCAAATTTCATTAAGATCCATTCAGCCGTTTAGCCTTGAAAAGTCCACAAACAGACAGACTGACAGATAGAGTTACTTTCTATTTCATGATATTAGTATGGATTGTAATCTATAGTATCTATGTATGTAGTTTGCAAGAAAATAGAGTATTTATGAATGTAGCTGTAAATGTGAAGCCTTATTAAATAAATTAAATTAAATCTCCAGGTAAAATCGAAGGCGGTCTCCCACACTTCGGGCCGCCCCCGTTCTCGACCGTGGTGAACAACCAGACCGTGTCGTTCGAGCAGATGCTGGCGGAGTTCGGCCCGGAGGGGCTCGTGATGCCGCTGGTGGCCATATTGGAGAGCATAGCCATTGCTAAGGCTTTTGGTGAGATTCATTTTGGTTTTTTTTTTACTCGACTGGAAGGTTATGTTTTTCGAGTGTCATAATAATTATAAGTTCATTTTTGTCTTTGTTTTATGACTGAATGGGCCCACGTTTGACCACAACACACCTGATGGAAAGTGACGATGTGGTTTAAGATGGAGCACACTTGCCCATGATGTGCCGTCTCACTCTTGTCTCAATCTATTTGATGCGAAATAAAGTACTACTGATTCCTATTTTCTCCTTATACTCCTTAAAGTTGGTATGTGTGTGTGTGTGTCAACAGTCAAAATCAAAGTCAAAATGTTTTCATTCAATTGTGCATCAAAGATACACTTCTGAACTTCAATGTTTTATAACAGACTCGACCGCCTTGTTCGGAAAAAGAGCCACTGCTCAGAAGAACGGGGAAGAATCAGAGTGGTATTATTTTCTTTGAAAAATAATAATAAATAAATTACTGTCTCTCAAATTGTCTTACAACTATGTAATATCATATTATATCCATGTGTAAGCTTTTCACTTCCGCCAAGTGGCCACTAGCACTTGGCGAATGTGGAAAGCTTATGACATCTTTGGTATAATTTACGGATCAAGGTACTGTCTTCTACATAATCAAACGCTTTAGAAAGATCACAAAAGACACCGATGGCATCCTGTGAACTCTCCCAAGCTTCCATCACATGCGTAACTAATCGAACTCCCGCATCTGTTGTTGATCTGCATTTCGTGAAACCGAACTGATTTTCGTTTAATATACTGTGCATGTTAAAGTGAGGCAAAAGTTGATTAAGTATATTCTTTTTACATATTTTGCTCAAGGCTGGAAGCACAGAGACGGGTCTGTAATTTGAGGGATCTGACTTACTACCCGATTTGAAGATAGGGGAGGGGTAATTTTCATTAAATCGGAGAATGTGCCTCTGTCAATACACAGGTTATATGTTCATGAGGTGTGGTGCAATAGTTTCTATTATAGACTTAACACTTTTACTGATAATCCTTATAGATCTTCACTAGATTTAACTCTTAAGCTTTTAAATGTTTTGTGTGTTGTTTGTTACTTCTTCACACTCAAACGCATTAAGAGGGCCGCGACGTACTGAAATTTCCATTCAAACGCGCTACTCAAATTTCTTGAAAACCGTTTGTCAGATTATGATGAAATTTAGCATGTACAATGAAATTAACAATATCTTCGCCCCTATGTTCTTGTTTTTTTTTAAAAAACGTTCTCAAGGGAAAATAGAGCTATGAAAATATTCGCATTTTAAGGGGTCACTTTTGACTGATTTATTCAATAGGTAGACACAGCAAATCAAAAATTCCATTACATAGGGAGGTTGTCTACATCATTAGCTGTTAAATGAATCAATAATACAAAGGAAATTCTTAGTTACTTAAGAATGATTACAGTAGTGCAAAAGTCATAAAAAAAATGAAATTGCACTTTGTCACTTTGTAGGTAAGTTTAGAGGCTCGTCAGTATCATTACTCGCTCTCTTCACTCGTCTTCTTCTTCTAGACGAAATGGCGATAGAATACCTTAAGCCAATGCGAAGTTAGTCTAGGTCGCCTAGGTCGAAATTAGTTAGGTCGCCGGACTCTTTAAAATGGAGGTAGGTTATCTATACTTTATTCAACGAGACGACCTAATATGGCGCCCTCTCCCTTGCACAATCGTATAAAAGTGATAGGGATGGAGCACCGACTTGAATTGTCAGGATTGGTCAATGGGCGTGACTAATTAATGAAAATGTTAGGCTGCGTTTATGTTGCTGATCCAAATCTCTTCTTCGTCATTACATATGTCAAAACATTAAATTAAATACAATACAATACAATGTAGTTTAGTCACTCAAACTTCAGTTCTCATCCCGAACGCCTCTTGCAAAAGTGCCCGTTAAGCTGGCGGCATTTCCCCGCTGTATTAACATAATTTGTAATTGAAAGCAAAAAAATTCATATTATATTTTCATTCTGTGATGTTGTGTATAAAACAAATATGCTAGGATTTGAATAAATTAAACTAAAAATATTTTCTTAAACCTTTATTATAAGCAAAAATCAGTCCAAAAACACGCCAAGTCAACAGGTAAGTAGGAATCGGCCCAGTAAACAAGCCGGGTCAACGTAAAATCATACACTACGAACACACTGAAATAAGCACTAAACAACACGTCCGCACCGTTCAAGGGACAGAATCGGACTGACATTTGGTCGCAGCGTGTACGCGCCCTGAGTTTCTTATCGCCAACCAATGACGTTCAGCGCTTGATTTCCCTATTAGCTCGTTTCGTTGAACGAGGTATAATTAGTGAACCGCGAGTAGCACTGCGGGTGGTGCAGCCAGTAGTAAGCTAGAGTTACCCCCCAGCGGGCAGCAGGCCGGTGGACGGCACGCAGGAGATGCTGGCCGTGGGCGCGTGCAACGTGCTGGGCGCGCTCGCGCAGAGCATGCCGGCCACCGGCTCCTTCACGCGCACCGCGCTCAACCACGCCAGCGGGGTGCTCACGCCGGCCGGCTCGCTCTTTAAAGGTAACATAACGTCGCGTCGCATTAAGTACATATTTATGTACTTAATAAGTACAGTACCTGGATGGCCGAGCTTTGCTCGGTATTTTTTTTAATTTTTTAATTGTGTTTTTTGGATAATAAACAATTGATTTTAGTCTAACCTCAAAGCAAACACTCATTGACTTCGTGTTACTTAACAACGCCATCTGCTGTTGTGTCGTTAAAGCAATTAGTTGCTCACAAAAAATAGTATTATTATTCGCCAATAGATGTCAGGAAGAGTCATATTTTTCAGTTGAGATTGATTATCGATAAAACACGAATAAAATGACGTTTTCTAAAAATGATTCCTAGCTAGATCGATTTATCGCCCCCGAAACCCCCTATATACTAAATTGTATGAAAATCGTTGGAGCCGATTCCGAGATTCCAATTATATATATATATATATATATATACAAGAATTGCTCATTTAAAGATATAAGATATTAATTGGCTTAAGTATAGTAGCTTAAGTACATATTTATTAAGGAATATGAATTTTTTATTCTATTTTTTTTTTTTTAACTAATTTAATGAAATTTACTTTATTATTTTTATTTATTTTATTATTTATTTATAATGAAATGTACTAGAAAAATTATACAAATTGATATTTTTATCTAATTTTAAACGTTAAAACGTTACACAATTTGATGTTTCAACTAACGAATTTAAACAAACCTAATAAAAATAAAATAAAAAACCATTTTACTTACCTGAAAAATTAAAAGAATTAGACAAATCAACTATCAACAATTATCCAACTATCAATTAAAATTGACTAAAAGTCAATAAGAATCTGGTTGAAGTCAATTAAAATCTGTAGGAAGTCAATTAATTTTTGCGTCAAGTTAATTATATTTGATCAGATATGCAAATAGATGTATATCTGATTTTAGTTAAAGTCAATTAATATATTTTTTTAAGTAATTATGTATTTAAAATCTAATTGAAGTCTAAAACGTTTTTTTGTTTCGACGAAGGTTTCGCTACCTAAGATGGATAATATTTTCATCCCAAGCGGATTTACGCTTAAAAATTGGTCGGAAAAATCACAATCCGGCAGATTTCTAACATTTAAAATTAAATTCCTGTACAATGTACATACATCAGATATATACTCGGCCTATACGAATTTGCTTGCTTTTATCAAAAATTTATCGAAAACTCGTATTGTTACACGCCGCACTTTAATTTTTATAAAACATATCTTCCCAGCTTCCCTAGTCCTGTTGGCCGTCACTCTACTATCGTCTGCATTCTACTACATCCCGCGCGCGACTCTGGCCGCTGTTATAATGGTCGCTATGTACTCTATCGTAGAGTTCGGAATCGTGCGCATTCTGTGGCGGAATAGTAGTGAGTATTGTTTTATTGCTATTGATTCTCTGTCTCTCTGTCTTTTATTTCGTCTGACTACTCTTAGTAACGTCATACTCTTTTGCACTCGTTTCATCGCACTTCACTCCTCTTGTCTATTCAATCACACTTCTGACATCATTCTTCTTGACAATAATAATGCATTATTCTTCTGTACTGTTCTGCTACTGCTGTAACTTCGCTCTTCATTACTCTCCTCTCTTTTAGAATAATTTCTGAGAAACTCTATCCCTAATTACTTGTGACTTTACTTTCTGCAACTTTATTTTGATTACACTCCCTATTACACCATTGTGTCGATTTTTGTTTTCACTAGAGTTTTATTGGTCCACTAATGAGCATATATCTTGTACGAGCCCACGGAACATTGTATTCTATTCATCAATCCTAATAAAGCAGTTGACCGCGTGCACACGTTTATTTTATTAACACCCGTGGTTTTCATCATCCGACTATCATTTATCAACTTACTAGCTGTCACCCGCCACTTCGTTCGCGTTTATTAAGAAAATACTATCCAAATCCTTCTTCGTGATATTATACTGTAACATATTATAAAATTTCATTAAGATTCCATAAGCCGTTTGGCCGTGAAAAGCCTACTAACAGACAGGCAGACAGACTTTACTTCCGATTTTATAAAATTAGTATGAATGTAGGGTTAGCATACGAATCTCTTACATTTAGCCACAGAAGAAGGGTAATAATAAACGTGTAATTATATATCTACGTCGACTACTTTATCTTACAAGTCACTAAGTCTGCTTTATCTTACACACCATACAGTCTGCTTTATCTTCACACCACTCTGTTTGCTTTATCTTACACATCACTCAGTCTCCATTATCTTACACGGCACTCTGTCTGCTTTATCTTACACACCACTCAGTCTGCTTTATCTTCACACCACTCTGTTTGCTTTATCTTACACATTACTCAGTCTCCATTATCTTACATGGCACTCTGTCTGCTTTATCTTACACATCACTCAGTCTGCTTTATCTTACACGCCACTCAATCTGCTTTATCTTACACACCACTCAGTCTGCTTTATCTTACACACCACTCTGTTTGCTTTATCTTACACATCACTCAGTCTGCTTTATCTTACACGCCACTCAATCTGCTTTATCTTACACGCCACTCAGTCTTGTGTTAATCTTGTATTATTGTATACTGTAGAGTCTACAGTATACAATGTCTACAGTGTCTACAGTCACACTGTCTACAGTGTAGACAGTGATCCAAAAAAAACAAGTTCTAGCACTAGCAACCACGTAATGACGTCATCGTCATCCGTCTCTTTCGAACTTGTTGTAAATGACTTATTCAGGTCTTGCTTAAGCATCAATTGACGTCAGGACGTGTTGTCCGGCAGAGCCGGAGCTGGGCGTGTGGGCGGTGACAGTGTGCGCGGGCGCGGGCGCGGGGCTGGAGTACGGCGTGCTGTGCGGGCTGGCCGCCGACTCGCTGCGCGCGCTGGCCGCCGCCGCGCGCCCGCCGCTGCGCGCCGCCGCCTTCAAGGTGCCCCTACTCACTTTTTATCATTCTCATTTCTCAACCGATCTTCGTGGAATTTTGTGAGCAGGTCCGATAGTTATTTTGATTTTTTTGTCTATTCACTTTTAAAACAAAATTCATAATGGCAGAGATGTAGCACATGAGATAGACTGGCGAGGCCTTCAGCTTCCAGAGCCACTAGTAATAACAACCGTGGAGGACTTACAACCCACAACCAATAAAGATGAAGCGAGCATCGAAATACTCTTTCAATTTTTTTTTAGGAATGGGATGCAAGGATCAGAGCTCCTTCCGAAGCATACCCGAATTTTTTTTGGCCAGAGATTTTGGCAAAAAGTGTTTTGCGAAGTGCAGAGCAAGAAATTATGGTCGACGTTGTCTACGTATGGCGTGAACGGTGTCTTGAAACGAGCACTGAAATCTCTACAAGGGTTCTAGTGCTTGTGTAAGTATAACACAAGACTTACACAGACTGGTTTGACATTGAAAAGGGTGTTAGACAAGGATGTGTAGCTTCTCCAGGGCTGTTTAATGTGTTCGTAGACAACTGTTTGAAAGATTTGAAAGAGAGTACGTATGGATTATGTATGAATGAGTTGACCGTCAAATGTCTCCTATTTTATTATTTTATTATATTTTGTTATTTTGATGACCAAATTATTTTGGCATCATCAGAGAAGGAATTGCAGGCGATGGTTAAAGTTAGATAAATGGTATTTGAAAGAGAGGAAAGCATGACAGACTGTTTGGTTCTGATTTAAAGGGGAAAAAAGGAACAAGTAAAAGAGTTGGTTGGTTGTGTACTTGGGATTAAAGTTTAGGTACGCGAGATGGTCAGTGTGACTGTGATATTGAGCCTAGAGTTTTGGCAGGAAATCGAGTGAATGGGGCCTTACATAAGTATAAGAGCTTTGAGAATGTTTCTGAAAGAACACGTCTGGCTGTATATAGAGGGGTTTTGGTGCCCACGCTTATGTATGGGAGTAAAGTTAGGTCTGGCAGAAGAAGCATGAAAGTAAAATGAATGCTGTGGAAATGAGAAGTTTGCGGAGTATGGCTGGAGTGACTCTGATGGATAAAATGAAAAATAGCGTTATTAGGAAACGTTGTGGTGTGACGAAGATGATGTAGTGTTAAGAATTATGAAAGGGATGCTTAGATGGTTGAAAGGAGAGAATTGAAACAATGAATGAAAAAATATTGACGATTAAGATTGACGAAACAGAAAGTCTCATGGAAGTAGAAGAAGCGGAATATGTATGCCAGGATCGTAGCAAGTGGAGAAAAGTGGTCTCTTCCTACCCCTATGAGAAACAGGCGTCACTATAATAATATGTATAGATGTATGTATTTTTTTATGGCTTTTTATTTTTCTTTTATTTATCATGATTCATTTGACCTGCAGGTGGGAAACATAGACTGCGTGTGCGTCACATTCGTAGGCGAGCTGAAGTTCTGCGCGGCGGGGAGCGTGCAGCGAGCCGTGCGGGCCGCGGGGGGGCGGGTCGTGGTGCTGGACGGGAAGTACGCGGGGGGCCTGGACCTGGGGGTGGCCGAGGTGAGCGGGGGGGCGGGTCGTGGTGCTGGACGGGAAGTACGCGGGGGGCCTGGACCTGGGGGTGGCCGAGGTGAGCGGGGGGGCGGGTCGTGGTGCTGGACGGGAAGTACGCGGGGGGCCTGGACCTGGGGGTGGCCGAGGTGAGCGGGGGGGCGGGTCGTGGTGCTGGACGGGAAGTACGCGGGGGGCCTGGACCTGGGGGTGGCCGAGGTGAGCGGGGGGGCGGGTCGTGGTGCTGGACGGGAAGTACGCGGGGGGCCTGGACCTGGGGGTGGCCGAGGTGAGCGGGGGGGCGGGTCGTGGTGCTGGACGGGAAGTACGCGGGGGGCCTGGACCTGGGGGTGGCCGAGGTGAGCGGGGGGGCGGGTCGTGGTGCTGGACGGGAAGTACGCGGGGGGCCTGGACCTGGGGGTGGCCGAGGTGAGCGGGGGGGCGGGTCGTGGTGCTGGACGGGAAGTACGCGGGGGGCCTGGACCTGGGGGTGGCCGAGGTGAGCGGGGGGGGCGGCTCGTGGTGCTGGACGGGAAGTACGCGGGGGGCCTGGACCTGGGGGTGGCCGAGGTGAGCGGGGGGGCGGGTCGTGGTGCTGGACGGGAAGTACGCGCGGGGCCTGGACCTGGGGGTGGCCGAGGTGAGCGGGGGGGCGGGTCGTGGTTCTGGACGGGAAGTACGCGGGGGGCCTGGACCTGGGGGTGGCCGAGGTGAGCGGGGGGGCGGGTCGTGGTGGTGGACGGGAAGTACGCGGGGGGCCTGGACCTGGGGGTGGCCGAGGTGAGCGGGGGGGCGGGTCGTGGTGCTGGACGGGAAGTACGCGGGGGGCCTGGACCTGGGGGTGGCCGAGGTGAGCGGGGGGGCGGGTCGTGGTGCTGGACGGGAAGTACGCGGGGGGCCTGGACCTAGGGGTGGCCGAGGTGAGCGGGGGGGCGGGTCGTGGTGCTGGACGGGAAGTACGCGGGGGGCCTGGACCTGGGGGTGGCCGAGGTGAGCGGGGGGGCGGGTCGTGGTGCTGGACGGGAAGTACGCGGGGGGCCTGGACCTGGGGGTGGCCGAGGTGAACGGGGGGGCGGGTCGTGGTGCTGGACGGGAAGTACGCGGGGGGCCTGGACCTGGGGGTGGCCGAGGTGAGCGGGGGGGCGGGTCGTGGTGCTGGACGGGAAGTACGCGGGGGGCCTGGACCTGGGGGTGGCCGAGGTGAGCGGGGGGGCGGGTCGTGGTGCTGGACGGGAAGTACGCGGGGGGCCTGGACCTGGGGGTGGCCGAGGTGAGCGGGGGGGCGGGTCGTGGTGCTGGACGGGAAGTACGCGGGGGGCCTGGACCTGGGGGTGGCCGAGGTGAGCGGGGGGGCGGGTCGTGGTGCTGGACGGGAAGTACGCGGGGGGCCTGGACCTGGGGGTGGCCGAGGTGAGCGGGGGGGCGGGTCGTGGTGCTGGACGGGAAGTACGCGGGGGGCCTGGACCTGGGGGTGGCCGAGGTGAACGGGGGGGCGGGTCGTGGTGCTGGACGGGAAGTACGCGGGGGGCCTGGACCTGGGGGTGGCCGAGGTGAGCGGGGGGGCGGGTCGTGGTGCTGGACGGGAAGTACGCGGGGGGCCTGGACCTGGGGGTGGCCGAGGTGAGCGGGGGGGCGGGTCGTGGTGCTGGACGGGAAGTACGCGGGGGGCGTGAACAAATTGGTTCGTGCCGTCGACTGGGTTCGAACCCGCTCCCTCTGGCTTGAGAGGCGGGCCTTCCTCAACTAGGCTATCATCGCCGGAAATAAAGTTTTGAAAAAAAACACATTTATTTCCTCAAATCCAGTAATACACAAATTACTATCTATCTTCCTTCTGCATTGCAGAACCTGATAACAGCTATCGAAGACATCGAAGCGTCCGTCCCCGGGCGCGCCTGCCTGCTGTGGAACTTCAAGGAGCAGCATCACAAGCTGTTCCGGGACATCCGGCCGGGCCTGGCCGGGCGGCTCGTCGCCGGGCCTAGTGTCGACCAGCACATACTGGGTATACTTGCTTCTTGCTTCTTTGGAAAGTGATGTGATTTTCACTCACAATTTTATGATGCAAGAATTGTATCGGAATCTACCGTATCGTAAAATGGTGTTAGTTGTCATGTCTTTGTGTGTGTTCCATGGCATGAGCGACGCAGGGAAACCTAGTAGAGAGCTATGGGTGTTAGGACGTATATTTGTTTGAACGTTCAATATACGTCCGATGCGATAACCAGTCGTCCGATTCGGTAGTCGGACGTCCGATTCGATAGTCGGATGGAACGTGTATTGACCGTACAAACGAATATATGACACAAGTGCCTTCCGATAGCCAGATCAAACTGTCGGATCCGATTATCTGATGGAAAAATCTGAATTATATTCCCAGCGTTCTATGACTAAACTAGGGATAAATTGAAATTAAAAACCCACGACACCGATTTTCACCAACACCAATTTTCATCAAACATAGTTAAGAACACTCCCGACTAATTCACTTTTCAATAAAAAAATAAAAATAAAAACCTGTTCATCCGTTTGAGAGCTACGATTCCACAGACAGACAGACACACACACAGCCACGTCAAACTTATAACACCCCGTTGTTTTTGCGTCGGGGGTTATAAAAAACAATCAATATTAACAATAGTATGACTGCCTCGGTGGCTCAGTTGGTAGTAAACCTGCCTTCTGAGCTTGGGGGCGTGGGTTCGATTCCCACCTAGGGCAAACATTCATGTGATGAATATTTGTGCTTGTTCTATGTCTGGGTGTTTATTTCTATTTAAGTATGTATTTAAAAATATCTAAGCATGTATATCAGTCTCTGGCAGCCATAGTACAAGCTTTGCTTAGTTTGGGGTCAGGCGACCGTGTGTGGAAGTGTCCCGAATTTATTTTTTTATTTATTATTAATGTTTTGTATTGTTCACAGGAATGGATCTTACAAGATTATAAACCAAAGACAGAGACGCTGCTATCCGATTATTAGAAAATTAATTAAAAGTAATAATTAAAATTATTTATTATAATATTCTTATGTGATGATCGACATTCCACTAAAGTTAATGTTTGACGAATTTAATTTTTTATTTGAATTTGTACTAAGTACATTTTTATATTATTTTAACAGTTACCATTTGCACTAAAAGAAAAAAAATGCACTGTAAACATTACCCTGTTTCACAATTTAATAAACGTTGTATAGCCGCCGTTATACAGCGATGATAGCCTGGCTGGAGAAGGCCCGCCTCTCAAGCCAGAGGGAGCGGGTTCGAACCCAGCCGACAGCACGCACCAATTTGTTCATTGTGCGAACATATGTGCGTATTGTATGTCATCTGCTACATGACTGGAGCCCGGTGTGTGGCGACAGGCTCGCCCCTGTCACGTTTGGGACTGAATATCGTCCGGCGATGTGTGGGTGTTGTATGACACCTCTGCCAGCCCCCTCGGGGGAAAGGCGTGACGATATGTAATGTATAGCTTTGGAAAAGTGTTTTGTTTTTTTCTTTCTTTTAAATTTGTAACTCGATCGAAAAAGACAAAACACCGTATTACTATTCTGAGGCTATACAACGCTTATTAATTAGTAAGGAGGTTAATATCTAATTAATGATAAGTGATAATTAGTAATAAATAATTGTGATCAGTAGTTACATTTTGTAGGTGTAAAATATTTTTTCTTATATGTACTTGCAAATTTGCAAGCGGTGTCAGAAGCTAAAGTCCCTTGACAATTCTGACACGAGGACTAGCCACTCGGCTTGTAAGGACTTATTTCTTATTATATAATAATTCAGAAGGTCCCAGTTCAGTCAATTATTCTACTAAAGGCCATTTGCAGAAAATCGGAGATATATTCACGCAGGGTTAATAAATTTGGAGTTAAGGCCCGGGATTATAACGAACTCAACGAAAACAAGCATTTTGCTTATGCTTAGATTGATATGAAACATTTTAATGATTAGGTGCAAAAATACATCTGGTAGAAAAAACAGTTTAACCAGAGTAGAATTTTGAAAGTTATACTGATTTTGTACAAGAAAATAAAAAAAAAGTATCTTTAAAAAAATTGTTTGAGCGTGGTTATCTAAATTTTCAGCTATTACAACATATTTTATTGTGATTATTGAATAGCCAGATTAGTCCTCTAAAGTTTAACCGAGTAACTTATTCTTATTGGTGCTCTTATTACGAATAATACCCATAAAACGGCAAGAAAATGTAATTCTAGGCGCTGTGCTCATTTTACCATCAAATAATTATGAAATACGATTTTATACTCTAAATGAAGGCTTAAGTAAACGTGTGTGGGTGGAAAACCGTGGTAAGACCGCGCCTTAAAATGTTATAAATGTCACTAATATTGTGTTAGCTCAAGGTTAGCTTCTAACTCTTGGTGGCGCAAGACGATTGACCAATAGTTAAACCTCTGATGAACACCTAACTCCGAGTTAAAAAGATAACCCGATCTTCTACAAGTGGCCCTATAATAATGACTTAAGTACCTAATTCATTTACACGTTTAAAAAATTCTTGGACAAAATACGAATGCTTAAACTGTAAGGATACTTAATACTGTAAGGAATATTTTTTATAGTTTATTTAAGTGTAAATTATTTCTAAGTCAATTTTGTTTCTTTAATAAATATATTTTATTATTGTTACGAAATTTTATTTTTTTATTACACATTACTCCCTATTACATAAACTAATTTTAGGTATTTGCTTACTAGTAACTACATGGCTTCTATAGTAGTTTACTATGCACAAAACAAATGTGTGAATTTGCGTATTGTATGTCACCTGCTACATGACTGGAGCCCGGTGTATGGCGATAGGCTCGGCACTTATCACATTTGAGACTGAATATCGTCCGACGAAGTATGGGTGCTGTATTACACTTCTGCTAGCCCCCTTGGGGGAAGGCGTGACAATATGTTATGTATGTTAAAACAAATAAATCCAGTATTAATATAATACGAGTATCACTTTTAATAAAACATCATAATGTTGTTACGGGAACAAAATGTTAGGACCTAAACGTAGGTAGAAGAAAATGATGTCCCAAGATTCGACTAAAAAACAAACGGCAAGCTAAATAATAAGCTTGCTTACGATTAAGTCGACAAATTTGTATTAAAATTACCGATTTGGTCGATTTGAAAGTTCTGTACCCTTTGATTGCTGAAAACACATACGATGTGTTTTGTCAAGCGCAACGCCAGTGCGGCTAAACACACGAGGCGCGTTCAGCCCAAATTCAATACAACCGTGCGGCAAAACACATACGTGTGTGTTTATCTCCGACGTAACGCCAGTGCGGCCGTACACGCGTCGCGTATTTGCCTACATTTTTTTTAAACGAGCTAGACACTGTCCTGATGGTAAGCGACACTGCCTCTTTACTGCTGTAGTAGCATACAACATTTTTTTATCCGATTTTATACAATTACGATTTTAAAATAAGAAATAAAATGATTTCGTAAAATTAATAGACGTAGTTCTTCTTAACTTAATAACACGCAGGCTATTTATATACTATTACAACAAAGTTCGAGTAACAACCGTGTGTAATCCGCCGGCGCGGCGCGAGCACCGGCAGTGCAGCTTCACGCGCGCGGCGAGTTGTCACGCCGTGCGTGTATCGCCGCACTCGCGTTGCTCGGCCGAACGCCAGTGCGGCGATACACGCCAGGCGTGTAATTAGTATTGTCTTAGCATTTTCTGAAATACACCTCAGCAGCCAGGTTTAAATGTTCGCGCTCGCACTCCTAGTTTGATCTTTTGACATTGGGACGTGGCCAAAATTGGAACTAACGATTGAAATTAAGAGCATTAAGATTAAGAAATTAAGATGTATCCTTTAATATTGATTTAAAAATGTAATATAATATGTTTCTTAGAAGTGTCTCCCTGTAAATGACTTTTTAGTAAATATATTAAATTTACTACTCTGTTATTGTAAGGTTGTTGGTTGACCTGAAATGTAAAAATAAATAAATAAAATAAATAATACCTACAAATCTTTTAATAAATATTTTTGATAGGTAGAAACGTTCATGATCCAAAAAAGATATGGAAGCAAACACATAATGACGTCACTCGTCATCGTCATCCGTCTCTTTCTAAGTACATATTTGTTAATGACATATTTCGGTCTTGCTAAAGTAACAATTGACGTCACTATGTGTTGCCCAATGCCCAAGTGACCGGAATGCTTTACCTGGTAGAGTATATTATTACACTATGGGTACGTTGATGCTAAAATATCCTTTTAGCACAGTATTGTTGTTACCTAGCAGTGGGTGGAGAAGTCTGAAATATTGTCAACAAAAGTTCGCAGGAAGGCTATATGATAAGATCACATAAAAACAAAATCTACGTAACATACCTACTCGAATGTTACACATCTGGAAAACACCTTCAAAAAACGTTCGAAATAAAAACAACACAACAACTAGACAATAAAAAACAAAATAAGGGTCAGCACATGCCAGCGGACGGTAAACGGCGGAAAATTAAATTTATCAATGAATATTTTATCTTGTGCTATCCAAATAAGGTTCATTTTAACGCTTGAAGATCGACCTCGGAGTATCGTTAAAAGCTACTGTACTTACTCCTATCGTCCCCCGATGTACGCTGATCCTTAGTAGTTGAAAAAACATTCTGGAACAAGGTAACCTTACCACCCAACATAATTGTTCAACCGAAAAATTATACAAAAACAAAACGCTCATTCTAATTCATCACAATCGAATATTATTCGAGTTTCTCCACAACTCTGAACACAAAATTACCGAAATCCTCAGAATCCCATTGTAATTCCATTTAAACATTTATCCGGATCTATAACTGATCAATGCTTTAGAGAATGAAAAAGATAACAGATGTGCAACTTTGAAAAATTGCCGTTGAAAAGGTATACATAGATTCAGCCCTCTCAGCGCACAAAATCACGTTCTCATAATGTCACAACAGCTAAATTTTTCTGTCGAATTACCTACTTTTCGTAATACGTGCTTTCCTATCGCGTATTTAGCTAGGATGTTTGTTTGGGCGGCTTGACTTAGGAGAAAGTAAGCTTTATCAAGGTGGGTAAAAATGTTTTTGTATTCGGATTTCCGAATTCTGTCTGGATCTCTGTCTTCGTCTACAGGTCGCATTTCTTAAGAGTCCCGCGACGCTCTGAAATTTCCATACAAACGCGCTTGTCAAGATTCTTGAAAACCATTTGTCAGATTATGATGAAATTTAGCCCGTACAATTAAATGAACTATATCTCCGCCCGTATGTTCTTGGTTTTCTTTTAAATAACGTCCTCGAGAGAAAATAGAGCTATGAAAAATATCCGCATTTGTAAGGGGTCACTTTTGACTGATTTATTCAATAGATAGACAAAGCAAATCAAAAATCCCTTTACATAGGGAGGTTGTCTATATCATTACCTTTTAAATGAATCCAAAATACAAGTGAAATTCTAGAAGAATGATTACAGAAGTACAAAAGTCATAAAAAAAATTGTCACTCCTGCTTACTCTTGCTTAATTGCTCTCTTCGCTCGTAGTCTTCTAGACGAAATGGCTATAGAAAAACTTAAGCCAATGCGAAGTTAGTCTGAAGTGGTCGCCGGACTCTTAAAACTGTGTGAGTAGGATTGATAATTAAATAGTTTTTTTTAATTTGAAAAACTTATAATAACTGACTCGGCAAAAAAAAAACTATATAATTTTCGAACCTGCTCACAACATTTCACGATAATCGGTAGAGGAATGCGACCTGTAGAGGAGGACAGAGGCCGGTCGCGAGGTCTCCAGCTCACAGAGCTACTAGTGATAATAAGGCATTTTAAAAAGGCATTCTGGCCACCGCCGAGTCTTCTACCAAAAGCTAAGCATCTGCCTCTTTCCTAATCCGTTTCAATAAAAGAGGTACCTATTACTAGGTACATTTCGTTCGGAAGGTTCTGTTTACAAATCCTTACCCGTGATGTGCTCTGATCCCGTTTGTATAAAATTTCCAATTGTAAATACCCGGCGGAGTAGGCACCTACGAAGTAATGATTCCCTTCGAGCTTCGTTTGGATGGGGTCAGTAGGTCGAGTTGGGGAGTACCTAGGCGTTAATGCCTTACATATAACGCATTTCCTCCCTAAAAGAATCGCCGTAGAAGGGAACAATGCATCCTAATTCAAGAGCCATAACTACAATGTCTCAATATCGTTTGTCGTAATTGTAAGCCTATATACTATAAAATGGTCATACCAAAAGTCACGGATCAAAATGTATTTATTTGTATGGGTATTTTTTTAACAGACACAAATACATTTGAGAGGTAGGTAAGTACTTCTTTAGCCATTCCATACAAAATTGAAAAGAAACTGAGAATGAACTCATACAATCATCTTTCTCAAAGACCGTAGGAAATGTTTAATAGTAGATTTTGATAGTTGATTTTGCACCGAGGGAACAAAGCAGAGTCTTATGTCGCGGGCGGCTTATTTAACCCTGAGCGTAATTAGGGACTCTAGAATTAACTCCCGAGCGTAGCGAAGGAGTTATTTAGAGTCCTTAACGAAACGAGAGGTTCAAGCCGTCCAAGACAAAGGTGAATACTTCTACTTTTCACAAATTCTGCGAGGCATTTAAAATAAACTGTAAAAATATGTTACACGATACATCGTCTTTTCTTTCAAATTTTGAGGAGCTCATAGACCAGCTGCATTTTTTTTTTCTTGGTAGCCAGTTCAATTTTCGAATAAAATCTTTTAACAATGCCCGTATTCCGAGTTTTCATTCAATTTTAACGTTGTTTTGCTCGAAAACTCCCTTGAGATTTTCATACAACTTAACCCTTTAGGGAGGCAATACCTTGCTTTACGTTGAGACTACGTGACATGTAATTGATTATCGTCGAGCAGGTGGTGTGAAAATAAAAATGTGTTCCTCTGTAAGCATAATTCATTTTTGCTTTTTTTAAAACGCGCCCCCTAAACTCTATTGTCGCGCAGCCATCGCATAAAATCATTCAGTATAAGTAAGCATGAGTTACTAACGCGACCACTAAACTCAACTCAACGCGCTCGGTACTAAACCCTTGTTAAAATTCAACGCGTTAAACCCATCTGAGTGATGCGAACGATTTGGTCGTATATTTAATACCTACCTACACTTAGTAGAGATAAAAACGTACGCGGAAGATAAATACGTAATTTGCTACATATATAGGTAGATACTATTACCGGGTTATAAGCGATGATAGCCTAGTTGGAGAAGGTCCGCCTCCCACGCTAGAGGGAGCGGGTTCAAAGTCAGCCGAAGGCACGCACCAATTTGTTCATTGTATGAACATTTGTGCGTATTGCATGTCATCTGCTACATGACTGGAGCCCGGTGTATGGCGACAGGCTCGCCCCCTGTCACATTTGGGACTGAATATCGTCCGGCGAAGTGTGGGTGGTGTATTACACCTCTGCCAGCTCCTTGGGGAGAAAGGTGTGACGACGATGTATTACCGGGATATACCTATATACGTAGAAGTAGAGCCACGGATCTAGCTATAAAAAAAATTTGGTACAAACCGAAGACGGGTCTGAGCAGTAGCGCACTTGTAGCGCCTCACTCAACTGCCGTCTTTGTACTTCTTCACTCTACATAACTTCGAGGCTAGAGTGAATAAGTACCTTATAGGTCTTCGTGCTCCATCTTAGACCACAACGTCGCTTAACATCAGTCGAGTTGGTGGTCAAACGTCGACCGATTCTACAAAAAAAAAAAAAACGCGCGTCTTCCCGTGTCCCTGACCAGATCGTCGATCCAACTTGGGGGAAGACCTTCCCGCGCTGTGTCTTCCGGATCGTGGTCGCCACTCGAGAACCTTTCTATAGCCCCTATATAATATCATATGCCTAAGGAAGAATGCCAAGAAGCCTAAGGACTCCATGACCTAAGAAGCTCACCACCTCAACCAGCGTCCGACCGACACCTGACCAGTGCCTGATCAGCGTACGGGCGCTGATCTTGTAAGTGGATTGACAATTTATATACTTACTTAGCCCGGGCTGCGATTACGGGAAGATGATGATGATGACCTAAATATGGTAACCACACGAGCTCGTCAATAGCACTAGTGATCGGTTCCGAGCACATATTAAATAACAGTCTATTATGTTTTAATTTATTGCTAATTAGGTTAATTATGGCTTCCCAGCAATCATGGACGTAATTAACACAATATTTACATCATTTTACGATGTCCAGAGTTCTTTGACCGTTGTATAAATTACGTTTAAATTAATTTGCTGAAATTTTCGTGTCGTGGCTATTTTGATGTGGTTTGACATTATTTTTATTATTTAAGTACACATTTTGAGAATTGGACGTTATATGCAACTGAATAATACAGGTATGAGGTAGGTATAGTTTTAGGTATTGAATCAAATGTAAAAGAAAAAATTCCTTGCCGCTGAACATATTATGCTTCTTAAAAAACTTTATTTGTTTAATAATTCCATTCTAAGGTAGCCTGGAAGAAATCGCTTTTAGTGATAAGGCCGCCAGTTGTTACTCTATGGTAATTTAATTTATTTAATATAAGTTTTATTATAACTATTCTCTATTACTATGTTATTTTGTCTCTATCTAATTTTATGTTAGAAATTGTCAAGTCGTAGTCTTTCTCTTTTTACTTTAAAATTAACTCCTTGACACATAATTCTAAAGAATAACCCCCCTCACTAAGTGATTGAGTGCTCACATAATATTGGCATCATAAAAGTTTCTTTACGCCAACACAAATGAAAAATCAGAAGGTCGCTTACCCTTAGGTAGAGCTAAAGGCTAAACGAACCATAATATTGTCTTCGCACGTCTCTTCTGTAATAATACTCAGATATAATAGCGTAGAGAGTTTAACAAAGCTTAGAAATGTCCTCATAAAACAAGTAACATTATTAAAAGAAAAATAAAAGACGATTGAAATGACACCTTACATGTCGAAATACATCAAGCTGATTAGGCTGTACGGCGTGACGAAGAAACATACCGTCACTGGAAAGGCAATATTACTTAACCGCCAAATTGGCCATATTGAGTTATATACATATTCGGAATCAGTGATTTTTTCTGCATCGATCCATGTAGGTAGCATTGCAATCGGAGCACTTTTGTGGCGCTCCAGTAACACGTAAAAATGCGGTTATTTCTTTTTTTCGATTACGGAAATGATACTTTTTTCGGTGTTTTTCATACGAGTGTCACTTACGTCATATTTACTTACTGTAGAAATATACAAATTTCAATTCAAGTAAATTTTGCTTTCTGTTGTCCGGAAAAGAATGTTGTATCAGTAATTGTGCCCATCTTGGAATTGAATAATAACTTGGTTTAAGTAATTTTGATTTACGTAAATTCCAATGAGGCACGGCGTATAAGAAAAATTGCCTTATTATTTTTATCGAGTGAATGGCGTTTCAAGGGAAATTTGGCCGGTAAAATAAGCAAACTAAGAACGGTAACCTTTAAAAAATCGACCACAAAATATTGCTTTTGTAAAATTCTCTATACTATGTGTCCAGATGCGGAAACTGAACAAATTGAAATCACAAAGAAAACGACGACGACGTCCGACTGAAACCATGTTTCAAAGCGTTGCTGCCAGTATCTAAAAAAAATACATGAATCTCAAAAAAAAAAAATTGTACCAATAATAGAGTCATACCAGTGGTGTATCATAAAGAGTACAACAGGTTTAAATATGCTAATAATATTCAAGACTGTTTAATTGATATTGAAGACGAAGAAACTGGAGAATAATGGGATGGCCATATTCATCATCTATTTTACTGTTGTTTGTTTTTGATTACTATCATAATAATAACACTAGAAATAAAGATAGGATACCTGTACCAAGATTTAGACTGAATTAGTCAAATAAGTCATTTTTGGGTTAACTGCGTTCGGTTTTACAATAAAATCCCGAAAAATATAACAGTGCTCACTCAAATTCAAATCACATGTAAAAACTATATTACTGAAAAGAGGGTATTATAAGGTTAAGAATTATTTAGAAGACAAAGATGTCTGGAGCCTTCCACTTCCGCCAAATAGCCACTAGTATGTATATGTAGATATTACCTGGTTGTAAGCCAACATTTGTGAGACTGTAATTTATTTATTATTTGAAAAAATAATGCCCCTCAGTTTCTTGACTGTTCTTCTGAGAGGCTCTTCATCCGAACAAGACGGTCGAGTCTATTTAAAAAAATTGACGTTCATAAGTGTATCTTTGATACCCAAATTAAATAAAAACATTTTGACTTTGACTTTGACATTACCCACTTGTTATTATGAGAAAATCTCAGAGGAAGATTATTTAAATATTTACTACAATTTATGAGAAGACTTTTATGATTACACTAATGCCTTAGTAGGTAGTCAATAGAATTGTTGTTTGTTTTACTTTAGGAGTCATTATTTTTATAATTCGTCGTAAAAGTTATTTTTTAAGTTGTTCAAGACTGAAAGAAAACCTTTATTCTCTACTTTAGCTAGTGCCATTATTCAGAATATTTTCTATCTAAAAACATGATTATAATTAAACGGTGTATGATTAACGTAAGGATAATCCAAAATATGAACGAGATAACTATTTTGTTAAGCTAATGTTACTGATTAATAACTAATTGTGATTTGTTATTGTGATTTTAAGTGTACTAAAAATGTTTTTTATTTATTTAAATAAAAAGTTACTTTCATAATGGGTGTATTTTATGTAAGTACTTACGACTACGTCCGATAATTTTGTGGTAAATAATTTGGTACGTTCTGGACGCATGTGGTAGATGCATGGTTTTTCATGTTACGCTGTGTTGGGACCTTTAAGCTTAAGAAAAAAGTCGTTTCGTTAATATTGATAGCAGCTGTTACGTAATTTCCAAGTATTTAATTATTATAATATTTTAGACTTCCGTAAGAAATCAGACATCAGAAATCAGAATTTATTGAAAACTCCTATAGTTACACGTCACAGTAGAATATTTATAGTTTAAAACGGATTTCAGAACAATAATAATTGATAATTATGTCAAATATAAAAATAATTCATTAAAGTCATTATACAGTTAAGTATAGTAAAAAGAGTTAAATATTATGTATAATAGAAAGCCGTTTTTTTAAATCAATTAAAGTCTTCAGTATTTTTAATGCAGTTATTCAAAGTATAATTAGTCTCTTACGTCGCTTATCTCATAAATTATTACGGCAAACTCACTTTAGGGAAATTTTAGTTTAACTTAGTAAATGACCTGATCACCACTTAAGTACTTGTGCTAGACATGTGAAAATGTCAATATGCCCTTAAAGTAATTTTACTTCACCAGCATGGCACGATAGTTATATCAGGAGGCATTTTATCGTACTCCCATTTCTTTAAGTTATGTGATATCAGTACGTTTAAATAGCAAAGAAAATTTAACTTGACGGCGCTTAAGTAAATTTGCCTTACTCTGAAATTAGGTCATTTTACTTATCCGCCACTTATTTCCTAAAATGGCCTTTAGAGTATCATACAGAATATGTATAAAAATGAAGAAATGGAAAAGGTTTACATATCAAGTTATTTGATTAAAATCGGATAATAAATTAAGAAGATACGATTTTTTTTGTCAAAAATAAAACTTTAAATGGCTTTTTCTCGAAATGGCTTTTTGGCGGTTAAGTAATTTTGCCTTTCCAGTGACGATACATACATACTTATTACACATATATGTACATAGACTCGAAAAATATAACCCTCCTTCTTGCGCAGTCGGGTAATAATATTTTGTCTGTAGATATGTCTAAGGGCGCTGATAGATGGGCCATATTCTTATTGCAATAATGGCAATATTGCCGAGTGTAGTCCAGCCATCATTAGCCATGCTAGAAATCTCATCTCATCTCACTAAACTCACTAATATTATGAATTTTTAGTAAGTAATTATATAATTTTTAGGGGGCTGAGTTACCCACGTCCGTAGGAGTGTACTCTATTCTGATTCCCTACACGTGGTCCCCGGGTAGTGCTAACCGGGTAGCAAACTCTGGTGGGAGGCTTCGGCCGAGGCTAGTTACCACCCACCGGACCAAGCCATGGCGTGAAATGACCTAGTCGTGTTCCGGGATGTAGTCCGGTGTAACCGTTCCGAAGACGGGTCTGAGCAGTAGCGCACTTGTAGCGCCTTTCTCAACTGCCGTCTTTGTACTTCTTCACTCTACAAAACTTCAAGGCTAGAGGGAACAAGTACCTTATAGGTCGTCGTGCTCCATCTTAGACCTCAACGTCGCTTAACATCAGGTGAGTTGGTGGTCAAACGCCGACCTATACTACATAAAAAAAAAAAAAATGCGAACGTTCGAATGGATGTCTAGATGGATGTATATCCATACATCCATCTAGACATCCATTCGAACAAAACAAAACAAAAACAAAAAAAAAAAAAAAAAAAAAAAATGTATGGATATACATCCATCTAGACATCCATTCGAACGTTCGCATTTTTTTTTTTTTTGTTTGTTACTCAATCACGCCAAAATGGCTGAACGAATTTAGATGACATTTGGCAGAGGGTTAGATTATAATAGTCTGGATTAGCGTATTGGATACTTTTTAACCGCGGGGCGCAGCTAGATGAATAAATAATGGGTGGGCGACACTCCAAATATTGTAGCAATTTTGCCGGGCCAGAACTGCGGTAAGAAAATAGCCCGTCGAACATCCTAACCTAAACACAAAATGTTGTTGTGAGTGTATTATTGTTTACATATTGTTTTTGTTAGGTTCGCTTAAAATAGTTTGGTTAGCTAGTCCGGCGACCTAACTAATTTCGACCTAGGCGACCTAGACTAACTTCGCACTGGCTTAAGGTATTCTATCGCCATTTCGTCTAGAAGAAGAAGACGAGTGAAGAGAGCGAGTAATGATACTGACGAGCCTCAAAACTTACCTACAGAGTGACAAAGTGCAATTTCAATTTTTTTTATGACTTTTGCACTACTGTAATCATTCTTAAGTAACTAGGAATTTCCCTTGTATTATTGATTCATTTAACAGCTACTTTTTTGCTTTTAACTTGGAATGTCGGAGATGCCTCCCGAAGGCCTTGTTTCCCTTTTTCCAGTGTGACAAGATCGGAGTAAAGCCACGTCTGTAATTATTTAATTATCCTAAGTTTGTTCCTGAAGTTCAAAAAAGAGGTACATTATTGTGATGAGGTACTTTCTGACTGCTAAGTATCTCAAGCATTTGTGCTCACTAAGGCAAGTCATCTTGGAAGGCACCTTCTTGTGGCGGCGTCGTGTGTCGGGTCGTTCTCTTCCCTCGAATATGGTTGAGGAGAGCGATGGCTGGCACATGCGTCATACTCGTGATCGGCTGCTGCTTGCGGGTCGCTGGTCTGCTCGTGGTGTACTCACAATGTAACAATAAGTAAATCTAATAACCTTTAACCTAGCCTTAGATTTTATTTTATTTTTATTTTATTTTATTTTACAAAGTTAGGGTATCTTACAGCTAGGTGAAAGATAAACTAAATATATATGTCAATAAGGCCACTTAAAAAATACCACTTATAAATAAAAAACAATAATATAAAAATACATAAACTTAAATAAAAAATGACTACATAATCATTTAAAAAATGCGCTTGCAAGCGTCCGCTTCAGAAGTACAACAGAAGTGTTAAATAAATCAATATTGTCATGCTGAATAGTCACGTCATTAAAACATTAAAAAACATTATATTAAGACTATACAACTAACCATAACCACA
This sequence comes from Peribatodes rhomboidaria, assembly GCA_911728515.1. Taxonomy (NCBI): domain Eukaryota; kingdom Metazoa; phylum Arthropoda; class Insecta; order Lepidoptera; family Geometridae; genus Peribatodes; species Peribatodes rhomboidaria. The sequence continues at coordinate 16,341,592 of OU452174.1, read as the reverse complement.
AATACAAATTAATTAAAATGTAAGTTAACAAAGTCCCCGGAGTCCGTGGAGTGTAATTTTTTCAAAAATCGAAGTAATTCTTTCTTTAAAATAGAACTAGTGGTTCCACGCGAGTGAGTCACTTCATTCGACAAATTTATTGTTGCTTAGAGCCCACGGATTATGCCAAACTTACAACTAAACGAATGCGCGTTCCCAGAACGTCACAATAGGTAATATCACATGAAAAAGTCGAGCTACCTTTCAGTCACCGAGAATTCTCCCAAATAACGTGAGTGTGGTAATAAATCCGGATTAGTGACTACCCGAGCACGTCTCAATGATATATTACTTCATAAGCGTGTATAAGCATGAATATTAGATGTCTACCCACCTAGCTACTAGGCTGCGTAGATTCAAATTATAACTTACTAGGCTAAAAGTTCTAGGCAAAAAGTGAATATGCCAAGTGATTTACAGGGTTTCAAAAATGTTTGATATCTGTTTTGGTTAATATATTGCCTAGAGCTCAATTACATTAGCGATTTGCGAGCGATTTCAAGCGAGGCGATTGTGCATTGACGACGTTGCGGGCGCAAAGTCAGATATTACGATTACGATTTCGTGGTCGGCCACGTCACGTCGCGCCAACACTGCAAAACACGTCGTCTAGTGTACGTGTTATTTAAGTTTAAATTTTATTTGTTTATGTAAGTTAGTCTGTAAGGTATTTATTTGCTGTGGGCCTCTGTTACTTGCATTGTATGCAAGTTATATTGCCTGAAATAAATGGATTGTTATAATTATTACTGAATAGTTACTACGGCCATAGACTGATGATTGATATTATTAAACATATTAGTCTATGCTACGGCGTAGCATATTACTCGCGGTGATTACGCTGCGCGCTTTGCTTTGAAATCGTTCGCAAATCGCTAGTGTGATAGAGCTCTTAGCTTGAAATAGTACTCAACCAAATAGCTACATTTAAAATATGACTTATACTTAGTCTTCCATTTGAGCATAACCTCTTCTACGCTTTTAGGCGCCTGGTAATCGTTGATAACATGCGAAACTAATAATATAATTACGCAAATATAATAGACTCTATATTTAATTTTTTATTTCTATTTATAACAATTTTAGAACTGGAGCAATCGTGATAAAATTGGGAAATGAAGTATAAGACGGAAAAGTTGGAACTACAGTGAAATCTGGTTAAGTGAGACATCAAAGGACCTGCAATGTCGTTTCACTTATAGAGGTATTCCACTTACCCAGTGTCTCAGATATACAGGTATAAATAAATATCTGTCTCATTTACAGAGGGTTCCATTAATAGAGGTGAGAATAAAGGTTATTTCAGTTATACAGGTGCGATCATTAAATAAAATAACGTGTTATGTTTGTACTTAAATGAGTTTAAAAAAAAAAAACTCAGTTACAGAGGTTTTTTATGCATATAAAATTTACTCGCTGTCTCAGTTATAGAGGTAACTATGATGATAAATCGAAAGAACAAATCCCAGATATAGAGGCTTACCTCGTCCCACTAACAGAGGTAATTCAGTGCCAAAGTGTTGGGACCTCAGCATGAGTTGCAGTTATGGAGGTTTCTCACTTATCCAGGTCCCACTTAACCAAGTTTCACTGTATATCATTGAGGTGCGACCAGTCGGGGTACGCGAATTACACCTATTAAAACCCCTTCGGTGGCAAGTCTCACAGAAGCCATTGGGAACTGTAGTTTAAAAATAGCTTGTATTAAAACATGCCTTGGTATTTATTTGTGGGTCAGGTAGAAACATATCGTCACGCCTTTCCCTCGAGACGGCTAGCAGAGGTGTAATACAACATCCACACTTCGCCGGACGATATTCAGTCCCAAATCTGATAGGTGGCAAGCCTATCGCCATACATCGGGCTCCAGTCATGTAGCAGATGACATACAATACCTACATAATATGTTCACACAATGAGCAAATTGGTTTGAGCCGTCGGCTAGGTTGAACCCGCTCCCTTTGGCTTATGAGAGGCGGGCCTTCTCCAACTAGACCATCATCGCTTTAAGAGAGAAACAATGATAAATAAATCTGCCAGCTAGCGAAGAATCATTTGCTTAGGGTTCCGTAAAACACTCGCAACATCTTCCTAAAATGACCAAAACCGTCCGCTTAAAATGCACAAATGCATAAATGTGACGGATACCTGTTTAAGAGCTATCAATTAATTTTAAATTCGGATTTTTGCAATTGAAAATTTAAATAACCTAAATTTACCTAAATATCTTACCTATACTAAAAAACCAAAAATAGCTCTTATAAATTTTAAGCCCTTTGAAAAGCATTTTACAACCTAAGACAACAAACATCAGCCCTGAAACAAACACAGTACGAGTATAAAAATAAATCATCTCTTACAATTTATACGGCAAGTCATCTGTACGTAGAACGTACACCTACGTAGTTACGTTGTCTGTTCATGTTTTTCTCCCGTAGACGCATCACGTAAATTACATGGGAACGTGACGGGCATCGGGATTAGCATATCTTGGTTTACGTTAGCTTTAGTGGCTGTAAACCAGCGCTGTAAATGTGAGGAATTAAAACGATGAAGTATCCTGATTAATAATAAAGAACGGACTGAAAACGGTCTGTATACGTGTTTTAGTTGAAATAAAGTAGGTATTGATGAAGATTGCTGAAGGAATTTTAATATAGTAATGTAATCGGCTAAAGCTAACAATTTAAAACTAGTGGCTGTGTGAGCTACAGTTCACGTTTTCCTCCTCTACAGGTTGCATTCCTTAACCGATTTTCGCGAAGTTTTGTGAGCAGATTCGACAATTTTACAGATTTTTTTTGCCGAGCCCGTTTTTTGAAATTTTTGAAAACTCCGCCATTTTGATCGGACCTACGAAAGCAATTTTGTCAAAGCTGAAGCAGAGACGTTGCGCTCGCTAACGCTCGCTCGGTCTATAAGTTAAGAAGTTTAGTTAATTATTTTCAAGGACATGATTTTAAATTATAATATCTTTTTCATTATGATAAAATTAATTCACAGTTACCGTTATTTTATGATAATGGAAAATCTTTTGAGAAATCTTTTAATAGCTAACTTATTCCAGGTGCCAAACGAGCGTCGGTCAGAGATCCTTTCCCTTCAAAAAAAAAAAAGTGTCCCGCCAATTTCATCGTTGTCCGAGTCCGTCCGCATCGGCGGCGTGACGGCGTGATTGATAACGCGGCCCGCGCCGGCCGTGACGTCACGCCATCCATACCCGTCCTGCCATCCATACGGCTGCTCTACACTAGCCGATCACGACAAAACGTTGACTTAAAAAAAATGATACGACATCACGGTTCTCATATTTATTTCCAAGCTATATTTATGTTCGATTTCCTTCATATTCGTATCATTTTTTTGTATGAAAAAGTCTTGAGTCTTTCATAATTGATTACAAATATCTGAAGTCTCAGTTATTTGTAGAATTGTTGGTGCTCTGAATACCTGTGTCCCAGTAAGTAACTGGGACATAAGCATAGCAAAAAAGGATTCATGCTCCAGTTAAATTATTATGATGTATAAATGTACTGATAAGCGATGATAGCCTAGCTGGAGAAAGCCCGCCTCTCAAGCCAGAGGGAGTGGGTTCAAACCCAGCCGACGGCACGCACCACGTTTGTGAACATACGTGTGTATTGTATGTCATCTGCTACATATCTGGAGCCCGGTGTATGGCGACAGGCTCGCCCCCTGTCACATTTGGGACTGAATATCGTCCGGCGAAGTGTGGGTGTTGTATTATACCTCTGCCAGCCCCCTCGGGTGAAAGGCGTGACGATATGTTATGTTATGTTATGTTAAAAATGTACGAATTATGTTGTAAATCGTGTTGGCCGAGTGGTGTGGACCGCGCCTTCCGATCCAGAGGTCGTGGGTACTATCCTGGCCGTGTACCAATAAAATTTTCTTTCGTAGAAAACTTCGTTTCGTAAAAAAACTTCGTAAAACGTATCTTCAAACTTCCCATTCTGCTACATATCGATATCGTGACGTATAACAGCGCCTTAATTCGTCCCGTTTTCGTGACGTGACAGTCCCGGGGACGAATCTTGTTAATTTCGCTGATTTATGAATAGTTTGGTATTCGGGGAAATTGGCCGGTTTACAGAGGTAATATGTTTTGTTGACATTCTTTTCATATCGTCCTTAGGTTCATATAGAAAAGTTGTTTGTAGTTCGTTGAGTAGTTAGAAACAGTTAATAGTTAAAAAAAGAGTTAATCAAGTAAGCGCCTTTTAAAGTTGCTTACATCGCTATGAAAAGATTTAAGTAAATCCAGGAAAAAGGTATAATTCAAACTTCAAATTAAATTCTTCCACTTCCTACGTTATGATAGAGGCTAAAGTTGGTGTGCGTGTGTTTGTTTGTTACCTCTTCACGCCATAGACAGATGGACAGATTTTGATGAAATTTGGTGTAGAGGTAGCTTATATACTGGACTAGCTTCTGCCCGCGGCTTCGCCCGCGTGGCTTACAGAAAATGTATGACGTTTTTAACTTCAGAAATAAATATTATAAGCGGACACTCGCTCTCAATTGAATACACAAACTGACAATATCCCAAGCAGAGCAATATGGACGAAGTTCTTTAGTTAACTAAACTATCTCTGGAATGAGAAAAGTAGGAGTAGTAGTAGTAGTATGGTATCAACAGAACTTAAAGCGTGTGTGAAAAGATAAAATTAGAAGACAACCGAAAGTAGATAATTGACAATTAATAATGTTTACAACGAAAACCTACTTTTTTTTCTTTTTTAGAAAAACCAGGCTGCTCCATGAGCTTACTCTGTAGCAGGCCACGTATAACTAACCGTGTGAAAAGCATTTTAGTCAATTATGAGTTTGGCTTGAGATTTATTTATGGTCATGGCAAAGCAGACTTTGAGGGGAAACTGCACTCATTTTAACTCGAAGTGGTAGTTCGGTGGTGTTAGAGATATTAGAGGAATCCTCAGCATAAACACAGACTCATTCGGAAACTACACCAGTCAGTGTGCTGGCTGACCTTTATTTAAGACCTTCAAAGCAAAGACAACCCGTAGTAGGTTTTGTCTTCCTTATACTAAAGCAGCTTCTTCTATTGACTTCGTCTATTTTTGCTAAATACTGCTTCTAAGATCAGACAGACATAATTATAAATTTCATCTCCTATCTCATCTACCTGATCTTTATTGACAGAAAATCTCTTCACTTGCCGTTTGTAATCTTCTAACAGGCTTGGACTTAATTCTTGCATTTTTCCCTTACTGATTAAGTAGGTTTGAAATTTGATAGAATATCAGCAATATAGTTCACACATTTTACACGGAGATTCATATGGAAAAAACAATGATAGCTTCGTATTTAATGTCATCTGCTACATGACTGGAGCCCGGTGTACGTATGGATTTTGGACTGAATATCGTCCGGCGAAGTTAGGGTGTTGTAATACACCTCTTAGGGTAAAGGCGTGACGTTCTACCTACTATATGTAGATACTACCGTTATCTAGATCTGTGCCAAATTCCAAGTTGCTGGCTATTACAGTTTCCAAGATAATCAGCTCACAGACATACAGACAGACAGACATCGGAGTTTCATGATAAGGTTCCTTTCACCATTTTAGTACGGAACCCTAAGAATGATAGCAGCGTCGTTTGTAGTGGGTTAATAACTTTCTTAACAAAGTTTTCGGAGTAAAAAGAAGCCCTATTAGACTCTGTCGGTGGATGATGATGATGATGATTTTGGAAAAACTGTGATACACGTGTCTCATAATTTTAATTGAAGAGTATTTGTTTCAATTTTTGAGTCAATCGACCCAGAGAATAAAAAGTTTCATAGAAATTTGAACCCCCCATTTCCCCCCCTTAGGGGTAGTATTTCGAAAAACCCTTTCTTAGTGGATGCCTACACTGTACAAAGAACATATCTTCCAAATTTCATGTTTCTAGGACCAGCGGTTTAGGCTGTGCGTTGATATATAAGTCAGTCAGTCAGTCAGTCAGTCAGTCAGGACTTTGAATTTTATATATATAGATTGACACATAGGCTACTTTTACCCGTACGCTGCAAGGTGCATAGTTAATTTTTTATTTTTTCAAATATTTTTCTAGGAAATGTTTTGAAAAAATATACTACGCTCTCGCAAAGTATCAAAAGTCGCTATAACATTATACAATCCACCACCGCATCGAGCGGTTATATACAATAAAAGTATAAACAGAGTATACAGCGTGTGCGAACATCGAGCGGAGATCAAGAGACCACGACAGGAAATGAAGTCAACTGAGACAATCCCCCTGTATATTGAGTTTTATATCTACTCGTATTATGAGCATGAAGTGTAGTTTTTGGTATATTACTAGTTGAAGCTTGCTACAAACTTCACTTGCGATGCTGTTTTGCTTTCATCTGCGTATTATCCCCCATTGAACCCTCGTAAGCCCACTTGCAGAAGATACGGAGTTGAATTCTTAAGCGCAGGGTTAATACAAGTTAATACTTTATTGCACACCAAAAACTACATGAAAATCTACTAATATTATTACGGACGCGAAAGTTTGTAAGAATGGATGGATGGATGGATATTTGTTACTCTTTCACGCTAGAACGGCTGAACAGATCTGGATGAAATTTGGTACAGAGATAGATTATTGTCTAGACTTCTAGACTATATTTAATACTATAAACGCGAAAGTTTGTAAGAATGGATGGATGGATTGATGTTTGTCACTCTTTCACCCCAGAACGTCTGAACAGATCTGTATGAAATTTGGCACAGAGATAGATTATAGTCTAGACTTCTAGACTATATTTAATACTATAAACGCGAAAGTTTGTAAGAATAGATGGATAAATAAAATAAATATATTCGGGACACTTCCACACACGGTTGCCTGACCCCAAACTAAGCAAAGCTTGTACTATGGCTGCCAGAGACTGATAATGATATACATTACATATTTTTAAAGAGATACTTAAATAGATATTAACACCCAGACATAGAACAAACACAAATGTTCATCACATGAATGCTTACCCTAAGTGGGAATCTAACCCACGCCCCTAAGGTCAGAAGGCAGATTCACTACCAACTGAGCCACCGAGACAGTCAACTCATAGTAAAAATGTAATGAAAACGCCACTTGGTATTGTGTTAATTCGAGGTTAGCTTTTAACTCTTGGTGGAGCTAGACGACTTATCAGTTTAGCAGCTCATGAGCAGTTACGAGTAAGTCCGAGCCAAAAAGATTTCCGAGCTGCTGCTTAACTTTTCAAAAATCTTTTCGTGCTTTTTATCTTTTTACATATTTACTTACTTACTTACTACGTTATAATAATGAAGTTACGTGCCGATTAGCAAGCTCGCAGAGTTACTGGTTTCGGTTGTGCATTGTTTGTAAGTCAATCGTTAAAATATTAAACTGGTTGTTTTAGTGTGTTTTTATTTACAGAATAGCAACAGTAGAGATAGTAGCAACAACTTTTAAAAATGATTGTTACTTCATAACTCCGTCATTTACATATAAACCGATTTAGAAAATTCGTTGTCTTTGAAACTTACAATAAGAATGGTTGCGATTCTAATATCAAATTCAGATATGTAGGTAAGACTATTCCTACGATTTGAGATATTTTTTTGTCTTTGTCTCTCTCGTTACAAGAGTCATAGGAGTGAGAGTTACATATAAACACCCCGAGCGCCAATAATAGGAAGCCTAATGATGGAAAGTCAGATTTTTAAAATAAAATTAGACCCTAAAACTTTGTAATACGTCCCATAAGAACTTTTAGCTCATAAAACGATATACCATAACAAAAGAGACGTAAACGGCCTCACATAAAAATTAAATTTGTTTTTTCATAAGTTCCAACGTAAAAACTTCAACTTTATGACAGCCGTTAAACACGTCAAAGTTTAACGGAAGCGGCCGTTAGGCCGTTTCTCGTCATTAACGAGGAATTTCATAAGTCATTTGAGTTTGGAAGAAACTTAGTGGGACTTGAATACGTCCTGAGCGGCCATGGGAGGCCATGTTTGTTTGCTTACATTCTTAACCCCCGACGTAAAAACGACGGGCTGTTATAAGTTTGACATGTCTGGGTGTGTGTAGACGGCTGTGGCATCGTAGCTCCCGAACGGATGAACCAATTTTAATTTTGTTTGAAATTGAATTAGTCAGGAGTGTGGAGAAGCTAAGTTGTCACTGAGTGATTTAATGACTATAACAACGCGAGCGAAGCCGCGGGCTGAGTAGCTAGTTTACTATAAAATCAGTTTTACCAACAAGTGTTGCTCAATTAAAAAAGCCCAGAAGGTTTAGTTAATTTTATTGATGTTATTTATGTGTATGTTAGTTTGTAAGATATTTATTTTCTATGGGCCTCTGTAACTTGCATTGTATGCAAGTTATATAGCCTGAAATAAATGGATTATTATTATTATTAATTCTCTTACTATTATAATTATATAACACTAGCTGCGTTCCGCGGTGTTATCCGCGATTAAAAAGTACGTTATTCCATACTATAATCTATCTACTTGCCAAATTTCATCCAGATCCGTTCAGGCGTTCTGGCATAATTGAGTAACAAACATTCATTTATCCATTCAAACTTTCGCATTTTAAATATTAGTGTGAGTATTTACAATTGTATCGTTGTACAGTTATACAATAGTTGAGATAACTCGGGAAAATATTTGTTGTTCATTTTCTTTAACTACCGATCTAATTTAAGACAACACGTCCTTAGAAGGGACGCTAATTGATTAATATTTGAGACAAGAGAAAAAAAAAAATATTGCAATCTTTGTACGTACCGTAAACACTGTCCCACGTCTATCATTGGTCCCATTTGTGTCAGTCGTTTTCCCCAAACTGGGACATGTAGGGTCGCAACCTCTTGGGATTATCTTTACAACATCTTTACCGATTTTAATGACATCACGCTTGAAATTGAATTTATACGCACTTGCCAACAATATTATGGAACAGACATCCAGCTACATACTAAACATAATGGACTGGAAGACGCAGCCTGAGAAAGCCGCCCGCAATGTGGACTGGCTGGTGAGAGTCGCAGGAAGCCGCTGGATGCGAGCAGTGTTTTTTTTTTACCGCCTCCATTTTGGAGAATGTGCACAGCAACTATACGAGCTGATTCCGTCATCTGACTTCCGCCACAAGTCATCGAGGCAGACATTCCATCGATATGTCGTCAGCTTTAATAAAGCCCGCACGAAGCGCTTTCAAAACTCCTTCCTAATCAGAACTGCCAAGAAGTGGAACGCACTTCCTGCCTCGGTGTTCTCCTGCAATAGATACAATCTGGATCTCTTCAAGACAAGAGTCAGACGGCACCTCATGGGCAAGCGTGCTCCATCTTAGACCGCATCGTCACTTTCCATCAGGTGTGTTGTGGTCAAACGTGGGCCCATTCAATCATAAAAAAAGTGCAGGACCGGTCGTTCTGGAGATCATTGGGGGAGGCCAGCAGTGGTCGTCTTCCGAGCTGACATGATGATGATGATAATACAGCTACATACATAATTACTAGTGGCTCGGGCAGCTGGAGACTTCGCGGCCGACGTTTATCTTCTCCACAGGTCGCATTCCTTAACCGATCCTGGTAAAAAAAATGTGGGCAGGTTCGATAATTACACAGATTTTTTATTTGGAAAATCTTCAAATAGGCGAAGATATATAATATTTAAAACTTAAATACAATTAAAAAAAAAACTATTTTGAAAAAAGAAAAAAAAAATCTCCGCCATTTCGAAGCATTTCCAAAAACTGACTCGAAAGAAAATTTTGTATAATTATCAAACCTAGGTACTCTACTTACAAAATTTCAAGAGAATCGGTTAAGAAATGCGGCCTGAAGAGGAAGACAGAGATCTGGACAGAGTCCAGACATCCGAAAGCATTTTCGTCGAAGCTGAAGCATAGACGCTTCGCGCGCTTACGCTCGCTCGGTCGATTAAGCTGACTTTAACTTAAAAACTTTTGACTTAACTTTGGTTAATGAATTCAAAACTTGCTATATATTTTATGTCAAATACGTCATTCGAAAGGCGTGGAGTTTACAATTTCTTTTAAAAATAAATGTATTTTTTTTTTCTGTTTATTCTACTTTTCATATACCTAACGGTTTTGAGCCAATTAGCGGCCTTCCTAAATTAAATTCATTATACAACAATAACAAACATGTTTGTTTGTATACAGGGTGACTGGTTGAACACTTTAGATATTCTAGGTTATCATAGTACTCATCATTATGAACTACTTTTATTATGGGACTAACCCAGAATTCGCGAAAAAAAAAACAGCTGTTCCATACAATTTGTCGAGTGTCATTGACATTTTTCTATGGAACAGCTGTTTTTTTTTTCGCGAATTCCGCGTTGGTCCCATAATAAAAGTTGTTCATAATGATGAGTACTATGATAATCCAGAATATCTAAAGTGTTCAACCAGTCACCCTGTATAAGCAATACACTTTTATGTATGTTCCGATACAAAAACAACGTGCCCGACAGCCAAACATTCGAGATAAGGCAACCGCTACGAGAACGCTACGGGCTACAAAAGTGCTACGCGAACGTGAGCTACGGAATTCGTAGCTCGTTTTAGTTTCAGACCCTTAGGAGATTTTAATCATCAACTTCTGTAATACTTTATAATTATAATAAGAAAAAATGTTCCCTGGATTTAAAGTTGTGAACGAAAATGAACGTGAATGAAAACGTGTTGAAGTGGTTACTCGCTGCAAATAATATCTTATATCTTTAAATGAGCAATTCTTGTATATAAGTATATATATATATATATATAATTGGAATCTCGGAATCGGCTCCAACGATTTTCATACAATTTAGTATATAGGGGGTTTCGGGGGCGATAAATCGATCTAGCTAGGAATCATTTTTAGAAAATGTAATTTTATTCGTGTTTTATCGATAATCAATCTCAACTGAAAAATATGACTCTTCCTGACATCTATTGGCGAACAATAATACAATTTTTTGTGAGCAACTACGAGTAATTGCTTTAACGACACAACAGCAGATGGCGTTGTTAAGTAACACGAAGTCAATGAGTGTTTGCTTTGAGGTTAGACTAAAATCAATTGTTTATTATCCAAAAAACACAATAAAAAAATAAAAAAAATACCGAGCAAAGCTCGGCCATCCAGGTACTATAATTAAGAAGCAATATGTTCTCATCAAAATTATTGACGGAATTGCAATACAATTAACTAGCTAAAGTCATAAATCTTGGACGAAAAAATTCAGAGATGTGGCTAAAGTGGATTTTATAGTTTTAAATAAAATAAAAAATTTAATAAGTATATGGCAATGGTTTCGAAATCTTCACTCAGCTTTTTTTATCACTTTTGTAATGCAATGTGGATCATTAGAAAATACCCAAAGTAGCCTAAGGTGACATTGCAGGGGGGACAAAACATAGGGGGGACAATATAATAAGCAACAAACCGAAGGGGCTGGCAGAATCGTAATACAACACCCACACTTCGCTGAACGATATTCAGTCCCAAATGTGACAGGGGGCGATCCGGTCACCATACACCGGCTCCAGTCATGTAGCATAAGACATACAATACGCATAAATGTTCACACAATGAACAAATTGGTGCGTGAACGTGAACGTGGAACATTGCAGTAGAGTGTTTTTCAATTACGTCTTTTAATTCGTCAATAAGCTTTTATTACGTAGCACGCGTCGTTGCTTTGAGAGACTATTATTAGTGAAAATATCAGTTATCTCTCGGCCTACAAACGTACGTACAGGTGACATCTGAAACGTAAACTTTTATTAGGATCGTTCACACAGTCCCGCCCGGCTCGGAGCTCGGAGCTTAACGGTAAATGTACGGACAGTCGTCTTTGTGTATGTTTTACATTAATATACTCGTAGCTAGGTATTAGTTAATTGGATTTGTATGTAGGACAATTCTTCTTAAAAAAAAACCAAATGGTTCCTGAGGTGCGTTTAGGCGCGTAGTCCACGAGTCGAGGCGGGCTCGAGGTGGCGTCGATGTGTGCTAGGTTTCTTTTTCATATTCCAATTCATATACAACGTGTAACAGAAAGGTTGAAAAATACTTAAACGACGTATGTCCAGACATATTTATAATTTAACCCATTAGATTTCATAACCCTCCGCATGTTAGATTACGAGTTATACCAATCTAAAAAATTGTGTCAAATAACCCGATGTCAGCCCTAAGAACGTATCAGCTGGTGGATGACGGAAGCGCCACGACGCTGTGCCGCAAGGAAGCCGCGCGTTGTCGGTGCGCGGCGGCGGCGACTTGAAAGCGATTGACGCGGTGCTCCGGTCACAGACCTTCTTTAGGGTTGTTCAAAATAATACAAAAAAAATATTTTTTAGTCTAAAATGGAAAATTTAAGATGACTTTTGAAGCTTAAAATTCACACAGGTGATTCGTGGCTGGATACACATACACACCCTTCCGTATTGTCTAACATTTCTGTGACACGTTGTATTGACAAAATGAAAACATGGCGGCGAAGTCGAAGGCTAAACAGAAAACGTGACAGTTTTTTTCTCTTCCAGTTTTTAAAAAGAAAATATGTATAACCTTTTTTAACCGACAAAATGGAGTTTACAAGTCGACGTGTTTATATTTTTTTTCAAATAGTGCATTAATGCTGGTTACACGCCAAGCCTAAGAAGGCCAAAGAATGCGCTGCATCCCGTTTCGTTTCAATAAAATAAAACGAGATGCAGCATATTGTTGGCCTTTGTTGGCTTTGTTAAATATAATTTTCAGAATTTTTATGTTTTTGCAGTAAATTAATCACCGTAGAGTTTGCTTTAGGCTTGTTCCTACTTACTTCCTAAGATTCATAAGTAAAGCTAGGTTGAAATGTGTTATTTTCTTTGAAATTATGTTCCTATGTTTTTGGTTTCCTTGGAATTTCCTTGTAAATTTAGGCAATTTAATTTGCTCTTATCAAAATACCATTACCGAGATGAGACTAAACATTATTATAATTGAAACATCAAAGATGAATTAATCATACGCGAGGCTGGGACAGAATCAGCGCCCGGTAGACACGTTAGGACATTTTGCCACTTTTACCGGACCGGTTGCCACTGTCCGGTATGATGATCGACATCGGAAATACATATTATTGTATTTCCTCTGATATAAAAAACTGAGATGTGTTTGATTACCTATTATTAATGAATAAGCAAGTGGCTACTATCAAATAAACTTATTATTATATTATTATTACTTTTTAGAAGTGTTTAGAAAATTTTAGGAACGGACGACTTTACTTTTCTGGCTTACCTTCATAGTTGACAGAGCGAAACGAAAATATCAGTCTTCTGGGATTACTTGGAATTTGAATGCATTTATGAATGTTTAAACTACGTTTAAACTATTCATTTGGCGATAATTTCTGTAGTGTTCTGTAGAGACTGCCTCGGTGGCTCAGTTGGTAGTGAACCTGCCTTCTGAGCTTGGGGGCGTGGGTTCGATTACCACCTAGGGCAAACATTTTTGTGATGAACATTTGTGTTTGTTCTATGTATTTAAGTATGTATTTAAAAAAAATTAAGTATGGATATCAGTCCCTGGTAACCATAGTACAAACTTTGCTTAGTTTGGGGTCAGGCTACCGTGTGTGGAAGTGTCCCGAATTTATTTATTTATTTATTAGTGTTTTTCAGAAAAAAAAAATGCAGCAGTAAAAAGTAAAAAGTTGTAAAAGTAAAAAAAACGAAATAGTAAATTTTGAATACAATTTTAAAGTTCAAATTTGATCCAAATCGATCGTAGACGTCTTCCTCCAGTTGTGGAGGCATGGGGGTCCCGTGTGGTCTCTATTTGAAATGACCTAATAATTTATTAATTAGCTAACAATTCAATTTTCTTAAAGCACCATATTATCAGAGTAAATTTTTACAGAATTTACAGAATACTTTTATTGTGACAATGTACATCAAGTCAAAGTCAAAGTCAAAGTCAAAATGTTTTTATTCAATTTAGGTATCAAAGATACACTTATGAACGTCAAAGTTATTTAAATAGACTCGACCGCCTTGTTCGGATAAAAAGCCTCTACTCAGAAGAACAGGCAAGAAACTGAGGGGCATTATTTTTTCAAATAATAAATAAATTAGTCTCACAAATTTTGGCTTACAACTAGGTAATATCTATAAATATTAGTGGCTACTTGGCGGAAGTGGAAGGCTCCAGACATCTTTATCTTCTAAATAATTCTTAACCTTATAATATCCTCTTTTCATTAATGTAGTTTTTACATGTGATTTGAATTTTCCCTCGGTGAGCCCTGTTATATTTTTCGGAATTTTATTGTAAAAACTAACGCAGTTGCCTAAAAATGACTTTCTTGACTTAGTCAGTCTAAATCTCTGTACAGCTATCCTATCCTTATTTCTAGTGTTATAATTTTGAAACATAGAAGAAGAAGACAAATATTAAATACTCAAAATACAAATACAAGCACATTGTCACAGAACCGGCCCCAACTCAGCATGTTGCTGATTGTACACAACCAGCGCTGGTCTTCTATTGGGCCCGGCAAGTGACGTCACGCGCGTAAGTAGAGGAAATGACATAAAAGAGAGAGACATAGTGCAATTTTGCCAAATAGTTCAACCCTATAATATTCCTGTATTAAATTCCCACATCTGTAGTATTCCCGGACAAGCGTCCTCAATGTATTCGGGTCGCGTACGGACGTCGCCGCGACATGTACATAACGGTAGAAAGAGAACGCAGACGTGGCAGATAGTACAAGACAGCCGCGGGAGATTCTATCGGAAACATTGGGCTTTCAACAAACACATCACTTTTGAGTATACTCAGAAATACATGCTGTATTTATTTCTGAGTATATACTCACTCTATACTCTCAGCACTCAGCACTGGTTTGTTTTGCAAGTGTGTTAGATAGTACGCCACATCATTGCTTGACATCAGGCGAGATGGCAGCCAATCGCTGATAATTATCAGAGGGGCCATGCAGCTAAGCTAAGTCGATGCTTAACCGAACCGTTGATGCTGCGTTTGTCATTATAAAATCGCACGAGGACCGGCTCAGTATCACTAATGTCTCACTAACGTACCAGCTAGACTACCAGTGACACGTTTGTGAGACGTTAGTGATGCTGAGTCATTCGCCGACCCATTTTTTATGACAAACGCAACATCAACGTTTCAGTTAAGCGTCGGCTGAGCTTCGCTGAATTGGCCCCCGGATTATCAGATTTATATTAAAAAAAAAACTCTGACACCGATTTTCATGAAACACAGCTAACACTCCCGACGAATTCAACTTACATAAAAAAAAAACAAATTCAAAATCGGTTCATCTGTTCAGGAGCTACGATGCCACAGACACGTCAAACTTATAACATCCCATCGTTTTTGCGTCGGGGGTTAAAAAAAAAACTCACAACACTCTGAGATGATTTCCGAATATACTGAATAGGTTAAAATAACTAAACTAATAAATTAAAAGTTTTGTGTGATTAATATAAAAGCATAGCTCAGTGTGATAGTAGATCTACCAAAAATTAATTTGCAGCTTTATTGTCTAATTATAGTATAAAAAAGTCTGTGTACTTATGATGATGTAACAAAAACAACAAACGAAACATACTAACCTATTTTCCAAAAAACAAAACAGTTCCACCTAAATAATAATGCCTCTCAGTTTCTTGCCTGTTCTTCTGAGTAGTCGCTCTTTCTCCGAACAAGGCGGTCGAGTTTATTCTAAAACTTTGACGTTCATAAGTGTATCTTTAGTACCCAATTAAATAAAACATTTTGACTTTGACTTTGAAATAGCTAAGTATGCCTATCAAATCACATTTATTTATTTATTTTATTTATTTCAACACAAAACAGAGTACAGTCATATACAAAATAGTAAATAGGAAAAAAAAGCCAGAGCTGGACCATACTCCAAAACATGTGCAAATGCATAATTAGTGGCAGACAAAAATTATATAAAATAAACTATAATAGCTAATAAAAACATATTTTAAAACTAAAATATAAAACCTACCTATGAGAAAAATGAAATAAAACGTTTTAAATTTAATTGAAAGTAAATTCAAATTAAATTTAAAACAAATTCATACCCAAAGTAATTTCAATATAAAACAATTTAAATTTTAAAGTAATTTAAATTTGAGACTTAAAATTAAACAAATAAGAAATTTGATTATAAATAATAAAAAATACTAAGCATCTGGTTGGACGTATTTGGTATAAAAAAATCTTTTACTGACTTACTGAAGACCAATAGATTGGAGGAAAAAATATCAATTTAGCTGTGTCTGAACGATCCATCCCACTGTTAGTTAGTTAGTATAATATTGAGGGTACCCGCAAGCTTATTGCTTGCTGATGGTTGCATTCATTGCGTTCCGTCTTTGTTTCATTTTTCTGTTTGCACTTGTTTTTGGATTGCAATCCAGCTCAGTTTTTTTTATTACTGTCCATAGAATAAGATATTGATTGTTATCTGTTAAGTGTAACATATATAAATAAAATTAAAAAAAAAAACATTTTTATTAGTAATGCAATCATTGTACTACATACGTACATTGATAACTCGAAACAACATTTTTACTATAAAATCTCCGAGTGTGTCTGTCACCTTATAAAAGTGCAGCGATAGAGTGCCTGAGCCATACGTGATCCACTCAACTTGTTAGGTTACAAACCTACAGTCTCTAGATCTATATCGTAGGTAACCTTGTAACAACCCCCTTACACCTACCCATACCCCACCCTATATACTTACATAAATAACATAAAATAATATATAATGGATATAACTGTAACCGACCTACCTAATATTACGTTTTTTTTTTTTTTTTTTTAATTATAATTAATAATTTAATTTTATCCGCTTTTTATAAAATGTATGTCTAATTAAATATCTTTAACGATTATCTACATGAATTGGCCAAGTGATTGTCTAGTGGAAATAAACCTTACGTTGTGAACGTAGAACCTAAGTTTTAGAATAAGTATGAGCAAACGCATTTCCTAACTAATTTCGCTTGTGTAATGATTACGCGGACGCTGAGAGATTTCTGACGTATCCTACCAAAATTGTCAACGCTTAGAATATAACTACTTCCATCGGTTTACCTATATAGAAATGAATACAAGTATATTATTGTAATACGTGAGTATGATATTATTATGTGTTATAAGATTAGATACAAGAAGTAGATTGTTAGAACGAATTTTACGACTTATTATAGAACCTACTGAAGTTGTCATGTAGAATGATTTAACCTACTTTGAACCATGTTAATGCACCTAGATTAGTGGAAAGCTATGGTCAGCACCCCGCCATCCGTGCTTGACAATCGATTACGACACCTGGCAGCTAATCGTCTTCAATCCGTACTAAGCGCATTAACTCCGTTCGGGATTGTGTTGCTGTGTGAAAGTCACACAACAACACGGTTTACATGGGATCACTCCGAGATCTTTCGACCAAGGTCACCCTTTTGAGGCACTCGCCCATTCCCTACCTAAGTCAATATAGTAAGCTATGATGAGCGACCAACTAGCGTGTCACGGCAAAATAACTTAGCTATATAGTTTGATTAGTTTTGAGTCAGACAGCCAAGTCCAACACATACTCAGTGCAGTGAAGTATATAATCCTCGCGTTATAACTTCAAATTGACGGTCCAAATCTAAACATACCTATAGCTAATATAGCAAGGTAAAATGAGTAACTTGTGGCATGATCCCTCGCCAAAGCTAGTTCAAAATAGCCTGACCATAAAATGAATTTACTACACCCGTAACCACTGAAACGAGACATATGTAAGCGCCTCCCTTCCTATGAAAGTTAGCTAACCTACGGAGACTCTCGCTCCATGCACCGTTCAAACGATTACCAGTATAATTATTATAATTGAATAACAACTTAGACCTTCAAGTTGAAGAAGTATAAGTAACTTCCTTGTGAAGAAGTTGGTTCAGAAATACGTTTTCTATTAGTAAATATGTAAAGCTTGGCTAGCCTACGGTTTACCTTACTTTAGTAAATAAATTAAGATAATGATTCATAAATCTAGTTGGTTTCTCAATCGATAATAATCCTTCAACAACCTGGTTGGCTATCCAACTTAATTTACGTTAAATATTGACCTTCGAAAATCGCGACTTCGCCGGGGCTTACAGAAAGCCTAACCGAAGCCGGACCATTACGTAGTATTAATTGTCACTCCGATGTTACGTCTAAAACTACGTAATTAGTCTACGTAACGTGCCTTATTTCTTTACATGCACACAAATTGACAGTTTCCGATAGTCGGACCCGAAACCGTCGTACGAATTTAAACGCTTAAAGATACTTTAAAATAGACACACAAATATGATCAAAGAACAACAAAACCCAGAACAGCCATTAAATGTTATTACGCAAACAACAGCTGGCCAGGAATCGAACCCGGGACTATGGAAAACCCCAGCGGATGGCCGCCGCTGTCGTGTACACAAATAATCACAATTTACTATAAGTATGAACACACAAATATGATATAAGAACAACCAGACCCAGAACAGCCATTAAATGTTATTACGCAACCAACAGCTGGCCAGGAATCGAACCCGGGACTATGGAAAACCCCAGCGGATGGCCGCCGCTGTCGTGTACACAAATAATCACAATTTACTATAAATATGAACACACAAATATCTCAAAGAACAACCAAACCCAGAACAGCCATTAAATGTAATTACGCAACCAACAGCTGGCCAGGAATCGAACCCGGGACTATGGAAAACCCCAGCGGATGGCCGCCGCTGTCGTGTACACAAATAATCACAATTTACTATAAGTATGAACACACAAATATGATATAAGAACAACCAGACCCAGAACAGCCATTAAATGTTATTACGCAACCAACAGCTGGCCAGGAATCGAACCCGGGACTATGGAAAACCCCAGCGGATGGCCGCCGCTGTCGTGTACACAAATAATCACAATTTACTATAAATATGAACACACAAATATCTCAAAGAACAACCAAACCCAGAACAGCCATTAAATGTAATTACGCAACCAACAGCTGGCCAGGAATCGAACCCGGGACTATGGAAAACCCCAGCGGTTGGCCGCCGCTGTCGTGTATACAATTTGCTATAAATATGAACACACAACTCAATCAAAATCAATAGTTAAAATAAATAATATAAAACAGTTCCTGAATAAACCGTTGCCGGTGTGATCCCTGGCCGACCGCTGAAGCCTACCGCCCTCGGGATTCCCACGAGCACGTCGAACCACTGGATACACGCTTCTTTCGTCCGTAGCTGATGCTCGTCCGCCGTTGAGATCTCAACCCCCTGGACCTGACGGTGCGGCCGGGAGTTCTCCTAAGGCCCTACTTTCATGTACTTTTCATTCGGTATATAAATTCTAACCCAGGAATTGTCAGGGCGTTTGTGCTAGTCTGTTACTCCAGTGAGAACATGACAAACGCCCCTATTGAACTTAATACGATATGTACCAGCTCAAACAATTCACTAGAATAGAATTCAACGCGTGAGTTTAAATTTCGAACAGTTATTTAGCTTCTAACCTAGGAATTGTCAGGGCGCTTGTGCTAGTCTGTTACTCGAGAGAGAACATGACAAACGCTCTTACTGAACTAAATACGATTTGTACCAGCTCAAACAATCCACTAGAATAGAGTTCAACGCGTGAATTTAAATTTCGAACAGTTATTTAACTTCTCAGGCTTCCCGAGACCCTGCATTGCAGAAATTGCTAGCCATCTCCCTCTATTACCGGTGCGGCCGGGTGTTCTTGACTGACTGCTTGGCCCGGCGGCTTTTTCCCCCTTCGCTCGCCTTCGCCTACCTACACCCGCATGCCGCCCGGCCTACCCACACTGACACATCTTCTCACACTATCTCAGCTACACACACTTCCTTGCTACTCACACCACCACCAGTTAGCTTATCTCGTGGCTAATTATAGAATTCTGAGAATCACGCGCCGGCCGAGCCTCCGGTAGGTATTTTCTTTACCCGACTACTATAAGTAAAATAGATGATTATGTTCTGCATTAATCTATGGATTTTACTACTATCGTAATATTTATTTTGAATGGTTAGAATTATGGATTAATTAATTGTGAATCTAACTAGTTAGATGTAAATAAGTACTAGGAACCTATCTTTTATTTATTTTGAATTTAGTTTCTATATAAAGTTATTTATATTTGCGAGTATACGAAGTTGGTACCGTTACATTCGACCCCTTAAATTTACAAGATGATTCTAATCGGAGTAAATTTAAAAAAATTGCTTAACATGTTTACAAATATAAATGACAAAAATAAAATTTAACTAAATTCCCTCATACTTGATAAAAGTGCAAGTCCTCATTGTCAATAAACAAGTTTCAACAATAAAACCTAAACGTGTTAAAGAATGCGTGTTCATTTCCTAACACTATATGTGGAGTGTATTTAAACCAATCATGAAGTATTCACCTAAAAGGCACGAGTCAAGAGCAACTCCGTGTACCATATGTAAAAGAGTATTTTCATCCGCAAGATAAATTGACCTCGGCAAAGGAACTTGGTTGTGAGTCAAGTCGTTATAAGAACAGTGAGATCGCTTTCCCGCCCAGTTCAGCCTCATGTGATTTGAACAGGAATTTAATCTCACTCCTTACCTTGATCCTAATCCTAGAGCAAACTACAATACTCCGTTAGGGCCCCTCAGGATCTGAGCTCATAGATATCGAACCAAAAAGTTGACTACCACTGATTGGCGCTTGTAAGTGTGGGGAATTTGTGGAAATCCATCTTGTGGAACTGCGTGTAAGTAAGGATCCAATATAAACCGATGTCCAACATCAACGGGGTAAACGTCTTCTGACTTAACCTATCGCCAAACCCCTTATTCATACTGAATCGTTTGTGAAGTGTATTGTTAAACCCTGCAATCGACAACTCGTCCCAAGTTCCGATGCTGCTGTACCTTAAAACCCCTTACAAATCGTAAATTTCATACATCTCTTTTTATCCATCATCATTCTACAATACCTGACAAATCATTCACACTTTCAGGGCACCCTTTACGCTGCCTCGCAACCCATTCTAAGACTACATCAACACTCATAGATACTAGTGACGAACGAATTTGCACTAGCCCCATTACGTTAACTACCTTACGAATGTCCCGACAACGCCTCGTCTCCTCTTGTCCTCAATTTAACCGAACAAATAATTAAAATTTCATACTTGGTAATTTAATAATAAATAGTGAATAATAATGATCGTTTCAATCTTAAAAACTTCCGCAAGTAAAAGCTAGATTCCTAGTTAAACGACCACCATATTGTTTTAATAACGTCTAACATCAATCCGCTTCATTAGTCAAAGCCATGAATTCATTCATTTTACCATAATTCAACCGTCCCGACTTATGACTAAAAATAATACTTCCGACCCCAAAGTTTAAGAATATTGACGAATTTAAACCGCTCAAATTTACCGTCGTACTTACGTTCTAAACTGTTCCGCATAAAAACTAAAAACTAAAAGAAACCCTCAAATCGACCCCACAGTATTAGAACATTGACGAATTAAACTCCCCAATTTACCGTCATACTTACTCTCTAAATAGTTCCGCATTATTACTAAACCTCCAAATCGACCCCATTGTTTAAGAATATTGAAGAATTCATGTCGCTCCAATTTACCGCCATACTCAATGGACATTGTATTAATTCGTCTTAAATATCCACACATGCCATGTCACTTAATTACCCAATGCAAGACTTAAAATAAAATTAATATGCCCAAAACATCGACATCGAACAAAAAAAATGAAACAATTTTATCTACCCACTTACACAATTAAAACCATTGGGCACCTGTGTCACCGGCGAAGCAATCAACTCTCGACTATTTTTTCCGCTAAATATACACACAGAGAATCAATATAGTAAAATCCTAAAAGTCAATTACAACTTACTAGCTGCACCCTGATGTTACTCTTGGCCGATAATTTGTTAAACGTAATAAAATAAATTTATTAAACATAATTTTCTTAAACGTTTGCCAAACTATTTATCTACACGCACCCTAATTTAGTATATGTATGTAATACACTCCGTTAAAACCAACTTGTATATTTTTCGCTAGAGTTCACTATTTAAAATAACCGTGTACCTACCCTAAAATAAGGTGTAGTTCTTTTTTTTTTTTTTTTTCGTTTGCTCATACATATCCTCGTTTCCATTTCACGAACAGCAAAATGTGTCCAAGTGACCTTGAACACTATTAAACTAGTATACCTATTCCTAATTAATAAATATAAAAACTAAAACCTTCTTACTTTCTTAATAAAATGTATACGACCCCATTCCCTTTAATTCTACGTATTTCTCATAACGCCAAATAAGCCATTTACCAATGTTTAACGAGAAATGTAGCCTCCCTGGTAAATGAAAATATTTTGCATGATGTGAAATTGACATTGAAATGACACACGTAATACGAATCCTAATCATGGTATAAAACCCGAAATACGCACCCTAATTATTTAATTTTGTTAAATGTGTGATAAATTCTTGCGCACCTACTTAGATTTTAAGTAAAAAGTCCGATACCGACACTATCACACGTTTATGTTTTAACGCAAGTATAACTATCCTAGAATTTTAAAATTTTAAAACAAAGAAGATTTATGTAGAAAATGAGATTTATGAAACTAGGTATTTAAGCGAAGAATTAAGAATTTCACATAATGAGCATACATTCACCGTCGCATCTTAGTACCGGCTGCCTTCCGAGAACTTTAACAAAGGTAACAATAGCCATACTACGACGATAACGATAACAAGGCTCGCCCCGCGGTTTTACTTGTCATTTTTGTAATTTAGTTGCAATGATTATTTTTGACACTAAACGAATACACTACGTGAATAATGAATTCTTTGGAATTAAAAATACTTAAAATAAAATAATATTATAAATAAATATAAATGAAAATGTGATAAAAAATTACGTGAAGTTCCTACGAATATCTATAAAATCTTCCTGGTCCTAGGCACCAAAATGTAACAACCCCCTTACACCTACCCATACCCCACCCTATATACTTACATAAATAACATAAAATAATATATAATGGATATAACTGTAACCGACCTACCTAATATTACGTTTTTTTTTTTTTTTTTTTAATTATAATTAATAATTTAATTTTATCCGCTTTTTATAAAATGTATGTCTAATTAAATATCTTTAACGATTATCTACATGAATTGGCCAAGTGATTGTCTAGTGGAAATAAACCTTACGTTGTGAACGTAGAACCTAAGTTTTAGAATAAGTATGAGCAAACGCATTTCCTAACTAATTTCGCTTGTGTAATGATTACGCGGACGCTGAGAGATTTCTGACGTATCCTACCAAAATTGTCAACGCTTAGAATATAACTACTTCCATCGGTTTACCTATATAGAAATGAATACAAGTATATTATTGTAATACGTGAGTATGATATTATTATGTGTTATAAGATTAGATACAAGAAGTAGATTGTTAGAACGAATTTTACGACTTATTATAGAACCTACTGAAGTTGTCATGTAGAATGATTTAACCTACTTTGAACCATGTTAATGCACCTAGATTAGTGGAAAGCTATGGTCAGCACCCCGCCATCCGTGCTTGACAATCGATTACGACACCTGGCAGCTAATCGTCTTCAATCCGTACTAAGCGCATTAACTCCGTTCGGGATTGTGTTGCTGTGTGAAAGTCACACAACAACACGGTTTACATGGGATCACTCCGAGATCTTTCGACCAAGGTCACCCTTTTGAGGCACTCGCCCATTCCCTACCTAAGTCAATATAGTAAGCTATGATGAGCGACCAACTAGCGTGTCACGGCAAAATAACTTAGCTATATAGTTTGATTAGTTTTGAGTCAGACAGCCAAGTTCAACACATACTCAGTGCAGTGAAGTATATAATCCTCGCGTTATAACTTCAAATTGACGGTCCAAATCTAAACATACCTATAGCTAATATAGCAAGGTAAAATGAGTAACTTGTGGCATGATCCCTCGCCAAAGCTAGTTCAAAATAGCCTGACCATAAAATGAATTTACTACACCCGTAACCACTGAAACGAGACATATGTAAGCGCCTCCCTTCCTATGAAAGTTAGCTAACCTACGGAGACTCTCGCTCCATGCACCGTTCAAACGATTACCAGTATAATTATTATAATTGAATAACAACTTAGACCTTCAAGTTGAAGAAGTATAAGTAACTTCCTTGTGAAGAAGTTGGTTCAGAAATACGTTTTCTATTAGTAAATATGTAAAGCTTGGCTAGCCTACGGTTTACCTTACTTTAGTAAATAAATTAAGATAATGATTCATAAATCTAGTTGGTTTCTCAATCGATAATAATCCTTCAACAACCTGGTTGGCTATCCAACTTAATTTACGTTAAATATTGACCTTCGAAAATCGCGACTTCGCCGGGGCTTACAGAAAGCCTAACCGAAGCCGGACCATTACGTAGTATTAATTGTCACTCCGATGTTACGTCTAAAACTACGTAATTAGTCTACGTAACGTGCCTTATTTCTTTACATGCACACAAATTGACAGTTTCCGATAGTCGGACCCGAAACCGTCGTACGAATTTAAACGCTTAAAGATACTTTAAAATAGACACACAAATATGATCAAAGAACAACAAAACCCAGAACAGCCATTAAATGTTATTACGCAAACAACAGCTGGCCAGGAATCGAACCCGGGACTATGGAAAACCCCAGCGGATGGCCGCCGCTGTCGTGTACACAAATAATCACAATTTACTATAAGTATGAACACACAAATATGATATAAGAACAACCAGACCCAGAACAGCCATTAAATGTTATTACGCAACCAACAGCTGGCCAGGAATCGAACCCGGGACTATGGAAAACCCCAGCGGATGGCCGCCGCTGTCGTGTACACAAATAATCACAATTTACTATAAATATGAACACACAAATATCTCAAAGAACAACCAAACCCAGAACAGCCATTAAATGTAATTACGCAACCAACAGCTGGCCAGGAATCGAACCCGGGACTATGGAAAACCCCAGCGGATGGCCGCCGCTGTCGTGTACACAAATAATCACAATTTACTATAAGTATGAACACACAAATATGATATAAGAACAACCAGACCCAGAACAGCCATTAAATGTTATTACGCAACCAACAGCTGGCCAGGAATCGAACCCGGGACTATGGAAAACCCCAGCGGATGGCCGCCGCTGTCGTGTACACAAATAATCACAATTTACTATAAATATGAACACACAAATATCTCAAAGAACAACCAAACCCAGAACAGCCATTAAATGTAATTACGCAACCAACAGCTGGCCAGGAATCGAACCCGGGACTATGGAAAACCCCAGCGGTTGGCCGCCGCTGTCGTGTATACAATTTGCTATAAATATGAACACACAACTCAATCAAAATCAATAGTTAAAATAAATAATATAAAACAGTTCCTGAATAAACCGTTGCCGGTGTGATCCCTGGCCGACCGCTGAAGCCTACCGCCCTCGGGATTCCTACGAGCACGTCGAACCACTGGATACACGCTTCTTTCGTCCGTAGCTGATGCTCGTCCGCCGTTGAGATCTCAACCCCCTGGACCTGACGGTGCGGCCGGGAGTTCTCCTAAGGCCCTACTTTCATGTACTTTTCATTCGGTATATAAATTCTAACCCAGGAATTGTCAGGGCGTTTGTGCTAGTCTGTTACTCCAGTGAGAACATGACAAACGCCCCTATTGAACTTAATACGATATGTACCAGCTCAAACAATTCACTAGAATAGAATTCAACGCGTGAGTTTAAATTTCGAACAGTTATTTAGCTTCTAACCTAGGAATTGTCAGGGCGCTTGTGCTAGTCTGTTACTCGAGAGAGAACATGACAAACGCTCTTACTGAACTAAATACGATTTGTACCAGCTCAAACAATCCACTAGAATAGAGTTCAACGCGTGAATTTAAATTTCGAACAGTTATTTAACTTCTCAGGCTTCCCGAGACCCTGCATTGCAGAAATTGCTAGCCATCTCCCTCTATTACCGGTGCGGCCGGGTGTTCTTGACTGACTGCTTGGCCCGGCGGCTTTTTCCCCCTTCGCTCGCCTTCGCCTACCTACACCCGCATGCCGCCCGGCCTACCCACACTGACACATCTTCTCACACTATCTCAGCTACACACACTTCCTTGCTACTCACACCACCACCAGTTAGCTTATCTCGTGGCTAATTATAGAATTCTGAGAATCACGCGCCGGCCGAGCCTCCGGTAGGTATTTTCTTTACCCGACTACTATAAGTAAAATAGATGATTATGTTCTGCATTAATCTATGGATTTTACTACTATCGTAATATTTATTTTGAATGGTTAGAATTATGGATTAATTAATTGTGAATCTAACTAGTTAGATGTAAATAAGTACTAGGAACCTATCTTTTATTTATTTTGAATTTAGTTTCTATATAAAGTTATTTATATTTGCGAGTATACGAAGTTGGTACCGTTACAACCTACGTGAGTTTACAAAACCACAAAGTAGTAAGTATATTCGTAGCTAAGTTTGGCAAGAAAATACAGAAGAAATATTAAGTTTACGAGCTTAAGAGTCCGGCGACCACTTTAGACTAACTTCACATTGGCTTAAGATTTTTTATAGTAATTTCGTCTAGAAGTAGACTACGAGCGAAGAAAGCAAGTAATGATACTGCCTCTAAAGTTACATACAAAGTGACAAAGTGCAATATCTTTTTTTTTTTATGACTTTTGCACTTCTTTAATCATTCTTAAATAACTAAGAATTTGCCTTGCATTATGGATTCATTTAAAAGCTAATGATGTAGACAACTTCCCTATGTAAAGTTTTTGATTTGATTTGTCTTTATCTATTGAATAAATCAGTCAATAGTGACCCCTTACAAATGCGAATATTTTCCATAGCTCTATTTTCTCTTGAGAACGTTTTTTTTAAAAACTAGAACATAAGGGCGGAGATATAGTTCATTTAATTGTACATGCTAAATTTCATCATAAACTTACAAATGGTTTCCAAGAAAGAAACACTGTTAACAAACGCGTTTGTATGAAAATTTCAGAGCGTCGCGGGACTCTTAAGGGTTGGTAATGTATTTGTGATGCATCTGATATTACAAGTATCCATAGGTGACGGTGATCGCTTACCATTAAGATATAAATACATAATTCGAAAAGACTTACATAACATGTTTAAATAATACGTTACTTTATTTATTAATTACTAGCAGCGCCCTGCGGTTTCACCCGCGCTTAAAAAGTATCCTATGTGCTATTCTAGACTATAATCTATCTCTGTGCCAAATTTCATCCAGATCTGTTCAGCCGTTCTGGCGTGAAAGAGTAACAAACATTCATACATCCATCCATCCATACATACAAACTTTCGCGTTTATAATATTAGTAGGATAACCTCTATAACTGAAATAACCGGTATTCTGACGATGGAATTGGAAAAGGCCCACCTCTCAAGCTAGAGGGAGCGGGTTCGATCCCAGCCGACAGCACGCGCCAATTTGTTCATTGTGTGAACATATGTGAATTTTAAATGTCATCTGCTACCTGGTGTATGGGGACAGGCTCGCCCCCTGACACATTTGGGACTGAATATAGGGCGACGAAATGTAGGTGTTGTAATACACCTCTGATAGCCCCTTCGGGGAAAAGGCGTGACGATATGCTTTAGAATCCATCATCAACTATTTCCACCTATGGTATCTTCTCTAACTCTAATCCTCTCTTATATTTTTCCAATAGCAACTCCATATTTTTCTCTTTGACCCGCGAAGCCTGAAATAAGAAAAAAGATAATAGATTCTACTTATCCTACGTCTCACTAACATTATAAATACGAAAGTTTGTATGGATGTTTGTTCCTTAATCAAGCCAGACTGCTGAACGGATCTGGATGAAAGGTTTAGAGATAGATTATAGTCTAGAATACACTAGCTTAAAGATTACTTCTTAACCGCGGGCAAAACCGCAGGGCGCAGCTATTTCTACTTCCTACTAATATTATAAACGCGAAAGTTTGTAAGAATGGATAGATGGATGGATGTATGGATGTTTGTTACTCTTTCCCGCCAGAACGGCTGAACAGATCTGGATGAAATTTGGCACCGCGATAGATTATAGTCTAGGATAGCACATAGGATACTTTTAATCCGCGGGTGAAACCGCGGGGCGTAGCTAGTATATTATAAAACATAAAAGCTTTTGTGTGTTTGTTACAATTTCATGCTAAGACTGATGTATGGATTTTGATATAGCTTAGTACGATGATAGCTTGCAACCTGGATTAACACATAGAGTAGTTACTTTTTAACCGCAGGTAACACAGCGGGGTAAAGCTAGTCACTATATAAAACTCGTATTGTTAAAGTAACCCCTTTTCCGTTTAACCCTGTCTATAGAGCAAAAACACAATCCCGGAGCATTCAGTCGCTAATAACTAGCAGCAAACATATTACTCCGTTATATTTCCATGACGCCTTCACAATGGCGGGATTTTCACAGAACACATCGCTCTTTCGGAGTGGGGACGTAACTAGGACGGGGCGGGTGGGGGTCAGGTTTAAGAATGTCAATCGTGGTAAAAGCAAGCAAGGAAGTTCTTACCTATATAGGCCGAGTAGCTAGGCCAGTTTGCTAGGCTAGTTTGCTGCTTGTTTTTTTTTTTTGTGTAGAATAGATCGGCGTTTGACCACCAACTCGCCTGATGTTAAGCGACGTTGTGGTCTAAGATGGAGCACGACGACCTATAAGGTACTTATTCATTCTAGCCTTGAAGTAACTACAGAGTAACAAACGTGCAACAAAAATGTGAGAACCAAACTCGGCGCACGTTACGCATTGCGCTGACTTTTTGGTTAGTAGTAAGCCAACCGTGATCTGATTACAACGCCGCACGATGCCAAAGTGCTTGGTAACAATCTGCTCGAATAATACTAGCAACATAACGTCTAAATTGGAGCAAATGTGGTATTCCGACTGTATAAATGATGTCTAGTTACGTATAGCGACGCACGGACGATCTTTGAATGTTGTTATTTAGATATTTTGACTCTGTAACCATTTTTACTTTGTTTAAATTAAAAATATGTAAACTAAAATGAAACTTATAGTATCTGTAAGGCCTACGGAAAGAAAATGAAGTAGCATACAAGCATTACTAATGTAATAATAAAATAGTAATGTAATGTAATAAAATAGTAATAATTATTACTAATTTATTAATGCACTTTTTACTTTAAAAAGTGTGTAAAAAGTGTAAATCGCTTACGCTGAGAAACGGAAAAAGAGAAGGTTCAGACTTAGCTTATTTTAGATTTAATTTACTTCAGAACTGCTACTTCTGCTCTAGATCAGTGACAGAGATACATTTTCCAAGAATTCGAGAAATTGGCGCCATTTGCGCCTTAGTTTAGCCGCCCCACACCTACTCTCAGAACGCCCCATTTCCCGTCCCGAGCTTCATCAATTTGCTCCTGTAATCACGCGCCTGACGCGCGGGACGAGGGGGTAGAATCCGCTCTCCGTACCACACTCGTCACTTGCGCAGGGCGTATGTGTGGGGGGGGGGGGGGGAGGGATTCGTAGAGTCGTAGATCACAACTTATTATTGTGTTCGTTGTGATAATAGTAACGTGATGTGAGGTGTCACTCAAATTGAAAATGGTGGATTTATATAAACAGTCGGAGAGTAAAGATGGTATTTTTTAGAACTTAAACAGAGGGTGCGGGTTCGATCCCGCCGAAGGTATCCATTCATCCAATTTGTTAATTTGTGAATATTTTTGTGTGCTTATTTAATGTCGTTTGCTATAGATAACGTGAGCCCGGCGTAGGTCAACAAGGTCGCCTTTTGCCACATTTAAGACTGAATATCATCCGGCAAAGTGAGGAAGTTGTAAAACACATCTGCCAACCCCTTCTGAGGAAAAGCGAGATGGTGTGATGTTCTGATATAGAGTAACGCTAACTCGATAAATAGTAGCCCTCATCTCGCGTCTGGGGCTACAGGTATTTTTCTCCTGTCTCTTATTTCACGGCCAATCTTTTTGTAGTATTTTACACTCCGTTTGCATGTCTCTGTGTTTACCTATGTCTTTGCCCCGTGTCCTATTTTTAATTTTTTTTATTCATCAGCCAACTCGCCTGATGTTAGGCCGCTTCTAGACGTGCTATATTTTCACTGCAAAACTGCCCAGGTAATACTGGCAATATCGTTGACTGTAGCCCGGCAATCATCAGCCATGCAAGAAATGTATGACTTTATGGCCGGGCCAACTCTAAATATTATCGCAATTTTACCGGGTCAATTTTGCAGTACAAATATAGCCCGTCTCGGAGCGCGGTTAAGCAATGATAGGCCCCGTCATTGCTTAACCGCGCTCCTAGACACCAGCACGCTGCCACCGCATCGCGCTGCGGTGTGCGGAGCGGGAAATTCGTATGCGCTTATCAGCCGGAGACGCGGTGTCAGTGTGTTATATGTTTGTGTTATGTGTTATATGTTTTTGTATGCAATTCCAACTTTACAGTCAAAGTTAATCATCGCATTACCGCACACCGGAGCGTTGTTCGATTAAGTGTGTTTAGCGCCTTACGTAGAGTAAATCAATTCTCTACTTGTTTGTATTTCTTTATCTCCACCAATGGAGTAATCTCGATAGAGCAGAGTGCTGTCTAGATAGAGTCGGACAGCGCTCCGCGGGGACTCTCTGCTGCGACGTTACCTCTACTACTCGAATGTGCAATTTAGGCGAGCTGCACTTAGGTCTGTTAGGTTAGTTGGTTTTTGATTATTTTTGCTTCACTGTCCAGATTTTTATTTCAGCTGCGGTATTGTTAGAGATGCATTTGAAAAATTTAGTTGTCCAAATAAATATCGCGGACAGTAACCAATAATAATCACTTTAAGCTTACAAAGGGAAGGTTTTAGAGTCTTAGGACAACTCATTGGAACTGGCATTTGTATTGTATGTATGTCGGTACCTATGGATATTTTAATATGGGTATTTAGACGATAATTTTAGTACCGTTCGCGTTAATCCAATTGACATTAGATCTCACAAATAAGTTCAAGGTGAACTGTGAGTTAATTGATAATTAAGTCAATAATCCCTTTAGGTAAGTACCTACTTATTGTGACATTCATTTAAAGATTACGTTTTGACTAGACATGTATTAAGATATTGGATTAACGTCATTATAAATTTGTTTAGATCTCGCGAGCGAGCAAAACCCAATCTTCAAAAGTAATATTCACTAATGTCTATAATTTTCTGAAGAAAGCTTTATTACAATTATCTTCCGTTTGTCTTAGGTCTGAATTAATTCTACTGTTTTGTAGAATAAAGTTCAAATGGAATTATGATCAGTCACTTGGTTGATGAATTTGGTTCATTAATACGAGTACGAGTAATACGCAGTTAGGATGTTTAAGTTATACTAAAACTAAATGCGCCCACAGGAACAGTTAAAAAAGTAAAAAGTATTAGGTCCTTACGTATGAAATTAGCGTTTTGTCGTACTGATCAATTTGATCTGAAATATCTCCTCTTTGATTAAGAATTCGAAATTCAAATTAATAAATTCATTTAGCTGGTTTTTTTTCTTTGGAATACAGTCATTCATTTGTTATTTTCCTCATTATTTTTTCTTTGGCGTCGCTTATTACCGCGCAATGGAAAACATGAAATATCGGTATATTTACGAGTACGAGTTCTACCGTGGCACCAGTGCTGCAGAAACAGCTCGAAGAATTAATGATGTGTACGGCGCTGGTGTCGCTAAAGACAGCATGGTACGTTTTTGGTTTCAACGTTTTCGTTCTGGAAATTTCGACCTTAAGAACCAACCCCGTGGACGGCCGGAGATCAAAGTGAAAAACGAAGAATTAAAGGCTATTGTGGAAGCGGATCCATCACAAAGCACTTCAGAGATAGCAGCAGGCTTCGGGGTAAGTGACAAAACTGTATTAATCCACTTGAAGCAAATCGGGAAAGTAAAAAAACTCGAACGATGGGTACCTCACGAATTGAGTGAATCGAACTTGCAAACACGGGTCGCCTGCTGTGTTACTTTGCTCAACCGACACAATAATGAAGGGATTTTAAATCGAATCATTACTTGTGATGAAAAGTGGATATTGTACGATAATCGAAAGCGCTCATCGCAATGGCTGAACCCTGAAGACCCAGCCAAATCCTGCCCTAAACGAAAATTGACTCAGAAAAAGTTACTTGTAAGTGTTTGGTGGACTAGCGCCGGTGTCGTTCACTACAGCTTTCTTAAATATGGCCAAACGATTACGGCAGATATCTATTGTCAGCAACTGCAAACCATGAAGGAAGAACTAGCTGTTAAACAACCGAGATTGGTCAATCGCTCTAGGCCACTGCTGCTTCACGACAACGCAAGACCACACACTGCACAACAAACATCCACTAAGTTAGCTGAGCTACAATTGGAATGTCTGCGACATCCACCGTACTCCCCGGACCTTGCTCCAACAGATTACCATTTCTTCCGGAATTTGGACAACTTCTTACAAGGAAAAAAATTCCACTCCGATGCAGCAGTCCAAACCTCCTTCAAAGAGTTTATTGATTCTCGCCCCCATGGTTTTTATAGTAAAGGGATCAATGAACTACCCATAAGATGGCAAAAGTGCATAGATAACAACGGTGCATACTTTGATTAATTAAATATATTTAAAAAAAAAATCGACTTTTTATTCCTCCCGTACCAAACGCCAATTTCATACGTAAGGACCTAAGTCGGGATAAAAAGTAAAACTAAATGCGCCCACGGGAATAGTTAGTTAATTCGGGATAAAATAATTCCCTATGTCCTTTTCCGCACCCCCGACAACGTGTTTGCAAAATTTAAAGATGATCGGTTGAGTACTTAAGACGTGAAAGCGTTACAGCAAAACAAACAAACAAACTCACTTTCGCATTTATAATATTAGTTAGGATTGTTTTTAATGAGTTCAATTAGTTTATTTTGTAAATTCTTATTTATTTACATTAAGGAAAATCAACAGCTGAAACATCTTACTAATACGAGTAACTTGTAGCATCATCATTCTTAATAAGGAATGCGCCTTTACTGTGTAAAATTTTTACGTCATCCATTTTTTGATCCTTGTGTTTAATTGCTGTTTTCTTTTGTGTTTCATAAGTTTAGTTGCTCGTTAAATGTTTTTCGTCATAGTTTATTTGTACGTAAACACAATTTACAAAAACATGTATACTTTATGTCTGTTAGGTACCTACATTCGTACCTACATACATATGTCTTATACAATAGGCTTCATAATCTAAAAACAGTTTTCGCCGTGCCACTGCAGTGGTTCCTATGGCCATCAGCAGGGCTAGCACGGGCCAGAGACAAATTGTCTTTAAACCGTTTTCTGCCGTGCTTAGATGTGACAAAGCTAGAATACTGACATGTTTGTCTCTTTCTCGCGGGATGAGACCTGTGGGGCTATTCCTGCGCGTGAGATGAGATGAGATTTTATCTTGGTCTCTCTCACACCTATGACGTTTCAAACGAGAGCAACAAGGACGAAGATGAGATAAAAAATCTCAAATCTCCGAATAGGGCCCCAGTGAAAAGACAATTTGTCCACCGCTTATGCTAGACCTGCGGGAGTAAAAGCTAGCAATTTTATTTCGTTGATTTACTGCTTATACTAACCATACTTTTGCCGCAAATCTAGTCATGCCTATTAATTAACATCTGACGTCTAGGCTAGGGAACATTCGCACATAATAATGAGCTGACTTAAGGCTCCGTATTACACGAAATCACCAAAAACAAGTATTTTGTTTGCGCCTAGTTTGATATGAAGAATTATGATCAGGTGCAAAAAAAATACAGCTGGTAGAAGAATCAACTTAAGTTTAACCGAAGAACAATTTTGAAAATAATTGTCATTTTGGAAAAAAAAAAACTCAAAAAGTATCTTCTTAAAAAAACTATCGGAACGTGGTTCTCAAAATTTTCAGCGATTACACCACATTTTTTTTTATTATTAAATAGCCAGATTATTTCTCTAGAGTTTAAACGTGCAACTTATTTTTATTTGTGTGTTATTATTACGATTAATACCAATAAAAACCGCAATAATATGTATTTCTAGGCGCCGATCTCATTTTACCATCAAATATGTTTTTTTTTTTTTAATATAGAATAGGTCGGCGTTTGACCACCAACTCGCCTGATGTTAAGCGACGTTGTAGTCTAAGATGGAGCACGACGACTAAGGTACTTATTCACTCTAGCCTTGAAGTTTTGTAGAGTGAAGAAGTACAAAGACGGCAGTTGAGTGAGGCGCTACAAGTGCGCTACTGCTCAGACCCGTCTTCGGAACGGTTACACCGGACTACATCCCGAAACACGACTAGGTCATTTCACGGCATGGCTTGGTCCGGATTTACGATTTGGTTTGATTTACGATTTTCACCTCTAAATAAAGCAAGTTACGTGAACGTATGTGGTCTCAGGAGCTGGGTTCCCCGACTACACCTATATGTGACAAATCGTCGGCTCTTTGTGAGCTCCTGCAGAGCACTGCACTACAACAACTTAATTATAACTATAATTTTAATAACAGGATTCTAGATTTAGCCCTTATTGATAAACCAGATGACTGTTCAATATCTGCTGCTCCGCCTCTTAGTAAAATGGACTTGCATCATCCTCCTTTTGAATTGATATACCGATGTAAGTTTCCTTCGTTAATTAAATCCGTAGATATTAATAAATTTTGTTATCATAGAACAGATTATAAACAATGTATTATCGATTTAAATTCAGTTGCTTGGGATAAGTATGCTATGTCTCTAAGTTGTGATGATTATGTCCAGTTTTTCTACAATACAATCTATCAAATTATTGAAACTCACACCCCAAAAGTTAAATCGCGAAGGAAAAGTTATCCTGTCTGGTTCACTAAAGATCTTATTAAATTATTGAAATCCAAAGTTAAGTATCACTCAAAGTTTAAACGATTTAGAATACTAGAGACTATGACACATATTCTTATTTTCGAAACGTCGTGAAATCTGAATTAACAAATTGTTATAGGTCATATGTTGAACGTATTGAAGAGGACTTGACCACCAACATAAAAGCGTTTTGGCGTTACACTAAGAGCAAGAGGGTTACTAACGATGTTCCTAGTATCATAAGACATGATGATCGAGTAGTTAATACGGGAGTTGACATTGTCAACCTTTTTGCTGACTATTTTTCTTCAGTATTTCATAATGAATCAAATAATATTTATACTCCGCAGTTTGATACGTCTAGTTTCAGTACATTCACATTTCAGATTTCTGACAGTGACATACTATCTAGACTGAAAGGCCTTAACATAACCAAGTCAGCTGGTCCAGACGCGATTCCCCCAATCTTTGCTCGTAGGTGTGCACCAGGTCTTGTTCAACCACTTTCAATAATCTTTAGAAAGTCCTTAGCAGAGGGCACATTTCCGTCGTTGTGGAAGCTGGCTAGGGTTACTCCCATTCATAAATCCGGAGATAAAACTGATGTGACAAATTATAGGCCAATCAGCATACTTAGTTGTTTCTCGAAAATATTTGAAGGACTGGCATATGATCACCTGTTTAATCATTTAAAGCATCGACTGAATCCTAACCAACACGGCTTTGTTACGGGTAAGTCAACGACAACTAATCTCTTGGAATATACCACATACCTTAGTGCCGTATTTGACACTAGAGGCCAAATAGATACCATATACACCGACTTCTCAAAGGCGTTCGATCGTGTAGACCGGGTAGCAAACTCTGGTGGAAGGCTTCGGCCGTGGCTAGTTACCACCCACCGGACCAAGCCATGCCGTGAAATGACCTAGTCGTGTTTCGGGATGTAGTCCGGTGTAACCGTTCCGAAGACGGGTTTGAGCAGTGGCGCACTTGTAGCGCCTCACTCAACTGCCGTCTTTGTACTTCTTCACTCTAGTAAACTTCAAGGCTAGAGTGAATAAGTACCTTCTAGGTCGTCGTGCTCCATCTTAGACCACAACGTCGCCTAACATCAGGCGAGTTGGTGGTCAAACGCCGACCTATTGTACATAAAAAAAAAAAAAAAAAAAAGACCACTCAATATTATTAAAAAAGTTAGACCGTCTGGGCATTCATGGTAATCTACTCAGATGGATCAGTTCGTACCTAATAAACCGGTCTCAACTAGTATCGATGTCTGGATATGATTCTGTGCCTTTTCTAGCCACTTCTGGCGTGCCACAAGGCTCAAACTTGGGACCCCTACTGTTTTTGGCTTTTATTAATGACCTCTTGGAACTGATTGATAGTAAATTCTTGGCTTATGCTGATGACATTAAAGTATTCCGGCAAGTTACTTCATTTAACGACTGCATGTTACTTCAACAAGATCTCGACCGTATTAATGAATGGTGTTTAGAGAATAACATGTCACTAAATGCTAAGAAATGCCAAATAATCAGTTTTACGAAAAAACGAATGCCCATTAATTACACATACCACATCGCCGGTGTCGTATTAGACCGTGTAGAGGTTGTGCGTGATCTGGGGGTGATGCTTGACGCTGAACTTTCTTTCAGACAACATTATGATTATGTTGTCGGGAGGGCTAATAAAATGTTAGGTTTCGTCTTGCGAACTGCTAAACCATTTAAACGTATCGCTTCCTGGCGCATTTTGTACAATGCTCTAGTTCGGTCTATTTTGGAATATTGCTCTTCAGTATGGTGTCCAATGTACGACGTTCATGTGAACAGAATAGAAGGTATCCAGCGTAAGTTTGTAAGGTCGTTAGCTAGTAGACTTGGGTTGAGGCGAAGACTGAGTGAATACTCTGAAAGGTTGGTTAAGTTTCAGCTAAATAGTCTAGAGAATCGAAGGACTATTACAGATCTGTGCATTCTACATAAAATTGTTAATGGCAGCTTTGGTAGTGAGTTGCTTCAAAAAGTTGATTTTAAAGTCCCATCTCGTCAAGTGCGCAAGGAACAGTTATTTCTCATTCCATTCGCTCGTAACAATGTCTCGAAGTATAGTCCCTTAAACAGGATGTGCAACACTTACAATGGCCTACGTTTCCCTGAAGAATCTCCTCATGGTGTTTGCAAAGACAAAGACATTTTTTCGCATTCTTATGGATCTTTTAAATCAATGTTAAACAAAGTACTTAGTAGCTAGAGTCTAAAATTAATTTAAGTTCAAAATTTTATTATTCTAAATTCTTTTGATAATAATTGTCTCTCTTTTTGTAAATTTTATAATCCATTTTAATGTATTTTTATTTGAATGTGTCAAGTTTTAAATTGTAAGTTGTGTATAGTCGTAAGTGGACTTAAAGTTTAAAGAGTTTCCTTTTGATGTGTATTTTTGATGTATTTAATTAACTTTTTATCTGTGACTGTACCTTAACCAAATAAAATAAAAAAAAAAAAATAAAATGTGTCGGTAGATAATCCTGGAATGGCTGAGCCTTAACGCAATATAATTACTTGTATAGGCTTAGAAAGCGGGTCTAGAATATACTATTATGCTATAATCTACATTTACGGTAGGATTATACAAGGTTTTTGGATATTTAGCATACATATTCAAACTTGGGATAACTTACGTCCTACATGGTACAATAATTCCTGATGATTTCCAAAAAGTAACCGCCAAAAAGTTTCTGTGTATAAAAATTGTAACTTAAAACTACTGATAAAATATCCCCGTGCAGGCGCGTATTCAGATACAATCATCAACGTCTCTCAATAGACCGCTGATTGGGTCTGCAAATGTGTCCGTAGACATGTCAGCGGATGAATGAGATCAAATAATTCTATAGTTGATATTTTAAATGCAAAATTGAGTTTGTTTGTTGGTTTGTTCCTTTTCTTTCCTTACCTACTCTTTGTATTTGTATTTGTTTGTAATGCTTTCACGCCTTAATTACTCAGCCGACCGTCATGAAATTGTGCATACACATTGCCAGGGTTACAGAAAAGAAATAGGGTATTTTGTAGCCGCGGGTAACACCACAGAGCGTAGCTAGTCAGGATTTTGAAGAGAAACTTTTAATGCGACTTCCAACAAGGTTGCGTTAAACGTTTAACACTCCTGGGGAGGGGGAATAGAAAGAGACAGTGCGAGAGTGACACTCGAACGCATGCGCGTAGTATACCTGTTACAGGCCAGCGCGAGCGTTAGCAACGAGTAGCGTCCAATATCCCGACGCAAGAGTTATGACAGAGAAAGAAAGAAACACAGAAGTTTCACTTCTTCCGCGCGGAGGGACTCCACGCACTATTTTTTATTTCGGATTGGTACTCCTAAAGTATGTTTGCCATCTAAACAAACACCTTGTAAACTTGAACGTTGAGGAACCTATACTAAGCAGTGAGAGGAAGATGGTTGATGATGATGATGAGTTAATAACAAGGTATGATCGATAAATGCCGTTAGGTAATTAACAAGTAACACTTTTATAAGAAAAACAAAAAACCCGGCTGGAAAACTTACCCTATGTCATTTCCACTATCAAGAC
This sequence comes from Peribatodes rhomboidaria, assembly GCA_911728515.1. Classification (NCBI taxonomy): domain Eukaryota; kingdom Metazoa; phylum Arthropoda; class Insecta; order Lepidoptera; family Geometridae; genus Peribatodes; species Peribatodes rhomboidaria. The sequence goes on along the minus strand of OU452174.1, from coordinate 16,302,801 downwards.
TATTCAAATGACACCTCACATGTCGAAATACATCAAGCTGTTTAGGATGTAGGGCGTGCCAAAGGAACCTCACACATCATATCCACATACATATGTGCAAACTTACATTTATCCAGAAATACACTCGAAAAACATAATCCTCCTTCTTAATTTAGTTGGATTAAAAACATATCGTCACGCGTTTACCCCGAAGGGACTGGAAGAGGTGTATCACAACATACACACTACACCGGACGATATTCAGTCCTAAATGTGACTGGAGGCAATCCTGTCGCCACACACCGGGCTCCAGCTAATAAAAAAACATACATTTAGAAAATGCAACACATACGAGTATGCTAGCAATAAAATAAATGATCAAAAGAATCTTAGAATGATTCTATCTCTAAAAATCCTATCTCTCTTCATTGAAGCAAGTGAGAGCCAAGTGGCGCTGCCCAGTACTCTCTCAGCTCCATTGTGCTTTTATGTGAACACTTTACCCGTCACTCGGGCTCAATTATAGAATGGCTCGCTTGCTTTACTTATGTTATTTAAGTTCAACTTTCAAGTTAACGTCCTCGTTTCAACTATTTCTTGTGGGAAAAGAACAAAGATGCTGATCGCTTTAAAGCAAGCTTAACGTTTATGCATGGCTGTGACATACAGACAGTTCGAATATATCAAAGTCTTACCATGAAGTTTCTTTTTACTATTTTGAAGCGGAATACCCTTTTAATTAATATAGATATAAGTTTGTTTGTAACAGATTTTCTTGAATGTCGACATAAAAATATGATTTTAGTAAGAACTTTTACGAAAAAAATAATAATAATAGAATGGAGGACATATCGTTACGCCTTTCCCCCAAAGGAGCAGATCAGAGGTGTAATACAACAACCACTCTTCGCCGGACGATATTCAGTCCTAAATGTGACAGAGGCCGTGCCTGTCGCCATACACCGGGCTCCAGTCATGTAGCAGGTGACGTACTCGTACAATACACACACATGTGCACACAATGAACAAAGTGGTGAGTGCCGCCGGCTGGGTTTGAACTCGCTGCCTATGGCTTGAGAGGCGGGTCTTCTCTAACCAGGCTATCATCTCTTCGAGTGGAGGCTGAGCTACCCACGTCCGTAGGAGTGTACTCTATTCTGATTCCCTACACGTGGCCCCCGGGTAGTGCTAATCGGGTAGCAAACTCTGGTGGGAGGCTTCGGCCGTGACTACTTACCACCCACCGGACCAAGCCATGCCGTGAAATAACCTAGTCGTGTTTCGGGATGTAGTCCGGTGTAACCGTTCCGAAGACGGGTCTGAGCAGTAGCGCACTTGTAGCGCCTCACTCAACTGCCGTCTTTGTAGTTCTTCACTCTACAAAACTTCAAGGCTAGAGTAAATAAGTAAACCTTATAGGCCGTCGTGCTCCATCTTAGACCACAACGTCGCTTAGCATCAGGCGAGTTGGTGGTCAAACGCCTACCTATTCTCATAAAAAAAAGAAGAAAAAAAAGTACAAAACTTCAAAAAACCAGTAATGGGTAGCATACAGCAGGGTATAATATTACACTGAAACCTATGTACTTAGTTTCAAATTGTGGACCTTAACACTCGGCTCCTGACGAATACTTATAAGCGATTTAATCAAAACGGCCTCCATCATAATTCTAACGTTTATCGTTACTCCGTAAATATTATATTATTCATGAATAAACACGCGTCGCGATTTAAATTACTCAATATTCTGAACAAAGCAAACGCTCCACATCCCCTTCCATTTCCAATGAGCACACCTAAACATCTAAACAGCACATCACCCTCTCACTCGGCGGAGCACACAAATCGCGATCCAATTTACCCTGATTACATTTAGGTGAAAGAGGAATAGGTGCGCACCTACTTGTGTCACACGAGTGCGTGGTTAGGCCGCGTTTTGGATCGCAGCGGACGGCGTAAGTGACGGCGGGCGCCTGTGCTAAAAGATATGAAAAAATGTGACATTGTAAATTGATTCCACAGAATACTCCCTATGACATAGTTTGATTCTACTGTAGATAGAAAAATCATCGGTAAGAAAAAAATTATTACATCTTATCAATGAGTGACATCTTTGAGTACATAAATGTCATACTATTACATGTAGACATCTACAAAGCAATCATGCGGCGCTGTGCCATGATACATTATAATTAAGAATCAAAAAAGATCTAACATAAATACAGGAATAAGGTTTAAATAAATATTGGTATTCGATGAGCGCCAAAAAGTATTTGATTTTTTTTGTTTTGTTTGTGCTGATGCTAATTGTTTACACTTCCTTACATGGCGCTTCAGTGCTATAACGCCGCACGATGTCGCCGTAGTATACCTAGGTATTAATGATTAATTCATTTCATCGGAGTCATTTTTGGCGACTATATTAGATGTCATCGGTTCGTAGTCACAAACGAAGTTGCTGCTGCTCTCGCCGCCACCCACCGTCGCTGTCGCCTCGTTACCCGCTAAGGTCGAAAATACGGCCTTACAAGATATACATTTTGATTTTCATAGCACATAATGATTTACAATTACAGATTAGAGTATCAATTTTCGTTCAGAGAATTACTTATTTTGCCTGAACCGTCTTTGTCGACGTAAGTATTGAATTTTGAAAAAGTTAATATACTTAATTAACGAAAAATCTAACCAGCTGCGTCCACCTGCGGTACCACAGGCACAGTTGATTTTTTCGGGATGAAAGATCTATCCTACGAGTATGTCCTTTTTTGTACCCCTGACCTAAGTAGTTAGTTTAACATATTCTTCCGCCAAGTAGCCAGTGCATAGATAACTAGTACATAGAAATTACCTATGTAGTTGTAAGCAAAAAATTGTGGGACAGAATTTTTTTTTTGAAAAAGAAAATGCCTAGTTTCTTGCCTGTTCTTCTGAGTAGTGGCTCTTTTTCCGAACAAGGCGGTCGAGTCTATTATAAAACTTTGACGTTCATAAGTGTATCTTTGATACTCAATTAAATAATAACGTTTTGCTTTTGACTTTGAAAATAATACATTATTTATTTGCTGAATGGTTACAAGCATCTTTCTTGTAACCCCTGCAATTAGATAATCCTGTATCGCAGGAGCCACGCTATGTATGTATGTAACTAATTTCAACAAATTACTTCGTAATAAAAATTATATCCTCAATGGTAAAAAATATCACGAAATCTACTAGATTTCGAAAAAAATATCACGAAATCTACTAAATTTCGTGATATTTTTTGACATTGAGTCTTTCGTGATATTTTTTGACATTGAGTCTTTACTTTACCCAAACATATGTTTAAAAGACAGATTAGTGTCACCGCACCGTTTTATCCCGCTTTATTCAGCAAACCGCTGTAAATATAGCGAAAAAAATCCTCCTGAAATGTATCTTATTTCCGGCAACATTTCCCAGATAGCGGGCGGGCAAGGACCGGAAGCTGCGGGTTGCGTGCAGGCTCCGATGTCACTTCCGGCACTCCTTGCGATATATTGCAGCCCGCTTGTCCGACACTGAGTGCATTTTGTAATACTAAGCTGTAAGATATACCTATATAGATACAACGCTTAAAGCTTCCAGTTCATTAATCGACTTCCGAAAAGATGGAGAGTTCAATGTAAATTAATGTAAATCTGTAAATTAATGTACTTAATTGATAAAAAAATGTTCCCAGGAAGTTAACTAGCTACCGCCACTCAGGGTATCCTACCGCGGTGGCTAGTGACCCTAATTAAAATTTCCTTTTTATTTGTATTTTTTTTTTAATGATTGTAATGTGTATCTAATGTAGCCAGAAATAAATTTATCTTTTTTTATCTTATCTAATGATCGTATTTTTTTAAATCAATTATTGTTTGCAACCATATACAAGGTGCTGGTTTTGGATGTAGTAATACTTCAGGGTGTTGTTCTACTCGTCGAAGTGAACAACTTTTAGAACTAAAATCTTCAAAAAGCGAGAAACAAAATGACATCTTCATACGAAATTGATCACGTGATTGATTTTATTCTGTATGGAAACTCAATTATTTTTCTTTCGAAATTAGCAAACTTATATGTTTTAATTATTGCCTCATAGACGTATTTGCCCCAGTTGACCCTATGTTTTATTTATGCTCTTGTCGGTGGAATATGTCGGTGGTCTTCTGCTAATGTTTACGCTTTGTATGGCATCACATCTTCCTTCTCAATCTATTTTAAGTATGTTAATTATAAAATTTAAAATTTAACTGCCTCGGTGGCTCAGTTGATAGTGAACCTGCCTTCTGAGCTTGGGGGCATGGGTTCGATTCCCACCTAGGGCAAACATTCATGTGATGAACATTTCTGTTTGTTCTATGTCTATACATTCCGAAATAGATATTAACACCCTAATATCTATTTCGGAATGTATTTAGAAATTTACTCGTATGTATATCAGTCTCTGCCAGCCATAGTCCAAGCTTTGCTTAGTTTGGGATCAGGCGACCGTGTGTGCAAGTGTCCCGAATTTATTTATTTACAAAATTCTAAGTCCTGACTGACTGAAATATCAACGCCTAAACAGCTGGTCTTACAAACATGAAATTTGTAGGGTGTTCTTTGTAAAGTGTAGGCATCCACTAAGAAAGGGTTGTTTTCTGTAGGCCACGCAAGCGAAGTCGCGGGCGGAAGCCTAGTCATTAAATTATATTTACTAACAATTGCCCCTCAGTTTCTTGCCTGTTCTTAGGTTACGTATCGCCTTCGCCAGAGGTTCCAAAGTAATTGCTTACTCTATCTTTTTCACTCTCTCTCTCGCTCTCTGTCGTCTTCTCTCTATATCCACGTAAGCCGCTGTGACACAGTTTATTTCCGCATTTCATCCGCAGACATGAGCGTGTGCTAATACGCATGCAAAGACGGGGGAGCCAGCGTAATGTACGTACGGAAATTGAGGAGAGCTTTTTTTACTTAAGAGGGCCGCGACGCTCTGAAATTTCCATACAAACGCGTTACTCAAATTTCTTGAAAATCATTATGATGAAATTTAGCACGTACAAAATTAATTAACAATCTCTCCGCCCCTATGTTCTTGGTTTTTTTTAAAAAACGTTCTCAAGCGAAAATAGATGTATAAAAAATTTCCACATTTTAAGGGGTCACTTTTGACTGGTTTATTGAATAGATAGACAAAGCTAATCATAAATTCTAATTACACAGGGAGGTTGTCTACATCAAATGGTGTTAAATGAATCCATAATACAAGGGAAGTTCTTAGTTACTTAAGAATGATTACAGAAGTGCAAAAGTCATAAAAAAAATTGAAATTGCACTTTGTCACTCTGTAGGTAACTTTAGGGGCTCGTCAGTATCATTACTCGCTCTCTTCGCTCGTCTTCTTCTTCTAGACGAATTGGCTATAGAATACCTTAAGCCAATGCGAAGTTAGTCTAGGTCGCCTAGGTCGAAGTTAGTTAGGTCGCCGGACTCTTAAGTTGGATTTTACAGGCACAATTGTTGTTTTAAAATAACATTAAAATTAAAGTCAAAATCAATGTCAAAATGGTCTTATTCAATTTGGATATCAAAGATACAGTTATGAACGTCAATTTTTTTTAGTAGAGTCGACCTCCTTGTTCGGATAAAGAGCCTCTACTCAGAAGAACAGGCAAGAAACTGAGAGGCATTATTCATTATCATGCATCAGCTATCCATTTTTTTTGTCGATTTAAATTTGTCTAAACGTGAATTCATTGCTTTAAATATATTCATTTTCCGTTGATTGGGTGCAATCTATTTTCAAATTAAAACAACCAGAATCCGTTCAATCTTTCTTTTTATAAACATTCATAAGTATTCATACAAATATTTTTTATTATACCTAGATTAATGGCCGAGTGAGCGCGAAGCGTCACCGTTCAAGCTTGGGCAAAAGATTAGTTATAGGTATTGACTTAGAATGTTTGTCGATTCCGTTTTTGGAAATTCAAAATGGCGGAAATAAGAATTTTTACGTTCAGAGCCACCAGGTAATAAAAAAAAAACTATGTACTGACTAAACTACTTAGCCTACTACACAAAACATTGTAAGTAACTACTACTCACAAACTAAATAATTAAATAAAATTTGTTCGGTAATTTCAACCCATCCCCTTATTTTATTAGTTAGGTACAATATCTAATTTTCTGCTAACTTCTCCCAACGCGCCCCAGAATATTTGACAAAATAGATTCCTCGCAGAGAGTAAGTAATCCTTTCACGGAAGGAAAATAAAACACATTAGGGATGTAACATCGTGTCACTCGAAACTTGTCTTGTATAATACACGTACATAAATACATAATATATACACAGTACATACACACGGGGTGACATAAGAATCGCTGATAGATTAAAAAGAAGAAGATGGATAACTTTGATAAAAAAGCGTCTATCCTTCAGCTTCGACAAAAATGCTTTTGTAAAAAGTTTTTTGATAAGACAGGTTTTGGATAAGTTTCAAAATAGCGAAGCTTTTTTTTCACAAAAAAAATATAAATGGCGATAATAAGGTTTTTAATTAAATAATTTGTAATTTAAGAAATGCAACCTGTAGAGGAGGAAAACGCATACGTACCATCCCTACTTAGTCTACATTCCACCAACTAAACGATTTGCCTCCACTTTTCTGATACGAACCGCTAGGGAATGGAACACCTTGCCATCATCTGTATTCCCGACTAACTACAACCTGGGTACCTTCAAAGCTAGAGTGAATAAGTACCTTCTAGGTCGTTGTGCTTCATCTTAGACCACAACGTCGCTTAACATCAGGCGAGTTGGTGGTAAAACGCCGATCTATTCTACATAAAAAAAAACGTAGGTCGCGAGGTCTACAGCTCGCCAAGCCACTATGTAGTCAGTTAGATTGTTTAATTTAAAAGTTCAGTGTTCGAAGTTGACCATCTGTGATTTTATAATCAGTGGGTAGCAGTGTCACCCCACTGCGCTTGTGCTTATCTCGTAGATTAGGCAAAGGGGACGTTTGCAAAAGAGGAGAGTATAGGGGATTGGTTGACATAGTTTGCTGACATGGAAAACGTGACTCGCTCTCTGAACTAACTAATTGCGAATGACATATGAGTATCAAAATGTGTTTAGTTAGTTTAGTAATAAGATATCTTCACTCTGGCGGAGTAAACCAAATTTTTAAAAGTATTATGGCTTTGATGGTAATCTTTATTTTTTGCTTGTCGATTTAACGAACAAACAAATGGGTACTGTGAAAAGCACACGAAAATTATTAAAATTTAAAAAAAAAAGTTAAAGCCAGGTTACTCAGTGTGATTGGTTTTTTCATGAAGTACGTAACATTCATTTTACATTCGACACAATGTGAACTGCAAACCAAAACGACCAGAAAATCCCCATCCGGACCGAGCGCAAATAAAAAGACAAACTGAAATTACTAGGAGTTCAAAACTGCATAAGAGTTTTTTCCCCGCATTTCATTGGGAAATTGCCCTCACATGACCAGAATAGCTTGGCCTCTTTCTACTTACGAAGTTAACTCTAATAAAATAAGACACGACAGGTCATTTGAAGTTGGACGTGCGAGCGGACAGTGTTTAAAGTACATGTGGCGTTCCCAGGTAGGAAATGTCCTTCGTTTTTATGTTACCCTGGTAACTTGTAATTCGCGATAACAGGAATCCTTTGACAATGAAAGGTGTAATGTTGCTAGGTAATTGTGTGTGTAGGTACCTACACAATTGAACGACTGCACACCACGGTTTTACTTGCGTTTTTTTACAATATTTCCGTTCTTAATTTATCAAGTTTTGTCAAAATCGGTTCAGTCAGTCGTTATAAACTTAGTCTAAAATTGATACCATTTAAATTTTAGACTAAGTTTATGAGCATATAGTATGTATATTACACTAATAATACGTCCAGAAAATGCTTTTATACGATAAGACCTCCTATTGCACCTATATTTGTACGTTTGGTTTATTTGTATATTTTATTTGGTGTCAATATAGAGTAAGTACATTTGTGAGTACTGTATAAAAAAAGTCTTCCACAGACTTTTCAGTGTTTTAATCCAGACTTCAAAATAATAAGTAGGTATTAGTTATTCCATTATTATTTTCCTTCTTAGCTAATTCAGAAGTTGTTAACTAATATTAGTTTTGAACTAATTAAATAACATCAAACTTTATAACCTAAAAACTTCGTAGCAGCGAGAAAGTTGTGCGACACAATTTTGTTCTGTTTAACAAGCGAACTTGTGAACGTCTGTTATACAAAATAGAAATAGCTTCTTTTTAATATAATACTAATCATTACTCACTCACTTCAGACTTTTAGAGAGATTTTAGAATCTAGGTCTTTATTGTGTAAATCATAAGGAAAAATATGAAAAAAAAATCCAACAGCAGAAAATCATTGCAAGGAAATCGTAACGATTTTACGAGAAGATAATAATATCTTGCACCATTGGAAAGGGATAACACAGTAACTATCGCTACCCACTTCGCAGAACCAATCAATTACCGTCGCCGTAGCAAAGTACCAGGCTTTCATGGAACCCGAGTGGCTCCCTCACCTCTATTTCCCTATTAATTAGCAGTTCCGCAATTCGCAGATAGCAAAGCGCATCTATGAAACGCTATTACGGATCTGTCCGTGTCCGACCGCGCGGCAACTCCCGATACTGAATGGGGCCGGTGGTAATGAGCTTGCTTGTGCTTGCTTGTCGCCAGCGATGGCAGCTTATGGACTCCTGGTATTATTAGTTTCTTTGAGGAAAGTTTTCCAATACAGCTGCTAACGTCTTTAATAACTTTACTGTGAGAGGAAAGTCTATCTTTCCTCTGCCGACGAAGGCGTCGGGAAATTGTGTTTTGCATCTTGCGAAACTTGCTGTTATTATTATTGTTCAACTGGAATGACAGTAAGAGATCGGTATGAATAAATAGTAAAGATAGATACTAAAAACAATACAATGTGCTGGTTTTGGGTGTTATTAGTTAGTTTGTGTGAACAACTTTTACAACACCAGAAAATTTTGCTGCCTATCAATTATGCTTTAATTTTTGCTTTTTCAATCAAAACTCTACGTTTGATAGTTTCGTCGATTCAACATGAGTCAGCCGAAGTGACGTCACTTCAGCTTACACATAGGTATTAGCTTATAACTCGGAAAGTATATAACCCATAGACTTGAAAATTTTGCTGCCAATGGCAGCAATTATGCTTTAATTTTCAAGCTATTATCCAAAACCCTTACCTCACTGGTTTGCCTGTACTGGAGGAGTGAGCTGAGGTTATGTGACTCCAGCTGACACATACTAAATGGTTCATAATAACGAAGTGCTTGTGGCAGCTAAACTAAGACTGGGATATTTGATTGCAGCTATTATACCTTAAATATTGGCATAGGTAGAATTATTCTATCACCTATGAGGAAGCTGCAGTTACGCACACCAGTCATAGAACACAAATTCAAGAAAAAAAAAATCAAGTTTCATACAACATTGATCAAGTGACTAGTTATTTGATATGAAGACTCAATTATTTTTCTTACGAATTTTAAAAACGTACGTTCTAAAAATTGTTCACTTTGACGGGTAGAGCAACACCCACAGGTATCCCTACACCCAAAACCAGCACGTTGTATATCGATATTTTGGTGTAGGTACATATTATGTATAGAAGTGTGTAGCACTTACTTACTTATTATGTTTGTAATGGGTATTTAAAATGTTATAAAAGCATTTTGTTGTAAAACCAAAACTCAACAACTGTCAAAACTAAAAACAAAACACGAACAACTTCTTTCTTAAAATAGGCTGCGAACTTTGATCTCTTTGCATATATACTACATTACTACTATTTAATAATCCTACTATTTTTGAAACATAATACATGTAGTGTCTATTACACGCAGTCGTCGCGACACAGGTGTATGGGTGTGTCGCGACACTCGACGCAAACGACTGACACTGATTTAATGAACGTTCCGATGTCACGTTTGCGGTGCGACACTCGACTGTCTCGGCGGTTTTATAAATATTTCCCGTTAGTTGTTAGGGCTCGGTCTCACGATGTATTGCACGGAGAGTTGTTAATGTTCCAATCTAAACGTTGCCGCTGCGAACTCCCGGGTCTCGATTCTACTAAGCAATTGTTTTGAAATTGTTATTGAATTGTTTGTTTTTGACACTTCTGGCATACAAAAAGTGTCAAACTGTGGCAATTCATTACCAATTTAAAAACAAGTGGTCAGTAGAATCACTTTCTTTAGGACTAGAAAGTTGAATTCTCATAATGTCCATTTTGAATGTGAATGTGAATTTATCCGAACAAGGCGGTCGAGTCTATTTAATTAACTTTGACGTTCACAAGGTATCTTTGATACCTAAATTGAACAAAAACATTTTGACTTTGACTTTGACTCGTCTAAGATAAAAGCGGACTAAGATTCAAAATTTAAAGTTACAAAAATTGGAATCCGATCGAAAACGTATCCGAATGATTGTAAATAAATGGGGAATATTCTATACAATTATGTACTTATATGTATGTTGTATATGTTAAGAGTGTGTTCAAAAACACGCGTCTCATTACAGGCAATGAACGAAAGAAATAAAACAGTGGTTAAACCATATTATGTAAGTTAAAATTTTAATTTGTATCAGTCTCTGACCGCCATAGTACAAGCTTTGCTTAGTTTTGAGTCCGACAACCGTGTGTGCAAGTGTCCCGAATATTTATTTATTTTTATAGAAAATATCAGAGTCTCCATACAAAATAACTATAAGTCACGTGATAATTTTTGTATTGAGACCTCAGATCAACCTAGAGGAAAAGATGGAAACTACGTTATTTTTTTTTTTTTTTTTTGGATGAGTCTATGCTGTTGGCCACTGAGGCCTCGACAGCGTACCGGGCATTAGGCAAGCGCAGATGGGGCAGGGCCTCAAAAATGCTTTCCTGGCTACACTTTTATAATGCACACATACGTATCTATGTACACGAAATTATACCATAAACCAAAGCACATAATGTCGAGGGATGAATGACCAAGCGACTAGCGTAGTCTTTTTGCGTCAATGTGTGCGTGTTGTGTACATATACGACAGTAACGTTGTTTTTGGATGGTTTTTGGCTTCACCTAAATCACACGCCGTGCGCCATCTTTTCCTCTAGGTTGATCTAAGATTGAGACTAGATTATTATTCTTTCGAATTTTGCAAATTGAAGTTCCAAAAGTAGTTCACAACACCTTCAGTATCATTACACCCAAAACCAACACCTTAATATCTAATAGTAAGTAATCATCAATTTAAGCGATTTCAACAAAAAGTACAGCGCCATAGTCGCTCAAATATCTTGGCACAGTTAGTAAAAGAATAGATTTTCAAAGACATGCCATTGAATAGTTCGTAGATTGAATTCCGTCCGTTTCGCTTCGCAGCACAAGGATCTTTTACAAAAGGAGTAGTTTATTTTGTTCAGCCAATTATTTTTCCATTTTCCACTGTGACATAACGCTAGCGAGCAAACCAAGGACTGTGATCTAATATACCTATTACTATAAAGATAGGTTTTTACTTTGAGCAACTGAGTATTGACTATTATATTGTAATAACTATGAATGATAGCTGCCGTACACGGATTTTCTCATTTATTCTCTCGATTGATTTTTACGTTTACACTCAGTGGTTCAACTGGTAAAACGTTGTTTCTATCTTCGATATACCACGCCTTTGATAATTGCTTACTGTTTTTTTTGGTCTCTTCAACTGCAAAGTAAGTTACTCATGCGTGAAATGCGCACGCTACATGACAGGCGTCATTTTTTTTTGCTGTCTCATCCAGGGGAATTTGGCGTCGCATACATCTTGTGCGTTGGCGAGTGTCAAGATAATATAATAGTACCTGGATGGCCGAGCTTTGCTCGGTATTTTTTTTATTTTTTTATTGTGTTTTTTGGATAATAAACAATTGATTTTAGTCTAACGTCAAAGCAAACACTCATTGACTTCGTGTTACTTAACAACGCCATCTGCTGTTGTGTCGTTAAAGCAATTAGTTGCTCACAAAAAATAGTATTATTATTCGCCAATAGATGTCAGGAAGAGTCATATTTTTCAGTTGAGATTGATTATCGATAAAACACGAATAAAATGACATTTTCTAAAAATAATTCCTAGCTAGATCGATTTATCGCCCCCGAAACCCCCTATATACTAAATTGTATGAAAATCGTTGGTGCCGATTCCGAGATTCCAATTATATATATATATATACAAGAATTGCTCATTTAAAGATATAAGATTTAACAGATGATGAAGTAATGAGGTGATGATGACGATGATGAATCCCTCCTTTTTTCCCCATTTCAGTAAAGTGATGGATACTTTACTGAAAGTTTAAGTGGAGTTTTGTAAAGAACACGAATATTCACGTTTTGCAATGTTTGTATCGTTTGCCCGAACTCATGCACGTTAATCCACTATCATTACACTCAAAGAATCACAAGATTTAGAAAAGAATACAGAGTTACGACAACACCTTTTCGGTTCCTACCAAAAACAACAGGGATCATTACATTACACTCGTAATGTCGCAATTTACTTATGCTAGTTTCATCATTACCTAAACTTAAAAATAAATAAACACCTGGTCGCACCCAAAGGTCACGATCACCGGAAGCGATCAGGGAGATTTAATGCAATCAAACGGAAGTACTTATACCTACTCGACCTAAATATAAGAATTGCGTAAGTCCTAGCTTGACTAATTTAAAACGACTCCTAGCGAAATATTCGCTTAACCGGCACATAAAGCTAAGATCCTCCTAAGTAATGGCTTAAAAAATTTAGGTAGGAGCTTGCTAGGAGCAGATTAAACTAGTTAAGCAAGGACTTAGGCAATTCTTGTAGTAAGTGCAAGTGGGCATTAGAGATGTTACGTTTAGTTTAGTTACTTAAAATAGGCGCTAGAAACCAGCTAAAAGTATAAAGCTCTCTTATAGTTCTTCAATAATAATTGAATGTAGAGACCCACTCACGCGGCACTGAACGACACCTCCTTATTGCGAATATTGTCTTCATGAAGGGAAATATGATATACTAGTTACGGGCCATGGTTCTACCCGCTTTTTAGGAACTGACCAAGTATTTAAAGCAAAAACTGTAATAAATAATAAATACATTCGGGACACTTCCACACACGATCGCCTGACCCCAAACTAAGCAACGCTTGTACTATGGCTGCCAGAGACTGATATACATACTTAGATATTTTTAAAAACATACATAAATAGATATTAACACCGAGACATAGAACAAACACAAATGTTTATCACTTAAATGTTTGCCCTAGGTGGGAATCGAATCCACGCCCTCAAGCTCAGAAGGCAGGTCCACTACCAACTGAGCCACCAAGGCAGGCCATAATGATACAGTCACAAGGCCTTGTATCTTTGAGTAAAGTATTCTTAATTATCATTATCATTTCAGCACGGAAGCCGGCCACTGCTGGCTAAAGGCCTCCCCCAATGATTTCCACAACGACCATTCTTGCGCTGCCCGCATCCAGCGGTTTCCCGGGACCCTCACCAGATCGTCGGTCCATCTTGTAGGAGGCCTGCCCGCGCTGCGCCAAAATAAAAGTAAATAACATACTACTTATTAATATTTCTAAATAGATTTCCAAAACTATCCAGATAAAAAAAATACTGAGCCACTACAAAAGGTACATAATTTATATATGTGCGAGTATGTCATCTGCTACATGATTGGAGCTCGGTGTATGGCGATAGGCTCGCCCCCTGTCACATTTGGGACTGAATATCGTCCGGCGAAGTGTGGGTGTTGTATTACACCTCTGTCAGCCCCTTTGGGGGAAAGGCGTGACGATGTTATGTTGATGTTTATAATACTTGACAAAATAAAATGATCATTGATACTTACTTCACCATGTGCGCGCGCTTTCCTGATGTGCTAGCGAGATTGTAAGCTCGAAAGGAAGTTAAAGACTATTGACAGATGATTCACATATCGAGTTAACTGACAAACAGACCCACTTTCCCATTACTAGTATGCGTGTGATTTCCATATAGAACTTGTATTTTTCCTGCCCACCGGTTTGGATGTGTACCTTTATGGAAGAGCCGTTTCAAATAAAAAAATGTGTTTATTTACTTTTTTATTTGTGCACAGTCGTTCATATGAAAGATAACTCGGTTTTGTGGTAGAGTTTTCTTTTTTTGACGTGACAACGTCTTATAAATCGATGAACGCCGGCTGCACGCACGAAAAAAGATGACTCAACACTAAAGGAAAATTTAAATCACATGTAAAAACTACATTAATGAAAAGAGGGTATAAGGTTAAGATTTATTTAGAAGACAGAGATGTTTGGAGTCTTCCACTTTCGCCAAGTAGCCACTAGTATATATAGATGTTACCTAGTTGTAAGCCAACATTTGTGAAACAATAATTTATTTATTCTTTGAAATATTATGCCCCTCAGTTTCTTGCTTGTTCTTCTGCGTTCTGAGAGGCTCTTTATCCGAACAAGGCAGTCGAGTCTATTTTAAAAAAAACTTTTTCGTTCATAAGTGTATCTTTGATACCCAAATTGAAATAAAAACATTTTGACTTTGACTTTGACATTGTCCCGTTAGGCGAGAGCCAGAGCGCTACACGAGCGAGCGAAAGGCAGGATCGGCTTGAGCGTTCGGCTTGCGCCGCATCTATCTCTCTTCCACTCGATTGGCCTATGCATCAGAGGAGAAGTTTTCATCAATGTTTTGTTAATGACGTTGTCACGTTAAACTATCGTCCGTAAACCGACTTCACAGACAACCAATTTTTTAGATTAATAATTGTTATATTTACGAGTAAATTAAAACGGTAGCATGGTATGGGATGCACACTAAGGTTAATTTGAAATAGGTGTTTGCAAAGTAAGTATAACAAAGTTAACTAGGCATAATTTATTTTACGCTAGCGACCCGCCTGGCTTCACATAGTACTTTTTATACCTATAAAAATTCTGTAAAAAAAATAATAGCGGATATACAGACAGAGAGACAGTCAAACATGGAAAGCGATTTTGTTTTTAACTATGTAGAGATCTATTTTTGGTTTAACAATGGTTGGTAACATTGGTTTTAAAAATGATAGCCTTGTTGGAGAAGGCCCGCGCCTCAAGCCAGCCAAGTTCAGCCGACGGCACGCACCAATTTGTTCATTGTGTAAACATAGGTACATATGTGCGTATTGTATGTCATCTGCTGCATGTCTGGAGCCCAGTGTATGGCGACAGGCTCGCCTCTGTCACATTTGGGACCGAATATCGTCCGTCGAAGTGTGGGTGTTGTATTTTTGTTTTAATTCTTGTATTCAATTTACAAAAACAAATTATATTTAACTAAACTATGGTGAAGATGATTTTGATTATGACTACAGTACTTAGTTACTACAGTACTTAGTAGTACTTAGTAGACTACAGTACTTATGTAAAAAAAATGTGATTGGTACTTTTACTATCTTAAAATTACAGTTACTGCTTTGCATATACATATTTTCAATCATAATGTTCTGAAAAGTTATTATTGCTTACTAAATTGAAACGTGCGCGTAACCTAAAGACTGATAGAGGCTGTCGATGACTAAAGAGACTTTATTTACAATGAGAAGGAGAAGTACAAAAAGTAAAAGAAAAAGGAGTAATAACATTACAAACTCAAAGACTAAACCAAATACAATATATTAAATATAAAAACAAAACAAATTGACGCAAACCCTCAAGAGATCATATTTAATTTTAGACAGTCGTAACCGTTGTCTATTTTTATCCGTAATTTTCCCCATTGTCTTCCCGGAGTTTTCAAAATTAACAAGTGTCCGTAGAATTTTGTCCCAATCACCATTAGAAAGGTCGAAAGCCGTCGACATTGTCACAACCTCACAATACCACTTGCTCAGCAGAATTTCACGAATGAGGATGATTGTGTCCGTGACGAGAATGGAAATGAACAAGATAGAATGGACTATTTGGGTGTACTTAGCGTGCTTAGGAAGTAAGTGATCTTTTTAGGAATCTGCTCGCTTGACTAATAAGCAAGCAAGGAAATTCGTATAGGCCGAGGAGCTTGCCCTGATGTCAGAGTTACTAGGCCGCCAGAAGGCCTCTAACATGGCTTGATGAACAAAACAACCGGTAAAAAGAAATAAACAACCGGTTATGTTTTTGAATTTTTCTTGTCTAAGGTAATCGTTGTCGCAGGTCTGATTAAAACATTTAAACGTACTGCTAAAACACGATCCTTCCGTTCTTTCCAGAACGATTTTCTTTTTCTTTTGTTAATTTTGTTCTTTTTTCCTTTTTTTTTCGGTCTGTTATGTTTTCCCCGATTTTTTGTCGACTAAATTTTTTGCCCATTCTCTCGTACAACGCCTGCTGTCAGCTCGCCTGCGGTCCTTAAACTGTTGAGGTCCTCCGTCCCTCCGTAATTGTCACTTGAGTTGTAGCGCCCTCCTGCCGCTCCTCGCGCCCTAGTGACCGCGAGAAGGCAAATGAAGTGCACGCTAACATACTTTGTGTTCGAGAATAAAGTTAAAATATGCCGCTGCTTAAAACAACACCCTGAATAGTTTACAATCATTTTTTAGTCAAAATTCTTACTTAGTAAACTTTTTTGTCGTACAGATACGAGTAGATAGATAGATAAACACTTTATTGTTCACACCAGAAATAACAAACAAAATAACAAAAGAACAAAAAAAGAAGCTTAAACTGTAGTGGAACAACGGGCGGTCTTATCACTAAGAGCGATCTCTTCCAGGCAACCTTAGGATGGAGAGGATGCGTATGAAAGAGTATGGGACATAGGTGTGCAAAAATTAACAAAAATAAGAGTGTTGTTGTAGTGACCCATATCAGGGCAGGTTAGTATTAGTGGCGCTGTGAGCTGGAGAACTCGCGGCCGGCGTCTGTCCTGCTCTACAGGTAACAATCTTGAACCGATTCTCGTGAAATTTTGTGAGCAGGTGTACAGAGCAGGAGAATCGGTTAAGAAATGCGACCTGTAGAAGAAGACAGAGATCCGGACAGAATTCGGACATACTACTCATGTTTCGGGACGTAGTCCGGTGTAACCGTTCCGAAGACGGGTCTGACCAGTAGCGCACTTGCAGCGCCTCATTCAACTGCCGTCTTTGTACTTCTTCACTCTACAAAACTTCAAGGCTAGAGTGATAAGTACCTTATAGGTCGTCGTGCTCCATCTTAGACCACAACGTCGCTTAACATCAGGCGTGTTGGTGGTCAAACGCCGATTTATTGTCCATAAAAAAAAATAAAAAATACAAAAGCATTTTTGTCGAAGCTGAAGCATAGACGCTTCGCTCTCTACCGCTCGCACGGTCGATCATAAGCGTAATGGCGATGGTCATCGTATGCCTTCAAACTCGCTCGTATGTCACGTAAGCGGTATGACACGTGATAACCATTGTCATTACGTTTACTCTGTCCTAATAAGTATTGCCTAAGTCCTTGCTTAACTAGATTAAACACCCCATACACGCAAATACACACAACGCAAATCTTGAAATGTATTATAAATAAAAATTGTTCAATTTGATAATTTAGATGTTTAAAAATAGGCACCTGCAACTATGTTGATGAAGAAAACCTGATATAGCCACATGTTCACCACGCTTGACAAACATCTTAGCTCAAGCAATGGGGTAGGCTGAAAACCAGCTCTGCGTGGACCTCGTCTACTCAGAACAGTGCTGAGCCTACTCCAATTGCCAAAACAATTTATATAAATTTTTAAATTATACTTAGTTTAGGTGTAATGATATAAGTACTTTTCTTTAATGTGTTTTTAACTCATAGGTTTTGGCAATAAATAATTTTTTTTATTTGTTAATATTTATTGTTTGGGTACTTTACCCGCGGATACTGACTTGAGCTCTGTTTATTATTTGTAATTTGTTATTTTTGTTTGGTTTATTTTAGGCTTATATTGTTAGTAGCTAGTTAATTTAACATGAGATTTATTAGTATTTTCAAGTTTATATTTTCCTAGTTAGCTCTTACCTAATTTTTTTTAAACGAACCGTAAGCCAACCTTTAGGAAAATGTTAACTTTATGTGCCCGATAAGTGAATATTTCGCTAGGAGTAGTTAAAAGCTAGGTAAGCAAGGACTTAGGTAACTCTTACATTCAGTGCAAATGGCCATTAATATTTTATGTAGTAACTGGGTTTCTATTTGTACAAAATCAAACTAATGAAGACCATCATACATAGAAAGGCAGAAAAAAAGGTCGAAGACTAATGAGAACATGAATATACCAAATAAATAAATTAAACAAAAAAAAAAAACAAATCAAATTCGGTGATTCGGTGTGTATGATGCCAGACGGACAGACACATACAGAAACGTCGTGCGTCGTGCGTCGGGTGTTAAAATGCTTGCTTTTAAAATTATTCTCAATCTAAACTTATTATAAACCGACTTTGTAGCGTTCTCAGCGTAGCTCGGCTAGATATTCGTAACCGATCACGCAACGGACGACACGGCTGACCGTGTCGTCCGTAAATGCCACCTGCGGTCACCCATCCTAGGACTGATCCTAGGATGGGTGACCGCAGGTGGCATTTACAACTAAGCGCTACCGTGGCTCGGATGACACGATAAATTGTAGGCCCTGGTTGTTTGTTCTATTACAACAATCGCCAAGCCATGTCAGAGGCCTTCGGGTGGCCTAGCAACTCTGACATCAGGGCTAACCACTCGGTCTATACGAGCTTGCTTGCTTTTTACTGACTTTAACAAGCACATCCCGACATCGATTCTCATCAAATATTGCTAAGAACACTCTCGACTAACTTACTGTTCAAACAAAAAAACTAAATCAAAATTGGTTCCTCTGTTCGGGAGCTACGATGTGTCGGTGTGTGTGTGTGTGTGTCTTGCGACGCACACCGACACTTCAAACTTATAACACCCCGACGTTTTTGCGTCGGGGGTTAAAAAGGAAGCTTCCAAAGGGGACTTTCAAAAGGGAGGTTAAAAAGGAGGTTCTCAATTCGACTGTGTGTTACTTTTTTAAACTTAAATTCTTCATTTACCTACATAAATACAATTTACCAGGAACTAGCAAGTTCAAAAACAAAATTATCCGTTGTTATTTAATTAAAAGCTAAATGCCAACGCATTTACTGCTGCAGTGCCTGTAGGGAATCCAATTCGCCATTTTGTCTCAGCTTCCGTGGTGCGAAGGTGAATAACAAAGAGCAGAAAATTGTTGCATGAAATGAAATAGGTATCCTTTCTCCTCTAATTTGGTGCTTTATTTGAAGAAATCTGAACTAATTATTTAGCTGGTTTCGAGCAGTAGTACATATATCTGAATCAGTATAATATATGTTACAATGTTTTTCTTTCATAAGGAAACCTACTTAACATGAAATGACACTTAAGATATCGTCACGATAGAGATCAGAGATATATAACGCACACACTTCGCCAGACGATATTCAGGTCCAAATGTGACAGGGGGCGAGCCTGTCGCCTTACACCAGGCTGCAGTTACGTACGTATGAAAATAACCAACATAAATATCCTAGAATTAATAATAAATAATAATGTTTTTATTCCATCCAAAGGTTGCTTGGAAGAGATCGCTCTTAAGCGATAAGACCGCCCATTGCGCCCATTTATTTTTGAGTGTTTAGTTTAGATTTATTTGTATTTGGTGTCAATAAAGAGTTTTTGTATTGTAATAAATAAAACTTGTGACATCCACCTACCGCACTGAGCCAGCGTGGTGGATAACGGCTCAATCAATCTCGATGTAGGGTAGGTCGGTGTCCCTGCAGTGGGACGTAAAAGACTGTAATAATGATAGCGATATGTTATCTACGAACATTGAGTTATTATGCATCATGGCCCTATAGAGATGACATTGCGCTGTCCCGTTTAATTGGTACATATTTCACTCGGCTGCTCACTAGATTATCAGAATTTATTTGCGTAAATAAGCCCAGGGCATGTCGTAGTACATACTTCTACATAATTTCTACATTTATGCGAATAATCGGTAGGTAATACCTACATTAAAAGACATTGATCACAGAGCCAACGTATACCAAAAGCTCGCACGAAACGCTCCCAATCTTTTATTGTGCGAACAGCAGCTATGGAATGCTCTACCTAAATGGGTGTTCCCCATAGTTCTAGTTTGGGTGTCTTCGAACCTTCAATGAATCGGTTTCCTCTAGGTAAGCGCGCTCCATCATAGGCTACATCACCGCTTGACGAAATGTCGGCCAAGCGCTAGGCCATCACATCATACTAATGTTTTAAAATGATTAAGATTGTTTGTATGGATGGGACGGATGAATGCGTGTTTGTTAGTCAATCACGCCAGAACGGATGAACAGATCTGGATGAAATTTAAACCAGAAGTAGATTCTAGCCTGCAATAGTACATTTTACATTTACACACTATTAATACATTTAACGACTGGTAACACCTGGGGGACAGTTAGTAATCCTAAACCTAACTAATATTATAAATGCGAAAGTGCTCGTTTGCCTTTTTGTTTCGCTTTCACGCCTCACCTCATAAACTGATCATCATGAAATTTTGCATGCACGTTGGCAGGGGTACAGAAAGTGACATAGGGTACTTGTTATCCCGAAAATTAACGGTTCCAGTGGGGTCGCGTATGAAATTGTGGGGCGCAGCAGTAATAAAAAATGTGACTGATAAAGCAAGTTTTTTTTTTTTTATGTATAATTGGTCGGCGTTTGACCACCAACTCGCCTGATGTTAAGCGAAGTTGTGGTCTAAGATGGAGCACGACGACCTAGAAGGTACTTATTCACTCTAGCCTTGAAGTTTACTAGAGTGAAGAAGTACAAAGACGGCAGTTGAGTGAGGCGCTACAAGTGCGCTACTGCTCAGACCCGTCTTCGGAACGGATTATTAACGGAACGGATATTTAATGCATCTAACAGAGCTAAGCATTTTGAAAAACCCTAATAGACGTATCATAGTGATGTAGTAAGCTCATTCGCACACGTCGCAAGCTCCACAATCATGACACTCGGCCTCCTCTCGTAGTTTTTCACCGTTATAATCTCCCATCCCCACAGCGGTGTCACGTAGGCGGCAAAATAATCATATCAAAGACGTACGTGCTCATACAGAGCTAAGGTCGTGACGAGGCATTGTTGTGCTTTTCTTTTGTGCCAAAGTGAAGGTATGCTCGTACGGTTGTTTTATACGTTTTTGCTTAAATGTCAGAGCTGAACGAAAAACATACACAAAGGAAACTAAACTAAAATGCAATAAATTCAACTAAATTAACTAAAAAGCTAATCTAATCTAATAAAACACTGTTTATTCAATTTAAATTGGGTAAGAACATTTTTTTAAATCTACTTCTAACAATGATTACAAATATTAAAAAGATAGTATTTTTGGATGTTTGTTACTCAATAAATAATAAAAAAAAATAACAAAAATTTTACCGCCGAAAAAACTGAAAAGCAACAAATAACTTATTTAACCTTGATAACTAAGTTCTTAAACTAATGTAAGTATACGTAAGTAATTTTGAGTCGGCGCCAAACAAACAAACTAATTATTAACTCCGTAAAGCGTGATGCGCGGCGGGCGGCGGCTACATTACAATAAGCGAGCAATAACAATCAATCTTCCCCTGTTTTCTTATTTTTATTTCAATTGTATATAGGACCAACTTCGAAGTATATCCTTTCCAATAAAAAAAGAATTATCAAAATCGGACTACTCTTTAAAAAGTTACGCGTGATCACACATAAAATCAAATCAAAACTTTTTATTTTGGCACGAACAATAACATAAATACACATACATGAATATATAAAAATATACATTTACTTGTAAAAATACACGTGTCGACTTGTATGTCATCTGCTACATGATTGGAGCCCGGAGTATGGCGACAAGCTCACCCCCTGTTACATTTGGGACTGAATATCGTCCGGCGAAGTGTGGGTGTTGTACTACACCTCTGCCAGCCCCCTCGGGGAAAGGTGTGACGGTATGTTGAATTGTTACACTTTTTTTACATTTCCGCTAGTGGTAATATGGTACGATGCACGACACGACGTCGCGTCGTGCCTTGTGTATCGTTATTTCAATTCAACTGAATTTTAAAACAGCGAATAAAACTCTACAGTTACTAATAAATTACTATTCGTTAGAAAACCTGTCATGCAAAAACAAGCTCAATTTTGAAACGTGATTCAGTTTCAGTTTTTTATTTAGTTCGTAAACCGAAACAACTAACAAACCATTTGGTTTATTGGAATCTCTTTATTTTTTTTTTTGGGTATACTAAAAGTTGTTTATGCACAAGTGACGTCGTAGCATATTTCATTTTGAATTTTCGAGAGACGTCCATGGTCTTTGGACGTTGAGGTTCACCATTGACGTAAAATAATATAATTAAATAGGGTCAACTGGGGCAATTGCGTCTTTCGAGAATTACTGACAAACCATTCACAAATTGGGCGCCACTCACATTTAAAAAAATCTTTAGTTGCAATAATCTGTACAAGATGGCGTTAGTCGCCTAATTTGTGAAGGGTTTGCCAGTAATTCTCGAAAAACGCAATTGCCCCACAGACGCAATTGCCCCTGTTGACCCTAATGAAATAATCCTATCCTATCCTACTAATATCATAAACGCGAAAGTTTGTAAGAATGGATGGATGTTTGTTACTCTTTCACGCCAGAACGGCTGAACAGATCTGGATGAAATTTGGTACAGAGATAGATTATAGTCTAGAATAGCACATAGGAGACTTTTTACCCGCGAGTGAAACGGCGGGGCGCAGCTAGTTAATTATATTTTACTTTCTAGCCGCACCCCGCAGTTCCATTTACGGTCCCAAGAGAACAATACTTTTTTACTAAATGAATGTTACCTTGACAGATGTCAGTTGGGGGTCCCAACGTGTAAGAAAAATATCTTGATGAACGGTTGAGTAGTTAAGGCGTAAACGTGTAACAAGCAAACTTACTTTCGCATTAGTAATACTAGCTGCACCTCGCGGTGTTACTGGTGGCTAAAAAGTAGCCTATGTACTATTTATTCCATTCTAGACTATAATCTATCTCTGTGACAAATTTCACCCATTTAGACGTTCAGGCGTGATTGATAAAAGGCGGGGATACACATGCCAGTAAATCGGAAAAGTAGCTGGTATGAAAGTAACTGGCATGTACGAGTAACTGGCATACTGCGGATACATTTGCAAGTAATACTGGCATGCGTACTGTGCCCTTGCATGCTAGTATTACCATCGCGTATACACAGGACAGTTCGTGAGAGTATTTCGTAATTCTTGCGCGTCAAACATGGATCACCGAAGAGAATTAAACAAAATTGTATTGTCACTAGCAATTGAATGTGCAACCAAAATAATAAGAGAAAATAAGAAAAAACGAAGACGGGTTTGGGTAAGAGATTGGATTAGTAGAAGGGAAGATTTTGGAGCAAGTAGTTGTCTGCTTAAAGAAATGCTTGACCAACAAAAGAAAAACTTGACCTTCAAAATCATAACAAAAAACACGCGCCTGCGGCCACGAGTCGGCTACTGGCATGCCCGTAGCTGTCGCGTCTGTTTACACATGCCAGGTAAGCAGCCCCCCGCGTCCCCTCCCTCAACGGGCATGCAAGAAAATCAAATGTTGTGCTAGCTACTTGCAACAAGCTAGCTTCCAGTTACAGGCATGCCAGTTAGCGAATACACATGTCTGTAACTGGCACTTGCAAGGAGCTGGTATGCTAGTGTGCAAGCTACGGGCATGTGTATCCCTAGCTTAAGAGTCCGGCGACCACTTTGGACTAACTTCGCATTGGCTTAAGGTTTCCCATAACCATTTCGTCTAGAAGAAGATGACGAGCGAAGAGTGCAAGTAAAGATACTGACGAGCCTTTAAAGTTACCTACAGAGTGACAAAGTGGAATTTTTTTTTTTAAATGACTTTTGCACTTCTGTAATCATTCTTAAATAACTAAGAATGTTCCTTGTATTATTGATTCATTTAAAAGCTAATGATGTAGACAACCTCCCTATGTATAGGGATTTTTGATTTGCTTTCTCTATCTATTGAATAAATCAGTCAAAACCACAGATCTAGGATGTAAAAGATCGACAGTGACAATTCGATAGTGATACAAAAAAACATTTGCGCATGCGTGAGTAAATTAGTGTTGTGAAAAGTACTTATTAATTTATCGATTGACCAAAAATGGTCCTCCGGGTGCTTGTCGATAAATAAAATCTTTCGCATACCAATTGAGTTGTTTTTTGTTCCAAGTATAACACCGCTGCTGAGCTAAAATGAATATTAATCACTAAACGGGTGTTAAGCTAGGCGGAAGAGTTAGATATCAGTGTCACCATGTATCTAAATTAACATAAGCAAAGTAAATAATAAGATCAACATAATACTATCCTAGTAATTCGCTTCGAATTGTGACCCTTGACCAAATTTACTCGTATATGGATTAGGATAAGTAATAATACTTATCTCATTGGTTTTGTACATTTATTTATAATTTACATATATATTATTTAATTTAATTAAATATAATTAAATTAGACTTGGATGTAAGACACCCAAAATGTGTAAATTGAATTAAAAATGATGATCAGAAATTGAAGGTACATACTTATATATAATACAAAAATGTTTTACGCCTCATCATTCAGTACAAACTCGGAAGAATGTCAATTTACTTTTGATGGCATTGATTCAAAAATGTATGCTTTGTTTATGTATTGCACCCATCGCCTACCTAATGAACTTTGATAAAAACTATCGATAATAATGACGTCATATTTTTATCCATCTCTAGTGAAAATCGAGCGTAAACTAACTAATATTTTAATGCTGAATTTCATCACCAATTCTGCTTTCATCTAGGAAATATAGATGTTACGAAGAAACGACAACAACATACCGCTGGTAAATCGGTTTTTGGAACCAATTTATGTTATGTTTTAGACAAAATTTAGACAAAAACATCACAATGGAATTTTCATATTTACCCATGAAACGACAAATTTTGTGGGTTACATCTTGGATTCACATCACAATTGCTAAACTCACAAGATGACATAACTGCATTTAGTTACAATTGCTCTCTTTTGAGTCTATTTATAATTATTTTAGTAAAAATATAAATCATAGGAATTTTCGCGTGTTCCCAGGTGGCGCGCTGTCATTAATGACAAAAGAAAAATTGACTAACATTTTATTTGTAGGCGACCTCTTTCTCTCTTGTGGAGTTTACATTTCGATGGAGACTTCTCTGTCCCACGCTTCGTTGGTCTTTTGCGAAGCAAAAAAAATCTTAGGTCTGTGGTCAAAACTGACCCCTTAGAAATGCGGAATTTTTTTTACAGCTCTATTTAAGCTTGAGAACGTTTTTTTTTTTTTTTTTAAACCAAGAGCATAGTGGAGGAGATATTGTTAATTTAATTGTACATGCTAAATTTCATCATAATCGGACAAATGGTTTTCAAGACATTTGAGAAGCGCGTTTGTATGGAAATTTCAGAGCATCGCGGCCCCTTTTAACAACCCATGCACCAACATCCATCAAATCTTTCGCGTTTATATTATTAGTGTGAAGTGATTAAATTAAATTGAGTTTAACTAGTCAACTAGTCGCATCCTGCGGTTTCGCCCGCTATTCTACAGGGCTCCTTTTTTTTTTTTATGAAAAGCAACAGACGTTCAGGGTATAAGCTACACGTATGCCAACATAGGTATTCGCAATCATTCGGAAACGTTTCCGTTCGGATTCCAAACATTTTAAACTTAAATTACTCGAATTTCAGTCCGTATGAATACGGACTAAATACGGACGGAATAAGCTTTTAAACATGATTGGATTTATACTCGATTCCTTATTCCAAAATGTGTAAAAGTAGACTGAGATTCGAAAAATTTGAGTTTCAAAATTTGTGAGATCGTTTCCGAATGATTGTAAATAGCCAATTCGTTCAACCGGTTTTGCGTGGTTCAGTTACGAGTACATAAGTACATCCAAACTTTCAATAACACTTATAACATAAGTATAAGAAGAAGGATATATTATCTCATAAAAAGGGCATTAATCCATCATACTACGAGTATAACATGAGCCAACGCAGTGCTAGCATAATAATAGTTAAATGACTTTTCCATAACATTTCCATACGCCCGCCGACTTTGACAAATGCTCGAATTTTGGGGCACGTTCAAACTGTGTTGGATTGGCTATACACAATGTGCTGTTATGCATTCCCGCAGAATGTGTAGAGATAGGTATACTACACTAGTAGAGCACGAAGAAACGGATGGGAAACCTTGAAATATAGAAAAAAACAGCTGTTCCATACATTTGATCGATGATCAACGAACTTTTTCTATGACACAGCTGTTTTTTTTGTCGGTTGCCCTACAGTTTATTCGTGATCTGGTAGTGGAGTATACTTCCTCTACAAATTCTGTGGGAATGCAAATCAACACGTTGTATATAATAGGTAGATACATCCCACAAGGCACAAGGTGGACTGATGATCTGGTGAGGGTCGCGGGAAGCCGCTGGATGCGGGCTAGACCGGCGCGCGGCGTGAGGCCTTTATCCAGCAGTGGACGTCTTCCGGGCTGAAATGATGATGATGATAATGATAGTCCATAGACTAAAGGTTTGTTAGTTTGTCTGTCTGCTCAAACAGATGGACCGATTTTAATGAATTCATGGTAAAATAATATGCTCCGGCAGGTATAGCATTTAGAAACACATAGTGACGTCAATCGATGCTTAAGCAAGACCGAAATATGTCATTTACAACAAGTTCGAAAGAGACGGATGACGATGACGTCATTAAGTGTTTCTAAAAGCTAGACTTTGTTTTTTTTTGGATCACGGATTAATTTAGGTATGGAGGTAGCTTATACTTTGGATTAATACTTAAGCTACTTTTTAAATGCGGGGAACTCCACGCGGCACAGTTAATTTTGAAGAGCTATTTGTTTAGTTTTGGTATTGGAACTAAGCATCTTTTTGTAATTGTTTGCCAATGGATTATAAGTCATCTTTTGTCTTTCATTAGGCATGACTATCGGTCCGTCGCATTTGTCCTTTGGCTTCACAACGATCTTATGGAAAGGTAGAGTAGCCGTTTCAGTAGTACTGAATACAGGCTTTGTCTGTGACTTCTCCTTGGTACAACTGCTTGGCACAACCAGTAGTGCTTTGGGGAATTATTATTCTCCATAACAAATAATGCCCCTCAGTTTCTTGCCTGTTCTTCTGAGTAGAGGCTCTTTATCCGAACAAGGCGGTCGAGTCTATTTAAGTAACTTTGACGTTCATAACTGTATCTTTGATACCTAAATTGAATAAAAACATTTTGACTTTCACTTTTGACTTTGAAAAACACAACCAGTTTTGCCAAAGAATAATTTTGAAAATAAAAAAACTCATCCGACATCACAGAAACAGTCTCTAACACATTTCATGGAAAATGGCTTTACGCGACACTAACAATAACGCCGGATATTCATCACCGCACGTCAAAAGCGAACAAATGTATGAAATACGGAATATTTGGCGGAATCCCGTGACGGTACGAGCCGTATTTTTCATTGCTGGCAATGTTTGCAGATTTTTTAAACTGGGATTCATAAAAAGCATTCGATTCTATTGTTATTTTATTATTCGTTTTGAGTTGTGTTTTGCCTAGAGTTTTAACACAAATTTTTTTAAGTTAAACTATGAACCAGTGATTGACATCCCCTCCAACTATGTCTAATTTAATATTAATAAGTGAAAGTGACTATTTTATGTTTGTTCGTTTGTAACGCTTTCACGCCCTAAGTACTCTACCGAGCATCATGAAATTTTACATACACGTTGTCTGGTGTACAGGGCATACTGTAGTGACAACGATATTTTTTGGGATGATAGATAAGTAACTTATATAGTTAAAAAATAGAGCCTTATGTGGGTACGTAAGGTACTTTTCATCCCGAAAAAATGACCCGTGAAACCACGAGTGAAACCGCGAGAAGCAGCTAGTGAGAAATACAATTAAGACCCCGTATTACACGAAATCGCCAAAAACAAGTATTTTGTTTCCGTCTAGTTAGATATGAAGAATTGTGATGATCAGGTGTGAAAAAATTACAGCTGGTAGAAGAAACAACTAAAGTTTAACCGAAGAACAATTTTAAAAATAATATTCATTTTCAAAAAAAAAAAAAACAAAAAGTATCTACTTAAAAAATAACTATCGGAACGTAGTTCTTTAAATTTTCAGCGATTATACCACATTTTTTTCTATTATTAAATAGCCAGATTAGTTCTCTAAATTTTATCCGAGCAACTTATTTGTGTTCTTGTCACAAAAAAATGTTTCTAGGCGCCGATCTCATTTTACCATCAAAATATGATTTACGATTTTCAACTCTAAATAAAATAGGTTAAAGTAAAATGGGTAGACAATCGTGGAATAACTGAGCCTTAAGGTCTTAAAACTTTCGATTTCAGATTTCTAAGGGAGGCTAATACAGTCTCAGATAAGCAAGTCACTAGTAACATAAATCTAAAAATACCTTACACTACATAGACCGCAGATGTTCATAATTTCAATACCAAATAAGACACAGCTCTGTAGATAACTACACAAACTATCTACCCACTTTACCCCACGAATCGCAACAGGTGTCCCAGGCCGATGACGTCACGGTCCGACCGTGACGTCACACCGTAGGCGTCGAGAAAACAGATAGGTCTCATCGGGAAATAAAGTATTGCGTAACTTTTAGAGCACGATATAGTCTCGAGCAGTTTGAATTTTGGTAGTTTTCAATAACACACCTTTTTCAGATAGGTAAGTACAGATAGGTTTATTTCTAAAGTTTCGATTTTCGATTTTTAACGTTCATAAGTAATAAAAACATTTTTCAAATTCAAATTCATTTATTTCAAATGTCATATTCATATTGGTAACAAAATAAGTCCATACAATTAAAATTACAATTAAAATTTTGACTTTAACTTTTCGATTTCCACTGATACAACAGGACAGACAGTGCACAATACATCATCATCTACTTTATTAATAAGTTTCAGAAAAAATCAACGACAGGAACAATCCCACAATACACCTAGATTATTTGGAAAAAAAAGATTACTTTACTGGCGTTATCCCGGAATACGTTTGTATGTTTAATCGCACACTGTGATATCCTCGCCATTTCAGTCATTTCAATAGTACCTATAATGTCCAGTGCGTATTGCATGCCATCTGCTACGGCTCTACAGGCTCGCCCCCGTCACATTTGGGAGCGAATATCAATGGCGAAGTGTGAGTGTTGTATTACACCTCTGCCAGCCCCCTCAAAATGTCCAGTCCAATACCTCCAGTCAGTCCAGACAAATACCTCCTCCAACAATCTTCACTATGTAGTCTTGCGCTGCCCGCGTCTTCCGTCTATCCAGCGTGTTCCCACAACCCACACCGACGTCAGACAACCTTGTACTAAATCCACTGCATCTCCCAGTTCTTAAAATTAAACCCAAAACATTCTCATTCGCCACAGCCCATAATAAAGCTCTATAAAGATCCACTAACAAGATCACAAGAGACAAAACCTCGTAAAGAAACACCTCGGCCCATTTCGCCCGTTTTACCCTCACAAAAGACAGGCAAAAAGTTAATAAACATTTTACGCAACAGTTTCCCCGCGCTTAGAAATATTCATCACATTTTGACGGGCGCTAAAAACGCCGTAACAACCTCACCCGTCGATCATAACTTCATAACCTCTGGAAGGAACTAGCAGACCTTACTTAATTTAACCTGGGCTTAAATCAGGTGCAGGTGTTCCCAACTTGTGAAGTTACAGAGCCGGAACAAAATATGTTTGGTTGTGGGCCGCATATAAATTGTCACCTCGTTAATGCGATAGTGATACGAATTGAAAAATGAGCACTAA
The DNA here is from genome assembly GCA_911728515.1 of Peribatodes rhomboidaria. NCBI lineage: Eukaryota > Metazoa > Arthropoda > Insecta > Lepidoptera > Geometridae > Peribatodes > Peribatodes rhomboidaria. Next base: position 16,272,754 of record OU452174.1, on the reverse strand, counting down.
AAAAATAGAAAAATATAGTTGTTTAAGTACTGGGTAGAAGGTACGTAAGTAATCCACACTTCCAAACTATAATATTATAAAACGAAAGTAACTTTGTCTTTTTGTTTGTTGGCTTTTTACGGTTTTACGGCTGAATGGATCTTGATGAAATTTGATAATTAGTTAAAGCATATCACGAGGAAGGTTTTTGGATACTATTTTCTGAATCAACGCAAGCAAAGCTAGTACATAATAGTCTGTGTCCATCACAATAAGACAATATGAGTATGAGATGACAGCGCTAATATCTGTAACAATTAGTTTACAGTTTTAGCATTCATACTATTTTTACGGTAGCGGGCCGCTACTTAAGCACGGCTGGTCTTACTGCAAGCTACACCCGGTATAAAATCAGCGGCATTTACAGCCAGCGCTGTGTGAAATTACATTGCTTTACTTAAATTGAAATCTCTTTGTTAAACGGACAGTTGAGATTTTTTCTGCTTGTCATGTGAGATTCTCTTTCCATATTTTCTAGACTTCTAATAAAATCTAGATATTATTTCAGTAGTCATGAGTGGCTTGTAATTATTTGATAAGGGCGATTCAAGTCTTTGCCAGTCTGCAAAGCTACCACGATTTTGTGAATTAAGTAGACAGATACATATCACTCTTCTACTAAGTAATAGTTTCAAAACCAATTATCATCTTTCTGAGAAATATTTTCTAATTAAAATAATGAATTGAGAATTCTGTGAAATATGATTCTGTGAAATGAATATACTCATTATACTCACACTAGGCCCCTGACGCTTGAGATGCTTCTTTGTCACTCTCGCTCTTATGACTTTTCAAACGAGAAAGTACCATCTCGACTGGTAGTAATGCAGGGCTCCTGTACTTAGATATTAATTAAAATTGTATTTCAGTATCAGTCTGCCTTAGTTGAAATAATTTAAGTTCTTTGACATGATGTCACTTTTGTATTTAAAACAGAAGTCAAAAGGGAGATTTTAATTCAATACAGAAACTTTTGGATTTAATTGAGTTTAATTTAGTGATGTGCGTTTATCCGGCAATATTTTAGATAATGTTAATCAAAGCGAAGCAATACTATACACATGTAGAACGGCCATTGCTTGCACATGATTACATGATGCAAATTGATCGACGTGCGTGATAGTTAAGTAAGATATATGCTTGCGTATAACAGTCCAATTGCCTGCAGGTATGCAATTCAAAAGATTTCAATCAGATAGATACCACTAAAATGGTAATCAGTCCTGTCAACCTATAAGACACTCATTTATAATTGACAGTATTCTTTATAATCAGGTATCCGGCATATTCAGGTTTCCGGTTAAAACTGACTGGAAACTCTACAGTCGGAATCATCAGTTTGCAGTATTTTTAGGGTACCTTTGAAGATGTTAGCAATCAATTTGTCTCCTATTAGCCGGAGTTTTAGGCCGAAGTTTCTGTCGTAAATATTGACAACTGAACTTTGTTCATTTATTAGATGACAGTTTGTCAAAGTTTTCAATTTCATTGATCTTTATGTGCTTAGTTGTGCTTAGATGGTTGGCTATGAAGTTGATCAAAGTGACGTTGCCTATTGATCGATGTGGCTATATTAAGCTGGGTATCCATTGTGTTTGCCATGGGATAATAATATACTCCGCCAGTTATAGCATTCCGAAACACGAAGTGACGTCAATCGATGCTTATGCCAGACAGAAATAAGTCATTTACAACAAGTTCGAAAGAGCTGGGTAACGATGACGTCATTATGTGTTTGCTGAGTGCTAGACCTTGTTTTTTTGATCATGGTGTTAGCCATGTGCTGGGGCATCTACTGCGTTTCGCGCACCTGTAGCTCCAGCAGGACTAGTGTGAGCTTTGGACAAATTATCATTCCACTGTTTTTATCCCACAAGAGACAAACATATCTTTATATTCATACTAGCTCCGCCACGCGGTTTCACCCGCGGTTAAAAAGTATCATATGTGCTATTCTAGACTATAATCTATCTCTGTGTCTATCTATATCCAAATTTCATCCAGATCTGTTCAGCCGTTCTGGCGTGAAAGAGTAACAAACATCCATCCATCCATCCATCCATCCATCCATACATACAAACTTTCGCGTTTATAATATTAAGTAGGATTCATATTCATTTATTTCGTAACTATTATTTACATGTATATAATAATATAGTGAGTAATGACTCACTATATTATTATATACATGTAAATAATAGTTACGAAATAAATAAATATGAATCCTACTTAATATTATATAGTGAGTCATTACTCACTATATTATTATATACATATTATAATACCTTGACATGTAAATAATAGTTACGAAATAAATGAATATGAATCCTACATACATACAACAACAACAACAACTCTTTGAAACTGTAGAACGTCTGATCGACCAGCCAGCGCTTTAAGTGATTTTTAAAGAGCTGCTGGCTGGGAGCGGCAACGACGTCACTTGGTAGCTTGTTGTACTCCGTCGGTCCCATTACATGTGTGAGCTTATTAGACTTTGCCAGGTTTCTAGGAACCTGCTTAAGCTGCCCTGCACGTCGTGTATGGTCGTGTCTTTATTCTTGCTTTGTCACATCTAAGCATGGATAAAAACGGTAGCAAGACCATGTGTCTCCGGCCCGTGTTAGCCCTGCAGTGGAGACGCACGCATCTCCTCAAGACACACGCATGGTCCACTGAATCAGAGCAGGGCAGTCACTTTGTGTTTTTCAAAGTCAAAGTCAAACTACTAGAGAACTACTTACGAAAAGTTAGTTATTAAAGTTAGGTAGAAAGTTAGTTCAAAGTCAAAATGTTTTTATTCAATTTTGTCTTATAAACGTCAATTTTTTTCAATAGACTCGACCGCCTTGTTCTGAAAAAGAGCCACTATTCAGAAAAACAGGCAAGAAACTGAGGGGCATAACTTAACATATCGTTACGCCTTTCCCCCGAAGAGCTGGCTTTGTCTACAGCACCCACACTTCGCCGGATGGTATTCAGTCCCAAATGTAAAAGGGGCCTGTCGCCATACAGCGGGTTCCAGTTAAGTAGCAGATGACATTATGTTCACACAATGAACAAATTGATGTGTGGGATCGGCAGGGTCCGAACCCGTTCCCTCTGGCTTGAGAAGTGAGTCTTCTTTTGTGTCGTCTTGGAAGTGACACAGGGTACATCATTTTGCAGCCAGGTTTTTGTTTTTCTTGTCAATGTAAGTCACTTGTTAACATTTTGATCCAAAACCCTAAAAATGCAAAAAAGTTTTTATGCCACAATAAGTTCCTAAATTAATTAAAGCACAAATAACGAAATAATTATCTAGACAGCATTTATGAGTCAGAATTACGAGGAAACTTAAACAATATACTCGCGAGAACTAAAAGACTTAATTTTGCACAATTTTCATTAAACAGGTGCTGTGTTACCTTTATTAAAGGAAATGTTGGCGAATATTTTTGTTTGTATGAAGAAAAATCTCAGTAACATACGTGTTAGCACTTTTATTTATTTTTCTTATGTTTTTTGCTTTTTACAGAAAAAATATATTTAGAAAAAAGAAGTTTGATCAGGGTTGGTAAAGTAACGGTTTAAAGTAGTAAAAAGTTTCAGATTAAACTCTTTTCACTGTCCTTTTGTGATAGTGTTTTTGAAAGTTATTGTTTCTATTTGTCAACAACGCAAAGAAACCCAGAGACAAAAGCAACAAAATTAATAAACTACGAAACACGACGCCGGAGTTAAATCCGAGAAAACTTTCATGTATTTTAATATGGAGAGGAAAGTTGAAAAGTTTTTTGGTGCTTGACATCGCGCCGGAGTTTTAACATAGTTTTTTGTGGGAATTTCCGTGGAACAGGGGCATGCTGGAAAGTTCTGCGCACTTTTGGAATGGATGCTTCAATTTATGGAACTAGTGACGTGACGTGACTGGAATGGGAAAGGAATTTTTTTGGAATTTTTTGAAGCTTGCTCGGACGGTTTTAATAGTTTGACGAATGTTGTGTAGTGAGTGATGGCTTCATTGCAGTTTTAAGCGTTTTTGTATATTATGCTTTTTTTTTGTTCTGTTTTTATCTGCGATCAGTTTATATTTAAACTATAAGCAGGTGTGTTGGTAGTAGGACGTGTTTGTATTATGTGGCGTTTGTATAAAACATTATTTTTTAATCCTAATTTAATAAAACTGCTAAAAAATGTTAGTCTTAGTGTTTATGAATTGTGTTTAATAACTATAATAAAATGTGATCGAAGATGGTAGCGTGCTTAGTTTCTAGACTAGAAAATCATTTAAATAAATAATGTTCTCGTTTAAATGCTAAACAAACAGTAGCAATAATCGTACAACATACACTGCTAATCCTAGCAAGTACCAGGATAGCAGCGCCGTGCTGGAGGTCTCGCGAGATAGCTGAAGCAGTTACGGCGAACGGCAATGGCTGGTGCGCGAGATAGCGGGAATTACTGCGCTCTATCTCGGATATGGCGCCCCGGTAATCGCACCTGTGCAAATAGTAGTTACGCGATTACAGTTAACTTAAATGACAAAATGAGGGTAGCGTGTGTTAGATGGTTCTAGAAAAAATACCTATCTGAGTATGCCTTAGCGTTATTAAGTTAATTATACCATTAAGTAAGTATTTATTGACATAGTTAGAAGTACATTTGATATAGATACGAGTAGACTATTAAATGATTAGGAACCTACTTTCTTAAGTAGGTAGTCTAAGTTAATACGAGTAATAGCTACAGAGAGTCATTAGCCCTAAAACCCTAAGCATTATCTCATAAAAATAAAAATATTCAACGAAAAACCCTTTAAGTCGGCTAGGCACTTACTAATTCTCAAACCGATTTGCAAAAGGCGGGACCGTGATAAATCCGACAACAGGACAAACGCTCACGTTGCCAAAGTAGCCAAAAGTTGCCAAAGTTGCCAGAGTTGCGGCAAGTTGCAGGCGAACTGATAGCGATGTGTTCATGGCAAAATTCGTGGCACTTGACAGAGCCTGAGGCGGGTAAAGTTGGGCAAAGGTGGAAATGTTTACAGCTTTCCTGATAGAGTGAGTTTTGAAATGTGCTTAGAAATATAATACGTTTCGTTTGATAATTTCGTCAAGACAATTTTATTTGACAAACAACGTTTGTCATGCTTACTGTCTCAGATCAACCTAGAGAATAAGATGGCGCACGGCGTATGATTAAGGTGAAGCCAAAAAACATCCAAAAACTACGCTACTGTCGTATATTTACACAACACGTACACATTGACGCAAAAAAGCTACGCTACTCGCTTGGTCATTCTTACCTCAACATTATGTTCATTGGTTTATGGTATAATTTCGTGTACATAAATATATACAGTGTGTACATAAAGGTGTGGCCAGGACTACATTTAGAGGTTCTTTTTAAAAACTGTGCAGTTTTTTACATGTCAATTTTGAAAAAGCCGTAACATTAAACTCTTACAAATGTGCAGTTTTAGAACATTAAATCTACTAAGGTTGTATATTGGAACGGAAATGGCTAACGTAGCGTTTGGGAATTAATATTAGTTTTCGTGCAATTGTAAATGTTTTTCATGGCAACATTAAGACGCACACAAGTGTAAAATGAAGTGGCTTCAGCGAGATATAACGCAGTGTTCCAACTTTTCCTCTAGGTCTGAGGCTTACGTATAGGCAAGAAACTATTGTGTACATATTTTAATGACACCAATTTTACCGCTTCCAAAAATGTTTAGAACAAAAGTGAATTGGTTTTATCTCCTAATCGGATTTTTGTTTTGATTTTCAGCGTAACTACATCATGGGGTTGTTCAAAAGGGCTGTCAATATAGTCCTTTAAGGTCGGCAACACATCTGTGATGCCCTGGTATTACAGGTATCCATAGGCGATGGTGATCGCTTACTATCAGGCGGCCCGTTAGCTTCTTTGCCACATACGGCATAAAAAAACCGGCAATTCATTATTACTAATGTGAACAAACGTAGATCATGTTGTACTTAATATAACATTACATAACATAACATAACATATCGTCACGCCTTTCCCCCGAGGGGGCTGGCAGAGGTGTAATACAACACCCACACTTCGCCGGACGATATTCAGTCCCAAATGTGACAAGGGGCAAGCCTGTCGCAATACACCGGGCTCCAATGTACTTAATATTACTTACATTTAAATATAGATATAAATAAATGAAGAAATATTCGGGACATTTTTGAGCACACACGATCTGGCCGCAAACTAAGCAAAGCTTGTACTATGGATTGCGTGTTGTTGTTGATTGACCTCGCGGCCGACATCTGCTCTCATCTACAGGTTGCATTCATCAACTGATTCTCGTGAAATTTAGCGTCCAGGTTCGATAGTTTGTAGATAGTCAGTTTTTGGAATTTTTTGTTAAGAAATGCGACCTGTAGAGAATGACAGAGATTCGGACAGATATCCGGACAGGAATCCAGACAGAATTCGGACATACGAAAGCATTTTTGTCGAAGCTAAAGCATCGCACGCATCGTTCGCTAACGCTCGCTCGGTCGACCACCCAGACCTAAAACAAACACAAATGTTCATCACATAAATGTTTGCTCTAGGTCCGAATCGAAACCACACCTCCAAGCTCAGCAGGCAGGCTTACTACAAACTGAGTCACCGATATAGTCAAATATCAATATTCAAAAATGTATAACGTAGGCAAGTGTTAAAAAGCTAAAAGTAAATAAAAGCATTCTACTTAAGCAATAAAAAGCATTAAAAAAGTTCACAAACCACACCGGATACCGTTTACGCTGAAAAGCATTCACTCTAAAATATGTATTTTAATACAGAATTTAAAAAAAGTATGAACACAAAGCGTAATTCGCAAAAAACATAAAACAACAAAGTGTATAATGCAAGCCGGCGGGGTAGTGGGACAATACGTCCGCTCATCATAATAGAGTAATAGAGGGGAGCGTGGGGAAAAGTAGAACACCGGAGCACTCGCGTTCAGGTTGGTTGCAACCAGCAATTTTTTTTTGCCAGCAATCTATTGGTTATATTGTCTTTGAAGGTTAGCACGCGATCTTCGAATATTTTTACATTCATCCATAAATACATACATATACATACGCATCGTGACGCCTTTCCCCTGAGAGTCCAGGCAGAGATTTGTGAAGGGTTTTGTCAGTAATTCTCGAAAGACGCAATTGCCTCACAGACGCATTTGCCCCAGTTAAACATACAGTCGACTCTCGTTAGTTCGAAACTCGAGGGACTCTTAAAATATTACGAATTAACGAGTGTTTGAAATATCAAATGGTTCGAAATTTTTGAGAGAAAATAAATAAAACTTCGAATTGTTAAGTGTTGATCAATTACTATTTATTAACTGCTATTCTGTAACAATGACAAAAGCTTAGAGGTCCATTCGTGTACATACATGTATTAATAATGTGAATTAATTAATCTTTCGAAAGAACTCTGTTATACTGGTTTGCTTCAAAGCACATTTTTGCAAAGCAAGCACGTTTTTTTTTGCAAACAACTTTGAATTGTCGAGTGTTGGACGCTGTATAGTTCGAATTAACGCGTCGTTTTGTTGTATAGCAATTATTTTTTCGTTCGAATTACCAAGTGCATCAAAATGTATTGATTTAGTTCGAAATATAAAGAGACTTTGTTAGGAACTCGTGATAACTTTGAATTATAGAGATGTTCGAATTATCGCAGGTTTGAATTAACGAGAGTCGACTGTATATTTTTTTAGTTTTTTTTTTTTTGAAAGATGAATTAGTTTCGAAAAGTTCTTATAGTCACGGGTTTTTTAAATTCAAAATTTATCTTGCTATACATCAGTGTTCAATGCAAAAACCATAACTGGAATACTTCATAACAGACACACTGGCAGAAAACCCTCTAGGCGGGAAAAAAATACAAAAAACTAAGTGGAAAGAAGTGGAAGTAACCTGAAAATGTATTGTCTCTTTCACACTTACTGAACTCGACATGGCTAGACGAGGAGAGAAAGCGATGTAACATTTATGGAGCCAATTCTTTTGTTAAAAATTATAAAACTGTTGAAGCTTATTGTGTATGAAATTAATTAATTTGACCAAGCTTTAAGAGGTTCTACTGTGAATATTACAAACAAATAATATTCATAACTAGCTGTTACCCGCGACCTCGTTAGCGTTTATTCAGAAAATAGTATCCAAAAATCTTCCTCGTGATGTACTGTAACTAATTATTAAATTTCATCAAGATCCGTTCAGTCGTGCGAAAAGCCTATAGTCAGTCAAAATCCTTACTAATATTATAAACTAGCTGCGCCTCGCGGTTTCACCCCCGGTTAAAAAGTATCCTATGCCTAGACTATAATCTTTCATCAAATTTCATCGAGATCAGTTAAGCCGTTGTGGCGTGAAAGAGTAATCCATCCATTCTTACAAACTTTCGCGTTTATAATAATAGTAGGATGTAAAGCGTGGATGTTTGTTACGCTTTCACGCAAAAACTACTTGACGAATCATCATGAAACTTTGTACACATATTCTGGGAGGTACTAGAAGTAACATAGGATACTTTTTAACCGCGGGTGAAACCGCGGGGTGCAGCTAGTAAGTTATATTGGCAAAAAATAACCCTATTGTATGAACGGCCTGAGCATCAGCCAGCCAGCTTTAGACGTTACGGCTGAATTTCATTCAGGAAGCTAGTTGAACGGCACCGTTTAGCCTGTTAATTGAACGGCTGATTAAGCAAGTTGACTATGACATACCCATTCCCAATTTAGTCCATCATAGCAAGGTTTTTCGTGTAATTTTTCTGCTATTGTACAGGGTTATCAGGATTGGGTGTACTAAGTTAAAATGCCATTGTACTCAACATTAAAACGACTTTTACTATGGAGCCAATCCCAAATTGTGAATTTTTTTTAAAGTTCGAAAAAAAATCGACAAAATATATGGAATAGCTGCTTTTTTTTCGATTTCATAATTCGGCCCATAATAAAAGTTGTATATTATTATGAGTATTATGACCCCCTTTCTTTAGTAGTAGCTTAGTACAACCATTCCTGATAGCCCCGTATACTACTTACCTATACTACATTGCACTTTGAAAATAAAGCTTGTCTATGAGAATTTACCTTCAAAACTGAACACAATGAATTCACAACTATTTTCATATTCTAGTGCCAAAATATTCAGCTGTGAAATAAAATATGTAACATTTGGATTAGCAGCGCGTCCGTCCGTCAAAGCGTATAACAAGAGCGGCGGACGTAGTCAGGGCCTCAGATCAACCTAAAGGAAAAGATGCAATACTGCGTTACATCTCGCTGAAGCCACGTCTTTATACACCTGTGTGCGTGGTAATGTTGCCATGAAAAACATTTACAATTGCACGAAAACTAAAACTCTACGTTAGCCATTTCCGTTCCAATATACAACCTTAGTAGATTTAATATTCTAAAACTGCACATATTTGTAAGAGTTTAATGTTACGGCTTTTTCAAAATTGACTTGTAAAAAACTGTAAAGTTTTAAAAAAGAATCTCAAAATGTAGTCCTGGCCACACTTTTATAATGCACTATGGATATTTATGTATACGAAATTATACCATAAACCAATGCACATAATGTCGAGGTAAGAATGACCAAGCGAGAAGCGTAGTTTTTTTATACGACAGTAGCGTAGGTTTTGGATGGTTTTTGGCTTCACCTAAATCATACGCCGTGCACCACCTTATTTTCTAGGTTGATCTGAGGTCAGGGCAGGGCGCAATTAAGGCGCTGGCCCACCGCGGCGCACGGAGAGGCTACGCACGTGTCTAGCTTTGCTTTGCAAGAACATGTATGTCATAGGACCCACCGCAAATCACGGACACGCTACGCGTGAATATGAGATTAGTGACGTCATTACTACACGCGTGGCTTGCCCGAGTAAGCCACCCACGCATCTCAACGCCATGCACGCTGTGCATGCGGTACACGGCTATGCGTTGAGCTATGCAGGGAACATATTTCCGCAAGCCACGTGACGTCAATTCAGTGCGTAGCCTCTCCGTGCGCCATAGTGAGCCACGCTACAGTTTTACATAGTCGTGGGTTCATAGCGTGTGCTGCGGTGGAAACGTAGACCCACGTTGTCTAACAAACGAAGCCACGCAGCTAAAATGCACCGCGATGCCGTGCTAAACGTGCGCCGCGGTGGGTTCGCGCCTTAAAGCGCTGCTCTGTTGGCCAAGGCTAAGTTATAAACAATAAGGTTATAAAAACAGACAATTTTAATGTATCAAGGTAAATAAAAAAAAAAAACTTAACAATCTAACAAGCTAAGTACACTTTTGACTAATTGACATTTTAAACAAAAAAAAACAAATCAAAATCGGTTCATCCGTTCGGGAGCTACGATGCTACAGACAGACACACGCACACACACAGACACGTCAAACTTATAACAGCCAGTCGTTTTTGCGTCGGGGGTTAAAAAAGGAGTTAGAAGAAATCATATTAAATTCATATTAAAAAAGTGATGATTCGTGAGTGTGTTCGTTTTTTTTTCCGCTCAAACGGATCGACGGATTTTGAGATATTTGAAACGCATTTATTTAAAATGTAAAGTTTGTGAGTGTGTAATGTGATTACCTTTTTTATTATTAGAATGTGTTGTTTTTTTTTGTTTGCATTGTATGGGTTTCTAAGTCACCTAATTTAAATAAATTTTATTTTATTTATTTAATTTATTTTCTTAAAAGAAAGCTGCCAATAACTGATTGCCATAAGCTAAAGCCTCAAGCAGATGACCTAGTGTCTTAATAATTGACGAAAATGAGTACCTAACCTATTATAATAACGCTGCAGCGTGGCGACAGGCTCACCTTCTGTCACATTTGGGACTGAATATCGACTGGCGAAGTTTGGGGGTTGTACATCTCTGCCAGCACCTTCGGGTGAAAAGCGTGACGATATGTAACGTGTATTGATTACTAATTCGCAGTCTCTATCGAATAAAAGGAAAATTAAATGGATTTTGACTGCTGACTAAAAATGACCCTCAAGTGGATCCTTAGTACGTCCACGTTAGCGCGGAAACCAGCGTCCATTTTATTTACCTACAAGTTAAATGCATTCAAAATGGCGGCGGTCCATCAAAGGCAGCTATATGAAGGAGATTTCACACTGGAGTTTTAATAAAAATATGCATTTTTTGCTTATCTGCAGATTATAATATTACCGGGTTGAAATACACGAAGCTTCTGAATTTCAACTGTTAAATTTACTATCGTATGTAACTATACTTACGTAACATAATATTAATTAAGTTTATTGTGTTCACCGGTAGGTATTAGTTCCTATGAAATAAAATGCGTTGGTAAACTGTTTCAAAGTAATTTACTTCATCATTGAAAATCATCATCATTCAGCCATGAAGGCTGAAGAAAAACCACAAAACGTAAGTAAACCACAAATATAAACTAGAATAGAGATGTGTCTATTAATAATCTATTAATTCCATTGACACCCTGAAAAATACAAACCAACTCACACGCAGACACCCGCAGGTGATTGTGGGTGTTACTATAAGCCTTTGTAGGTGCTCTGTCCTTCCTTCTTCTTCTTTACTTCTCTGTTCTTCTTATCCCTTCTTTTTCTCTTCTTTTATTTCCTTTGCTCTAAATAGTATACAACAAAGTCAGTTTCCGCGTCTGTATGTCGCTCTGTCTGCCTGTTTATTCGCTAAATCCACGCAACGGATTTTGATACGGTTTTTACCATTAGTTAGATAATTTTTCACAGAAGCCTTATAGATACCGTGTGAAGTCGGGGCAGGTCGCTAGTTTATCTACACTAATATATAAAGAAGAAAGATTTGTATTTTTGCATGTTCGTAAAAAATAAACTCAAAAATTACTGGTCCGATTTCAAAAATTATATCACGATTACAAATCTACATTATCCCTGAGTGCAAAAGAGCTAGTTACAAGATATGTTCATAAAATGAGCTAGTGTGAAAGACCCTTGCACGTCACGATGTCGCGGTGCACACGGTCAAATTGCGACAGAACTAATGGACTCGCCCACTGTTTTATTTGGAAGCAGACTTTATTTTGAAACATATTTCATGTATACTTAATGGCCTTAATGCAGCTCTGTTAACTTAGTGCAGGTAAATGAAGGATGACGAGTGAAGCCGGGTTTTAATATGTGTATTTATTTGAAGTATGGTTTTACTTTTAGAGCTTTATTTGCAAGAGGTATGTGCTGTACTGAATTTTTATGTTCCTCCTTTTTTAATGAAATGCCTAATGTTGGGCTAGTGTTAATTAAACATTAATTGTGTTAAAATTACCTTTGATACAAAATGAAGACTGCAATGTGGAAATAAAAAAATGTTTTAGGCTTAACTTAATTTTTTCTTAAGGCTCGGTCATTCCACGATTATCTACCCTTGCATACGTTTACGTAATCCGCTTTATTTAGAGTTGAAAATCGTAAGTCATATTTGATGGTAAAATGAGATTGGCGCCTAGAAATACATTTTTTTGCCGTTTTTATTGGTATTAATCGTAATAAGAACACAAATAAGAACACAAATAAGAATAAGTTGCTCGGTAGAACTTTATAGAACTAATCTAGCTATTTAATATTCGTAAAAAAAAATGTGGTGTAATCCCTGAAAATTTGGAGAACTAAGTTCCGATTGTTGTTTCAGAAAATGCTTATTATTATTTTTATTTTTTCCAAAATGAAAATGATTTTCAAAATTGTACTTCGGTTAAACTGGTTGTTTCTTCCACCAGCTGTATTATTTTGCACCTGATCATCATAATTATTCAAATCAAACTAGGCGCAAAAAAAACTTGTTGAAGATTTTGTGTAATAGTAATAATAATAAGACTTTTTATTTCCCATCCCTTAAGTTTTACATGTACTTTTTAAATATGTTATCTATTTGGGTATAGGCCTCCTCCAGGTTGTTCCAATTTTCCCTGTCTTTAGCTCGTTTAATCCACTTATTTCCGGCTGTAGTTACGATGTCGTCACTCCATCGTTTGAAAGGTCGTCCTTTGCGTCTTTTTCCGCTAGGTCCTTTCCAGCTTATCGCTTCTACTGTCCATCGCTTGTCACTATATCGAGCAACCTGGCCAGCCCAACGCCATTTCTGCTTTAGACTGTAGTGCAGGGCATCAATTATATTTGTTTTCCTTCGTATGATTTCACTTCTTACTTTGTGTAATTCTCTTATTTTTAAAAAGCTTCTTTCCATTGCTTTTTGGCTTTTTGATTTCGTGTAAAACGGGGCCTGAAATGCTTAATGGTTTTAGAAATATAATTATTTACGTGCTTTTTAAAAGACAAAATGTTAATATTTCGCTTTTCACTTTCGGAAGTGCTTTCCAATCTCAGTATTGAGAGTCAACTTTATTCCTCTCATAAATCCAACAAACTTAACAATGCACAAACACGTGTCATAAATCTGGTTTATCTTCGTAAATAAAGCGTATTTTTACGCGGAAGATTTACGTCGATATTGGATAGTAACGTTGCTAGTGTTCTGCTTTTAGCTTTGGTTCCGATATTTGGAACAGAAAATTTACTAAAATGTTTATACGTACTAGTTTGTAAAAGTTAATGAAATACAACAACAACAACTCTTTATTAAAAACATAAAATAATTACAATAGTACTTAAATAAGGCTTAACTAAGTTTTTAATGGGCGGCTTTATCGCTCAAAGCGATCTCTTCCAGGCAACCTGAATGGACAGGAACATTTATAAAAGTTGAGGCCTTGAAAATTCTAATACTAATACAATAGTAATAATCCAATACATAATTTTACAAGACGTAAAAAATAATAAGATAAAAATACACAACGTTAAATAACGTTAATTAACGAAGCAAAGCGATGTCTAAGGCGGCCATTACACTCCAATTTGCAGTGTACCTACTAACTTAGCGTGGCAGTCAAGTGCCCGTGCAATAGAAATTAACTGGAATACTAGCTGTCTAACACTATCTAATTTTTAGTACGCTAGCTCACCTAGCGTACTGCAAATTGTATAATGAAATGACTGCTTTAGGTTCTACTGAGATATCTCGCCATTTATTTGTGCGACAATGGCTTGAGTATCGTTCAACCAATCTTCAAGAAATTTTGTAGGCGAGTAGTGCATGCAAATACAATGTTTAAGTTAAATTATGAGCAAAATCGGACGAGAAGTTACGGAGATATGCGAGCTCTCCGTTGAAGACAATCTACTAGCTAATTAAAAACACAATACAATATAACTTTATTGCTCTCGATTGCTCACCAGAAACTACAATGAAAACGTTAAAAAACTAACATATATTTATTCGGCAGTACAAGGGTGACCTCATCGCATAAAGTGATTTCTTCCAGGTTATAAAACTTGCCTATACTGCCTACTAATAAACATCTCTGCGTCAGCTTCAGCGACAAAAATGCGCTTTCGTATGTCCGAGTTCTGTCTAGATTTCTGTCCGGATCTTCCTCTATATGTCGAATTTTTTAAACCAAAATCGTAAAAAAAAATTGTAAATGTACCGAACCTGCTCACAAAATTGCATGAGAATCGGTTATCGGAATGCAATCTGTACAAGAGGACAAACTTCGGCCGCGAAGTGTACAGCTAACAGACCCACTAGTTCTTAACCAGCTTACAGCTCTGACAGCTACAATTTTTTACTAGATACGTTATTCCGCATAAGATAATTCACCTGAAACCGTAAAAAGAAGAAACACGTGAGTGAGTGAGTGAGTAAGGGGCATAGTCGCGGATGTAATATAAAACATTATGTGGTGAGCATCCGCGGTAATCACAACAAATGACATGCGAGCGGGACTCTAACGACTCTGCGGGTACCTGTGCAGTGTACACTGCTCGCCAAAATACACTACACTACACTTTTTTTAGTTTTTTTTTTTTTACATTTATTGACACTACTAGCCGCGTCCTGAGGTGTCACCCGCGGTCCCACAGGAACCATTTTTTTTTCCGGGATGAAAGGTGCCCTATGTCCTTTTATGTACCCCTGTCAACGTGTATGCAAAATTTAATTATGATCGGCTAAGAAGTTAAGGCTTGAATGGGTAGCAAACAAACAGGAGTTACTTAGGATTCGAATTAGGTGCAAAAATAACATTCAGCAGTACTAGACCCACCTTATCGCCTCAAGCAATTTCTTTCAGGCAACCCATGGATGAAAAGGACAAAAGAATTAACCATGAATACTACGGTTTAACTATTGTTTTTGTTATAGTTTGTGTGATATACTAAATCAAATCCAGTTATTCAGCCGCCGAGCTTATAGTGTATCGTGTTTACTGTGTTTTATGAAAAATAATCCTAACTAATACTCGTATTACAAATGCGAATGTGATTTGTTTTCGGTTGTTAAGTACTCAATCGATCATCATGAAATTTTGCAAACACGTTGTCAGGGACAACACGTTGTCACGTGTACAGGAACGAACATAGGACTATAGAAGGACCATATAATTTTTATCCCGAAAAAATTAAGGGTTGCTATGGGACTACTAGTGAAACCGCGGGGCAGAGCTAGTAAAAAAATTGGTTGTCTGTAAGTCGGTTTACTGACGATAGTTGAACGTGACAACGTGCTCACTCAAGTAGGAGAGAGACGGATGTCGAACGCTGCCGAACGCAAAGGCCGATTGTGCTTCTTTGTCGCTCGTTCCGCGCTCTCGCTTGCACTTCAAGCCTTACATGGAACGCCTCAGAGCGAGGTAACGCCGCATGAGTCATGTTTTTTCGTGCGTGCAGCCGGCTCTATCGAATTATAAGACGTTGTCACGTCAAAAATATATTTCAGAGATAGCAATATTTCTGCCCGTGACTGTAAACAGGTAAAACGTTACCCCCGCGTTTACTCTCCATCCCGGCGTTGATTATGAACGATGTTGCTTTTTTATACGCAACACGTCTTATTGTATTACGGCCCGGCTACGTCACGGGTACGTCACGGGTACGTTACGGGTACGTTATGTTTGCGTTACGCCGCGGTTACGCTGACGTCTCGGGCTAAAGTACCAGGATATAAGGGTCTTAGAGCGTGATGTTGTCATATTCCGTTGAGGAAAAGTAGTTTTGGTAAGTTTATTATGAAGCTAGGGAAGATTTTTGGCAATATTTTCGTTATATACGGAAAGGTAACATAGGTTACTTCTTATTCATGAGTTTTAGGTAAGGTAGGTAGTTCTTGCTGTAACCCTTTTAGCGCTTGAGATGATTTTATCTACATCGCTATATTTAATGTACTAGCAAATTTTAAAGGTTGATTCTATATAAATATCATAACAAACAACTTTTGCTAAGAGATTAACCCGCGACGAAGAAACGACGAGGTGTTATAAGTTTGACGTGTCTGCGCGTATGTGTGTGTGTGTGTGTGTGTGTGTGTGTGTGTGTGTCTGTCTGTGGCATCGTAGCTCCCGAACGAACCGATTTTTTGTTTTTTTTTTGTTTGAAAGGTGAATTAGTCGGGAGTGTAAGAACACTCCCGACAATGATAGATAAGAAGCTATGTTTGATAAAAACCTGTGTCGGGTTTTTTAAATTTATTTGCTCAAACTTCCTTTGTGGTTTCAGGGTTGGCTGAGTGCGGCAGGCGGTAAGTAAGTGTCTATCACGAGATGAAATTTGACACAGTAACAGTACCTTTCTAACTTACTTGGTAATGCATCTGCCTTATAAATACCCCCTATTTATAAGGCAGATGCTGACCAGGTTGGATTCCCGGCCTGACTGATGTTTGGAAGGTTATTTTAAACTTTTTGAGCAATTAATGGTACTAGTTGTCCAAGTCTATTTTTGTTCCATGGCAACTCCACACAGGATATTCTATTGGGGATCTCTAAGTGTGACTGTGTGAAGCATTGTTATAGCATTCAATTCAAATTGAAATATATCTGGCTGTGCAATTCTAGCCAATTTGAAACGGCTTCATGCTCATTCAGTGTTGTTATTGCGCAGTGCTGATGCTGTCTAGAAACTTCGATACCAAAACAATAACGACCGTGTTTCGAATTTGAGTATGTCAGGTTCATAAATATGTAATAGGCAGTGTACTGTGGTCAGGTTATAGTTTTGTCTCAAACAGCCTAAAAGTATAGGTATAGCGTATCTAAATAGTGTAAGAAACGGCACGAGTCTAATTTCAGGTGCACAGCGCGTAGACCCAATACAACTACAAGCAAACAAAGTACTACTACTACACATGTTCCGTTGACAGTATTATGTCACGTGTATCAATAACAAAGATAGAGAGAAGTACAAGAGACTAAAGCGAGAACGAGACAACGTTTGTGACTACGACGAATTATGTGCAGCACCTAATTTATGCGGTCCATTTTTAGGTTTTCGTACCGTATTTCTCTTATATACAGGGGTACTGGTTTGGTACTGGGACCTTATATGTATACAGGGGTAGGGGTTTTGATGGACAGAATATGCCCTTTAAAGGATGCTAATTGATTACAAGTAACCTTGTATATTATCGAAGGTAATCCGAAACGTGACGTCAAAACGAAAGAATTAGATTCCATAGGCGCAAATTATACAGGCCAGAATAAAAAATAAAAATAAATTCGGGACATTTCCACACACGGTCGCCTGACCCCAAACTAAGTAAGGCTTGTATTATGGCTGCCAGAGACTGATATACATACATATATCATTTTAAATACATACTTAAATAGATATTTAACATCCAGACATGGAACAAACACAAATGTTCACCGCATAAATGTTTGCCCTAGGTGGGAATCGAACCCACGCCCCCAAGCTCAGAAGGTAGGTTCACTACCAACTGAGCCACCGAGGCAGTCAATGCCTACGAGGAATGCTTACCATAACATTTAAACGCCATGATGGTTACGTTATGTTTTCAACGCTGCGCGACTGCGAATCGTATCGCCGCGCAATAAGATCCATGGTCGCGCAGCGTCAAATCAAAAGTAACCATCATGGTACTCGTAGTAAGAGATCATGTTAGGCCATCAGGCATTGGTTCAGGGTTGATAACTGTGAAACGACGTACCAGCGTCGCGTCACTAGTACCTATGTACCTATCAAAACACATCGCTTTTATACATCTATAAATTATATATCCTACTAATATTATAAACGCGAAAGTTTGTATGTATGGATGGATGGATGGATGTTTGTTACTCTTTCACGCCAGAACGGCTGAACAGATCTGGATGAAATTTGGCACAGAGATAGATTATAGTTTAGAATAGCACATAGGATACTTTTTAACCGCGGGTGAAACCGCGGGGTGCAGCTAGTACATAAATAAAAATGAATTGCCGAAATGTTCGTACGCGCATAACTTGCGGACGACTGCACTAAATTAGATAATTATTTTCTTCTTGCGTTCGTTATTGTCAGGACAAGATTTTTTTAGTACAAAAAAAAGAAATGGCGTAACAAAGTTCGCCGGGTCAGCTAGTTTTTTATATACCTATTTATGTTTTAAGGCGGCACTGCGCTTGAACCTTGCTCGCGCTGCATTTTCGCCTTACGTCCAGCCTGTATAATTTGTGTCTTTCAGAACTGGCTAAATGAAAAAACCCCATGTACATGTTTAAGGGGTATTTTCGTGTGGCCAGTTTTGTTATTTACACATCAATAACAACACAAAAACAAAAGAGAGGCATCGGATTTAGTAACATTTAAGAAAAGGCAAAAAAGCCCTTAAAATATTTTGAAAAGCGTGCGCTGATAAATCAGCCGGTCAAAGCTGTAATCTCCCTGTGGCTGCTCGAATTCAGCACTACACCCGGATCCCGGATTACCCGGAACACTGGCGTCACCGCCTTATCCGGCCCAGATCGGCCACACCCGGCTTATCCCGCCCAGATTTTTTTCTCCCTCGAGGAAAATATCCCCTCGGTTTTAGTGATGGGCTGTACAGTACAATGTCAACGATGTTTCTGTTTAGAATTTTTAACAATGCAACTTAATTTGTTTTACTGTACGTCAATTTTTTTTACTGTACGCGTGAATTATCAGATTGCAACGTATAACCTATCTACATACTCGTGAAAGCATCTGAAAAACATTACTTTCCCTTTTTGGTAGAGTCAGGTAAGAATAAATTAATTTTTAAAATACGTATGTCGTACGTAATTTCTCAAATGGTTGCAAATTTGCAAATATTTTTAACCACTTGCTGATTTCCGAATGGGCTGAAATTTGGCATATTTTATACTGAAATGTAAGTTCAGTGACAACGCTGTGGTTTCAAAAAGCTGATCAATCAAATAAATATAATATTGCAACAACATAATCGACCAAGCGAGCGAAGCGACTATGCTTCAGCTTCGACGAAAATGCTTCCGTATGTCCGAATTCTGTCCAAATCCCTGTCTGGATCTCTATCTTCCTCCACAGGTCACATGCCTCAACTGATTCTCGTGAAATTTCTCGGACAAACGTCAGCCACGAGATCTACAGCTCACATAGCCACTGGTGAGCTTGAAAAAATGGATTGTTCCTCTTTGTCCCCACTTTACATGAATGGGAGTCAATAGGAAACATCAGTTCCTGTTGTCCCCCACTTTTAGATAAATCTCAACCCCCCACTATAATCTCTTGGAGAAAGACGTGAAATACTTTTAGCTATCGATATTATCAAATCCACATCCCTACTGAGGAAAATATCAGCTGAAAATCTCGCATATCCTCCTTACACGCGTATGAAGTGACGTTAGGGAATCATAATTTCAAATGCGCGGTGTGTCGTCTCTGTTAAATTTTGTTATCTCACGTATTTGCAATCTGTTATGATGTTAGAGTTTTTTGCATTGCCGGAGAGAAAAGGGGAAGTGTTGAAAATCCTTTGAAAGAAAGGATTTAAGTGAAAAAAAGAAAACCGCGTGTTTATAAATAAATAGGATTACTTTAAGGCAGTGGCAGATTTGCAAGAATAATTGTATCTAAAGTGTTTTTTTTATTTTAATTTAAAAAAATGTTTTGTGTTCGGCCTTAGTTAAACCTTTGGTTAATCACGGTCGAAGTGTTCGGCGGGCATCTCACCCAATGTTAAGCGACGATGTCAAAGTCAAAGTCAGCATGTTTTTTGTTCCAATTGGTTATCGACAATGGCTACTTGTGAACGACAAAGTCCCATAAAAAGCCTCCGACATGCTAAGAACACTCCCGACTAATTCACCTTTCAAACAAAAAAAAAAAAACAAAATCAAAACCGGCTTATCCATTCGGGAGCCATATATATGCCACAGACAGACACACAAAGACACGTCAAACTTATAGCACCCCGTCGTATTTGCGTCAGGGCCTAAAAAAATTAATGCGGCCTACGATGGAGCACCCTTGTCAAGAAGAAGAAGAAACACTCGAGACTTAAGATACCCATATTTATACCCCTAACTATAGAGGAAAACCCACTCAAGTTCAGGCAGAACATTGAAATCAGCATAAAAATAAACCCTTTTTTAAGTTTTGGGAGCGTTAAACCTTTCAGCAAATTGCTTGTGACATAGCGTCCAGTTCTTCCTAGTATAAACTCTACTTAAAGAACACAGAAAATTAAAAATACTATGCCTACGATTTGGTCGCCCCGTATCAGAAGGTCTATCAAGGAAAAGACGTAGTTTGTAGAACGTCGTCATATTAAAACGTCTGTGAGGGTCGTGGGAAACTGCTGGATGCGGCCAGCGCAAGACTGGTCGTTGTGGAGATCACTGGGGGAGGCCTTTGTCCAGCAATGGACTTACTTCTGGCTGAAACAATGATACATATCGTCTCACCTTTCCCCCTAGGGGGATGGCAGAGGTGTAATACAACACCCACACTTCACCGGACGATATTACAATACAATACAAAAACTCTTTATTGAAACCAAATACAAAATAAATCCAAACTAAACATTCAAAAATATAGGCGCAATGGGCGGTCTTATCGTTTAAGAGCGATCTCTTCCAGACAACCTTTGGATGGAATAAAAACATTATGATTAAGCATGGACGGTGGTGTGTGCTAAAGAATATAAATAAATAATAATAATTATATTATTAATTGAAAATCATTATAATAATAATTATAATGTTGTCCCATTGTTGGGCAAAGGCCTCTCTTCCCTTTTTTCAGTTGTCCCTGTTTTTGGCTTTGGTGGGCCAATCCTTTTCGTAGGCGTCTTTCCATCTCTTTCTGGGTCGGCCTAACGACTGTTTAACTTTTGGGACCCACTCGGAGGTGGTTTTAGCCCATAGCTTAATTTACTTAAATAACATAGTAAATGACATACTGAAATAAAAAATGCATCACATATTTTGATCAAAATATTTTTGATATTTTGAACCTCATCAGGTTCTTTTTAACCGACTCGAAAAAAGATGGAGGTTCCTAATTCGTCAATTTTTTTTGTATTTATGTTACGTGATTACTCTGCCAATTACGAATCGATTTAGATGTTTATTTCTTGTTTGGTAGATCTTATTTTAGAGGTCCCATGTAAATTGTATCAAAATCGGTCCAAATCGGGGGTAGGGAAGTCGGTTTTGTTCTTATATTATATTATCTACACTAATATTATACATAGGAAAGATTTGTATGTAAGTATGTTTGTAACGAATTAACTCAAAAACTACTGGTCCGATTTCAAAAATTCTTTCACCATTAGAAAGCTACATTAACTCCGATTGACATAGTAGTGAAGCCGCGGGCAAAACAGCTAGTTGTTTTATGAAGATGCTTGTTTTATAATAATAATAATAATAAATAATAAATTTTTATTTCAAAAAGTACATGATAAAGATAAAAACTATCAGATGCAAACATTTTTTAGAAACAATAAAATAATTTTGCCTGAACTAGGTAGTCCTGTTTGTCAGGCGATAAATACGGCAAAAAATTAACTTAATATAATCATTGCATACTCACATATTCTAATTCACTAAAATTAATTTTAAACTATAAAATAAACTTACTGTAAATTTAAAATTAAACATACAAATTAAACACAAACAAATAACAACTTCTCTGTATCTTCGTAGGACATATTTTGGAGTGCTTCTTTAACAGTTTGCTTACATTTTGTATAAGTAAGGGAAAATAATTGCCCGAGAGAATTGAGTCTATTGTAAAGAAGCGGACCTAAAAACATGAAAAATTTTCTTGTAAAAGCATGCTTTGTTGCTTTTTGAGGGCACACAATATCTTTCCGTCTTTTGTTAGTAATGTCAGCGTTGTAAGGAGTAGCTGCGTGCTGCTTTAGCACTATGTTCATTATGAAAAGCTGGCGAACGGTTAATACTTCACAAGATTTGTAGAGAAGGTTAGTAGGAAATAGGAAGGGACGGAAAGTTGACACCTTGAGGATCGCACGTTGAGCTCTCTCGATGGTTAGTAACAATGTTTTCCCTGCTCCACCCCATGCAGTTATACAATAAGATAATATTGATTGACAAAGAGCTAAATAAACCTGTCTGATTAATTTTGGATTTGAAATACTGCGTAGCTTTTTAAATACAAATATCATCTTACGAATCCTGTTGCATACCATTTCGATGTGTGGTTTAAACGATAGAGTTTCATCTAATATTATGCCCAAGTATTTTATTTTATTCGTAATTTTAATGACAGGGCAGTTACATTGTATGACACCGGAACCTCTACAATAGTGCGCTAATACTTTAGTGCTAGTTTGAGTTGATGCTGGTTTTCGCATTGAAAATTTAATGAATTTTGTCTTGTTTATGAAGACTTTGACCGTTTAAACCAGTAAGGTTATTTGACCAAAGTTTTTTCCGCTGTGGCTCGCTGCGTTTTTAGCTGCAGCTATCTCGAGAACTCAGTGACGTCATCGGCACCGGCTTAATTGGAATAACTTTTAATTGGCCGCGAGTTCGAGTTGCTACTTTATTGGCTTGCTCTATGATGTGATGGTACTAAAAGATTTTCGCGTCTATACGAGTAAATTTATATATATTATTTTTTTCAATAAATTACACTCCACGGTCTCCTGGGGATGTGCCAGCCATCGAAGGCGCTTCTACATTTAAAACTGCCTCGGTGGCTCATTTGGTAGTGAACCTGCCTGCTGAGCTTGGGGGCGTGGGTTCGATTCCCACCTAGAGCAAACATTTATGCGATGAACATTTGTGTTTGTTCTATGTCTGGGTGTAAATATCTATCTATTTAAGTATGTATTTAAAAATATATAAAAATGTATATCAGCTTTGCTTAGTTTGGGGTCAGGCGACCGTGTGTGTAAGTGTCCTGATATTTATTTTATTTTATTTAAAAGTAGGGTCAACTGGGGCAAATGCCTCTGTAGGGCAATTGCGTCTTTCGAGAATTACACAACTCTCTCAAAAATTAGATCTTCATCTTTTTTCTCTACATCTTTTTTCTATCTTTAGTTGCAATAATCTATACAAGATCCTATACTATATGCATCTATTTACACCCCTTCGGGAAAAAACCGTCACGGTATGTTATGTTATTATTTTATCTACATCTACATACGTTAAAATTATAAAGAAGAGAGATTTGTATTTTTGTATGTTTGCAACGAATAAACTGAAAAACTATTGCTCCGATTTCAAAGGTAGATGGCGCCTAATTTGTGAAGGGTCTGCCAGTAACTCTCCAAAGACGCAATTGCCCTACAGACGCATTTTCCCCAGTTGATCCTATATCATGAACATAGTACATAATCACTCAAGCTATGAATAAATAGTGCTAACCATTTCCGCGTTTATTATAGCTAGTTAACCTGCGGAGACGTCGCCATCGTAATCTAAGTATAAAACTTGCCACCTTGGAACAGACGCCTGCGCTCGTAAAGTACCGCTTACGCCAGATCAGCACTCCTCACTTACTGCCGGGATAAAGGAGACAATGTTGCGGACATGTGCACCTAACATCACATTACACTAATCCTAGCCTACTTAGAATATCCTACCTTTATGTTAGAAAGGCGAAAGTTTGTTTGTGTGTGTTCGTTTGCTATTTGCTACTTAAATTCGGTTAAGTAAGTACTTAAATTCCATTGTTATCTTAAACACAAATTACAGATCTACGGATTCGTACGTACTAATTTATACAAAAAAAAAGCGATGATAGCCTAGTTGGAGAAGGCTCGGAGGGAGCGGGTTCGAACCCAGCCGACGGCACGCACCAATTTGTGTGAATGTATGCGCATTATATGTCATCTGCTACACGACTGGAGCCCGGTGTATGGTGACAGGCTCGCCCCCTGTCATATTTGAGACTGAATATCGTCCAGCGAAGTGTGAGTGTTGCATTACACCTCTGCCAGCCCTTTGGAGGAAAGGTGTGACGATATGTTTAAAATATAAAAGCACCCTTGAGACGGCCTAGAATTGTGAAACCTGAGTGAGTTGTTCTTCTTGTCCCCACTTTTCGACCCCATTGGGGGGTAAGGGGGGCGGGTTCTAAGAGGAAAAACTAGCTACGCGACTCACCCTACACAAACTTACTTTACATCTTCAAAGGTACCAAAGAACAGGTACAAATGTTAAGTCGTGGGATCAGCAAAAATCTGAAATTAAACAACGCCACCCTGAAGCGTATTGCCGAACTCAGATAAAATCTAAGCCTGAAATGGCGGCCGGGGAAGTTTTAATTGGAACAGGATCCGATACCTACGGTTACTATTGTTTCTGTACTGAAGGATAAACTTACATTGCTCGCCCAGGGAAATGGCAACTTCGGAAATAACGGTCGCAGTCCTTGTTGAGATGGCGACTTAAATGTTTAGTCTTTTTACCTACCTTAATAGCATGCGCGCGAGACAAAACTCTTCTTGCCACTTTTTAATAAGTTTTGCCTTGTATGTTTGTGTATGTGTGTGTGTGTGTGTGTGTGTGTGTGTGTATGTCTGTTTGTCTATGTCATCGTAGCTCCCGAGCGGATAAACCGATTTTTGTTTTGTTTGATAGGTGAATTATTCGCGAGTGCTCCTAGCAGCTATGTTGGATAAAAACCGTTGTCGGGAGTGTTTAGAATTTTTACGAATAAAAATATGTACGTCTGTCTCGATAAAAAGAGTCCACGTACCGTTGTCGCTTTACGTATGCTAGGCCTGCAACAAATTCACTTCTTTTCTGTACCTCTACGTAGGAAGGACCTACAGTATGTATCTTATATCTTTAAATGAGCAATTCTTGTATATGTATATATATTATATATATAATTGGAATCTCGGAATCGGCTCCAACGATTTTCATACAATTTAGTATATAGGGGGTTTCGGGGGCGATAAATCGATCTAGCTAGGAATCATTTTCAGAAAAGTTAATTTTATTCGTGTTTTATCGATAATCAACTTAAACATAAACTTGGAAGAAAAATAACAAAAAGGAGGCGTTTGAGTAGTCTCAACTGAAAAATATGACACTTCCTGACATCTATTGGCGAATAATAATACTATTTTTTGTGAGCAACTAATTGCTTTAACGACACAACAGCAGATGGCGTTGTTAAGTAACACGAAGAATGAGTGTTTGCTTTGAGGTTAGACTAAAATCAATTGTTTATTTTCCAAAAAACAATTAAAAAAAAAAAAAACCGAGCAAAGCTCGGCATCCAGGTACTAGTTGTTTAAACTCAATTAAAAACTACGTACAAAAACTTCCTACTATATCTTTTTTACTCTATAATATAGTGTGACTATTTTAGGCTTTGTGTCAATCCAGGGTATAAGCTACTTCCATACCAAAATGTATCCATATCCACTCAAGCGTTTGAAGCGTGAATAACAAACAATACAATACAAAACTAAACTAAATATGCAAGTATAGGTGCAAAGGGCGGTCTTATCGCTTACAAGCGATTCTTTAGACAACCTTTGTCTGAAACATCCAAACATAAAAACATTCACATTTATTATAGTACTAGGATAGCAGAATATGTTTTGTATTGCTCAGACATTCCGAAGTCGAGTCAACTCGATGCAAATTTTCACCTCAAACATAAAACGTGCCAAATATCTTGACGTGCACTGCAGTTAATTCGAACAGCCCGATCTTCCCGCTAATACAGAAATGAAGTTAAATTAAAATTATATAATTTCAATAGTAGGAGATAACTTCGTTTATTGTATTGCGGGTTCTAAGATTGCAGTGCGATTCCGAAGTTTAATTCTAGCTTTGCTGAACGGTAATCCGTACGTGGCTATTGTAGCAAGCAAGAACAAACGTTGCTAATATCAGTTTCATTTCCAAACAAAAGACGATTAAACTGTCAGATAAATAACGCGGTGTACTAATCCTGTATACCTTACTTATTTTAAAGGTATGTGTATGTGTGCGGGCGTGTGTGTGAGCGTGTGTGTGTGTGTGTGTTTGGAAGCAACAAACAAACAAACAAACAAACACACACACACATGTTACGGTCAAACGGATTGACGGATTTCAATAACATATCGTCACGCCTTTCCCCCGAAGGGGCTGACAGAGGTGTAATACAACACCCACACTTCGCCGGGCGATATTCAGTCCCAAATGTGACAACTGGGGCAAATGCTTCTGTGTGGCAATTGTGTCTTTCGAGAGTTACTGACAAACCCTTCACAAATTAGGCGCCACCTACATATTCTTTCTTCTATCTTTAGATACAATAAATAATCTGTAGAAGGTGGCATTACTTCCCTAATTTGTGAAGGGTTTGTCAGTAACTCTCGAAAGACGCAATTGCCCTACAGACACATTTGCCTTGGTTGACCAACAAAAAATACTTAAAAAAACAACAAATTTAATATTTAAGGAGGATACAGCAAACGTGAGTTTTTTTTGCTCGTTTTTATAGATAACTAGCTGCGCCCCGCGGTTTCACCCGCGGTTAAAAAGATATTAATAATTAAAAAATAATAAATGAAAATTTTTTTTATTTTTTTATTTTATGTAAAGTAGGTCGGCGTTTGACCACCAACTCGCCTGATGTTAAGCGACGTTGTGGTCTAAGATGGAGCACGACGACCTATAGGGTACTTATTCACTCTAGCATTAAAGTTTTGTAGAGTGAAGAAGTACAAAGACGGCAGTTGAGTGAGGCGCTACAAGTGCGCTACTGCTCAGACCCGTCTTCGGAACGGTTACACCGGACTACATCCCGAAACACGACTAGGTCATTTCACGGCATGGCTTGGTCCGGTGGGTGGTAACTAGCCACGGCCGAAGCCTCCCACCAGAGTTTGCTACCCGGTTAGCACTACCCGGGGACCACGTGTAGGGAATCAGACTGGAGTACACTCCTACGGACGTAAAAACGGATTAAAAAGTATCCTATGTGCTATTCTGGACTATAATCTATCTCTGTGCCAAATTTCATCTAAATCTGTTCAGCCGTTCTGGCCTGAAAGAGTAACTAACATCCATCCATCCATCCATCCATTCTTACAAACTTTCGCGTTTATAATATTAGTAGGATGGTTCCGTACCCTTCGTGCGTGAATCCGGCTCGCACTTAGCTGGTTTTATTTTGAACGTTGACGTAGCCACCTCCTTCTAAACCACGCGATAGTTTTTGATTTACGCTTTATAAGTAGGTACTGTGTGGAGCCGGGGCGGGTCGCTAGTCTTCTACTAAACGACAGTTCAATGTACATGTACCTTTATATTTGACCCAGCGGAGCGAGGTCTCAGAGTATACTGGGACTACTTAAAAAAACTCATATCTCCGCCATTTTGAAAAAGATCCAAAAACGGCATCGACAAATAATATCTATTTAATTATCGAAACTCACAAAGTTGCAAGAGAATCTGTTAAGTATCATTAGATCAGTGTCGTATCCTCTCCATCCTAAGGTGGCCTGAAAGAGATAGCTTTTAGTGATAAGGCCGCCAGTTGTTACACTATATAATGAGTTTTATTAAATTTTTTCTCTTGTTGTTTTGTTATTTGTGGTGTGAACAATAAAGAGTTTATCTATCTATCTATCTATTTAAGTAAAGGGACGTGTAGACGAAGACAGAGATCCGGACAGAGGTCCGGACAGAAATCTGACTTACGAAAGCATTTTTGTCGAAGCTGAAGCACAGACGATTTACTAGTAACGCTCGCTCGGTCGATTATGAGAAACATCGACAAGAGGTTGTGGAGATATGCAAGGTGTCCATTCGACGCGAACTACTAGTAGTTATTATAAGTTACTAGCTGCATCCCGCGGTTTCACCCGCGGTTAAAAAGTATCCTATGTGCTATTCTAGACTATAATCTATCTCTGTGCCAAATTTCATCCAGATCTGTTCAGCCGTTCTGGCGTGAAAGAGTAACAAACATCCATCCATCCATTCTTACAAACTTTCGCGTTTATAATATTAGTAGGATAGTAGGATATATAGTACTTGCTCTCAAGAATTAACAGTAGATAAATCGAGATACCAGGGCATCATGAATCATGTTAACCACGGTTCAGTTTAACCGAGGTGTAAGAGCTTGGAGCGTAAATGTGGAATTCATGGCTGTAGAAGATGTTAGTTTGCTCAGTATTCACTGTTATGACAACTATACATTATACACCTTATGTTTATTGCGATTGAGTATAAAGTTCAACTCTAGGACTAATTTCGAATATTTCACCGGCAAGGTGGCCAAATTGTTTGAAGACTACTAGAGCAGAATAACTAGTACAGTGATGGTAGACACTTAGAAACGTTAGCTTGAAACAACTCTACACTATTTAATTTTAAGAGGGATAGATAATTTTCTAGTGATAAAAATAACATAACATTTCGTCACGCCTTTCCACCGAGGGGGCTGGCAGAGGTGTAATACAACACCCACACTTCGCAGGACGATATTCAGTCCCAAAATGTGACAGGGGCGAGCCTGTCGCCATACAATACGCACATTTTATGTTCACACAATGAACAAATTGGTGCGTGCAGTCGGCTGAGTTTGAACCCGCTTCCTCTGGCTTGAAAGGCGGACCTTCTCTAACTAGCCTAACATCGCTTAAATAAATAATATGTCATATAAATAACAACATAACGCCTTTCCTTGAAGGCGTTGGCAGAAGTGTTTTACAACACCCACACTTCCCTGGACAATACTTCAGTCCCAAATGTGACGATGTATGGCGAGCCGGTCGCCATACATCGGGCTCCGCTTACATAGCAAACCAGTTGAGCCTCGCGGTTAAAAAGTAACCTATATGCTATACCAGACTATAATCTATCCCTTTGCCAAATTTCATCCAGATCCGCTGTCGGGCGTGATTGAGTAACAAACATCCATACATTCACCCAAATTTTCGCATTCACAATATAGTGTGATTAATGAATAAGTTGGTGCGTGCTTTTGGCTGGGATTGAACCCACATCCTCTGGCTTGAGAGGCGAGCTTTCTTCCAACTAGGGTCTAGTTGGAAGAATTGGAAGGTTAGTTACTAGGCTCTCACGAATGAACAAATACAATTAAGGCGAGGCTTTCCCAGAACTTTAGGTATTTTACTCTACCTCAGGCCGCACTTTTTGGGAGCGCGACGTATTCATTCACGCGACACAAAAGTTGTGTGCGATGCGCCGCGCGCACGTCTTTCACCCGTCAGTCACGTTATGGTATCGAGTACCTAAACACCCATTTTTAGGAAATCGATAAAATAATCCGTCCGTCATTGTACTCATCCATTTTATGAACATTTTTTATTTGATGCCAAACAAAAAAAAATCTAAAAAATGCCGTTCAACCAATATAGGTACAACCAATCTCATGTCCACGAGTTGTTGTATTTTTGATGTGTGAGCAGTCGTGGCATTAGTTTCATTTTACCGGTAGTGTCATATTTCCATTTTATCACACTTCACACTCATAAATACAAAAGATTGCGATTGTGTGTGGAAGTTAGGTACTTACTCGTATTTCACTTTTTCACACCTAAACGGCTAGACGGATGAGGATCATATTTGGAACGGAGTTAGCTTATGCCCTGGATTGACACATAGGCAACTTGTTATCCTTATTAGGACAAATATTTATACAGGGTGTTGGAATGATTGTGTAACTACCGGTATTCATTAAATAATACAACATAGTAAATTTCATTATTTTTGGGTATATTGTATAACAATGGTAATAACAATTTTAATTACCTTACTTTACCATTAGGTGCGTACTAATAATATTGTATGGTTTGTTAAATGTTACAAAGTTAAAAAACTACACGATTCGGATATAATTTTGAACAATAATTATGAAAGAATCGAGTAAACTTATACCGGATATACAGGGTGTAAGGAGACCGTTCTCGAAGCCGAAACGCCGTTATTATACTATCTATACACAACCCGAAACCACTAACTATTAGCCATATAACTGTTATTTTAAACTTTTAGAAATTTGCAAACCAGCAATGTAACGCGTTTATATCGCGGGGGTCAATGGTCGGCGCCAGTACCTACCGAAAGTGCGACGACGCACCGCGCGGCGCGCGGTGTGCGACGCGTGATTCAAATCGGTAGAAGTTATTATCTACTAGGTAGGTAGGTAATAGGTAGGTTGAATTCAATCAATCGGTTTAAAATGCTTTACCTAATCGCAGATGTGTGAGATAGGGCTCAAACTCGCACTCCCGATCTTACAAAATCACTTACCTAGTCTGTGTTTTCATTCGCCTTCTGCGGTGCTATTCACAATCATTCGGAAACGTTTCCGATCGGATCCCACAAATTTCAAACTCAAATTGTTCGAATCTCAGTCTCCTTAAATACATTTTGGAATAGGAAATCAAGTATCAATCCGATCTGAAGAATTAATCACGTCTAAAAACTTATGAATATAGACTGAAATTCGAATAATTTAGGTTTACAATTTTTGAAATCCGAACGGAAACGCTTCCGAATGGTTGTGAATAGCCCTGCTGGGTCGGAAGTCGGATTTCGGAAGCGGTCCCGCAAATTAAGGTGCGTTTAGACTAATCACATTAGGTTACCTAATTGAAATCGTTGATAAAATGTGGAAGCAAGGTGTTACGTGCGGTGGCGCGGCGTGGCGATGAGCCCGGGTAACTGCCACACTACATTTTTTTGTGCCATAATTGGCAAACAAACTAACAGGTTGCCTGATGGTAAGTGTTCACCGTTGCCTAAGGATACCTTTAATACCAGGGACATCACATCACGCTTCTTACAGAGTAGTCTTATGTAGAGAAAATGCATTAGCATCTCTCACAATCTCGGGGGGAGTCGGGCAGTGTGTGGGACTCCAACACACCCTAGAGTTACACTCTGCGGTGTTCTGCTTTTGCCTTTTTAATGCAATAATTTAGAAGCTTGATTTTTACAGCTTCAAGATATTGTAGATCTGTTTAATACATGACAGTACGGAATCCTAACAAGTTAGCTACATTTTTAGTAGGTAAAGAAATAAAATTGAAATTGTAAAGGTAAAGACAGTACATTTTAACTTGTGAAAACAGTGAAAACGCACCCTAAATGTGTTTATGTCTATTACGCACACAAGCGCGTGTCTATCGCGACCGACAAAGAAAGCCGCGCGCGCCGAAGGACAGTGCGATCTTTCGGCGCCGCCGGCCGGCGCGCGGCAGCAGCTTTGGCTTCGTAGGTACGAGTATAGCGCGAGCGAAAAGGTGAATGTTCTGTGCGTGCGTGTCGTCGTGATTTTGAATCCGAGGCAATAAGATCACAATTCACAAGCCTACAAATTCATGTTATGAGAAAGTATTGAAGCTATGTCTTTTTAAATTTCAAAGTGAAACATTTTGTAAGTGACGGCGCAGGCGGACCTAGTTGGGTTGGGTTGGAAGTTGAGACCATTGGATTTTTAATCCGCAGGTCCCAAGGTTTGAATCATTTCGAAGTTAGTGCGTATTGTTGATTGCTGACAGCTGTAAACGCTGAAGAAAAACATTGTGCGAAAATGGGATGCCTGAGAGTTCTTTGTGAAGTTTACAAACGAACAACTCATTGGACCAGCGTTGTGGACACTTACGACTTGTGTGCCTTAAGCTTCTCACAATGAGAAGATGGCTCATATCTCATGGCCCATCTCCAGCCGTAGGACAGTTTGAACCGAACGTGATTTAGGCAATTACCGAAGAGAATGCAATAGCCACGTAGGTAGTTAGATCTGTACGAATGGCGAGAGGACGTCTCGTACCGCGCCGCCGCGCACCCGCGCGCGCGCCGAGACAGCGGCGGTCGCGCGGCGGGTGGTGGGGGGGGGGGGGGGGCGGCTCCTTGCGAGGTCGCGACCGCGCGCAGCTGTGTGCGGGCGTTCACCTCTAGCGTCAGCTGTCAGTCATTTGTATTAGATTGCCGTTAAGGTAAATTTTTTTTTTGGTAATTGGTGTATAAACTAGCTCTTTAAAGCTTGTATAACTTGTGTCGATGTTAAAATATCAGATTTTAAGTTTAAAAAAAAAACCTTTTTTTGGCGTTTTTTTTAGTCGCTTTGTATTAGTAATCCCCACCACTATTCCCAGTTTTCGTTTTCGAGAGGGGTCCACTAACTCCCTGTATAGGTTAGCATATAGTTTATGGTTAGTTATACATACCCTGGGTACGAAGTGGCAGACATTCTGCTAGTACTAACAAAACATCCAATACAAAAATATACATTCACAATATTTACATTTATATATACAATTGAGCTATAGGTACGTAGTATTATTATTTGTTCTGTGATATAGTTGTAGAATCGATGGCAGCCTAGTTGGGAGTGGCAATTTTGCTCTGCTGGGTTCGAACCCAGCCGACGGCACGCACCAATTTGTTCATTGTGTGAACATATGTGCGTATTGTGTGTCATCTGCTACATAACTGGAGCCCGGTGTATGGCGACAGGCTCGCCCCCTGTCACATTTGGGACTGAATATCGTCCGGCGAAATGTGGGTGTTGTATTACACCTCTGCCAGCCCCCTCGGGGAAAAGCGTGACGATATGTATGCATGTCTAGCCATAAGTTCTGTTACAAATGAAAATGCATTTATTTTTTTATACAGTAATGTAATGTTAATAAAAGTTATATTTACATATGTATTGAAGTCTTAACAAAAATATAACTATTATTTTATTCAAAATTACCACATTTGGCCTTGATAGAGGCCTTTAGTCGGTCTGGCCAAGAATCTATGGATTTACGGACTGTTTCCATGGGAAATTTAGCCACTGCTTGCTTCAAAGATTTCTTAAGTGACTCTATGTCGGCGTGTCGTTTAGAGCAGGCCATGCCCTCTAAACCTGACCATAATTTGTAGTCCAGGGGGTTTTGATCTGGGCTAGAGGAGGGCCAGTCTTCAGCCCTTATAAAGTCCGGAACATTGGCTTTCAGCCAGGCTTGGGTAGTTCGCGCCTTGTGACCATGTGCAGAGTCTAGTTGGAAACTCCACGGTAGATTTTTAAAAAGTGTATTGCTAAGGGGTTGTACAACACCATATAAGACGGTCTCTTGATACACTTTGGCAGAAGTTTTAACCCCCTTTTCACAAAAACTAAGCTTTGTGACGCCGTGATAGGACACCCCCCACCAAACCATGACTGACGCAGGATGATGACCACGCTGAGTGAAACAGGGTCAATGTCATCCACGTGCCTAAAACAAAATAAAAATAAATATTTATAAGTATGATGTCCAAAAGTTCAAAATATAAAAATTCTAAAAAACCGACCAAGTTCGAGTTGGACTCGCGCACGGAAGCTGTCGTTCAAGCTTGTTGATATGTTTGTACATAATTATATAACAACTACATTATAAATAAATGAGCTTTCAAATGACACCTCAAACAACTGATTTGATGAGATAGAACTCGAGATATAAGCAATAATCTACAACGGTCGGCGGCCATCTTTGTGACGTATATACATAGCTTCGCCTGTCCCCGCTATCGCTTCTTACAACCGGCAGTTTCGAATTTCAAAGGCAACGACGAACACATCCATACCAGTCGTAGGTTTATAAAAGCCGTACTTACAAGATTTACCGAAATGCTCGATTTTCGCTAATCGTTAAAATCGAATATACAACTTTACGAGTTTTCTTCAAAACAGCCAAAATCACGTTGCAGTACTAATCAGGCCTAGATGTGTTCAAATCATACGGCTATAACTCAAACGCTACCAAACACTCGTGTAGTACAGATTGTTCAGTCAAAAATGAAAGTATGAACGACGTCCCCTATCTCACCTAACACCCTATATAATTTACATACATACAGTACAGTCAAAACTTAGCGAATATCCGCCACCTTGCATGTTACAAAAAGAAGGTAGGTACTTACGTTTCGTCAATTGCAATGTCATCAGAGTTTATTACATTCTCTTGAAGTACTCTTCTGCAAAAAAAAAACGAAGATAAGTATTCATGTAGTTAAGTATAACTACGTAAATATCACTACTAGATATACCACTAGGCCACTCGTTGTGCAGTTCAGATTGCTCAGTAAAAATGAAAGTATGAACGTCGTCCCGTATCTTACCTAACATCCTGTATAGTTAAAACTTAGCGAAGATCCGCCGCCCTGCATGTTACAAAAGGTAGGTAGGTACTTACGTTTCGTCAATTCCAATGTCATCGGAGTTTATTACATTTAGTTGTAATACTCTTCTGAAAAAAAAAAAACAAAACTGTAAGATAGGTATTCGTGTAAGTAGGTATAAATAGATAAATATAAATATCACTGGTATGCCACTAGGACGGGTATTTACTCGTTGTGCAGTTCAGATTGCTCAGTAAAAATGAAAGTATGAACGTCGTCCCGTATCTCACCTAACATCCTACATACCTATATAGTCAAAACTTAGCGAAGATCCGCAGCCCTGCATGTTACAAAAGGTAGGTAGGTACTTACGTTTCGTCAATTCCAATGTCATCGGAGTTTATTAAATTTGGTTGTAGTACTCTTCTGAAAAAAAAAAACTGTAAGATAGGTATTCGTGTAGGTAGGTATAACTATATAAATATAAATATCACTGGTACGAGTATGCCACTAGGTTGGGTATTTACTCGTTGTGCAGTTCAGATTGCTCAGTAAAAATGAAAGTATGAACGTCGTCCCGTATCTTACCTAACATCCTGTATAGTCAAAACTTAGCGAAGATCCGCCACCCTGCATGTTACAAAAGGTAGGTAGGTACTTACGTTTCGTCAATTCCAATGTCATTGGAGTTTGTTACATTTTCATGTAGTAATCTGTAAAAAAAAAAACTGTAACTGTAGGTAGGTATAACTACATAAATATCACTAGTAGGTATACCACTAGGCCGGGTATTTACATCCTGAATACACGTAACGAGACAAAAAAGTGTCTATGATGATGAGTATGATATTTGAAAGCACTAAAACGAATATAAGTAGGTACTCATCGATTTGTTGTTCATCATCTGACTACAAAAGCAATGCAAGAAATGTCGATTCTAGTAAATAAAAACAATGATTATCTGCTTACCGACGTTTGCTCCTTGACTCGTACGATTTTCTAAAAGCCAGACTTGAGCATTTTTTTCTTTTATTGTGTTTGTTACCCATTATGGTAAAACTAAAAGCTTGGTTAGTGTTGGTGTGTGCGGCACTGCGGAGACACAAAAATTTGGCACACGTCCGGCGTCGACGGGGTCTGCGAGCGGACTGGCGGTCACGTAAACGCGCCTTTTTACCATGAATTCATGATAAAAAAATCATATAAAATTACCATATTAACTTTTTAACATTTTTATTAATGATTCCACTTGTTTATTGCGTTGTAATTCGTAAAAAAAATTAAAAAAGCAATATGATTTGTAACAATGAAGTCGCAAATCGTATTTAAAATACCAAATAGAGGTGACTTTGGATTTTTTTTCTATCGAGTGAAGTTATTCATAACATGTATCAGATTTATGATTCCACTTATAAACATGCTCGAGAATAACATATATTTTTTACACATTAAAAACCATGGTTTATCTTAGAGGAAAGTTGATTCTTGCTAGACGTTTTCTGGCCAGGCTCGCCTTAAGTAGCACTGTTCACTAATGTTTCTAGTATTATATTTCTTTAAATAATGCCTAAGTATGCATGGATTAGCAGAGCAAGCTCCGAGACTCGATCCCAGCTTGCAGTTAATCAGGATTTACGCCGCCCCAAGGAGGAGCTGTATCAGATGGAATGAATATATATTTGCTTTATGAATGGCGCGTGATCGTCGAATAATAACCTATCTAGATTCAGTAGGGGTACGATGGAGCTAGATGCTGGTTGGACTGTATGGTTGAGGTGCGGCGTGCATGTGCAATTGTGTTGGGTGCATGCAACTTTCACACAAGGTCGTCTGGTTCAAACTAAGCAAAGCTTGTATTATGGCTGCCAGATACTGATATACATACATATTTATTTTAAGCATATTATGCTTGAATTGATATTAAAATTAGCACTCAGGCATAGAGAAAACACAAATACTTATCAAAATAATGAATGTTTGCCTTACTTGGGAATCAAATCCACGCCGCGAAGTTCAAAGGCACAGAGTAGGTTCACCAGTGAACTAGCCAGGTAGTCAATCAAAGGGTAGGGGATAGAATGAAGTAGACCACCATATCAATATGTGAGATACCTGGGAGGAGAGAGAGTCTCTCAAACAAAATTTGTGAAGCATTGCCTGTTGATGTGGCCTCCACAAAAATTTTGAAGTTTTTTTTTAAAATTTATTTTGCTGCCTCTATTTTTTTTGAGACGATTTTTTACGGACAGAACTTTCATACTAGATCTCGTTCGATGAAAACATAACAAATAATATTCGATTCTAATATGATATAGTTCGATGATAATAAATAAACAGTAAATACTTTTTATCTACCATAACAAATTATGTATTCCGGCGACTTTATCTATAAGTGCCAGTTATTGTTCCAAGTTTTAGTGAATTTGGCTGGAAATGGTCACTACTTTGACACTACTTCTACTTTGTTACTAACAAAACCAATTTTGTACAGACAGCTTGAGCTAGATATTTCTAAAAACTAAGTCTTACAAAAGAACTTAAATCTCATTTCACCAAATAAACCCAGATAGTAGATAAGATAGGACAGCCTAGAAACTTCAATTTAAACGTTAAAATCCTTTTACAGAAAAAATGTCCTAAAATGGAGCAGTTTAGGCAAATTTGCCCTTTTTATGACCTACCATCGAAAAGAAAGGGTCATTTGTAAGGGCTGGAGCGGTGAAATGAGAGGCTAAGAATAGCGCAATCGTTTAGGATCTAACCATGAAACCTAATGCTCTTTGTTCTATAAATTCGTGGAAATCTAAAATGAAGTTGTTTGTACTTTTTTTTTTGCGGTATTGCGTTACTAGCAAGAGATGAAAGAGAAAGGAGTGGATTGGATCTGTGAGGAGATTAATTGATTGATGAGACGCATGTGTACGTATTTTTAACTTGTTCCTCGTCCGGCTTCGTATAGTACCTATAACAGTTTCGTAAAAAAGTATCTAACTGATGGCGAAAACCGCATCTAGGAGAAGCGGATAAACATGCAGAGAGACAGACAGATTTAAAAAGTAACTTTGTTGTATACTGTGTGGAGAAGAAATAAATTGTAAAATTATAGAGAACAGCTAGTTATCTTTTAATAATACTATAGATTAGAATCAAGCAAGCACTCATCTAACCGTCTTGGCTAATTTTTTTTAATACGAGTATATATAAATTACGTGTCACGTTGTTTGTCCGCTATAGACTCCTAAACTACTTAACCGATTTCAATCAAATTTGCACACCGTGTGCAGTTCGATCTAACTTAACAGATAGGATAGCTCACATATATATATATATATATATATATATATATAAATAATAAACGCGAACGAAGTCGCGGGGTGACAGCTAGTATATTATAATAAATACCGCAGACTTTTTGCTAGAATTAGAAATTTTGCCATTAATACCAAATTCAGCTATATTTATTTAAAGAGACAACTAAACCAATACAAAAAACCAATTACAATAGCTATAATTATCACATAATTAAAAAGTCACGTCAATTAATTAACATGTCTAAAAAAAGTTAATTAATTTAAAAATATAAATCTTATGTCAATAATTAGGCTTAACAAAGCCATTTTGTACCACCTAGATAAATACTTGATATGTACTTAATTTCTTCTATTTACCTACCACATATTTTCTTACACCACAAATTTACCACACATTTTACAACTGGAAACAACCCATCTGTACATACGCTGAAACTGATGAAAAAAGGTGCTAAGTGACTTTGTTCAACAAAAAAACGGCTACAAGTAAAAAAATCGCTGCCATTCTTCTTCATTCACCGTTTTCACATAAAAACGCAATGGAACGCAAAATTAACTCCGAAATCGTCTCCGACAGTTCAATGCGCAATTTACTTTATTTTTGCGCAAGATTCCTTCAGAATGACGCTTTCGAAGCGTGACTTCAAGAATCGTTACCATAGTTTAAGTCCATGGGATTGGTGTAATGACTGCGGCGCAAGGTGAGAGAGTCAGCAATTTCGCGGATTCGTTACGAGTTCTCCATTTTTTGTGATCATGGGTAAAAAGCTGTAGGCGCTGACACGTTTCTTATCTTATTATTATTATATTGATATTATTATTGTATTTAACTGAATTAAAAAAAAATATATATCCTTACTAACTATAAAATTGAAAGTAACTCTGTCTGTCTGTCTGTTTGTAGGCTTTTCACGGCTAAACAGCTGAACGGATGTTTATGAAATCAAGGAAGGTTTTTGGAAACTTTTTTCTGTATAAATAAATCTTTTTGACATGAAATTCTGTAAATAAACCTAACGCGCTGCTTACCAAATGCGTCAGACAACATCAAAGAATAGTACGTAGTGGGTAATAAAATAATAAACATAACATATTGTCACGCCTTTCCCCCGACGGGGCTGGCAGAGGTGTAATACAACACCCACACTTCGCCGGACGATATTCAGTCCCAAATGTGACAGGGGGTGAGACTGACAACTAAAATTAAAACTCCGCTTAAAACCAGCCAGTATTTTTTTTATGTTGGACTCTGATCTCTTTGGTAACAGATTATTAATAAAAATAAATTTAATTTGATAATTAGTTTCAGTGTATCACGAGGAGGGTTTATGGATAGTATTTTCTGAACAAACGAAGTTGTACAGCTAGTACATTTATAATTTTAATCTAATTGAATGTATAATTTAAGTTAATGGATTTATTTTAATGATAATTAATTAATTGTTTAATCTTAATTAATGTATTTGTAACTTTCAGTTTTTTTTAATGTGTGTTGTTTTGTAATTAAGGACATGGTTTCTGAAATATAATTATTATAATTAATTAAATCGAAAAAGGGTCGACTCGCTATTTCATTACGATCCCGTTGGGGATTCAAACACTTAAATTACTTTATTCTTTAGTTACTTAAATTGTTTTACAAATTAATACGTTGAGAGAGATAGGCACCCTTGCTAGGTACGACGACATTGTAATTTTGTTGATACTTAGTATAATATTGTTCTCAAGAGAGTAAAATGTAATGTTTATATTGATAATAAATGTCTTTAATGTTTTTTCTAAATGTGTTTTAAACTAGCTGTGCCACGCGGTTTCACCCGTGGTTAAAAAGTGTCCTATGTGATTCTCCAGACTATAATCTATCTTTGTCCCAAATTTCATTTAGATCCGTTTAGCCGTTCTACCGTGACTGGGTAACAAACGCCCATCAATCCACACATCCATTCAAACTTTAGCATTTATAAAATAAATGTAATATTAGATATATATTTATAATATAATATAAGCTTCAGAATAGTTTATGTTTTTTTCGATCGAGTTTAAAAATGTATAAAAAAGAAAAAAACAAAACACTTATACCTACACCGCTAACTATTCCGCGGCTACACAACGTTTATTGTTAAAGGTATTCACCATCCTGTCTTGCAGTCCGTCGCTTCATGTAGGATGGTGAATGTTGTCGCAGCCTGCATCGCGTCCGACAACGATGTGCAGGATGTACGTGCAGGATGCTAGGCAGGTAGGTGTGCGAGCTACATCCTGCTTCGCAATTCTGCACAGCATACTCCAAGGCAGGGTGGTGAATTCCTTTGCCTTTTTTGCCGACCTCCTCCAATTATTTCCCCCGATCTTTTCACAGACTGTTACAGACTCATTCAAAATTAATGGCGGCTGTGCGCGTGCGCCGCAAGCAAGACTTTACGGCGTCTTGTCTCTCTGACGCCCGCGCATCCCTTCGTTCATGAGTCACTCCCGCTACCTCCTATACTTTACGCCAGTCCATAAATCTAGCAGGGCTTAATGTCGGTAGCTCGGCCCGAGTCCTTTTTACGATATGAACGGAGCCCGAGTTAAAACCCGATCTCTGCGAACGATGGCGTACTCGTTTGCTTTTTACAAACCTTGCTGCTTCGTACTACTTATACTGTGCTTTTACTGCGTAGTTATAGTAAGTTTACTTACTTAGCTTCAGCTTGAACTGTAGGGGATTGTATGAGAAAGTTACTTTGCTATTTAAATAATAATATAATAATAATAAAGTTTATTTTATTCCAAGTTTCAAAATACAGATACATACTTCTGGGGACTCTTTTTAAGCTAATAAAGCTTGTGCTAAGAGCCCCCGCTCTTTCTTATTATAGTACATCATTTATTTACAGGGCGTGAATGCGTGAGTATGTGTGTATGTGTGTGTGTGTGTATGGGTGTGTGTGTGTGTGTGTGTGTGTGTGTGTGTGTGTGTGTGTGTGTGTGTGTGAGAGAGAGAGAAAGCGAAGTTTTTTATTTAGTTTTATGTTGCGCTGTTTGGCGTTTATCTCATATAGCTGATCTTGCAGATATGATGCCGCGTCTGCACAATGGTCGTATTCGCACCAATTTAAATCTTTTAGAATGTTTTTAGATACCAAGATCTAAAAAAAACATAACATATCGTCACGCCTTTCCCCAATGGGGGCTGGCAGAGGTGTATTACAACACCTACGCTTCGCCGGACGATATTCAGTCCCAAATGTGACAGGGGGCGAGCCTGTCGCCATACACCAGGCTCCAGTCATGTAGCAGATGACATGCAATAATCTAAAAAAAATCAAAATAAATCATACCTTAGAGGAATTCCAATATAATTTTCATTGAACTATTGCAGTCGGATTCGTGGGGCAGGAGTTGGTGAATGTCGAAGTCAGCTGGGCAGCCATTGGGGAGGGTTCCACCTCCACATCGGTCAATCAGTTTTTATAAAATTGGTAACATGGATGACGTATTACAGGATGGAAACTCGTTTTTTTAAGCTTTATTATTATATTATTGTTTAGAATTTCAACGGAACCCTAAAAAGAGTTTGCTAACTGGTTGAAAAATTACCCGAGTGCAGAAAAAATGTAATCACATTATTCCATCGGAGTAACAAAAAAGTTGCGATGCGCCGCAGCGGTTTGTTTTGCCAACAATTCTGCGTAAACGAATGAAACTAAGCCTAAAACGGTGCAGGGGTGTGCGGATCTTTAACGGTCTCCACTAACAATGCAATAACAATATGCATAGGGTCAACTGGGGCAAATACGTCTGTGGTCTGTGTGTCTTTCGAGAGATACTGACAAACCCTTCACAGATTAGGCAACTAACGCCATCTTGTAGAGAATACTTTCAAAGTCAAAATGTTTTTATTCAATTCGTTATCAAAGATACACTTATGAACGTAAAAGTTTTATAATAGACTTGACCGCCTTGTTCGGAAAAAGAGCGACTACTCAGAAGAACAGGCAAGACCTCACTCAACTGCCGTCTTTGTGCTTCTTCACTCTACAAAACTTCATGGCTAGAGTGAATAAGTACCTTATAGGTCGTCGTGCTCCATCTTAGACCACAACGTCGCTTAACATCAGGCGAGTTGGTGGTCAAACGCCGACCTATTCTACATAAAAAAAAAGAAACAAGCAATTAAAAAAAAAATTACTGTCTCACAAATTTTTTGCTTACAACTATGTAAAATCTATGTACTACTAGCTACTTGGCTGAAGTTGAAGGTTCAGACATCTTTGTCTTCTAAATAATTGTTAGACGCAATTGCCCCACAGGCGTATTTGCCCCAGTTGACCCAAGATGCTATGAGACGTAGGCAGTAAAGATATCCACATTGTATCAGGATATTTTCCTGTTGAGAAACTTACAGAGGGAGCGGGTTAGGATCCAGCCGAAGGCACTTTCTAATTTGTTAATTGTGTGAACATAATTTGTGCGTATTGCATGTTATTTGTTACATGACTGAAGCCCGGTGTATGGCGACAGCTCGCCTCGTGGGAGGTTGGCCCCCCTTACGCACATTTGGGACTGAATATCGTCCGGTGAAGTATGGGTATTATATTACACCTCTCCTTCGTGAGGAAGGCGTGACGATGTGTTACGAGAAAGATCTGGATGGAATTTCTCACAAAGATAGATTATAGTCAGGAATAACACACAGACTGCCTACTTTTTTAACGCGGGTAGTACCGCGTGACACTGCTAGTTTTTTTTAGATGCCAAAGTTTGTGACTAAGTGACTGTTTATTACTTTTTCACGTTTACATGGATGGACGGATTTTGATCAAATTATTAACGGAGATACCTTGTACCTTTTAACCTATTTTTAACCTTAACAAACCTTTATGGATGCCCCCAGCAGCCCGGGTGCGGGCACAGAGTGGTTATCTGTGACTCCCGCCATTGATGGCCTCCCCACTAAAAACCCAAGGGTGTTCCCACAAAAAATCAAAACGGTAAAAAAATCAGACGATGTGTCTGGTGTTCAAAATGTCGGGGCTACGGGGACGCTCTCGCACTCTTCCGCGGCCCCGATAGCACCAGCCCCTTCAGGCACCTGCTCGAACTTGCGCTCTCTCCCTCCCGATGACGAATTGTCGAACACCAGACACATCGTCATCATCCACCTCGTTGGGGACTAATTTTACCCGTGGGCGCAAGACACCACTTGTGTCTAGGCGCCCATGGTCCCCATGCGACGGGTCATCTGAGTGGCCTCACCTTCTGCCACAGCGGCCGCAGAGGATATGGAGAGCGACAACGATACACCGACACGCCTCTTCTTTTGCGGCCCCACCGTGTCCGCCATCATGACGGTGGCGACCCCATGTGGGCCGCGGAAGGTAGGGAAGAAACCTTTCCCACCGCGGTCCTCAGCCTTCAGCTGGCCATCCATGCGGCACTGTAGCCCGCCTCAGTTGTGGCTCTGCCCATACAGGCCCACACCCTACTTAGGCCGTTTCCAAATAGACTTTGGGCAGAAAGCCCCAAGAAGCGGCTCCACCTCGAATTCCTCTTGGCTTCACCGTGGTTGCCGAGGCCACGGCTACTGCGCTCATCCACCACGACAAGGTGGACGAACCCTCAGGGGAGGATTGTTAACTACGGGTGGCGCAGCTACTTTTAAATATTTTAGTTTGAGCCAGAAT
The DNA here is from genome assembly GCA_911728515.1 of Peribatodes rhomboidaria. Lineage (NCBI taxonomy): Eukaryota > Metazoa > Arthropoda > Insecta > Lepidoptera > Geometridae > Peribatodes > Peribatodes rhomboidaria. The sequence goes on along the minus strand of OU452174.1, from coordinate 16,229,294 downwards.
ATTCAAAAATTTCAAAATGTCTGCCGCTCGGCCCTATAAACAGGCTGATCCGAAAGGCAACGGGGCTTAAAACGAAATTGTTGAAACGCCACGACATTTCACACCTGCCCGCCCGGAAAACGATTAAAATGATAAAACGACGCGCGCGCGATTTCGACACGAATCTAAAGTTTTCGGAAAAGTTTGGTGAAGTCGTGACGTTGAGATGCGGAAATTTTTAGTTGGAAAATTTGTTGACTGGCGTAGTTATTTGAACAATAACTTATTCTTCTACTAGGTGCGCCGCGCCGGGAAGCGTTATTTCTTTCGATGTGAAAGGTATCCTACTCTACTCTTTTTCTGTACACCTTATTACCTTATATTAATAGACTTATATGCAAAATTTCATGACGGTCGGTTGTGAAGCAAACTTTTTGCGCATTTATAATATTAATAATAAAATAAAATATATAAACATCGCTTGTATGTTTATAAATTTATTTGTTTAAATACGATGATAGCACAGTTGGAGAAGGCCCACCTCTCAAACCAGAGGGAGGGCGTTCTAACTCAGCCGACGACGGCACGCACCAATTTGTTCATTGTGTGAACATATAAATAAATAAATACATTTTGGTTGGACATTTCCACACACTGTCACCTGACCCCAAAAATAAGCAAAGCTTGTACTATGGCTGCCAGAGACTGATATACATACATTTAATAATATATTTTTAAATACATCCTTAAATAGATATTAACACCCAGACATACAACAAACACAAATGTTCATTCCATAAATGTTTGCCCTAGCTGGAAATCGAACCCACCCCCTCAAGCTCAGAAGGCTGGTTCACTTACCAACTGTGCCACCGAGCCGAGTATAGCGTATTATATGTCATCTGCTACATGACTGGAGGTCGGCGGTTAGTCGGTGGTGCTCGGTCGGTCGGACAGCCTCGGCTCTGTCACATTTGGGACTGAATATCGTCCGGCGAAGTGCGGCTGTTGTACTACACCTCTGCCAGCCCTCTCGGGGAAAGGCGTAACGGTAAGTATGTGTGTTATAATATTAGTTAGGATGTAGATCAGATACGCGTGACTATCAGAATCATTTTTACCGTCAATTGAAGTTTTCCCTCAATATTTCAGTCATATCTTGCAGCTCAACATCAGTGCAACCCTGATTTAATCTTTAGTACCACTCGTATTGCTTTAGCTAAATTTTTCAAACGGCCAGCGCGCGGTTTGACAAATGTTTTTAGAACGCCCTGTGTGCTGCAAATCACTGCTCGTCGTAATATCTCGGAAATTCCCATTAAAAACGGGCACAAGAGCTTTATGCCCCGAATTTTTCCGCACGATCACAATGCTTTACGTTCAGGTTTTTAGGATAGAATGATGGACTATTTTGATAAATGCATGATCCAAAAAAACCGGGAGCAAACACGTATGACGTCATTCGTCATCGTCGTCCGTCTCTTTCGAACTATTTGTAAATGACTTATTTCGGTCTTGCTTAAGCATCGATTGACGTCACTACGTGTTGCCCACGTGACCGGAATGATATATCTGGCGGAGTATATTATTATACCAAGGATAAATGACCGTTTTTAACAGACTTCAAAAAAGAGAGAAGTTCTCAATTCGTCTGTATGTTTTTTTTTTGTATGTTTGTGACGCGATTATTCCGCCAATTATGAATCGATTTTAATGATTTTTTGATTTTAATGATTTTTTTTTTGTTTGGTAGATCATATTTTAGAGATGGTCCCTTATAAATTTTATCGAAATTGGTCAAGCAGTTTTTAAAATTTCAATAAAAGTCTAAAAATTATTTAATTGGATGACGGGAAGTCGGTTTTTTAGGCTTTGCTTTTAATATAATTGTGATTTAATCTGATTTTAGTGCAATATATTTAGACTATACATTTTTGATCCAATCCGCTTTTTTTAGTAGTTGCTATCAATAAGTATAGTCCAAAAGACCTGGGCATTCAATGCGCTATAGATACGGCGCGGTGACAAAAACCCGGCTAAGAGCGAGTCGGACTCGCGTACGAAGGGTTCCGTACCTTTATCTAACGACAAAAAAATTGTTCGTTGTTGTTGTTATTGTAAATTTATTTTTTTCTGTTTTTTTTAGTATCTATTGTTACAATGGGAATAGAAATACATAATCTGTAAATATTTCAACTGTCTAACTATCACGGTTCATGAGATACAGCCTGGTGACAGACGGACAGACAGACAAACAGACGAATATCGGAGTCTTAGTAATATGGTCCCGTTTTACCTTTTGGGTACGAAATCCTAAAAACATCGAAATGTGAGCCACATAGAGTTACACCAGATTTTAACGATGTGCGGAACATTAGCGCTCAATCGAGCGCTGCTGTCTAATCGCTTTTCAATTTGAAATTTGAACGATATTATAGTGTTTAGATTTCAACGTAAGAAAATGCAATGCAAGCAGGTATGAGTATGGAATGTTGTAGATGTATTTGCGTTGCATTTTCCGTATCGTATCATAACGCTAGGACGCCGCACTTACTGTTATGCTTTTAAAAAGTATGATAATAACAAGCTGCAGTTCGCGGTTTCACCTCTGGTCTCGCAGAAACCTTTTTTTTAGGGATAAAAGGTATATTTTTTTTGGACCTCTGGAATTTTATGATAATGGGTGGAGTCAGTGAAAGCGTAACAAACAAAGATACTCACCAGCTCACTTTTGCACTAAAATATTAGTGAAGATACAAAGCACATTCATCCAAAACTAATTAAAGTACCTCCTTCGATCAAATGTAATAGAGAAATAGTACGAAAACCTGAAAATGAACCGCATAAATTATGTGCTGCACACAATTTACTGCAGTCACAAGCAAACGCAACCAGTTGCAACAGTGCTAATTATAGTCGTCTCGTTCTCGCTATAGCCTCTTGTACGTCGCTCTATCTTTGTTATTGATACACCTAATACTGTCAAAGGAGCTGTGTAGTGTCCGTTTGCTTGTAGTTATATTGGGTCCACGCGCTGTGTATTAAAAATTAGACTCGTGCCGCTTCTTCCTTTTATTAAATCAAAATCTATGTATAATCAGCTCTCTGATGCTATAAGTTAGTAATAAGATGTTTTAGTTGTTGATTTTCCTTAATATAAATAAATAAATGTTATGTCGATGACCTACTTAGACTCTTTAACTTAGTACATTCTCGTATTTCGAAAGTAAGTACTTGTGAGCTCTTACAGATGTTTTCTTACTTGAAGCACCCATCACGACGCGACGGTCCAATTTGTCAGTCATCGAGTTTGTTTGTCTGTCATTAACGGCACACTTATCAATTTTAATTGAAGCCAGCGAACGAGCGGGTGATCATTAGTATTAATTTCAGCAACGCAATATTCGTTAAAATTTTCAGAAGATATTAAGCATCAAGGTACGGATTTAAAAAAATATATTGAACTCAAATTTGGAAGATATTTCTTTTATCATCCAAACTTATAAAATACTTACTTCATTGGGTGCCCAATATATAGGCATTGCCTAGTTTGAGACCCACTGTTTTTCATTTTGAGTAGTAAATAGTGTAATGTTATGTTTTTGTACGTATGCTTTCATGATTGTTACTAAATATTCTCATTATTATTATTTGAGGATTGAAATAAACTTACATACCCTACCCTACCCTACATAACCATACCCTACACTAAATATACCTACAAGTAAACTACCCAATCATAAACATACACAAAGACTTACATACTACCTACCTACAAGTACCTACTACAGTTACACTGCTTGTCCTAAGTACAGCTACAAAATCCATTACGCTCCGCTAATATTTCTCAAACGCCATAATCCTTTTGACGTTAAAATCAGAGGTGAGCTTGTTAAAAACTTCTCTAAAGTCATTAAAAATTAAACCGCCTTCGCCGCAAAGTTCCTGAATTTATCTATTTCCCGGTAAATCCCCGGAAGTGAGACTCGGAGCAAACAATAACAAAATCTGAAGGGAACGAAACAATATTTTGTTTGATTCCGTATCCGGCTCGCATCGTGACCACATCGAGTTGTTCGTGCAAGCTACGAGCTCTAAGCGTATTACAACTGCTTATGCAAAGTTTATTATTGCTTTGTAATCACTTAATTCAACTCTGTTGTTGTTTGGAAATGGTTTGATCATAATAAAATTATTTCAAAGCCTTATTTAGGATTCTCACGATGAAATAGCTATGAAAGCCTAGTTGGAGATGGCTCGCCTTTCAAGCTAGAGGAAGCGGGTTCGATTCCAGCTAAAGGCACGCACCGGTTTGTTGATTGTTTGATCACACTGTGCCATCTGCTACGTAGCTAAAACCTGGTGTATATTATCTGACTTACTCCTTGTCACATTTATTGACTATCGTCTGGCAAAGTGTGGATGCTTACTTACTTAGTTAAGCCTTATTTAAGTACTATTGTAATATTTTATGTTTTTAATAAAGAGTTGTTGTTGTTGTTGTTGTTGTTGATGCTGTACACGTCTGCCGGCATCTTCGGGGGAAAGGCGTCACAATATACTAATATATAATGTAAAATATAATGCTTATTTATCGCATGATCATTTTATCCTTTATTTATTTTTAGTCTTCCATCTCCATTGTTTTAAAGCTAAGTATAGTCTCTGACCCTAGCCTACTTTGATAATGATCGTCATCTGAGTTAGAAGACGTCCACAGCTGAACGGACAAAGGTCTTCCCCAAGGATCTCCACAAAGGCTGGTTTTTCCCTGCCCGCGTCCAGCAGCTTCCCAGCGGGGCTAGCATGAGCCGTGGACAAATTGGTTTCCAAAATTTTTATTCAGTGCGAAAGAGACAATAATATCTGTATTCTAGCTTTGTCACATTTAAGTGCAGATAAAGATGTGCTAGCCTGTATCATCTAAACGATTAGAGTAAGATTTTAAGAGTTATACATTTAGATATACATATTATCGTCACGCCATTCCTCCGAGGGGTCTGGCAGAGGTGTAAACAACACCCACACTTCGCCGGACAAAATTCAGTCCCAATTGTGACAGAGGGTGAGCCTGCTGCCAAACACCGGGCTCCATTCTTGTAGCAGATGACATACAATACACACATATGTTCACACAATGAATGAAGGACCTAGAAATTAACAAAATAAAAATAATGCCATGAACTGTTCAGCCGGAAGACTTCATAGAAATGAAATACAAATATTTCATGCCAGCGCTGAGTAAAGCCCATCCCATTGTTGAGTACATTGTCTCAGTATATCAGCAGAGTTTTACCTTTCACCCATAAATCGGAGGTGTTGATAGCTTATCGGTTAAAAGGTTGGATTTACGAGCGCGTTGATATGGGTTCTTGACCCGGAGATGAACTACTTGTATCTATTCCCTCGACAAAGGAAGGATTGGATTACATACACATGCAAATGTAAAAATATTTTAACAAATAAAAGTAGGTAGGAAAATCCTGTTCAGTTATTTTCTTCACTATCATTTTCTTTATGATTGAATGGGCCCATGTTTGACCACAACACACCTGATGGAAAGTGACGATGCGGTCTAAGATGAAGCACGCTTGCCCATGAGGTGCCTATTCACTCTTGTCTTGAAGAGACCCAGTATGTATCTAATAGGTACATCTGGGGAACGTCGAGGCAGGAAGTGCGTTCCACTCCCTGGCAGTTCTATTATCGTCATCATAATGTCCATTTTATTCCACATGTGATCCGATTCTCATTATGCAAGCCATTTAGGATGCTCTTCCGAGTTTCCCTTTCAGCCACTGCTAATTGCTTTACAATTTTATTACAGTAGATACTCTTCAAATCTGTTTGAAGAGTCACGGTTTGAGAGACCGTTTACTTATTGATCAAGCAGTTATCGGCTTCGCTCTTATGAACATCAACTACTAGCTATACTACTATTATAAAATTCAAGGTCTTAAAATCATCGTGTTTCAAAATCAAACTAAACACATTCATCGCAAACATCAAAAAGTTGGACTGCCCCGTCGTTGTGGAAGGCGAGCAGAAAGCAAGGTTAGTTGGGGTGTTTTCTACCACTCGAGCTCTCAGCCATTCTTACTCTTCTGACTTCATAAACAAACAAGATATTCATAGGCTACGGTGATCGCTTACCACCAGGCGTTAGCTTGTTTCCTACCTATGGCTAAAAAAAAATATTTAAGAATCTCAATCGGGAATCGAATTTCCTCACAGTTTATAAGGCGTGTTACCAAGCAAAGCAAGCAGATGCACCGCCGTATTCCTACCCTCCTACCACGCCGCGTGTCAACAGTCAGGTCACGCGCCGAGCCCACGAGAGTTAACGTGCACCGAGCGACGCCGATACTGATTCCTCTAACAGAATCGTCAAATTATACAATTTAAGGCACGAACTCTCTTCTGCGAAGGGTACTGAGTTTTTATTATTGTCAGGCCATATCAGTAGCTATCCAGTTTGAAATAAGGTTGCTGTAAATTATTATCATGCCTTCTTTATTTCTGGATTGGCTTATAGCTGTCTAACTTTGCTACTTGATTCGGTCCAGGTTCTACTTGAATCGAGTCCAGGGGCATACCATGACATCTTATTTCCATGATGGTTAGTTTTCGATGCAGGGACCGCTAATCGTATCGCCGCACAATACGGTCCATGGTCACGAAACGTCGAAAACTAAACGTAACCATCATGGCATGGTATGACATAGCATATCATGAAAGGCCCCTTGTGTAAGCGTAATGTCAGTGTTTATCAAATGATCAAAAAAAAACTTTTTTTTTAAAGGTAGGATATGTCGGCGTTTGACCACCAACTCGCCTGCTAAGCGACGTTGTGGTCTAAGATGGAGCACGACGGCCTATAAGGTACTTATTCACTCTAGCCTTGAAGTTTTGTAGAGTGAAGAAGTACAAAGACGGCAGTTGAGTGAGGCGCTACAAGTGCGCTACTGCTCAGACCCGTCTTCGGAACGGTTACACCGAACTACATCCCGAAACACGACTAGATCATTTCATTAATCATGGTTTATCACAACCTCATGCCACTTGAGCTGACTAACTTTCGTCAGCATGAGCAAACGATTACCATCGATACCATAGACAATTACACAATCAGGTTTATCTAACTACGTTTTATTACCGTATCTCGGCTGCAGTAAGTCTTGAGGTGTAATTAGAAACACTTGCAATAAATACGAGTAACATAATTAAAATGAATACTCAGGCAATATTGAGTATAATATAATTTATTGAATGGTAATTGCAAGCAGAGTATAAAATAATTGTTACGTTGTTGGTTGACATTGTAGGCTTCGACATAGGTAATAATTAATTATTATAACAGAAGGGTAAAATGGGTTTGACATTGTAATTAAAATTGTATTCAATAAATAGCCTTTATATAGAATTTTACAATTGCACATAGCAGGAAGGAGGTTTGCATAATTGACTTGTAAATAAATTACTAACCACCCAATGTTGAATGTTGTTATTGCACTTTCAATAAAATAAATATTCACGTAACACATCTTCACGCCTTTCCCCCGAAGGGGCTGGCAGACGTCTATTACAACACCCACACTTCGCCGGACAATATTCAGTCCTCAGGAGGCCAGCCTGTCGCCTTACAACGGGCTCCAGTCTTATAGCAGATGACATACAATACGCACATAATATACTAACAAAATCACACAATGAACAAATTGGTGCGTGCCGTCGGGTGGGTTTGAACCCGCGTCCTTTGGCTTGAGAGGTGGGCCTTCTTCAACTATGCTATCATAGCATACATAAATATTTATAAAGAAACTGAAATAATTTATAAAGATGTGATGATTTACATACTAATAATGATTCACATTTTTATAATAAGAATTAAGGTAAAGTTTTGAATACAAAGATTCATTCTGGTCATTACATATGTACTAGCTGCGCCCCGCCGTTTTAATCGCGTTCTCACAGGAATCGTAATTTTTTCTGGATAAATGATACCCTACGTCATCTTTTGGACTCCTGACAACATGTGTGCAAAATTTCATAACGATCGAATGAGTAATTGAGGCGTGAAAGCGTAATAAACAAACAAACGAACCTGACTTTCGGATTTTTAATATTTCTAGCTACTGGCTATTACCCGCGACTTCGTTCGCGTTTAGCAGTGAAAAGCCTACAAAACAGACAAACAGAAACTTTCGATTTTATCAAAATGATAGGTCCGTAATAACCTAAATCCGTTTAGAATTAAAACTGTCTCAACTCAAACAAAATTACAATGGACACATAGAGCAAGGAAAGTCAAACTAAGAACTACTACCTCTGTAGAATAACAATAGTACCCAATATTCTAATACCTCCAAGTGTATTCAAGTTAGTGTCCAAGCACCCACCGACTGCAAATTAAACACCAGTATAACTTAGTAACTCTCCAAGTTAGAGCCAAGTTAGCCCAGCCCCGGCGGGCTGACTGCCCAGAATCGAATTACTCTTCATCAAGGGGTACCAAATTGTTACTATTTGTTTATTTATCTTTGAACCCCGTTTGGGCTCTGTATTTGATATTGGCAAAGTGAATTTCAAGAAGTCATTTTGGAAACGGGATAGGTAAGTATTTATCGTGGGCTTGTTTGAGTTGGTCTGTATTATTTTAATACTAGCGGCGCCCTGCGGTTTCTGCCGTGGTTAAAAAGTAGCCTATGTGCTATTCTAGACTATAATCTATCTCTGTGCCAAATTTAATCCAGATGTGTTCAGCCGTTCTGGCGTGAAAGAGTAACAAGCATCCATCCATTCTTACAAACTTTCGCGTTTATAATATTAGTAGGATAGTAGGATTGATAACACTCTGAATTTTCCATACAAACGCGTTTGTCAAATTTCTTAGAAATCATTTGTCAGATTAATTATGAAATTTGGCATGTACAATTGAATAAACTATGTCTCCGTCTCTATGTTCTGGTTTTTAAAAAACCTCAAAACAAAATATTGTAATGAACAATATCCGCATTTGTAAAGGGTTTTGACTGATTTATTTAGTAGAGAGACAAATCAAATAAATCAAAGAGAGCAAGTAAAGATACTGACGAGCCTCTAAAGTTATCTACAGAGTGAGAAAGAGCAATTTCAATAATTTTTTATGACTTTTGCACTTCTCCGTCATCATTCTTATATAACTACAATTTCCCATAATGGATTAAAATCTTTAAACAGAGAGGCTGTCTACATCATTGACTTTTAAATTAATCCATTATGGGAAATTTTAGTTTTATAATAATGATCGGAGAAGTGCAAAAGTCATAAAAAAATATTGAAATTGCTCGTTCTCACTCTGTAGATAACTTTAGAGGCTCGTCAGTATCTTTACTTGCTCTCTTCGCTTGTCGTGTACTTTTAGACGAAATGGCAAGGAAAACCTTTTGCCAATGCTACATTTTAATTGTCCTTCTGATACGGAAGGAAGTTAGTCTAAAGTGGTCGCAGGACCTTTAAGGGCCTTTCTTTTCTGTATTATCTTTCTTAAACTATTTTAAAATCAAAATCGTTTATCGTTCGACGTGAGCCTTTCGCAAGTCACAATACCAATTTTAAATTAACAACCAAAATTTCCTTCTCTATTGAGACTCCATTGAGATCTTTGGTTCAGAAGGCAGACGGCCGGCCCAGTCATCGAGGTTGTCAAAATTTCGCATACTAATAATACATTCCAGTTATCAAAAATGATAGCAGCAAACGAAGCCCTCCTGTTTCAATACGGCTGTCAAAGCGTATGCGAACACACACTTAGTTTTTATAGAGACATTGGCAGCACAATATTCCGTTTTTTCTCAATTTCCCCGGCGCATACCCCCATTCTGTCGAGAACAGGCAAAAGCGTCTTAATATTTAATCAGCTTTCTCACTTTCAAATAAACGCTTATTTTTTTTTCATGTCCCCGAAGAAACACTTATCCGATAGCGGTCGGGATGACGACCGACGTGGGAGGGCTGGTAAACACTCGAGGGGTATCTAAAGACTGGCATGCTGAGGGATGATGCTTGGAAGAATATTACAGGGTTGATAAGGATTAAAAATCAGTGTTAATCGGTAGGAAAGCAGTGGTTGAGACGGGCACAAAATAAAAAAATTGTACCATGAAAAAACCGATCTCTTTTCAGAATTGGACTCTGATAATCTCACTAACATTTGTCAAAAAAATGAACGATTTCGATTTAAATGGGATCACCTGAGATAAAAAAAAGGAATTTTCCAAACGGTTCAGACGTTTTCGAGTAATCGGTAGAAATACATAAAAAAAGATTCTGACGAAATGAGAAACTCCTCCTTGTTGAAGTCAGTTAAAAAGCTAGTAGTAATGTTTAGAAGATCATTAATGAGATATCATTGGTGTTTAGACATTTCATAGGATAAAAACTATACTTAGTGTGTAGAAAAGTTTACCAAAATTATTTCTTAGTAAGCAAACCTAGTAAAGGTAAATTACGTGTTTTACTGTACTTGTTCGTTAACCGGACCAAATTAGGAAGTCGAACAAGTCAACTGGAGGGAAACAATGTATTCTAGTGAAGTACTTTTGAATAACTTATTTGGAAAGACTGCATCTTGGACCGTTGCAAATACCAATTTAATTTTATTACAACAATTTTAAACGGGAATTGGTTCATAGTTTTAAATAGTCATTCAAAGATACCATTGCCTGCCCCTTGTACAAAGTACCATATTTATTTAAAAGTTAGTCTAAGTTTACATTAGTACATTATTCATTAAAAAGTTAGTATTTAATACAATACAATACAACTTTATTGCACACCAAAAAACTACGTGAAAATCTTAAAAACTAAAATACATTTTTCGGCAGTACAAGGGCGACATTATCGGCCAAAGCGATTTCTTCCAGGTAATCTTTGGATGGACAGGAACTTAAAGAAATACGAAAAGGGTAGGTGGTGTACATAAAACTAAATTAAAATTAAATAAATAAGTACTTAGAATAACTACAGTGACACAGTACTTAAATAAAAAACCAAAAATAGCATAAGTCAGATTTAACTTTTAAATGCACACTTTCACACTGATATTTTAAATCAAAAGTAACTCTATTTGTCTGTCTGTCTGTAGGCTTTCACGGCTAACAGATCTTGATAAAATTTGATAATTGGTTACGGTTTATCACGAGGAAGGTTTTCGGATACTATTTTCTTAATAAACGCGAACGAAGTCGTGTGTAACAGCCAGTAACAGTTTATGTAGTGATACATAAACAGTTTATGTAGTGATACATAAACAGTTTATGTAGTGATACATAAACTGCATGACTTAATTGTTGCTGTTGTTTATGGCATGACTATACCGTACTCGTAGTTACCGGTTTCAGTAAGATTCAGATTCTATTGATTTTTTATAAGGCTTGCGTTTATTGCAATAATGAGGCCTATGTTTTAGACAGGTTTTTTATTATTCTCGTCTTGTAATGCTCCTTGTTGTTGCGTCTGTCCAACTTCCGGACATGCCCAAGGTCGCGAGAAACAACGTAGCGGCACGCTATCCTGACATTTACCGGCTAAAGTGGAGTTAACTTTTCAATTTGAACGCACATGTCTGTAACATTCGCACGTGTGACGGGTGTTTGGGTTTCGTAGCAGAATAGTAAAAAAGAAACCCTTAAGGTTATCACTCATTATCATCACTAAGGTTATGACTCGGGACCGCCTCGACTGGTGGTCAAATGGTGGTCCGCGGGTGGACGCCGCGTGATCAACCAGTGAACCTTGCGTGGTCAATGAATTTCCGAGTAGTCTGTCAGCGATTGTCACTACTTGTCCTCGCGTGAATCACTCGCGGGCGGTGGGTGGTCACTCGTCGTCTGCGCGACTGCTTACGCCGAGGCGATCCGGAGTTTATGTACTCAGCGCAAAACCGTAGATGTTCATATAAAGAATACCTAACCGCACGAGGCGAAGCTGTGCGCGTCGGGTCCAGGATGGCTCGAATGAGTGGCAACCTTTTAGGCTGCGTATTCAACCAATAGGATTACTCGCTGTGTAAATAAAGTTATTCTATTGGAGAATTTTTCACCGTTCATTTTCCAAGCGTGGCTCAGGTGAAGCAGCAGCCTAATTTTTAAAATGATGAAATTTTGACATTTGTAGGTCTTGAACTTTCAAAGTTATTGACAAATATTGAGAAAACTATTACGTTTAAAAAAGGGTTAAGTAAATTGATATTTACATTTGTAAATTAATTTAAAAAGATAAGAAATTAAAAAGTAAGAAGAAGATTTTTAAAAACATCCTTAACTATACTTTTTAAATCTAGATTACGCTGTTCGTATAAATTAATTTTATAAAGAACCCGACGCTTTTAAAGAGCTGTTTTTTCTCGCTCTTGGTCTTTTTTTTGTATCAGAAATGGTTAAAATGGTTTTCATGTTCTTGCTATCAGAACAATATAAGGAGTTTATTATCGAGAGTATTTCGGTTGCTTTTGAACACAGAAAAGACACAGGAAAATATTGTAGGCGCGTGCTAGCTAAAGTTCTGATTATTCCAATCTTTTATTTAGGTTCGCCTTTGTGATTTTGTCGTTTGTGATTTGATATAGAAACGACATAACAAGATAAAGATAATTATCGTCACGCCTTTCCCCTGAAGGGGCTGGCTGAGTGTGTTACTACACTCACACTTCGCCGGACGATATTCAGTCCCAAATGTGACAGGGGGCGAGCCCGTCGTCATACACCGGGCTCCAGTCATGTAGCATATGACATACAATACGCACTTAAGTTCACACAATGAACAAATTGGTGCGTGCCGTCGGCTGGGATCGAACTCGCTCCCTCTGGCTTGAAAGACGGGCCTTCTCCAACTAGACTATCATGTAAGGATGGTATTATATTAATATGCTCCGCCAGGTAAGTATACCGTTCCGAGTTAAAAATGGTCACGTGGGTATCATGCAGTCGCCATACACCGGGCTCCAGTTATGAAGCAGATGATATTAAATACTCGTAGACTATGCTCAAACAATGAACAAATTGGTGCGTGCTTTCGGCTGGGATCAAACCCGCTCTTTCAGGCTTGAGAGGCGAGCCATCGCCGACTACGCTAACATCGCTTTAAAAAAAAAAGTTAATAATACCCGCGTTTATTGCTTAACGTACTGGAGTTGTTCATGATGCCATATTTTAAGTCTCGATATTTAGGGTCCAGCTGAAGTAAGTCACGGTTTGTAAATCGCGGTAAATTCCAAAGGTGAAAAGAAACGATTCTTAGTCTTATGCACAGATCGTTTTATGTCACCCTTAACATTCTACATAGAAAAAATACTACGTATTACCGTTATTTAAAGCTGTTAATCCAATACGTAAAGTCTATAGTCCAAATACGAAGCCCCTACTCTATTTAACAGCCATTTCGCAGATTAGCTACGTCCGGTGCAGTCGTTGAATACGGTTATTTTGTGTGGAGTCCATCACTGTCAGCTGTCACCTAACCGCCAGCTCGGAGAAGTAGGTTTTAGACGGAAATGGCTAGACTGAACTTATATTTTGTTCACATTTTATTATTTTGCTATACATACTAGGTATGTAAAATTCAAATGTTTCATTCAAAGTTCAAGGTCATATGATGAACATTTTGTTTTTGTTCTATGTCTGGGTGTTAATATCTAAATAGGTATGTATGTATTTAGAAAATATATTCAAAGTCAAAGTCTTAATGTTTTTATCCAACAATTTGGGTATCAAAGATACACTTTTGAACATCAAAGTTTTTTAAATAGACTCGACCGCCTTGTGATATATTATTATGTATACAGGGCTATTTGTACCTAATCAAAAACCTCTTAAGGGTTCATTGTACTCATCAGTACGAACAACTTTTACTATAGGTCGAACTCCGAAATCGCGAAAAAAAAACAGCTGTTCCATACAAAAAGTTCAATCACCTTTGACAAAATGTATGGAACAGCTGATTTTTTTTTCGCGATTTCGGAGCTCGCCCCATAGTAAAACTTGTTCATATTGATGAGTGCAATGAACCCTTAAGAGGTTTCTGGTAAGTTACAAATAACCATGTATATTATGTATATCAGTACACATGGTACCATAGTACAGTACCAGTACCATAGTATAGACATAGTACCTACAAACTTTGCTTAGTTTAGGGTCAGACGACCGTGTGTGCAAGTGTCCAGAATATTTATTTATCATTATTTAATTACTATGTCTGTCTGTGTTGTTCGACAAACAAAATAGACCGAAAAAAAACAATTATATCTAAAGTTATAAACATTTTTTCTAGTCCGCAGTTTTTTCTAACAATTTGTGAAGCGTTTATCAGTAATTCTCGAAAGACACAATTGGCCAACAGACGCATTTGCCCCAGTTGACCCTAACAAGTAAACACATAAACAAACTTTTACAGTTAAAATAACTAAGTCGAAAAGTCATTTTTAAGCAACTGCATTCGTTTTACAATAAAATCCCGAAAACTATCTCCCTGAAGGAAAATTCAAATCACATGTAAAAACTACATTAATGAAAAGAGGGTATTATAAGGTTAAGACTTAGTTAGAGGACAAAGATGTCTGAAGCCTTTCACTTCCGCCAAGCAGCCACTTGTATGTATAGATATTACCTAGTTGTAAGCCAAAATTTGTGAGACAGTAAATTATTTATTCTTTGAAAAAATAATGCCCCTCAGTTTCTTGCCTGTTCTTCCGAGTAGAGCCTCTTTATCAGAATAAGGCAGTCGAGTCTATTTGAAAAAAAAAAAAAACTTTGACCTTCGTAAGTGTATCTTTGAGACCCAAATTGAATAAATACATTTTGACTTTAACTTTGAATATAAGTAGGATAGAATAGAATGTAAATAAGCATAATCAGGGTTGCTTGTCGCTTCTACGAACAACGAACGAAATCGCTTGTTTGAGCTTGTCATTCTTGTACCACTTGCCATGATTTAGTATGATTTCAAATTTCAATTTAGGGGATGGCGACCTAGTTAGGAGAAAGTCCGCCTCTCAACCCCGAGGGAGCGGGTTCGAACCCAGCCGACGGCACGCACCAATTCGCTCATTGTGTGAGCATATGTGCGTATTGTATGTCATCTGCTACATGACTGGAGCCCAGTGTATGGCGACAGGCTCGCTCCCTGTCACTGGACTGAATATCGTCCGGTGAAGTGTGGGTGTTGTACACCTCTGCCAGCCCCCTCGGGGGAAAGGCGTGACGATATGCTATATTATGTTTCAAATTTCCTTCGGGCAAAGTAATGTTAATGACATGTGAGTCAAACAACTTACCATGTTACCCTACGAAATTAAAGGATCACAATAAAAGACAAACCAGACTCAGTCTCGAACCAAGATGTAATTATGCTAGACAAAGAGAAAAGGTAAAAACATTGACGAAAACAAGTAACATTATTGACTGCCTCGGTGGCTCAGTTGGTAGTGAACCTGCCTTCTGAGCTTGGGGGCGTGGGTTCGATTCCTACCTAGGGCAAACATTTATGTGATGAACATTAGTGTTTGTTCTATGTCTGGGTGTAAATATCTATTTATGTATGTATTTAAAAATATCTAAGTATGTATATCAGTCTCTGGCAGCCATAGTACAAGCTTTGCTTAGTTTGGGGTCAGGCGACCGTGTGTGGAAGTGTCCCGAATTTATTTATTTATTTTATTTATTATTAAAAGAAAAACATAAAATCCGCCTAAGTCACTTTCACAATCAAGACGATTCAAATGACACCTCACATGTTGAAATACACCAAGCTGTTTAGGCTGTAGGGCGTGCCAAAGAAACCTCATACGCACCCTCCTTCTTGCGCAGTCGAGTAAAACGACATTAACTTAAGAACTCAAAGTTTTGAGATGTCATGGTGTCATTTCAGTCATACGATTTTGGGACGCCGTGTCCGTAATGACACTATTGAATTTTAATACTATTTCCACTGTAACTTCGGACATGAGAGTACTCAAAATAAGGCTGACCCGCTGTAATTTTATCATTACACACTTAGGGCAATGACACAGTTAGTACATACTACCATTACAAGTGATGGTAGTATGCACGTACTTACATCACATGTCTGATGGTAAAATTACCCCAAACTCCAAAGGCAGTAGCCAAGTTTAAAAAAAAGTCGCATGTCATTAAGATACAAAAATGTGTCACATAGACAAGTAATATTACAAGTCAGGTTAATCATACTTATAGCAATGTGCAATTTGATATCCGCCATAATTATCATTAAAAAAACTTTTAAGTGATCTATTATTTTATACTAGGCGTTTCTTTAAACGACGACGTTCTAGAATATCATTGTAAGTATCACTATAAAATAACTTTTATATTAGGACCTAAACTGAAATAGTGAAAAAAATATAATAAGCTGTTTATTCCATTTCGTCGAGTTTGAATGAAATGTATAACCCACCTTAGGTATAAAACAGAAAATAATAGTCTCTGTTCTTTCTCACAATCCCACAAAAAGTCAACAGGAAACAAAGAAAAAAACCCCAAACATTGTCGGGAATAATCTCGAAAAATGTTCTATCAGAAATAACGAGTCATCTGACCGAACTGTTTATTCAATATCTTCAATATCTCGATCAAATAACATCTAAAGGAATATCTCGAGAAATAATGCGATAGCAAAGAGATCATCTGGGAAAATATATATTGGGAAAAATTGTTTTCTGGAGCGAATAAATATGTCCCGCCGTCAGTGGGGACATCGATCAAAATCCACAAGTCACCGTCGGGAAAATCTGTCTCGGCCAAGGAGCTGGGAAACGGATGCGATAGGTCTCACTTTATTTTATTAACTCGTGTTTTAAACCCTCGACCCGAAACGACGGGGTGATAAGAGTTTACGTGTGTGTGTGTCTGTCTGTGGCATCGTAGCTCCCGAACGGATGAACCGATTTTGATGACGATGACATCGAAGACGATGCCATCAGCCGGTTTTTACGGCGAGCATCGGCTGCATCACCGAAGACCATCAAGGAATATAACCTGCAGATGGCCATCAGAGATCGGAACGCGGTAGTGATGGAGGCTCTGAGTCGGGAGGAGGCCATGATGTTATATTAATTGTTATAAAAATTGTAATAATTTCTGTTCTCGTTATAGTTTTTATTTTGTTATCGTTTTATATAAATTGTGGGTCCATCTCGAGCATTCATGCTCACTATCGAAGGCACCTTCTTGCGGCGGCGTCGTGTGTCGGGTCGTTCTCTTCCCTCAAATATGGTTGAGGAGAGCGATGGCTGGCACATGCGTCATACTCGTGATCGGCTGCTGCTTGCGGGTCGCTGGTCTGCTCGTGGTGTACTCACAATGCATTAAGTAAATCTGAAAACCTTTAACCTAACCTTAGATTAAGACTTAATAACTAACCCCCCTCTACCTGTCCCTTAAATAATAATTTAAGATTTATGTTAAAAAAAGTCACGGTCCCCGGAGTCCGTGGAGTGTAATTTTTTAAATAATAAAAAAAAAAAACCGATTTTGATTGTTTTTTTTTTTGTTGAAAGGTGAATTAGTCGGGAGTCTTCTTAGCTATGTTTGATGAAAATTGGTGTCGGCAGTTTTTACAATTTTTATTTTTATACTTGTTAGCTTTTGAAGCGATAATAGCCGAATTGGTGAAGAACTGCCTCTCAAGCCAGAGGGAGCGGGTTCGATCCCAGTCGCAGGCAGGCAGCAATTTCATTGTGTGAACATAAATGTGCGTATTTAATGTCATCTGCTTTATAACTGGAGCCCGCCCCAACACGGGGGCGCCTCTGTCACATTTGGGACTGAATATCGTAAGATGAAGTGTGGGTGTTGTAATAGCCCTGTGCTGCAACAACATCTCGCAATCTAAAATCCATCAAGCTGCTTAGAGTGTATGGTGATTGGTGATCCAAAAATCCTCTTCTACTTAATTTTTTTTTTTAATGTAGAATAAGTTGGCGTTTGACCACCAACTCGCCTGATGTTAAGCGACGTTGTGGTCTAAGATGGAGCACGATGACCTATAAGGTACTTATTCACTCTAGCCTTGAAGTTTACTAGAGTACAAGTCTATATTTACTAGTAGAGTATATAGTCTATATTTACTAGTAGTAGAGTACTAGTCTGTATTTCATACAGACATATGAGACATAGAATATACACAGACACTCGAAAAACACATACCGTGGCGCAGTATAAAGTCTAAAAAGTCCCAGTAAGCTCTGTAATGCCCGTATCCTATTTTCCTAAATCCCGGTTGTTCATATTATCGGCGCACGTCATCCCAGTAACGACGCGTCTGCCGCCCCTCGCTACTCGCCCTACACTAACATGCTGAAAAAATACAGCTAACTAGACTTATATTATGACCTTGCCTATATTTTGAACCGACTGCAAGAAGAGGGTTATGTTTTTACCCGACTGCGCAAGGAGGGTTTTGTTTTTTGAGTGTATGTATGAGATTTCTTTGGCACGGCCTACACCCTAGACAACTTGATTGATTCCAACATGTGAGGTGTCATTTAAATCGCCTTGTTACTGGAAGTGTTATTCTTTTAATATTGTTAACAATGTTTCATGTTCGAATGTAGGTACCTACATAACTCTGGTGTAAGTAATAGGCTCTGAGTTAAAAACCTGGGGAATACGTAAAAAAAATACGACATACGGTAAACTACGGCACGATACGGTACGGTAAAATACGGTTGGTACATTTGTATAACATAAAATTAAATTTACACGAACTAGTACTACATAATAATTTACTACACAATTTAATTATGATAGATCAACAGAACCCAAGCTATCTTCGAACATACTTACATAATAATTAAACAAACATCAAAATATAATATTCTCTTCTGTCTTCTGTTGAGACTATATTTAAATTAAGACCTTTGTACACAGTTCTGCAATAAATTATTCTTATTCTTATTCTTATTGCTTTTGATAAACTCAGCGACCTCACTACGCTTAGACAGACGCGATTACTAATTGTTTATGTAATGTTATTACTAAATTATTTTTCTTTACTCATATGTTTGTTTGAATTTGAAAGTACAGCTAAGGAAATTAAGTACAGCTCAGGGAAGTATTGTAATCTGAGCATTCCATTGTACAGCATTGCGAGGAATACTGTGGCTTTTCTTGAAAATAAAATGCGAAAGCTTAGATGGATGTTTGTCACTCAATTACGCTAGAACGACTGAACGGGTCTGGATGAAATTAGGCACACAGATTACAGCCTGGATTAGCACATAGTTTTCTTTTTATCCGCAAGAAACACCACGGAGCCCATCAAGTACGTTACAAGATTAATACCATTTTTTTATTCAGAAAGTGATACTTGTTAACATTTATCAAAGTTTTAATTGCCGAGCAAGCCATGCAGACAGAAATCAACGAACTGGCACTTCATAAAACGTAAGCCCCTTTATCACGGGTAATACGTAAAAGCCGGTTGTCCAGCCGCCCGTTAAAAATGCTGACCGATGAATATCAAATCACTGATTAGTATTCAATGTTCGGAAACGCAACGACTGGAAAATTTTATGCATTTCAGGGCTTGTGGATTAGTAAGGAAGGGCAGGGCTGGAATTACGGGCATTATTACACAATGGCCGTGATAGCTTTGAGTGGTTCAGCGTTAACACATTTACTTATTTCAAAATTTATGTTTTACTGCTTATGTCAAATTAAACTGAATTTGAATTGAATTTAGCTGCATTTTCATGCTCTACACATCAAAGTTACCGGCAGCCGCCGACACTTTATTGTTTTAATGATGCTTTGAAGGCCGCGATGTTATTTTATGTGTTTGTGGCTTGATTTCTTTAAAATAATTGACCTAGCGAGCGTTAGAGAGCGAAGCGTCCATGCTTCAGCTTCGACAAAAATGCTTGCGTATGTCCGAATTCTGTCTGTCTTCCTGGGATCTTTGTCTTCCTCTAACATATATATATTTTTTTTTAATGTAGATAGGTCAGCATTTGATCACCAACTCGCCTGATGTTAAGCGACGTTGTGGTCTAAGATGGAGCACGACGACCTATAAGGTACTTTTTCACTCTATCCTTGAAGTTGTGTAGAGTGAAGAAGTACAATTAAGACGGCAGTTGAGTGAGGCGCTACAAGTGCGCTACTGCTCAGACCCGTCTTCGGAACGGTTCTTTGTCTTCTCATGTCTCAGTTCATATTTTTTAATCTTTTTAATTTGTAATTTACTGACTAGGTTCGTTAATTACATAATATGTATTATACAGAATTTTTTTGCTCAGTTATTTTTAGAAAATTTACAATTTTTTTTTTGGGAACGAAAGTGACATATTCTCGGTATAGGTTGAGAAATGCGACTTGTAGAGGAGCACAGACGTCGGCCGCGAAGTCTGCAGCTCACTAGTTACGAGTATACCATAGATTATATCACTCATACAAATAATGGTGTGTTAACTCCCTGAACTATGTATGGCTGATCAAAGAGTTAAACTGCTAGAATACCATTCTCAGCGACACAAGACTCACATGAAAGTTAGCGACTGAACCACACACAAAACTTTATGACAAAAACAAGTTGTTTACAGTTTTTAATCTTACTAAGCCCACTTGCACTAAATAAACATATCGTCACATACAAATCGTCACGGCTTTCCCCCGAGGGGGCTGGCAGAGGTGTAATACTTACCCACACTTCGCCGGACGATATTCAGTTCCAAATGTGACAGGGGGCGAGCCTGTCGCCATACACCGGGCTCCAGTCATGTAGCAGATGACATACAATATGCACATATGATCACACAATGAACAAATTGATGCGTGCCGTCTGATAGGCTATCATCCCTTAACACTATCATCGCTTAGCACTACATATAGGAATTGCTTATGTCCTTGCTTAACTAGTTTTAAACTACTCCTAGCGAAATATTCGCTCATTGGGGACATAAAGTTAAGATTCTCCTAGGACAGCGGTCGGCTACTCGCGGCCCGCGGGCCACATGCGACCCTCGGCCCCCCTCCTTGCGGCCCACGAGTGTTTTGTAAATAAATAATAAAATCGGGACATTTTGCTCACACGGTCGCCTGGCCCCAAACTAAGCAAAGCTTTTATTAATAGCTGCCAGAGACAGATAAACATTTATTTTTAGAGATCAGATAATACCTACATAAATAAATAGATACCCACGGTATCTTTGTATAGAAAGAAAGAAAACCTATACTAAAATTTTGGAACAACTGCGGCCCGTCACTTGCTTATTTTGGCACTGTGCGGCCCTTGCCTGCCAAAAGGTTGAGGACCGCTATCCTAGGAGATTCTCATAAAGGTTCGTGTAAAGAAATGTTGGTGGGAGCTAGCTAGGAGTAGATTTAACTAGTTTAGCAAAGACTTAGGCAATTCCTATATTTAGTGCAAGAGGACATTAAGTCATTAGCTGGGAAAATGTCTCCCCTAATTATTGCCAGATTTCTCTGCCTGGCCCAACACCGTCCAGTATTTTTGCCAACAAACTTTTAGTAAAGCCTCTTTACAAAAATATAACTCTTTCTGTCTGTTCGTACGCTTTTCACGGGTTAACGGCTAAACAGTTCTTGATGAAAGTTAGTTATTAGTTACAATATAACACAAGGAAGGTTTATCGATACTATTTTCTGAATAAACGAGAACGGAGTCGCGGGTAACAGCTAGAATAATCACTCAATTAAAATTAGGTGAACATGAGCCTATTTCATCTTACGCCTTCAGGAATTAGAATCCCAACCTTAAGTTTACAATATTTGAGGAACATTTACACATTTTAACTCTGCGTTAATTAACCCTTTTTTATTTCGTGGGGAAATGCATGTACATATCCCATATGTATGTCGGACTCGGTGCCAGAAGGGCACCCAAACCGACTAAACCCCCACGGAGTCTCTCGTCGCCGGCAAAACCGGGGCCACAGGACCACTTGCACATTCACCGTAACCCCACCACGCCGCTGTCCGGCTAGACTCACCTCAGGAGGGGATTATATACTGAGGACAAGACATCATGCAGCCTCCAGGTCCCACGGGGAGCATGCGAGAACGCAAGCCACCTCATGTGAGAGTGTGCGGTAGCCCCTGTATACTCTCACTGCCATGGCCCCCTGGCTCCTGCGTTAATTAACCCTACGTCTAAGAATTTAAGTCCGTATCTTCTGTAATTAGGCTAAATACGAGTCATTGCACCGGTCATTGGCCCAGGAAGGTTTGTTTACTAATAAAACATGACAAACTGATAGCTTATCGCGCGCGCTTCGTGCATCCAACTTCATGACGCACTCTCCCGCCTTGCCTTTTTAATTGACTTCAAACAAAAAAGGAGGTTCTCAATTCTTGTGTATGTTATTTTTTTTCGGTTGTACTTATGTTACGTGATTATTCCGCCAATTTGAATGGATTTTGACGTATTTTTTTGTTTGGTAGATGATATTTTACAAATGGTCTCATTTAAATTTTGAAGCATTTGGATGCGATTGGAAGCGATGGCAGCCTAGTTGAGAGAAGGCCCGCCTCTCAAGCCAGAGGGAGCGGGATCGAACCCAGCCGACGGCACGCACCAATTTGTTCATTGTGTGAACATATGTGCGTATTGCATATCATCTGCCACGCAACTGGAGATCGGTGTATGCCGACAGGGGGTCTCTGTCGCCATGTATGCCTGTACCTGACACTGAATGTCGTTCGGTGAAGCGAGGGTGTTGTACACCTCTACCAGCCCGTGGGGAAAGGCGTGACGTTACGACTAGTTTGAGAGCGATTACTATTTGCAAACGATTTCAAAGCGTGGCGATATTTCGTCGTAACTAGAAACTGCCACATTTTTTATTTTCATATTAAATAACGTAAACGTAACATACATATCGTCACACCATTCCCTCGAGGGAGCTGGCAGAGGTGTACAACACCCACACTTCGCCGTACGATTCAGTCCCTAATGTGACAGGGGGCGAGCCTGTCGCCATACACCGGGCTCCAGTCATGTAGCAGATGGCATAATTTACAATACGCACTATGCTCACACAATGAATAAATTGGTGCGTGCCGTCGGCTGGGTTCAACCTGCTCCCTCTGGCTTGAGAGGCAGGCCTTCTCCCAACTAGACTGTCATCGTTCATCTTCATGATGTAAAATAATTTTATTTTACATGAAATTTTTTTTTTATTTTATTATTTAATAAAACTTAAATTTTAGCTACCTATAATAATAGATTATAAGTTTAGGTACCTACATAGATCAGTAAAGGTATCCTTATATCAAAGCTATCAGAGAACAATAGTGATTATTTTATTGTTTAACTCGTGATAAGTATGTTTGCAGTTACTACATTTAGAAATAATATAACAAAGACTTTTCTTACCTACTTTATATTTAATACATATCGGAGATAGCAAAAGTACGAGTCTTTGTCTGATATAATTAAGTTAAAGATGTACCTTGTTAGGTATCTTTTGTAAACAAAGGGATTTAATTTTCCTTAGAAATTTTTGGTGAAACGCTCATGTCTATTCTTTTTTCCGCTGATGCTATAATTATGTTATAAAAGTAATAGTAACATTTTTAACACTGCAATATCACAACAAAATTTCGTGCAAATGTACGCTATGTATTATCCTACCTAATATTGTAATTGCGAAAGTGAGTTTGTTCGTTTGTTTGTTTCTTGAAAATTCTCATTTTGTCAGGAGTCCAGAAAAATCATAGAATAGTTTATCCTCAGACCGCGAGTGAAACCGCGGGTTGCAGCTAGTTTATTATGAAATGTCTTTGGAACGGTCTGGTTATACCTAGCTATATACTAGCGGTTAAAAATACCCTATGTAGGTATGTATTTTTTTACCCCTGAAAACGTAAATGTTAAATTATATAATTGGTTGAATAGTTAATGCGTAAAAGCGTAACAAACATGGGTACTTTTTATTTTAAAATATTAGTTAGGATAAAATAAATATTCATAAATATCGTTGACGTTGAAGCGACTTTTGCTGACTAGATTTCATCAACCGAACATTGACTTTCTCTCACTGCACTGTACTGCAATCCGTACACCCATTAGTGTGGTTTCCAAACCACGCTATGACCGAAGACGGGTCTGAGCAGTAGCGCACTTTTAGCGCCTCACTCAACTGCCGTCTTTGTACTTCTTCACTTTACAAAACTTCAAGGCTAGAGTGAATAAGTACCTTATAGGTCGTCGTGCTCCATCTTAGACCACAACGTCGCTTAACATCAGGCGAGTTGGTGGTCAAACGCCGACCTATTCTACATAAAAAAAAAAAAAAAAAAAAAAAAAATGTGGTTGTGTACGGAGCGAGGAAACTATCCTCTGGACCTGCATGTTTCATAGTTTGGTTGGACGACATTCAGAATGTTTTAGCGCTACAGCGAACCTATAGTCAGTCCACGCGGGCAGGCCCTGCTATCTAGTATTTGGAATAGCTTCTCTAGTACGTAGTACTTATATCTCAATGACTGACAAATAGTTCTACTATTAGGACCCCTTCCTATTATTCCTGGTGAACTCTGATGTCAACTATTTTAAACTGATTTTAACACCGTTGTTTATGCCTAATTACGACTCAATTGCTCGCCTCTGACATTGAAGCTCGTTTCTATGCCTAAGATAAACTACGAGTATTGTTGTTATATTGTTATCGTAGGTTTAAGGCATAAGATTTGTGCTAGAAATTAATGTGCGAAATAAATAAATAAATTCTAAATGAAAATTTGATTTTAATTCGTAAAATGTGACCAGGGACCCAGGAGACTCAGAAGGTCAAATGTGACAACAAAAATATTTGAAATGCAACAGATGGAAGCAGACTTCTTGGCCTTGTTGCCATCTAAGTCCTGTAGGATCGGGCAATCACTAGGCGCGAGCGAATCTAAAAGAAGATCCAAGGACTAAAAATTGCTCGGCTGTACGTCTTTTTGTATGTCCAATTGTCTAATCATACGCAAGTACGAATGGTCAAATGTATCTATTGATGGAGAGTTTCAAGAAAACATCCAAACAACCTTGTCATTAAATTTTTCAAGAGTTTAACTCCAGTTGGCTAAATTCAAAATTCAAAACCACTTCACTAAAGTTTCAGTAAGGTGTTTTCATTATGGATTATAAATCGGCTGGCACTTATAGACAATAGACAATAGACAATAGACAATAATTTATTTATTATGTATTATGTATGTCGTGTTATGACGGTGTTATGGCGAACGAGCGTATCTCCGATGATGAAGGGGTCCGTACGATACCGAAACTAGTACAATGTAATATTTCAACTAACGAATTTAAACAAACCTGCAAAAAAAAAATGTAAAATTAAAATTTAAAAGAATTAAACAAACCTGAAAAAAAAAAATTATACAATGAAAAAGATTATACAATAAAATATAAAAAATCTCTATTCTTCGAGCACTTCGCCGACACGTGTTTCGCCTCTCCACGAGGCATCCTCAGGACGTGTTGACTCTCCGAGCGCGTGGCCGAGAACTCGGCCGAGAACTCGCAAGCCGGTTTAAAACTCATAATCATTTCAAAATAATGAAGAATAGAAGAGTTTAGCACAGTATGTTCTATCAGTTCCTGTATTGAACCAAACAAAGAGCGGGGACCTCATATCGCCCCTTGGCAATCGTCGCACTAACCAGTCAAATAGCAACATCCTTGCAGCCAACATGATTGCTGAAATACTAGTTTTTATAATAACAACACTAGTGATATACCTCTGGTACTCCTACAAGCGCCTGGAGAGGTATTTCGAAGAGAGAAATGTGAAGTATGTGCCCGGATGGCCGGTTTTTGGAAACAACTTGAAGAGTCTGTTACAAAAGGAGCATTTTTTTTACGATGTTGATCGAGTTTACAGGAGGTTTCCAAATGAAAGGTAGGTTTACCTCAATGTTTTAAATAGCACTTTATAATCAAATTGTTTTGATCGAGCGTCTCCATTTTAGCTTAGCCAAAAATGCTTTTGTATGACCAGTAGCTGGTTTACCGGTTGTCCGCACGTCCGGCTGTTGTCTTCTAGAGATCGCATTTCTCAAACGATTATCATGAAATTTACAGAGCAGGTTCGATAACTATTACAGTTTTTGTCGATTCAGTTTTTGAAATTTATTTAGAACAACGGAGATAATATATATAAATATATATATGTGAGACGCGGACTCGCGAGGTCTTCAGCTCACGGACAGTAGGTCCGTGCTACTATTCTTGAGCACTCGGATTATAAAATAAATTACCTATATTTGTATAACAAACGCATACAAGAAGAAACCTTTTCTCCTTTCAACGGTATAGAAAAAATAAACTACTTGAGAGTTTTATTAATTATTATCGACGTGGTCAAAATTTGAGTTCATTTTTAATTATTTTAGGTATGTGGGATTCCTCGACGGCGCAAGACCAGCCTTCCTGATCCGGGATCCAGAGTTGATCAGACTGATCACGGTGAAGGACTTTGATCATTTCGTGGATCACAAAGATTTCTTCTCTGAACACGTGGAACCACTTTTTGCTAGCAGTCTATTTAGTATGAAAGGTACGACTACACTAATAATAATTTAAGATTGCGTTTTTGTAGATGTTAACAAAAACTATAACTGACTTAATTATATATATGGACAAACATATTAATATTACTTTTGAATTTTTTTTAAGAACGAAAAAGAATTTCTTTTAGTCCATAAATAAATAAAATGAACGTTCAGGCAAAAAAGGCGTTAAATGATTAGCCTTAGGTGACCTGTCGATTGTACGTGCTGTCTGTAAGCGCTCAATACCATTAGCGATCTGCGAGCGATTTCAAAGCGAGGCGATTGCGTGGCGTGATTACTGCGAACTCACAACGAGCCCGCAGCAATGACGCTGTGATTTTACTAGATAGTTAGTAGGACGGAGTAACTATTTAGTGATCTGAGGCATCGTACCAGCGGCGTCATCGCCCTG
Source organism: Peribatodes rhomboidaria (assembly GCA_911728515.1). Lineage (NCBI taxonomy): Eukaryota > Metazoa > Arthropoda > Insecta > Lepidoptera > Geometridae > Peribatodes > Peribatodes rhomboidaria. Next base: position 16,202,333 of record OU452174.1, on the reverse strand, counting down.
CTCGTCAGCGCTCATGCCGTGCAATCGCTTCGCTGTAAAATCGCTTGCAAATAGCTAGAGCTGTGATAGATATTTGATAAAGCTCGCTAAGCGCCATTCCTAATGTTCTTTTTTAATTTCTAGTGTGAATAATAACGTTTTACATTCTATCAATCAATGTTCTTTATAAAACAGGTGACAAATGGCGGACCATGCGAACCACTTTGAGCCCCGCCTTCACAGGATCCAAGATGAAGCACATGACTCAGTTCATGGTGAACATTAGTAAAAACTACGTAAACTACTTGAAAGGTACCTAATTGCTAGATCATTTTTTTTTCATTATAGCTTGTGCTTGGCAGCCATTCTGCCTCACTTTAAGCAATGATGTGACCTACGATGGAGCACGATTCCCTAGAAGAAATTGATTTACTCGTCTTTAGAGAACGCGCCCTCGGTCTGGAAGCTAAAGATCCCAATTTTGTATATTTGTTGTTTTGTTATCCAGTCTTCTGATGAAATCGGTCGCTCAAATTTCTTGTGTCATCACAATTAAACCATCATAATTTTAATAACGATTGGGTTGTACTATAGGTTACCCTAACTTCTTGGACACCTCAAAGAGATCTGATTATCTTTTTTCAGAGAACAAGAATGAAGATATAAACGTAGACGATCTGATACGTCGTTACGCAAATGACGTCATCGCGTCTACTAGCTTCGGACTTGAAATCAACTCTCTCAAGGACAAAGAGAATGAATTTTTCAAGGCTGGTCAGACCGTTTTCAACTTTGACTTCCGTCAATTAATGGTGCTGACTTTGGATGACTCGTTCCCCTCTTTAGTAAAGGTTGGTTTTTATCTTACTGGAAGAGTTGTTAAATAAACATATTTATGACCATCGTTCAGATTTCGTTACTTGTCAAAGTTTAACTGAACTGAACTGAACTGAACCCTATGATTTCTAGAAAAGTTATCGTAAAATTTCAAACCCGTTTTAGTGTTGTAAACTAAGTGTTTAGGGTCAACTGGGGCAAATGCGTCTGTAGGACAGGCCATTGCGACTTTCGAGAATATTGACAAACTCTTCACAAAGTAGGCACCACCTACATCTTTTTCCGGTGTTAGTTGCTTAATTTGTGAAGGGTTTGTCAGTAATTCTCGAAAGACTCAATTTACCCACAGACGCATTTGCTTCAGTTGACCCTTTTTTTTTTTTTTTCACCTTGGGAAAATCCTTTATGGATACCACCAACAGCCCCGGGTGCGGGCACAGAGTGGTTATGTGGGAATCCCGCCACTGACGGTCTACCCACTAAAAACCCAAGGGTGTTCCACCTCGGTGCAAAATGTCGGGGCAACGGGTACGCTTTCGGACTCCTCCGCAGCCCCGACAGCGCCAGCCCCTTCGGGCACCACCCCGAGCTTGCGCTCTCTCCCTCTCGATGACGATGTGTCGAACACCAGACACATCGTCATCATCCACCTCCTCGGGGACCAATTTTGCCCGTGGGCGCCAACCAGCCTAAACCCGTGCCTAGGCGCCCATGGTCCTTTGCTTTGCGCTAAAAGCCCCAAGAAGCGGCCCCACCTCGGATTCCTCTTGGCTTCACCGTGGTTGCCGAGGCCACGGCTACTGAGCCCCCCCGCCACGACAAGGCGGGAACCCTTTGGGGAGGGCGGGAACCCTCGGGGGAGTGGTGCTTCAGTTGACCCTATAACAAGTATAAATTGCTTTCAGAAACTGGGTCTAAAGGTATATTCGGAAAAGACGTACAAATTTTTCATGGACACTATAGAAGACACCGTTAACTACAGAAAAACTCACAACGTATCACGACCTGATATGCTGCAGCTGCTGATCGAAACTCCTATCGGTAACTACATGGACACCCATATCAATAAACGTTGTTTAGCCTCGGAATACTTAAACAGTCTACTGTTCAGCACCCATATTAACAATCATTCAGAAAC